>OY725326.1:25996621-27246621 GCA_963242795.1 Inga leiocalycina | reverse complement strand
CTGTCTAGGAAATTGAGAAATCAGTTTTTGAGATGAAGACTGATAGTGCTCCAGGACCGGATTGCTTCCATGCATGATTTTATCATAAATTTTGGTCTTTCTTAAAACACAACATCATTGAAATGGTCTTCGAAGTTTTTCAACATGGCTTTCTCCTTAAGGAATTAAACAGATCCTTTATTGTGTTGATTCCCAAATGCAATAATCCTTATACCTTCAAAGATTTTTGGCCTATTAGCCTTTATAATGTTCTTTATAAATTCATTTCCAAAATCCTTTGCAATTGTCTAAAGGAAATCTTGGATGACCTTATTACTCCAAATCAAAATGCTTTCATTAAGAGCCGGCTTATCACCGATAAAATGTTATACTCGCCTCAGAATGTATGGCCAAACTACATGGTACATGCAAATGCAAAGATGGATGATGTGCGACCAAATTGGATATTGCAAAGTCATATGACAAAGTTTCTTGATCTTTTCTGCATAAAATTCTTTTGAAGGTGAACTTTCTGCCAGCAATGATTCAATTAATCATGCAATGCGTTTCAATTGTCTCCTATCAGGTTATACTTAATGGATCTCCAGGTGTTCCTTTTAAACCATCACAAGGTCTTCAACTGGGTGGTTCTATTTCCCCTTATCTTTTTTTGCTATGTGCCAATATTTTGTCACTACAAAAAAAATGACGATTCGTAGTGATGCATTTGTAGCGGTTAAAATAAACCGCTACAAATATCAAGATTTATAGCAGTTTTAAGCAACACCATTACAAATGTGCAACGGTATGCTTCGTGATATATAAAATATTTGCATATTTATTTTCCCTTATATGATGATTTTGTGGACAATATTTGAGCTTAATGTAATTAATTTGGATGTAATTGATAAATATTTCCTTACTTTTCTTTTGATAACTGTGTACACCGTATTAAGGAGAAAAGAGAAAAAAGGAGACATAAAAACAGACCCACAAGATCTGAAACAAGACAAAGGTGCAGTTGGAAAAAATGATACGGTCGTCACTATTCAATGTCCACTATTCATGACGGAATCACTGTAGCTGACCGTTACTGTAGCAGACGGAGGTGACTGTAGCGGATGGAAGAACTGTAGCAGGCAACAAAACACTGTAGCAGTCATGGAAAAAACGCATAAATCTACCGACAGGATACTATTCAATCAGAGAAAAAAATGACAAGGCACTGTAGCATCAAGGAAAAAAAAGAAATGACGTTATTCACTTAGTGCCTATATATAGGAGCATCAGGCGCAGAGACTAGGGGCATGAAGATATTTCTCTAACAAATTTTCAATCCTTTGTCCGAGAATTCTAAATATTTTATTTCATATTTTAGATATAATTTTATGCATTGTATTACTTTTTGCATGCCTCCATCTTGGAAGGCTTATGATTGTATTATTTTTTGCATGCCACCTACATGGAAGGTTTCACCTCCTAAAGTTATGGCTAGATTTCTTCATTTTTCATGCAACTTTTGGTTGTATATTTATGTTTGAGAATTTAATATTCAAGTTTTATGTAGTATTTATGAGGATTTCATTCTAGTTTTATATAATATTAATTTATTTTTATTTTTTATTTTATTTCATCATGATCTAAATTTCTATTTTCCTAGGGTGATGACGTATCTTACTAATGACGGATTGAATCTTAACTTATTAAATCTAGCTTTAATTTCTCCTTCATGATTGAGTTTTAATTATTGTTCTTAATGCTTTCATTTGATTGGTCATCTTTTAAAATTTGAATATTTTAATTCCCGTCAACGGTCATGAACATTTGTAGCAGTTTTGGGACATAACTGCTACAAAGTATTGCACATTGGAAATTGGAATTTCATATCCCGCCAACGGTCATAAAAGTTTGTAGCGATTTTTATGACAATAACCACTATAGAATGCATTTGAAATAAATATGTATGAAAATAAATAAATAAATCCAGTTGTAGCAGTTTTTATATATAAACTGCCACAAAGTATAAATATTTGTAGCGGTTAAATGGATGAAACCGCTACAAATTGAACATTTGAAATTTGAAATATTTTTATAAAAAAAATTCAGACCAATATTTGTAGAGGTTATGAAACCGCTACAAAATCAAATAAAACTGCTACAAATATGAAACCGCTACAAATAATGTCACATAAACTGCTACAAATACCAACCACTACAAAACCTATCACATTGACTGCTACAAGCGCTACACAGATTCTTATAAATACCCCCACCACATCTCATTTCAAACACTCCTTCATTTCTTTCAACCCTTCTTCTCTTTCATTTTCTCTCATCTGAAATTTTTTTTAAGAGCCAAAGAGCTGAGCAAAGTGATCAAATATGGTAAAAAAAGTTTTAATTCTTTGATTTCAGCATTTTTCCCCTCATAATATTTATACTCATTATTATATTTTTTTGGGTCTAGAAATTGAAGAACTTTTCCTCAATGTTTTCAATATTCCTTCCATAATAATCAACATATAGTAGACAACATAATAAATCTTTATTATCTGCACATTTTCAATAATATAATATTACATATATAAAGTTTATACATATCTAACTTAATTCAATCATTCTTTTTAAATAATAACTACTATAATTTAAGTTACTTAAATAATAAACTATTCAACACAATACTATAACAATAGACTTAAATAATTGTATAATTTTATTTTAAATTTCCCAAAATTTTGTAACAGTTTTAGAACCACTACAAATTTAAACTCAAAGCGGGATTAAATTTTTAGGTCTACTGTTAAAATTTCATACTATATTAATAGTGGTTTAGTAACAACTACAAAGGTGTTGGCGCCAAATTATTAAAATTTGTATTTGAATTTAATAGCCGTTGGAGCCAAATTTTCATTTTTCATTTTCAGCCACATGAAATTATGACGCCAATACTTGTAGCGGTTGAAATGAACCGCTACTAAATTTGTAGTGGTTGTGGTATGTGAGTAGCTGTTATTGTAAATCGCTACAAATCCATTTACAAAAATAGATTTTATACTGGTTTTTGCAACCGCTACAATATCGTTTGTAGCTGTTAAAACCATTATAAATACATATTTTAAACCGCTACTAAATCACTTTTTTTTTGTAGTGTGTCTTGCATGATTCATCAGGCGGGTAATTATCATTGGTGGCAGGGTATCTACATCTCTCGAGGTGTAATGCCACTAACCCTCTTGATGTATGCTAATGATACTCTTCTATTCTACCGCGCTACAAAAAAATGATTGTCGTATAGTTAAGGCCTTACTTTAATGATATTCCCTCATCTCAGGTCAACACACTAATTACCAAAAATAATCTCTGATATGTAGTCCCTCAGTCTCTCACTAATTGAAGCGTCAATTGTCTGAGCTGCTCCAAATCAGATTTCATTTGTATTGGGGAAATATCTAGGTACATATGTAGATGATCCCAAATCAGAACAATGGAAATATTTAGAGGTTTAAGAGAAACTTGATAAACATCTTGTAGGATGGAAGGGTATTTTGATATCACAAACATGTCGTTTAGTCTTGATAGAACACTCTTGGTCATCCTTACTGGTCTATCCCTTTTCCTGTCTCAAGTTCTCTTCTAAATTATGTCATGCAATAGAACTGAAGATGCAATAGAAATGAAGATGGCTCATTTTCTTTGATAGGGTGAGTTATGTCTTCCCAAAGTGAATTGTGGTCTCAAAATTGTCCAAGTAGATGCCTTTAATTCCGCATTCTGAGCAAAGCATTTGTGGCAAGTCATCTCTAACAAATCTCTCTTGCTTAGTACACTAATGTTACAAAAATATCTAGATCTAGAGCATAATCATATATTTACTCCTGCTTATAATAGTTTATCATTGTGGAAAAACATTATCAAATCGGGTGATATTATTAATAACTATCTCACCTGACAAGTGGGTGAGGATACTTCTATCTCTCTTAATAGTCAGCTTTGGTGGCCTTTGCAGCAGTGTGGTTAGGCATATACCCATCTTCGGGTATATACCCATCCTCACTCTACCCTAGGCAAGCGGTTCGAGAAATTTTAAAACACCCAATTCCTTTATCTAGGTCCCTTGATATTATTAGATGGTATGCTACTAATTTAGGAATATACATTATTCGAGATGGTTATAAACTTCTTCAATCTACATTTGGACAATCGAATGAATCAGCCAATGTGTTATGCACTTTAATTTAGAACTTGTCTTTACCTCTTAGGATCCATTTGTTCTTGTGGAAGATTGTTAGAGGTATCTTGCCCCCCAATCACTTCTTATGTTGTCGACACTTGGCTTCTACCGAAAGCTTGTTGGTTTGGTTGTAATGTTGGTCTTGGGATTGACTTTATCCCTAATAAAAGGTTACAAGATTGGATAGAGATATGGTTGATTAACCACAATGACCCTAGCAACTTTCTGACCTATTTACTTTTTTAGATTTTGGATTCTCTCTTATTTGTAAGGAACAGACTTTGTCATGTAGGTTCCTGAATTTCTCCTTTGTAGGTCATTAAATCAGTACAACATAAAGCACGTGCCTTCACTAATAAGTTTTTGGCACAACAACATCGATAAGAAAATACTTTTCATCAACAACACATACAGTGTCGAGACTGGCAATCTATCCCATAAAGTTGTTCTTGCAAGTGGGATGTTTACTTTTAAGCTTAGTAACACTAACAACCAATTGCATGCCATTTTTATTACCATCCTTTTCAACAATCTTCGCTTTTACCACTAGTTGCTTGCTCCTCCGATCAAACTTGGAATCCTTCAATTACAGCTACAGGCACTCCATGAAATAATGACTCTTATCCTGTGACAAAGTCATGTCGATTATTCTAACTGTTTTCCTATTCATTGCAAGTTGGTTAAACCATCACACATAAAAATAATCACTCAAAGAAGAAATGTTTGTTGGATTTTATAATACCTTTTTAGATACATCTGTATATTATTCCGCTACTTTATAACTTATGTTTTATCACTTTAAATGTGTAGTTATATTCTATATATATATATATATATATATATATATATCTAATTTTTTGTTTTCATATAAAAAAAATTTCTTGTTTTCATGTATGAAATTCTAATCATCACGCGCCAAAGAGCCAAAAATGTAGGCCCTAGGGTATGGGAGGGAGGATAGGAATGGTTGAAATAGAACACAACAGAGGGAAGTGGGTGTGCAAGATATGCTATAGACTTTTTTTTTTTTTTTGCCAATATGATATGCTTTAGACAGAGGTAGGTAACCAAATGCCTAACCGTATTAAATCACTGCCTCACATATATTAAATATTTTTCTCTTGAGGTTCCTATTTCGCCACGCTTTATGCCTTCCAATTTTTTTCCCAATTTCTAATTTTCATTTTTAAAATCCTTAGAAGGTAAAAAAATAAGGGAGAATTGTTAAAAAAGAATTCATTGATAACTTATTTGTTAAATGGAACCTGTGAAGATATCTTGCACATGGAGGGAAGATATATGCACACAGAGGGAAGATTTTTGCACACGTAGGGAAGATTTCTGCACACGTATAGGGAAGAATTTTGCATACAGGGAAGATTATCTGCACACAAAGGAAGATATTCTGCACACGTGAAAGATAATCTGCATACGAAGGTCCTATTTGATAAATAAGTTACCAATGAGGAATTTTTTCACAATTGTCCCAAAAAATAATCCTCCTGTTACTTTTTTCCTATTTTCATTTACTTTCCTAACCATGTCACATCTATCCCCACGTCACTTACCTAGATTCATCTCTTTCGCACTGTCGCGCGTGACCAACCTTATGACCCATCAATATCGTCGCAATTATTGTTATTGTTATTGTCATGAAATATTAAAGTCAAGTAATTAATTAAAAATTTGAGTCAGGGGAAGCAATTTGTGGTGATATTGTTCCGTTGTTTGGGACAAAAATGATGACTAATTTAAATTGAAGACTTTAGTTGGGACTCAAACCACATGAAAGATGCTCATGTGCAATAATTCCATGAAAGATTTGAATTTCAATACCAAATAATACTACCGGTGTAAAAGTTAATTAACTAATTTAAATAGATTAAGAAAATAAAATAAATTGATTGATTTGAATAAATGTGATATGATCTTCCTGGAATATTATGGTTTTATCAATTACTAATAAGTTCTAGATTAATATAGTAAGCGGTTTTCCTCATAAAGAGAAAAATATAATTTTGAATTTCAGAAAGCGTATTTATTAGGAGAGGTGGAAACCATTTGTATTCTAAGCCTTAAAAGAAAAACTCCTTAGTCAAATAAAAAATTATTTATTAATTTATAAATTATGTAAATTGATTTAGAAAAAAAAATATATAAAACAAATAAAACGGACTGAAATACCGTACTTATTATTTTTTTGGACCATATTCAACCTTCCAAGTCCCAACTAGCTCTCCAATTAAGTGCTCGTTTGGAAGAGCTTATTTTTAGGTAATAAGTGTTTATAATTTGCGATTCACGGTATACGAGGTAAGTATGTGAGAGGAGTTTTTTCTCGGCTTGTGTAATAAGGGCTTATTTCTCAAATTTAAATTCTTCAAAACACAGCATAAATGCTTAAATTTGAGCATGTTTGGTAAAAGTTTAAGTGTAGAGCCACTATTTAAATTTGTCGAGTCAGTATTTTTTATTAAATAAGACTAACGATATTAATATTAAGAGATTAAAAATATACTTCATAAACAACAGTGATAATTACTTAGAAGTAGCAAAATTTCTCTTATTGTGGGCTTACATTTCAATGAATCGGATTAGTTAGTTGCTAGTAGTGCTGCATACCGGTAGATTAATAAAAAAAAATACACTTCATGAATCAAAGGGACTAAACTGAAATTGACTAAACTGAAATTTATTATAAATTTAAAAGATCAAAGGTACACTTTAACCAATTTTTTAATAGGTCCTTGTCCCCAATTTTTCTTTACTTATGAGTTACTAGTATATAACTTTTTTCCATATCTAAAATACTACCCCTCATTAACATAAGATCTACTTAATCCTCATTTAAATTATGTATTTGTCAAAAATGTGTATTATTATTTTTTAAATATTTTCTTAAATCATTTGTGTTGAAATTACCTTTAATGTAACTCCCTTAACATGTATAATCAATAGCGATAGTAAAAAAAAAGATAAATATTAGGGAATCAAATATAATCGTTCAACTGATTTTTATATTAGGGATTAAAGAAATGAAGCTAAATAGAGGGAAGTTTTTCTCAAAACATTTTTTTTGGAGAATTACACTTAGGGCCCAAGAAAAAAAATAAATGAAGAAATGGTCTCTGGAGATTGCAAAATAAAAAAATGGTTTTATTAATAACTCCAGGAGCCTATATTGACAACTCGTTAACAACTCTAGAAGCCTGTATTGACAATTACTTGTGAATATTTTTTCATTTTGTAATCTTCAAGGATCATTTTTTTATTTTTTTTTCTTTCTTGGGACCTGAGTGTAATTCTCCCCTTTTTTTTTCATTCATCTTTCACTAGTATCAGCTATCAACGCGTGTTAATAAGTTTTTAATACGGTGACCCAAACTGTACACAATATATGAAACAGCATGTCTCCTCTTCATCCCCAAAGGAAAATGACATTCAAATGACACGTTTATCACATTTATGAATGGTACGAAGGATGAGTGGTATTTATTTATCTATTTATGATATTGTAAAGATTAACATATTTGTGTTACTATATTTTTTAAAATTGTTTTGCAATGCATAAACCTATATTAGGCAAACACAAAAATATTAATTATTTTAATCGTTGGCGTAATTATAAGGGAAAATAACAACGATGTCCTTTATTTAAAAATTAATGAGGCATGATTCTTTCAAATTTGCAAAATAATACTTAAGCCTCAATCTATATAAACTCTTATTGAATATTACTGAGACGTAAACCCTTAGTGCTCATTTATCAAAACATTAATTGTGGATTTAAATAATCTAATTTCAATTATTTTGAATATTATCCGAGGACTTCTGGAATTTATCACTTTAATTCTCTTATTTATTAGCAATTTCTAGCTGTGCTTCCAAATGTTAATTGTGCATTTAACTATTTCTAATATAATTTCTTAAAAGTACAAAATCAAGAGTTAGGTTCAGTCACACATATTACATAGAGTATATCAGATCTTTGATGTCTTTTTATGACTCTCGCTAGAGGATAGAATGGATTAGTTTGAACGAGATTGAAAGGTTTAGATATTTTCAACTACGTACATGGCAATTTAAATAAAGTTAGGTGTGCTCACTAATTAATAAAATTTGATAAAATTACTATTTAATCTCTTGTTCCTTAATGTTTTTTTCAAGGTTCTGAAACCCGAACTAGTCACTGAACTGGTCGGGGTACTGGATCAAGGGTTAGTGGTTCATATCAGGGCTAAACCGGAGCTAAACCGATGTTAAACAGGTGAGGAAGGGAAGATTTTAAAATTATTTATATGAAAATTTGAATAAAAAATTAAAAAAAATTAAAAAAACCGGTCAAACATCGTGAAACCCGATTGAACCGGGGTCAATAGCCAAACCGGACCGGTCGGACGATTTCGTGGTCAGACCATCCGGTCCGGTCTTGAAAACGCTGGTTTTTTTCCTTGCCAACAATAATACTTGATAATGCTTCATTTTTTTTGGCCGGCAATATGCTTAATTATATTTTGCTTCTAAATCTTTTAATCGATGGTGCTTTCATCTATTTTGGTAAGTTTTCATGACCCAAAAGCAACTCATGGCATTCTATTTAATTAGTTTATATAAGTAAGCTTCTATATATATAAACACATACAATATTAATGATTCATAACTTTTGAAAGAGGATTTAAGCTCTATAAATGGAAATATGGACACATTCATTGGACCTACGCAGATACATCACTTAATCTTATACACCGAATAATAAATATACCTTTATGATTCGCCAAAGGTAATAATAAATGGAAATTACAGTGTCAGCATTCTTATACAGTGCATGTATTTAATTATTATAACCCCCTTGAAACATTATATTTATATGTATAATTTTATAGTTTGTAATCAGCAAAACCATATATAAAATCTAATATATAATAATTTATCAATATATTATAGAATCATTAACAAAACAATCTTCTCCCGTGGGTTACCTTTCTCGAACAAATCATGAAAGATTCCTATAAACCATCTTTAAAAAATACAAACTAATAAACAAAAGATATCATTATCTTCTATGTATGAGATCTTTGAGTCACATGACTTCCATAATTATTGGCACTATATATATCTTGAAACTAATTTAATTTGATGGGTTTTGGTAAATTGCATTTGCATGGAGTATGAATCATAAATGTTTATGAAAGTAGTATTGCGGGCTATATTTGTTCAATATTGATTGGTTGATGTTAACGGCTGTTCTTGGTGAGAGGTCAGGATATGTCAGAGGGAAAGGGTACGGAGCACCACTACCAAGGAAGAGAGCTCACACTCAATCTAGTCAAAGTTCACTTCAGCATGTCCGCACTGAATTGCAACAACAGTTTGATAGAAGAATTCAAGAGGAGCGAGAAAAGATGGAAGCAAATCTTGCATTTGAGCGTGCAAAGATGGAAGAAGAGAGTGTACAATTTGAGCAAAGAATGCAAGCTCAACTCAATGCCTTTATGCAAATGATCCAATCGAATGCTCCTATATCTACATTTGCTCCTACTCTTGATGTCCCATAGACTGGTCCTTCAACATAGTTTGCTTGTCCTATTATAAAAGTTTATGATGTTAAATAGTTTTTGAGAGATTGAACTTTAAGACTTAAAAATGTTGTGGATTTTATGACTTAATTAATGTATTATGGTTCCATTTTATTTTCTTTTTTCAGTATTTTATTATTATGTGTACCAGGAATAAAAGCTTTAATTTAATAAAATAAATAATATATTGAAAAAAATAAAATTGGCCTTCAACAGCGACTTTTGTCGCAGCAGAAAACAGAACAGAGTATCAGCAGCGACAATAAAGTTGTTGCAGAAAATGAGAATCAGTTGCGACAATTTCTGTCGCCACCTAAGGTATCTTTAGTGGTGACATAGGTGTCGCCGCCGAATACCTATTTCAGTGGCGACTTCCGTTTTACATGAATTTCCTTATACTTTCAGTGGCGACAAAATGTCGCCACTGAAAGTCACTTTCAACAACGACTGGGAAAAGTCGCCGCCTATACTTTCAGCCACGGTTGCTACGCCAACGACATTGCGGCAACAAAAAGTCACCGTTGAAAACTTTCAGTCGCCGCTGAAAGTCTTATTTTTTGTAGTGGTTGATTGTAAAATTGATGCCTATCAATATCATGTCTTAAACGTTTTAGTTGGCAAAGGCTATAGTGGATTGATTAAATATATAGGAATTTTAATGTTTCATAAGAAAATTGATAAAAAAAATGTAATTTTTTGGAACTAATTATTTTAGTGGCGCAATGTTTTTGGTCAAAGTGTCAAAGATCACGCCATATAAATTGGAGTAAATTGCACAAATGTCCTCTCAATATTGAACTATGTAAAAATAACCTCAAGATCACACACGCCCATATATACATACGTACATATATAAAAGTAAATCAATTTATATCCTATTTCACCCCAACTCACAAGTGATAATAATATATTGTTGTATGGCATAAACTGATTTCCTTAAGAAAAAATTATATATAATCTTTTACATTTTTATCATCATCATTTTCAGTGTATATATTAAAAGTATGGAACGATTGTATGGTTTTTGCAAAAAGAAAAAGAATGCATATTCGATTGTCGAAATATATTAAATTATTAGTATAAGTTTTCATTTAGGATAACTTATTTTTTACTTGTAAGTATTTATAAATCATGATTTACGGTACATGAGGTATGTATGTGAGAAGAGTTTTACTCAATTTACGTAATAAGCACTTATATACAAAAAAAAAAAAAAGCTATTCCAAATCTCTTGCATTGCATAGAATATTAGAAAAAGAGCTAGTAGTATTCTTGTCTTTAGCGTGATATTTATTAGAAATTTTATTTTATATATAGATTATTATGCTACATGTCATAAAAAAAATAATTAATTTTGGAAATTTTGAATGAGAGAATGAATATTTTCTTGCAAGCAAAGGCCAAGCATGGTAAAAAAAATTCAACCCAACGCAACACCTTTTTTGTTTTTATATATACAACACTATATAGATGCATGTGCAAATTGATTCATTCATCAATTCCTACACATTTCTTTAAGCATAGGTTACACAAACAAAATATAGATATATTTTAAAATTTGTTGATGAAAAAACATTTTTTTGGTAGTTCACCTTTGAAAAATTATTATTATTTTAGTTTTTGATAAAATCATGAGAAATAAATATTTTTTACAAGCCAGTTCTTGATGACAAGATGAATATATAGTATTTTATGTTTCTTTTACTGAAATTAGATTTCTACTCGGTGCATTACATAGAATATTGTGAAATAAATTGCATTGTACCGTATAATATATACTGATAATAATTTTTTTTTGAAAATATTGCTGATCTATAAGTACTAATCAATATATATAAATATAATTGAAAATTTTAAATGGAAAATGTACTTGTTGGACCCCCAAGTTTTGGTCAATTTGATTAAAAGGAATCGGCCATCTTTGAACTTGTAGCCAACTTTGATCCAATTCTTATTAAACAATGAGCATGAATGCATGATAGTTACATTTACATTAGTGACATTCACATTACCAAAAAAACTACATTTTTCAAACATAACGGCAACGACGAAAAGTTGAAAGTAGTTTAAACACCAGCAAAATCAACACCATGCCCCTCTCTTGATAAAATTTACCTATTTTTTATAACTAAAAAATACTTATTTTACTTTAATTAAAGAATGCGATTTTTAAATATTTATTTATTTTTTAATGAACAAATGTGTATTTATTATCTCTCACCGCTCTCTTTTCCCTACAAGGGGTGAAACTGATATAAAATCATTAATTAGTAATTACCCTATTAATTTCTTATATTTTGAACCAGAACTTCATATATTTTGGATAGGAGGCAAGGTAGGGAATTCTAAACTAATTCATGCATACCAATAAAAATAGTTAAAAATATTAAATTTAGAGTAAAATACTCTCACATCCCCTCTGTTTTGCCTTAATTACACAGACCTTCCCTCTATTTTAGAAACCCATATAAACCTCCCTTAAAACTAAAATATATGTTACACAAACCTCCCTTATAGTTTGAGATGTTATTTCCATCCACCCAAACTGTTAGTAAACCGTTAAGTTTGACTTTTAAACTTTTTTTTAACCAAAATGCCCTTCTTCAATATTAGAATTATATATATATAGGGCTAATAAAAATTTATACAACCATAAATTTATTCTATTAGATTCTCTAAATTTCTAATTTGTTAATAAATTTATTAGTTTTGATATTATAAATTAATTTTGACTTAAAATATATATTAAACACATATTTTTATCAAATATAATAAACTATATGAGTATGAGATTGTATGTGTCATTTAAATTTATAATTTAATATTTTTTTCCACAAATATTTATATACACATTTCATCAAGCATATTTTTATTTAAAATCTTGCTTGAATATTCAACGTTTGTGATATTTACATTAACTAATGCTAAAATAATCAACCAGATAACTACTTGTAAAGATAAAAATAAGGGTTATGTAACCCAGACCGGACCAGCCGGTTCGGCCTGGAAACCGGCGAACCGGTCCGGTCCGGTTTACTATTTCAAAAAAAAATTTTAAAATTTTTCCTTTAGAATTTCATACTATAAGTCTAAACTTTTTAATTTCTCACCGGTTTGGTCCCGGTTTAGCTCCGGTTTGACCCCGGTCTGACCCACTGACCCTTAACCCAGTACCCCGACCGGTTCAATACCCTGTCCGGGTTTTAATACCTTGATAAAAATAGAAATTAAGGAATAGATAAAAAAACTCTTAAATTCTTTAAAACAACTTTAGTCAAAATGTGCAAGAAAAAATAAATTTAATTAAAAAAATATATTTTTGGAATCTTTTTAGAATATTCTTAACGGATTTAACTGTTTGGACTTAAGTGTATGTTTTCAAAATAGAGGGGAGGTTTGTGTAATTAAGGCAAAACTGGAGGGTGGTCAGATTATTTTACTCTTAAATTTATTATACAATTGAAATGATTTTGAACATTACCTTATTAACTATACTAAAATTTAGTATTATATTAATTTCTACTCTCTCACCGCCATTATTAAATATTGACATATATGAAAAAAAATTATTTAATTCTTATTAAAAGTTGAAACTATCAAAGTTTCTTATAAAAAGGAAAAAAAATACCTCGTGGGATGTGTCTTATAATATGGATAAGAGGAAATAATTCTTTAATGAAAAAATTAGAAAGACTTTTATCTAAATTGATATATTATTTTGGGAAAAAGATAAGAAAACACTGTATAAACTTCAAAATGTTAAATTACTCTTGTTGTCTATAAGAGTATAGACATTATATATATGAGTATAGCAATTAACAACTAAAATTAAATTACTGATTTAATGTTTTAAAGTTCAAGTAGCATTTTCTTATATTTTTTCCTACTATTTTTTAATAAAGGAAAAAGACATGAATTTAAGGAAGGTAGCCTTTTTTCTAGCTGTGTTGTGTGACTGATACATACATATACTGATATACATATTTACATGTATGTGTGTGTGTATATTTTGCCCATGCATATATGTATATATATAAAGCTATATGCAAATTATATATGTTTTGAAAACTTTTACTAATAATTAAAGACTTGAAGTATTGAAAATAGACTATGCACATTTAATACAGAATTGCACATGTTGCAGATGAGTTCTACTTTGGCCAATAAATTTTCATGTACTGTCAACAATTTTTCTCTTTAGTAAATTATAAATAGTAAAACTTATTTTAATTTGTATGCAATAAATAAAACAGCCACGTTAACTCCAAAATGTGGTATCAGATCAAGAAATTTTTACAGGGAAATTGTATTTAGGTTTTGGATAAGAGAAGCTATAATAAAATAATCTCTTAAAATTTTAAAATTATATTTAAGTCTTGTGAGATTTTTTTTATAATAAATTCCAATTTCAATGATAAGTTCATAAAAATTCACTGATAAATCCAGAGGCGTCCATTAACAAGTCCATAGATGCTATACTGCCAAGTTTATAGGTATTCATTAATATATTTATGGGCATTTGACAATTAAAATTTATTGTAAAAAAGTTCTATAAGACTTAAATGTAATTTTGATATTTTAAAGGGTCTTTTTATTGTATTTTCTTTTCTCTAAGACCAAAATGAAATTTTTTCATTTTTATTTTTATTTATTTACTTTTTGTTTTGGGAAAAGCATGTTTTGTGAGTAATTATATTCACTGTCCCCGATCTCAGATAGCGCGTGGTTTAGAATTTTCTCACTCACCAGACAAATCCCCAACCTCCATAAATCATTCAACTCTCTGTCTCACATTTCTTTCCACTCTCTCTCTCTCTCTGTCTCTCTCTCTCTGGAAAAACGTTTCGACTACCATGTCCCGCCATCGGCGACAAGCCTCACAGGTCCTTCCGCCCGAGATCATGGCCGGCAGCGAGGATCTTTCCAAGCCATTTGACCTGAACGACAACCAGCTTGGCACGGGAGGAGGGACCACCTCAGGCAATACCATTTCCAACCCTCAAGCCGATAAACAAGAGTCCTCTCTGACCCACCCTCCGGCGCCGGCGAAGAAGCCTCCGCCGCCTGGAAAATCCACCTGAAGTAGCACAATGGGTTCTTTTTCTTCTTCTTTATCATCTTCTGCTACATTTCAATCATTCCTGTGACTCTCTCTCTCTCTCTCTTCCCTGCTTTTGCTTCGAGGGTTTTTCCTCTCTCCCTCCCTCTCTCTCTCTGGTCTTTCTTTCTCTTCGTTTCAATGATATGAAGTTTCAGTAGTAGTCTCTCTCTCTGTCTCTCTCTAAAAATAAATGTAATAAGCTGACTTTGAGAGAAGATCAAGACCTTCAATATATATGCTGGTTCATGTTTCTCTATCTCTTGTTCATCTGATTCGAAGTCAGATTCTTCAATAGTATATGCTTCAATATATATATATATATATATATATTTATCATTTGCTTGTGTTTGTTTAGATGTGTTACGAAGAGATTGATTGGCAACTAAGATAGCCTTCGTCTAGTGGGTAAGGCCTGCCTAGATTCTTTTGGTCTTGAGTTCGAATCTGGAGGAGATATTTATGTGTTGGAAGGGACAAGCCACTAACCCTAAAAAAAAAAACAGATAATGGATGACAAATTTTTATATATATATATATATATATATAAACAAAAGAGAGATTGATTTATAGTGTTTGAAATTATAAAGATGTAAAATTTATAATAATAATTGTGCATAATGATCTTTTTTTTTTTTTGGCCCAACTGATCTTACAGCTTCGTGTTTTAGACTTTATTCATAGCAATCAGGGCTGATATATAAAGTTTTTGGCTGATTTTCTGTGAATGGGATTTGCCCACAGAGGAAAAATGAGGAAGTAATTCAAGTTCCGAGTAGGGTGGTTCGATTAATAAAAAATGAATAAATTTCAGATTTAAATCTTTGTGGTTTTGTGTTATTTTAGTATTATTATTTCAGAATTCTCGAGCTCATAATAATTCATATCCATCATGAGAATTTATTATTGTACAATAATAATGGTACAGATCAATATTTCTGAACATATTGTCTGTTCCTTTGTTTCTAGATAGAGGTTAACGAGAAGATAGATGGCCTAATCAACACACACACACACACCCCACATTGCTTTTTAATTTTTATGTGAGCAATTAATATTACATTGTTCAAGTTTTTTTCCCCTTGGCCAAACTTGGTTGTTCAAATTGGAGATATATTATAGGCGAGAAATATTTAATCTGCCAAACTTTGAATATCAGATTGGAATATTAGATTGGAGTTTATTTGGTTTCATACAGAAAATAATCAAATTAAAAGTCAAGATTATAATCATGTGCTTCTATCAAAATTATGGTTTGCATGGATTTTATCGTGAAGCTAAATTAACATTTAGCTCATACGATACATAATTTTTGTATACGGTGTGAATGAAGAGTAAATCAAATTTTAGAGCATATATAAAATTGAAAAATATTAAATCTTTCATTAGTATGTATGGTTTCACTTGATTATTAATCTGGTCTATGTAGTGTTGTTTTTTTTATTGGGTCCTTACAATTTCCTCAATTATAACATTAGTCCCTATAGTCCTAATTTGTTAATAATTAGTATATTTGTAAGAAATACTTGAAATTCGAAAGCAATATTTTCCCTTTAAAGACATGAACATTAAGCTGGTATAACCTCTTACTAGTTAAATAAAAGTGCTTAGTGATAAATTATAAACTTTTATTAGGATGCAATATCATATAGAGAACACAAAGGAAATATTGAATTTGACATGTATAACAAATAATTTACTTAAATGATAAAGTGTATATATTATACAAATACAATTACTAATTATGAAAGACAAACTATGTTTACTTTCCAGAATGAATAATTATATATATTATCCCTCCATCCTTTTTAAAAGAAACATTGGAAAATATAATTAAGAAAATAATGACCCCTTATTTGGTATATTTATTTTATTATTCATTTTATATCTTTATTTATAGAGTATAATTAAGTTAATATCATTAAATATAATGCTACTATGTGGAATATTTAATGTGGGCATTTTTAAAAATAAAATTTAATCTATAACATATCTTAATTAATCATAAATAAAGTTCATGATTTTTATGAATTAATAATTTGTTTCTTATAAATCAAAATCCTTGATGGAATATTTATTAACATCGTCCTTGGGCCACAAAGGTTTCCACCATATATTCCCATACCCCCGGGAAAAAAAATTGTATTCAATAAGGGATAAATTGATTAGAATAAAATTTCAGCTATATATTATCTAACCAAATAAATATTTTTTGTCAATATTGCCACCTTTCATTTTTCATATAGTACTCCCCCCATATTTAATATAACAACTATTTATTTAATCTGACTAGATAAATGAAATTAACTAAATTAGTTAATATGACATATATTTTCTAAAGTATCATAATTATCTTTCTTGATTTCCTCGTTCACTCTCCTCCTTGATTATTATTGAGGTAGCATAGGGGTAAATTATGAAAATTTTGATAAATATAAAAAATATGTCTTATATTTAAGACTAAAATCAACTCACCAAATAAATCCTATATTAATAAGAATGGGAGGGATTAGTATTTAAAAATGTATAAAAAATTAGATGCCTCATGGGCCATGGACATTAATTGTACTTGATACTTCTAATTAGGGGTGAGCATAGTGCCTAAGAGCTAGGCATACCCATCCGAGCGTGATCAAAAGTTGTTTTGCCCAGCCTAGAAAAAGTGGCTCGAAAAGAATTTGGGCATCTTAGAACCAGACAAACTATCAAGCCGGGCTAGGTATTGGGCAGGGGGTATCTCCTTGCCCATTTAGCCCTACCTGAAAAATTATATACAATTTATTTAAAATATATATGATTTTATATAAAATAAATAGTATTCTATACATATTATTTTATTTAATATATATATATATATATTATTTCATTTTTATGAAACATTTTATATTATTATCTAATATTCAACTACCATAGTTTATATATAACTCATTGCATTTTAGATGTACATGATTTTTTTATTTGAATGGATGATACAAAGTATTAAAAAGTTAAGATCAAAGACAAATTTTAGTTTCTTTGGAGTCTTTATCGCAATTGCACCTATTCATATCAATCAATATTCATCAAGGTAATCAAACCCGGACTGGTCACTGAACCGGTTAGGGTATTGGGTCATGGGTCAGTGGGTCAGATCAGAGTTAAAGCAGGACCAACCGATGAGAGGTTGAAAATTTTAGGCTTATTAATATGAAATTCTAAAGAAAAAAATTTTAAAAATTGATTTAAAAAAATAATCAGACCGGACCAGGTCACTAGACCAAACCGGTCTACTTCCCGGTTCAGCGGTTTTTGGTCCGATCTAGGTTTGATTACACTGATATTCATATATAAACACATATTATTTCATAATTTGTCATGTGATTATTAAGACATATAGTGGTTTTTTTTAATTGCAAGACTCAAGTTATAACTTTATTTTGAGATATCTCAAGGTGTGTAATTATGAAATGTATTTAAAATTTTTAATAATATTTATTAGGTATAATTAGAGTTTTTATACATATGGTATTGGTTAAGGAGTTACCAATTGGGCAGGAAAGCCTGCCCTGCCCTACCCAGTCCACCCCTGTCTTGCCCGAAATGGTTAGGACTTTTATCAGACAGGCCCGGACATTGGGTTGCAAAATGCAGCCCATTCATTCTTTGGGCTAGACATCAGGTAAGGGTCTCACCCTACTCAACCCTACCCATACCAACCCCCACTCTTAATGATTGCGTGATAATGTATTTAGTTTGTATTCTTCTCTTCACTATATCTGCTTTCAAACTCTAATCCTCCTCCTTGCAATACCCTTCTTCACACCCATCTTCATCTATCCCCCCATCTCAGAAACCTTCCACCATTCATTACCCTAAATAATAGGAGGAATAAGTTTACCATATATTAGTAAGTTGATTGATATGCCGACTATATGTAATTTGTAATCATTTGGAAAAAAAAATCCATAAATAGATAAATATCGCTAGATAAATAAATAAATAAATAGACCGTTTTTAGCCCAATTATCCTAAATCCTAAATCTTAAATCCTAACCCCGGGGTGCTCTCTCGCTCTCTCTCACTCTATATATATATAAAAGACCTGTTGGGTTAAAAGGGAAAAGAAGATGTAAGGCTTATTATTTTTTTTTATGCAAGAAAAAATGATATTAAATAAGCCTTATTTGATTTCCTGTTTTCAGAACCGTTTTTGTTTAGAAAAACGTAAATAATTTTTTTTAAAAAAATTGAATTTTAGTTATTTGTTATGAAAAAAATAACATTTGTTTTCTTAGAAAAATCAGAACATCTTGTTCATGCTTTGTTAATTTTTTTCCCTACAAAATTAAAAGAAAAGGTGGAGATTGAGAACATCACTTTAACATCAGTGACAATTATTTTAATAAAATAAAAAATTATTTTATTATTAGCACCTTATATATGTTCTTTGAAATAATGATTCAAATATATATAAATTATTTTGAATACTTGAAAAAAATTACTCTAAAAACTTATTTGAAGAACAAAAGGATAGAGTTTATAATCAAACAACCTTTTGGCAAAAAGAAAATCAAACTACCCATATTTTTTTTGATTGGTGGTTGAAGATTTTGTCTATAATGATAAATTGGGCCAATTTTGTCTTCTTCTGTCTTGTTTGATTTGATATTTGGGCCCACTTACTATGAGCTTATTTGGCGGTTTTTTTGTTTTCAAAAACACTTCTGTACCACATCTGATGATCATAAGTCATAACACTGAAATTCAAAGCCCACATATGTTTCCACAAGCCCGCTAATCTCAATGAAAATCCCGTGAATAAACATTTTCCTATATTATTTAATTATTTAGTTGAATTTTAATTAGTATCCTAGATTGTATTGATTCAAATAAAACATAATAATAAAAATATATTTTTAATTTAACGTTTGAGTCTAATACTTGTGGCAAGGGCCCAATGAGGTCAGTCCGGATTAGATGCCCAACATCTCACACTAATAACCTTTTTTCCTATTTTTAATCAATTTGTTTTCCGTCTATGCCAATAATCTATGTTGTAATGTAAGATAGTGTCAAAGTTGGCATCTTTAATTGTACTCCTATAATCCCTAATAGAAGAAATATTTATCTAAATTAGGGAGATTAAAGATGGTTAAATAAAGTACTTAGTTATAACTTATGTTTATTGGGAACCCAAATCACTATATTAAAGGTCACTGACATAAATATATCCATGGAGTAGGTAGATTGGGCCTTAGCACTGAGGTTTTAAATAAAAAGAAACTTAGGGATCAAAACCTAGATGTTTTGAAACGATAGAAACAAAAATTAAAATAAGATCAAACTATGAAAGCCAAACATTACATTAAATAGAAAATTTGACTTAAAAATAAAATAAGTGCACTCTAATTGGATTAGTCTTCAAGTAACATCTCTTGTAACTCCAGGTAAGGTGTCTTCAAACCCAATAATACTTTTCCAAATCACACTCTTGAATATTCATGCTACATTAGAACATGCTTTTTTTTTTTGGTATAAAATTTTTAGAAAAGGAGTTAGGCTGACCCACAATCCAAGATCCAAGAATAGGGCTCCAAGTTAAAATTCCTCCCCCAATGTCTCAACTAGACCACAACTAAATGGACTTCCTCGGGATCGAACCCTCTCCTATTGATGAGAGTGTCCAACTCCTTCGCCAGCTGAACCCAAGGACGAGGTGTAGAACATGCATTTGATGTGTAATATCACATTCAAACATTTCTGTGGTATGATTGGACATGCATTTGGGCAAAAATATGCAATAATGTGCCCCAATTTACCCCTCCATGCGAGTATTTATGTCTTGAGCCTTCAATAAGGTGATTTAGATTCTCACTACTATTATACCCTCTTAAATACAAATCTCTTTACTTAGGCTTTGTCCTACTTGAATGACCTGACTTGGGGTAACCTTATTACATCGCATGCCACCTATAACTTGATTGCCGCATACACTACTATATAATACTTTGATACGTATAAAATGCCAACACTAAAATTGAATAACATTACTCAGAAAGGGATTACATTATCCTACAGTAACATCATCCAAAGCACTTGATTTTCTTCCACCTACATCTACTCGAATATTAGATAGAAGTTGATAAAAAATAGACAAATTTCGTACAATTGTATGAGAAAGTTTTGCTAATTGATGGGCCTCAGGTCCAAATTCTTTCTGTTTTTCAGAACAAACTTGTACAAGAGCCTACTGACTCCAATTTTCAGAAGAGCTAGGCATCTAGTGGAGGAGTGAAAACCCCCCAAATGGATATGATTGACGTTACAAAGTTGGAGAATCCCCACAGATATGATACTAATAACATGGAGGGTAGTAGACACGCATATTTCGGCCTTGAAAGATCATAGTTTTATAGCGTCCGGGCTCTATAATCCTACCTCAGGAACTGCCTCAGCTTTTTGGAATTTCAATGGAGGGGCTTGTTTCACCTGGTTTAATAATCGGCCTAGGTAGAATGTAGCATTATTGGCACATGCTTCCTCGATTTTGCACTAATAAGGCGGAATTTAATTCAAAGCCTTCGTATTTGTAAAATGTACAAGTAAATAATTCAAAACCTTTATATTTATAAAAGGTAAAAATACACCATACATATGGGGAAAATTACACATAAAGACCTCATTGAAAATTTATTTGTCAAATAAGACCTTAAAGCATTTAAGGGAAGATTTTTTGTACATATATAGGGAAGATTTTTTGACTACAAGGGAAGATCTTTTGCACATAAGGAAGATTGTTTGAACATAAGAGAATATCACATAAAGAAGATATATTTAGCACAAGGAAGATTGTTTGAACACAAGAAAAAATCTTTTACACACAGGGAAAATTGTTTGAACACAAGGTCCCATTTGACAAATAGATTTCCAATAAGGTGTTTATGGGCAATTTTCCCATACATATACAATGAATTCAAACAATATGCATTAGAATCCATATGGTTCGACCCTCAAAGCTCCGAATATCCTCATCGATCATCAACTCAACCTTATTCGTTTTCTTTATCATCCGATCACGTTCTTCTTCATATTTGGTAGATCTAAAAATATTGATCTTGCAGTAGGACTATTTAATGTTGCTGCTAACAAGCAAATAAAAACAACGACTATTTATAATTCGATGTTGGCTGCTTATATGTTCAATGGTCTTCATGGGAAATGCAAGTCATTGTTTGTGCGGATGAAGATGGATGAAACTTGTAGCCCTAACATCATAACCTACAATATTCTTATTTCTGTTTTTGGTCGCTTGATACTAATAGATCGTATGGAACCCATATTTGAGGAGATACATAATTCAGGCCTCTCGCAGAATATAAGCACTTATAATTATCTGATTGCTGGGTATGTTACAGCCTGGAAGTGGGATAAAATGGAACAAACTTTTCAAATTTTAAAGTCAGGCCCTTTGTTGCCTGACGCTGACACATACCTGCTGATGCTACAAGGGTATGCTTATTCAGGCAATCTGAAGAAGATGGAAGAAACATACCAGTTAGTGAGGGATTATGTAAATGAGAATGACATTCGCTTGATCAGGCGTATGATATGTGCATATTGTAAAAGTTCCGAGCCTGATAGGGTGAAGACTGAAGTTGAATCCAGAAAAGAAGTACAGGCCATGGCTAAATGTGTTGTTAATTAGGCTTTATGCACAAGAAAACTCCTTATTAGAGGAAATGGAGAACTCGATAAATGATGAGTGCATTCCTACAGTAAAATACATTATTTGGAGCATGCTGCCCATAGATGAGTTGAACTGTGTAATGAGTATCTTCACATGCTGAATGCATCTGAAATGCTGGCCTACACAACCCCGCCCCATGTAGCATGTTTCATTCGGATTTGGATCCTCTCCTTTTCCCTTCTGGTTCGCTCCTGTCGTTTTCTCTTAAAATGCACTGTTTTGATGTAAAATACATAAGCTCCTCACTTATTTTTTTTGAAAAACAATATTTATCATCCTGAAACACTTTTTAAGTACCAGTCAGTACTCTGCAATATTTTTTCAGTATTATCCAGTATCTTGAACTAATTTTTTAGGATCTTCAAAAAAAAGGAACTGACTGGTACTGAAAAATACTTTAGGATGATCAATATTGTTTTAACAAAAAAAGTGAGAAGTTTGTGTATTTTACACTAAAATAGTACATTTTGAGAGAAAAAGTGAGAATAAGCTCCTCACTTTTTTTTTTGAAAAACAATGTTTATCATCCTGAAATATTTTTTAAGTACCAGTCAGTACTCTGCAATATTTTTTCAGTATTATCTAGTATCTTGAACTAATTTTTTAGGATCTTAAAAAAAAAGGAACTGACTGGTACTGAAAAATACTTTACGATGATCAATGTTGTTTTAAAAAAAAAGTGAGAAGTTTGTGTATTTTGCACTAAAATAGTATATTTTGAGAGAAAAAGACAGGAGCAAACCAGAAAGAAAAAGGAAAGAATCCAAATATGTTTCATGATGGGAATACGTTGAAGTGATTTTCATGCAAATGCGGCAGAGTTCCTTGTTTGCAATGAACAACTATCTATAACGGCACGGGGTTCTCAAACAGTTTATATGTATGCTTCTTTTCCTGAAGGGTATCACTTAAACCCTTTTATGAACAATGCTCTGACAAAAAAAATATGCCTTTTATAGTGTAAGTCATCCAAGACCAAGTATATATATAGTTAACAGATGAATCAATGCTCTGACCAAAAAAAAAAAAAAAAGAAAAGGAAAAAAACAAATATCATCTCAATATTAAAGGTTAAGGTACAAATTTGTCTCGAAAGTTTTTGCTAAAGAGTAGTGTTATCCTGAAAGTTTTTTTTAGGTTCAATGTTACCTTTATCATTAAAAAGTTGATAGTCAACATCAATTTTTTAACAGAATGGAATAAGATTACTATATTTTAAAACTTCTGAGGTAACACTTAAAAAAACTACTGAGATAACATTGCTCTTTAATGAATACTTTTAGGACAAATTTACACCTTAACCCCAATATTAATTAAACTATCTATATGTTTAATTACTCTGCTTTTTGACCAAAACAAAAGGGGAGTGCACTAAATACCGGATTCATGCCAGATATGGCTCCCACTTCACACTTGGTGCTTATCCAAAACGACAATGGAAAAATTAAAATCAACTCTGAACAAACAATAACATACAATCCATCTATTAACCTCATATCACTTTTGTCACACCTTTATTTATTTTGACTTACAGCAGAATATTAATACATGATTTGGTGGGTAACACAGGAATAATATAATTATACTGATATTATGTGCATGATTACAGAAATTCCCCGTAGGAGTTCATACATGATAATTACCATCAATGTAGCTACACATGGCTACTTGGGTGTCTAAACTCGTCCCAGTGAAATGGAGACATCCTCCCGTTTTCGTTCCACAACTGTAATCCTCTCGTGTAGTTCTCTTCTCTGATATCTGTGTACCTTTCATATTCACTTGTCTAAATTGTTAGTAAGAGAGGGTGAGATTTAAGAGAATCTCAGTAGGAAACAGTACCAATATGCATGTAGGATAAGTATTTAATGCATGACATGCTTGCATTACATAAACTCATGTTAACATAATGACATATCTCTGTGCTCAATGTTTCAAGCAACATACTTATCGCCATAGCATAAATAGAAACGGAGTTTTAATCATTTATATATGTTTCACATAATTAAGCAAAGCAATAACATGCATCAATACGCAAGCACAAATATTAAATACATGCAGGAGAGGTAAGTTCCCTACCTTAATTGTCCTTCCTTGATCCTTAAATAAGCTCCTCGAACTTCGTGTCGCTGCTTGGATATCAATCGGGTCCTAAAATGTCAAATGTACAAGAATTAGATTAAAATCCATTCATGTACTATTTTAGGCACTTCCATAGTGTTTCTAGTGGTTGTAACATTCCAATTTTTACTCATATTATTTAAGCATTATTAGGAAGCAATTTATTAAGTCATTTGAGATATAGAGTAAACTAATACGTTATTTGAGATAAAAAAAATATAGGAATAATAAAATATGATTGGAAATTTTGAGTAGTATATTTATTAATAATAAGTTGAATTTAATGAGATTAGTTTATGTGAATGGGCAATTACCATATAATTATTTGAGTATAAAAAGTTTATCATAAATGGATTAAATTTTATGATAATAATCCCATATTGTAAATTTAGAAGAAAAAAATAGAGAGATAACTTAATAAGATGTGGATTAATTAAATAAAGGTATTTAAAATATCTTAATACCAAAATGATTATGATTATTTATATGTTATGAAGATTTTATTTGAGAAAAATATATAAATATAACTTAATCATTGGTACCATGCTTAAAGATTCAATGGGTTATGAATAATTTTTTATGTTATGAAAAAAAAAAACGCACAAGTGGAAATTCAAAAAAAAAAAGAAAAGAAAAAAGGAGAAGAAAGTGAAAGAATAAAACTAGAAAAAAGAAAAGAAAAGAAAATAATTAAAGGAGAATGAAATAATATAAAAATAGGAAGTGGGACCCACATCACTATTTATTACCCATCTTGTTCATTCCTTCACCGTCGTGCGCCTGCCCCGTCTTTCGGTGTTCGTCCAGCAGCTCCATTGCTCCATTAATGGAGAAGTTGAGATGCCTTTGAGCTTCATTTCTTTCCCATAAAATTCCCCAATAACCACGCTTATTTCCTAAATATTTTTCTGTTCATTGAAAGCTTTCTAGAAGTATGGATTGTGATAGGAGAAAAGCAAGTTTGAAGATTAGGGCTTGAAGCAAGTATGTGGTTTCAACAAATGGGAACCATAAGCTTGTAGAGGTGAGTAAATATTGACATTTAATCGGTTTAGAATTTTTATATTACATTAATTGAGAGATTTAGAATTAGGGTTTGATTGTTAGAGAAATGTTATGATTGAAGATGATAGTTTTTACATATTAAGCTTGAGTTTAATGGTTGAGTTAAGTTTATTGGAGGTAGAATTGATATTTAATCGGTTTATAATGTTGTTTAAGCTTGTAAAATGGAAATGGGTATTTTGGTTGGAACCCTAAGTTGTAGAAATTGGGGATTTTAATCAATTTGAATTATTTTGAGTTAGTTGTTAGTTCAAATGAATTATTGGAATTTAGAAATGATAGGATTGGCATTAGAATGAAGGATTAGACATTATAAGTGAGATTTAAAAGTTAGAGGTAGGGTTAGAGACTTTAAGTCTATGTAATTATCTTGAATATTTATTTGACAATTTGAGTAATGAGAAATTGTATAATAATTATGTAGATTGAAGTTAGATTGTTTGATGTTAGCAAATTGGAAGCACTCAAGTGTTGGTAATAATAAGCTTGGAATAGAGGTAACATTGGTTATTCTTTTATATACTTGTCAACTATATATATATATACACACTAAATTGTTTTGGGATTGTTGTGCCTATGGAGGGCTTAATTTGGAATTGTATATTTAATAGAAACTAATATTATACTTGGAAACTATTCAAGCATGCTTGTGTGTATTAGAACTCATGGATTTGTATTTTGGGAAATTGTTTAAGCATGCTTGTGTGTGATAATGGAAAGATTTGGAAATGATGTAATGTTTTAGATAATGAATACATTTGTTATGGTTCCTTAAGTTGAAATAGTATTATTATCTTCATGATTATTGAGATGATGTATATTTTTTTATCGATATTGTTTGGGGCCATACTCATGATTTGGAACTCGAATATACATGCCATGATTGTGATTGATTGCCCTTGATGCAAGTGGATGGTTGTGGAGTGGTGATGGGAGATTTTGTGTAAGTTAATACCACGTGGTATGCCATCACTCGGTGCACAGTGGATGGCACTTGTCAGGGCCCCTTCTTCCATGTTTTCCTTTGGCCGGGATTGCATTGGAGCTGTGGGACATGTGACACCTCCTTAATTTTGTTCTTTTAAGGAGGGGAGCCATAGTCCAGACTTGAGCTCTGCACCTTTGGCCAGGTACATCTTAAGAACTGGTGAGCTTGAAACAATCCAGTTAAATGGATGAGTTTCTGTTGGACTATGTGTTAGCCTATGGCTCCAGTCAGCGGTTATAAGGTTGGTCCGGGGTAATAAGGATGATCTGTGCATCAATCACTTGCTTGGCATGTTATATATGTGATTTATGATTTGAATGCGATAAAGTTTTTGTATAATTATTTTTTTTGTAACAAGGTTGACACATGTTTTCTTGTGAAATATCTTGTGAACAATATTTGGAAAATGAATTGTGACTTTCAAGCATTTTGGAACCTATTTGGAAGGGGTTTTTGATAACCGAATCGAGAACTAGTTTGTTAAATGTTCTATGTAAAGAGTAATATAAATTAATTATTGTAAGCTAAACTTGATTTTCAAGCTGTATGTTCTCGATCTCGGTTTGCATGTATATTTCTGAATAACCAATGTTTACTGAGATCTTTGGATCTTACGGTTGCTATATTTATATTTTTTTTTCAGGTGAGATATGAGTAGGGCTACAGGGAAGTTGGTAAGAGGGTGAGTCTAGTTGTAGGTTCTCATTAAGGTTCCTCTTACTTGCACATGTCATCATTTGTCATTCCTATTTACATATGTAATGCCATGACCTAGGAACTATTTAAATCGTGATTTGAGAATTCTATATAAATTGAGTATTGTGAACTCTGGTTTTGGCAATGAATGGTTTTGGTGTTTGATTGAGATATATGATAAATGTTTGTTATTATTGAGCGGAGCCCCCTATTGTTGTGATTTTGTGATAATGGATTTTAATTAAGAGATTTAATAAGTTGTTATCTGGGCTTGTGGAAGGACTGTTGCATAGTTGGGTGTTCAAATGTCCGAGGTACAGTTGTTTCTCAGGGATCCCTAGTACTTACTTTCGCTGTGTTTAGAAAATGATTTATCAAATTGTTTTGATTATGTTCTATTAATTGGGGTTGACATCCTACTGTTAAGTTTTCCCATTTTCTACCTTGATTGGCTTTTTAAACTATTGTTTAGAACTTTCTACCATGGAAATTTTTATTGTTTGAGTTTTAACTTTTTATTTCCATGGTAGGTTACTTAATCAATGTGTTAAATTTGTTTTAAAAAGTTGAAATGTTACAGTGGTTATAGGAGTCTATTGTGAAAATTTACCAAAATGTCCCCGGCACTCGACCCGGCCCCGCAGTACCTGGTCCGACTGTACTTTTCCTGAAATTTTGACAGGGTCTATTCAAACATATTTTCACCCAAGGAATCCATTTCCGGACTTGGAATTACCAAATTCACTTCCAAAAGACAAAAGTGCCCTTAGCAGCCCTTATTTCCAGGTTTCATGGGCGTTTTCGTAATTATGCTTTTTCGGGTTTTTTCAAAAAAGTGACCAACTGCAACCCCATCTAATTCTCTCTCCTAAACTCAATGGAATCATCAGAATATCAAAAATCCAAATCTAACCCCTTCAACTAGCTCTGGCTGAAACTTACAAAACTTTGGGAAAAATTGAGTTTTTCGATTCTGACTCTGCAGACGTACTCCTTTCTACTCCTAATCACCTTATTAACTATTTAATTACGTTATAATCACCATTTAGACCCAATTTTGGTAGCATAACGCATAGGCCACCTCAATTCTTAAAATTCAAACCAAAGCTAATCTAGCGAAATTTCATCGATTAAATTGTTCACAATAGTCAGAACAATCAATATTTGGAGTTTCAGAAGTTACTTTAAACTCCTTCTGTTTCTCCTTGATGTGCCCGAGACCCTAGCCTCTTAAACAACCAAATTTGTGCTTCAAACACTTTTAACAACATAAAAGATAAGTTTAGAAGAATGATTATACACGTTAGGTACGAATTCACTAAAGAAATCGGCTTATCTTGTGAATTTTCTTCTCCTTCTCTCTCTAAACTCTCTCAAACTTTCTCTCTCTATTTTTCTCTATAGCTGCATGGTTTTGTGTAGGGAAGAGGATGCGGAAATTGTTTTATAATTGTTTTGCCTTTATCTCCTATTATTTAATTAGCCCAAAGTTCAAAATTTTGACTTTTTGGTTTACACAACTTTATGTACAAGTACTAAGTTATAAGCCCATTAATTGTATGTTTGGGAACATATATTGTTTTAGATATAAGTGTTTATTATATAAGTCGAGATAAAACTTCTCTCGCATACTTACCTCATATACTGTGAAGCACGATTTATAAACACTTATAAATAAAAAAATAAGCTCTTTTAAGCGAATACTACTTTACATGTAAACAATTCCTTCCCTTTCGAGTCAGCCCTTTACTTGTCTAGGGGTCCTACTGAGAGCCAAAATGGGCTGATCCATTTAGTAACAAAATGTTTTCTTTTTTCGGATTTATTTGAAAATTCTGACAGATTTTTTTACCCAAACTTTAAAAAATCATAACTAATTTTGTAGTTCTCGTATAGAAGTGATTCCAAAGGCTATAAAACCCTTATTGAGTCTAGTTTCAAGGCTATATATAGAATTTATCCAATTAAAAGCATACAATTCCCAAAATTAAATTCTTTAGATGCTATTCCAGAAACTTTCCAATTTTTCTGGGTAAACTTAAAAAATACAAAATTTTTTGCATACAACTCCAAAAATTACCCATGACCCATCAAATTAAAGCTTAGGATATCTACTTTTACTCTCTAAAATCTCATAATTTTTTCTCATCATTTGATTATACAAGATCATATGATAAGCTTATTACCTCACATGCAACTTCAATAAAACACTATTCACTTTTCAATTTCAAATATAAAATTCCTATGGCCATGAATACCCACCATTTATTCCCTTTAATACCTCAAAGATATAAGAAATATTAGGAAATAGATTTAGAACATACCCTAAACCAGGATTTAACAGTTCACTTAATTCAAACTTATTCTCTAGCCTCTAATCCCAAAATACAGGGTATTACAACTCTCCACCCACCCCATAGATGATCATCATTGCGTCCACAAATGTACTGGGAATTGGGAAATAAAATCCCAAACATTAAAAACCACACACACACACACACACACACACACAAAGGGACTAGAAAATAGAAATATCCACACACACAAGGTACAAAGTGTAGAGGGTGTACCAATAATTTGGCTAACCAGCGTTTGGGTTGGGTTATGGAGATACACAGAGACACGTGACGAGTTTAAGTTAAATATATATTCTCCGATTATTTGAAGCACAAATGCACAGATCATTACTCGGCCGTGGCGGCGGCTTGTGGACAGATGCAGCTATCCTGGCCCCGATATTTGGAAGAGAGTTTCACAAGAATGCGGAGGACATGCCCAACCAGCTCGAAAACAAATGGGATTATTTGCGGAAGAGTTACAGGAGATATCGCGAAGCCGATGGACCATGGCCTCCCTGATTCTCCCTATGGTCCATTGCCATTGGCTTCGCGATATCTTCCGTAACCCTACTGCAAATCATCTCATTCGTTGTTGAGCTGGTTGGGCATGTGTCCTTCACATTCTTGTGAAACTGACTTCCAAATATCAAGGCCAGGATAGCGTCTATATCTGGCACGCGCCGCTTTCAATCCAGCGATCTGCATCTGTCCACAAGCTGCCACTGCCAAGTAATGGTAAGAATGCACAGATCATTTGTGGTCAGGCTCTGCCATTAAAATATATCCGCAGAAGCAATCACAAATTGTATTGCAATGGCCAAAAAAAAAAAACAACACAAATTGTATTGTTGTTAGACTTTGTTCTTAGAGGAAGTATAGAAATTTGGAAAACCAAAATAAAAGGTATGTTTGGTTGAGCGATTCGATTGCTTATAAGTTGCTTTTTAATAGTGATTTACGGTATACGAAGTAAGTATGTGAGAGGAGTTGTGTCTCGATTTACGTAAAAAGCAACTTATAAGTTTTTATAAGCTCAAACAAACATGCTTAAACTCGCTCTTCCCCAATGGTTGCTTTCACCAGCCACTGAACAAAAGCCCATGGTCCATTTAGGACAATATATCCCTGCACCAAAAATAGACTTAAGTTTTGATACAATCAATAGTGAGGATGACAGAAAGTAATCATGAGCAAAGGAGTGTATGATAAATCTGACAAGTATCAGCAGACCAGCACTCATGTCAACAAATTCACTACCAAGATGTGTAAAATCAAGGGGACACAACCAAACTTGACTCAGAAAATGCATCATTAACAAAAACGCCATCTCATCCAGTATGGAAAGGACAGAAATAAATGGTTAATGAAATGGAAATGAGAAGTGGAAAGGTAATCGGTTTAAACTTCCAATGTACCCATACAAAATATGTTTAGCAATTTGGTTAGGAGGATGAAACGTCGAGTGCTATAAGTTTTAAGAGATGTTCAAGTTATTATAACAAAACTATCATGAATGGGAACTACTACTTCGCCCTTTTAATCTCATTGCACATATATATCAATCCTATAGAAGTCCCTTAGCCGATTCAAACTCTTCCTGTTGAGATAGCTATCAATTTTTAGGCCTGTTTGCAATGGTGAGGTAGAGGCGAGGAAGTTGTGATGCTTTATAATATGAAACAAATGCATTATTTATAACATTTCTTATAATTACTCAACAGTACATTGTCTCTCATCAGTTCCCCCCCCCCCCAAATTTAGGGACATCAAGGACAATTCACATGTGTAAAATCACTTTTTTCATACAATTTCCTTCTGCATTCCATTCTGTGAACCAAACGGGGCACAGTGAGATCATAGGCTCAAAACATGGTCTTCATATTCTGAAATCTGAATGCTTTTCAACATTAATTTTTGTCACATTACATAATGGAAAGCACTCTACCATTTATTTTTTGGTCACAGAATTCACAATACAGGTTGCTGTCAACTGGGTTTGTAACCCTTTCCTACGTTCATGGCATTTAGCCTTGTGGTTATTAGTTAACATCCCAACTCAGCCATTAGTAGATTGATAGAGATAGGGAGCTATGTGTCACCTCTAGGCTTAATACAAATGTTAGACATTTTTCATGCTACATAGAATAGATTCTTTTTAAGTTCATGTTAATCTGATTTCAATTGTTCTCCAAATCTAGCTAATGCAAAATAAATGACTTGTTTCCAAGTTGCAAGTCTGAATCAAGGTTTCTGACAGGTGTTTAAATTAGTTTATTTTAAGTAATTTTATGCTGTATGAAATAAAAATTTTGAAACAAGATTCCACTCATCAAGCGCAAAAGTAATTTTTGGAAGGGATTGCTAAATCCCAAGACAATGTGTTTGTTTTCTTCTTAGCTAGTAAAAAAAGTTGCAAAAAAAAAATTGTCATCTTCACTGTTGTTAGGCATACTTGGAGTTGAAGCCAAGTTATAGTGAGGGTTGGTAATCCTTTTTATTTCTAAAAAGATGTAGTATTATATAATTGAATTTAATATTATACTCCAATATTTCTTGAACTTCGTATTTTTTTGAAGTTACCGAACATATTCAACTCAACCATCTTTTATTTTTATCATTTATTATCTTAATTTGAGCAAACTTGTATGTATTCCTTACAGAATGCTTGTCAGTTCTCACCCCCTCCCGCCCCCTTCCTTCCCAATATTATCATATAGAAATAATCAGAAATAACCTATTTTTTTGCAATATTTATAAGACATACTTGAAACTACATAAATCAAATTCAAAAGTAACATAACATGTTTCTTATTAGTAAGAGCCATCTACAGCTTTGATAGTCAGAAGAAATCTACTACATATCTTTTTCCTTTTGCGCGAATTTCCTACATTCCTTAAAACAGAAAATAAACTAAAGCAGATAAATCCTTCAAAGGACCAAACACAGAAATATGCAAGTATGCACATATTGTTGCATTAATTAATGGTTGTGTTAAATTCAAACCTTTCGCAGATATCTTTACTTGGGACTTGATTCCTGTATTCCATGGCGCTTAAAATATTCTCTAAATCCATACGCACTGAGGTCATAATTAAACTGCATATTTAAATGAAATTTTTGACACAGCTCATCAGTATTCAACAGATATAGATAAATCCAACAAACTTTCAGCAAGTTATTTCAGGCAGACACTTCCACTTAGATTTTCTACCTTCAAAATACGAAATGCATATATGTTTTCTTTTTTTGAATTAGAGTGGTGGACACAATTGGCCTAGGGCTACAAATGGTATTAAACCCGAAGCCTTCCACTTAGAGGGAAGCTCTCGTGTCACTAAGCTACAAAGCCATTGGTGCATATAGTGTATTTGAAGAGAGATTAAGCGAAAATATATTATAAATGTGAACCATAAACATAATCATATTCTTTTATATTGCTTTTTTTCCAAATGCATAGATATATGAATGTAGAAGATCTTATTTGGTTTTTATAAAGAGCAGTCAACAGGGGGGATAATTTATAAACAAGATCCAAAACTTACAGGCAAGACCGTCACATTATATTTAATAACATTTGGATCACCCATCCTTCCCTGGTTAACTTCCTGTATAAAAAAACAAAGTAAGGGTTTTACTGGACAGTTAATCACTACAAAGATTATCCTATTAAAAGCAGAACATATGATAGAACATGCTTTCCGGCTAATCATGCCATGGAATGCGTCTATTAGACTATTACAATCTCTGCCAAAGAAATTTGAGACAGAGCAGGAAGATTGTAGTGAACAATGTGAGGCGTATTATACTTGTATTGGGTTGTGATATATTTCGATAAACGGGTATTCCTTTCTCTGCCGTGTTAAGCAAAACCCAGGATATTTTGGACACTCAACCTGGAAAAAAGCAGAACATAATCATTTCATCAGTGCATAATAAAAATCTAGACAGCACAGAGAAGTGTAGTAAATGAGAAAATAGGTTCAACTGGCAAACACCCAAGCAAATAAGAATAAAAAGCAGTAAGCAATAAAAAGAGGAGAATGTGACAAAGAGATGATTCACTTCACGCCTAAACTTCTTGAAAGTAAAATTACAAGTCATTAGATGTCCCTAAATTTGGAGATTGCCTCCTCTAGATATGTTTTTGTGATTGTGTCAATAGAGATGTGAAAAGCATGCTTTATAAAGTGTCCTGTCATTGAATTAAGTTTCAGCACTTACAATTGGCCATTAATGACTTACACGCATAAATTTAACACGTGGATAAAACTCAGCAGCCGCTTCCTCCAATACTTTGTCAAGATGTTTTGTGTAGTTACCCCTGCATTATAATTAGCTTGTGGTTATTCCAAATCTTTTTTCTTTCTCATTTTCTTCACAATGTGGACCTAAAGTTAACTGCAAATTAAGGAAGGGAAAAAAAAAACCGGGCTAAGCCTACCTGATAGTAAATGCAACAACGACAGGATAACCTTCATGAAGGAGCCTGATAAACTCACGCTCTGAAGTAAAATGAATAACCCGTGATGGTCCAAGACCCTTTGGATAGCCAGTATAATACCTATGATCAACACAAGAAAATAAATTGTAGACTTTCACCAAAGAAAGGGGGAAATATGGGGAAAAAGTTTAAGAGAATTGGCAAGTTGGTGCTTATTAGAGACAGAAACATACTAGATAGAAAAAATTGCAGCCGTGAAAATTAATAAAAGGCAGTCAGTCTGTCAAGTTACACAACTTTATAACAAAGAGACATTGGCAGTAGCAGTAAGAACAGTTTTAATTAAGCATCAGATATATGAAGTCATACTTGCATGTTGTACGAAGCTGACTGATCATACGATCAAAAAATGATGAATCAGACGATGAATCAGCCATTGCACAGGGTAGGATCATGCGCCAGATTCAATTATATAGTTCCTGCAACATAAATATCATATTTGAATAGAAACCAAAGTATTAATTTAGTCTAATCTCAGGTTTTAGCTTAAGTACAAAATGCTCTGACAATATAAGATAATATTGCAATACCAAGTACCAGGATTAGTTTTGGTTGTCTCAACTGTCTTGTTGAACACCTCAATGATCAGTAAGTGAAAATGTAACTTCAGTGACATTAGGCTTTAAAAGAAAAGTCAAATTTTGAAAAGACAAAAACACAAGTAAAATGCATCAGCTCAGTTTTTTAGGAAAAGAGTAAAGCAAAAATTCATGCAATCAATTATTGCTGGGTAACTGTTACTTTGCTTATAGCAATGCTAAGGGATACTTTATATGCTTGGTAAATTGGTTTCATATGAAGCATTGTCTATCTTAGACCAAAATTTCCCATTTTCTAAAAGTATCACAAGCAACAAGAGGTCTATGAAACCCAAGGCCAGGGTACCCGTACAAAGAAATCTTGTTCCCCCTTTTCAAAGCATTTTGTCAGATCAGCTACAGAACATCATGCCATGATGGCAAGCAAAGCATAGCTTAAACAATGGCATGAAGCAACCATCTTGCAATGAAATAAATACATAAGAAATACTATCAAACTAGTTCAATACAAGGTACTAAAAAGTAAACAAATTTAAAAACACAGAGACAGATAATAAAAGAAAAATACATTGTACATCTGTATCATAAAAACTGACACCATGATCAATTTTTATTTCTAGTCACAGAGATGAACTATGGATAAAGAGAATATTCCATTGAAATGTTGAATGCAGTCAATTATGTGTGAAAACAATGGAGTATAAATTGAAGAACCGAGTCAACTCGGCCTCCTACTCGGGGTCACAGGTAAGTGAAAAGAAATAAAAGGCAAACCGGAACTCTCTAAAACCCTAACAGATGCAGGAAGAATACCTGCATCTTCCAAACCATTTAAATACATCATTACAACAGAGCTTCCTTTCTCCTTTTCTTTCCTTTTTGTCCGATAAAGGTTGCAAACAAATGATTGTCATCGACATTGTTAAGCTACTCAACAGTTTCCAATCGAATTCAGAATACTGACAGAGAATCCACTCAGAATCAACGGTTTATGGAACAAAATAAGAAGCTAACATATTGACAGCAAAACGAGAAGGCGAGAACTCAAGTCATGCTACAACTAGAATAATAGCTACAATGGTTTAAGAACTGAGATAAGAAACTGATATTCCGACTAAAATTGAAGCCAACAAGAAAAACGGAAAAGAGGAGAAGAGTTTCCAGGATGGGAGAGAGAGATTCGAAAATTACCTCTACGGCTCACCGCCGAGAAGTCCAACTCGACCAACTGAGGTGGGAGGCCGGCGAGCAGCAGAAAACGGCAAGAATGCTGCGCGGGGTCGTCTTGTATGTTCTGTCGATTCGATTATTGATCGGTTTTCCTCGCTAGGGTGTGTGCGCGTGAACTGAGTAGTGTTTCTGGGAGTCTGTGTGCCATGCGCTGGCGGATAGATGGCTGGGGAAGATGAAACCAACTTTGGATTTGTTTTTTTTGTTAAAAAATAAATATCCCAAAAAAATATTACTCCCTCCCTTGGTAGGAAAAATTAACTGTGATGTAAAATAATTAAAATAAAGTATTAAATAAATCGATGTAAAATAATATATGATAATATATATACATTATTAAATAGAAAAAAAGCACTTAAATATCATTTGAAATTCAAAATTCAAAATTAATTTTATTGATAATAAGAGTAATGAGATTGATAAAAAAGGCATATCAATTGACAACTCGGATTTTTAGAAAATCTCTTATTTGAGTTTTGAAGTTCAAGTAGTATTTAAGTACATTTTTTCCTATTAAATATTATATAAATATTAATTAATACATAAATGTGACATTGATAAAGAGAATAATAAAGAAAGAGTTGCTTGGGATATAAATTACTAAAAAAATAAAAAAAAATTTCACATTATTGAGGTGCTTGGGAGTATCACTTCTAAGTGAGGTTCATGAACCCGGGCCAGGTACTGAACCAATCAAGATACTAGGTTAAGGGTCAGTGGGTTAGATCGGGGCAAAACCGGTGAGAAATTGAAGATTTTAAATTTATTAATATAAAATTCTAAAAAAAATTTAATTTTTTAAAAAAATAGGAACCCGGACCGGTCTACCGACCGGTTCGTCAGTTTCCTGGCCGAACTTGTAGGACATGGAAGATTATAAAGTGACATATGTTTAGAGATTTTTTTGCTGAGGTTGGTGTTGAAAAGTTGAATGAATTTTTAAGAGCAATTCGACGGGGGCAAAATGATATAAGAACTTGTTACCAAGAAGATATGTGCCTAAGTGAGTCCCCGCATTGGCAATGATGGTATTACTAGACTTATGCTTCATCTTTGGCTTGTTTAGAATGGAGGTGCTTCACCTTTACACAGAGGAAGATAGAAATTGCTCAAGGAATGGGGGTGCCCCAAAGTGGTCACTGATCTTCTATTATTAGAGAATCATATACCATTTTCTCTCTTTCCCGCCTCTATAATATTGCCTTCCCAGAATATTCTAATTTTTGTTGTTTGGCATACTCATTCTTTAGGGCCTTCAGTGTAACCCGTCCTATGGAGATAGAGGAGATGGCAGACGTAAAGTATTTCTTGGATATGATTAGATTGTTCCACTTGCCGCCTATTCAAGAGCGGGCCGCACAGTTGCCTTGAGTGAGTGCCTCGAGTTCATACCTCCAGCGACTGAGATGGATGAGTTAGGGGTCAAATTCAGACCCATTATTGACAGGGGCCTCTTCTACCTGGAGTTTCGTGAGGGATGTTTTGGTGTGCTGGATGCTCACTATGAAGCTCGATTTAGAAACACGAGTGCGAAATATTATGGCATATAAGCAATGCCATTGTGTCGAAGATCCCTTTAATATGTCACGCAATATATATATATATATATATCTAATGGATCAGTTAGTGGACACGATAGAAGATGTTGATTCGATGGTAAGGTTAAAGGATGATTTGATGGTAAGGTTAAAGGATGATTCGGGCACTTGGATTGAGAAGACAGAAGATATTCATGGGATGATCTCTGGGTTTTATTCATCTTTATTTACCAGTAGTGGGTATGGGAATATAGAAGATGTAACATACTATGTAAAGCCTTGTATCACAGAGCAGCAAAACATTATATTGACCAAACCAGTCACAGAACTGGAAGTAAAAGAGGCAACTTTTCAACTAGGAGCCTTCAAAGCACCGGGCCCAGATGGTTTCAATGGTCACTTTTATCAATCTTCATGAAATGAGGTATGTCCTTCAATCCTTCAAATGGTTTATAGTTTTTTTAATACTGATGAACTGTTGGAACCGCTAAATGTTACCAATCTGATTCTGATTCCCAAGATAGACCACCCTGAAACAGTATCTCAATATAGGCCAATCAGTCTTTGTAATTTTGCCTATAAAATTATTACAAAAGTCCTTGCTAATCGCCTTAAAGGAGTCCTGGACGGTTGTGTGTCTGAACAACAAAGAGCCTTTGTACCAGACAGACTTATACAAGACAACAGCATAATTGTACATGAAGCCTTCCACTACCTGAGCCATAAAAAGACAGGTGGGAAATATGAAGTGGCACTGAAAATGGACATGAACAAAGCATATGATCGACTTGAATGGAAGTTTATTGAGGGGATGCTTACAAAACTGAATTTCTGCCATAAGTGGGTATCATGGATAATGAAATGTATTAGAAGTGTCTCTTTTCAAATACAATTGTCAGGAAAGAAGATAGCTACAGTTACCCCTGAACGCGGCCTTCGACAAGGGGACCCGCTTTCCCCTTATCTCTTTATTCTAGCATCGGAGGCCTTCTCTTCTATGCTGTCCTATCATGCTGATCATGGTAATCTTAAAGGGATTCAATTGGCAAGGGGAAGCCCGGTGCTAACCCACTGTTTATTTGCGGATGACACGATGGTATTCATGAACGCCAATGAGGATAATTGCTGCCTATTCATGACAATCCTCCAGGACTACTGTGACGTGTCTGGCCAACGAATTAACTATGACAAATCCAGCCTTTTTTTCTCTGCAAATACCCATGTAGAAGTCCGAGAGAAAATAGGTGCATGTATGAACATTACAGAGGTAGAAGACCTGGGAAAATACCTTGGACTTCCGATTCTGTGGGGAAGATCCAAAAATGTTGCTCTAGCATTTGTGAGAGATAAAATTGGGGAAAAAAGTGCAGGGATGGAAAAAGAAGAGCCTCTCCTTTGCTGGGAGGGAAGTAATGATAAAAGCAGTAGTCAATGCCATACCGGTATACACAATGTCATGCTTTAAGTTCCCCAGAGCGATGTGTGAAGAATTAGATCGGCTGGTCTCAAACTTCTTCTGGTGCAATTCAGAAGGGGCGGGGAAGTTGCACTGGGTGGCTTGGAAAAATCTGGCAAACGCTAAAAAGGAGGGGGGAATGGGCTTCCGAGATTTTATGAAGTTCAATGATGCTTTGCTTGCTAAAACAGCGTGGAGAATACTGCAATTTCCTAATAGTTTATGGGCTAGAATACTAAAGAGCATCTACTTCCCTGCAACGACATTTATGAAAGCAACAAAGGGACATAAAGCATCATGGATGTGGGATAGTATCTTAAAAGGAAGAGCTATACTGGAAGTAAGCACCTGCTGGCAAGTGGGGACTGGACAGTATATAGATGTTTGGAAGGATCCATGGATTCCGGGAAGTAAGAATTTCAGACTGCCTTGCATAAATACTAACCCCATGAAGTTGGAAATGGTGGTATCTGAACTAATTTAAGATAGACAATGGTTTTTAGACCTAGTTGTGAATGAAATTCCACCCAAGTATGCTGAGCTTATCAAGTCAATTCATCTCTCACAATACCCACGGCCTGACAGAATAATATAGGCTGAAACAAGAGACAGAAAATACACTGTGAAGAGTAGTTATAGATATTTAGTGCAAATGAATCGGGAGAAGCTACTTACCAAGAAAGCATCAAGTTCCAAGACATTAGATGCAAAAGTATGGTTATCAGTTTAGAAACTGAAAGTGATGCCAAAAATCAGATGCTTCATATGGAGAATATTGAACAAGGCATTAGCAACAAAAGAGGCACTGTACAGAAGGAAGAGCGCTCAGGATCCGATATGCCCAGTCTGTGGAGAGGAAGTCGAAACTATGGAACACCTATTTCTTATTTGTCCATGGACTCGTATGGCTTGGTACGGCTGCCCTCTTGGAATCTATATAGACAATCTGAAGGAGGACAATATAATTTTTTGGCTGGAAGACCTTTTACTGATGAATGACCCAGATTTAGACTTTGCTAAAGAATATGCAGCAACCTTATGCTGGTACATATGGAAACTGAGATGCAAGAAAGTGTTTGAGAAGGAAAACCCCGATCCTACCACAGCCATTAATTTAGCCAACTTAGGTATGAAAAGTTACTTCGATGCTATGGCGATTTTAGCTCCGAACAGTCCAAAGGTAACCAAAACTGCGAGTCAGTGGAGGAAACCAAGGGACCCAGCGATCAAAATCAACTGTGATGGAGCTTACTGTGAAAAGAAAAGGAAAGCAGGCATAAGCGTGGTGTGCAGAGATTCCAGCGATCTATTATTGGAGGGCTGGGCAGAAAAAGTAGAGGTTAAGAGTCCACTATTTACAGAATTGTCAGCAATCTCAAAAGCCATCCAGCTGGCTTCTCAATGGCAGGATACCCCAATAATTATTGAAACGGATTGCAAGGTCCTTTTTGATGCCATTTCAACAAGGAACGCTGATGCTCTACCATGGAACACTCAGAGCCTAATATATGATGTCTTTGACAGGTTAGCAGATTGAAGTCACATTTCATTCTCTTTCACCCCGAGGGAGGGCAACGCTGCCACCGATTGTTTGGCTGCTATGGCTTCAAGGGAGTTGGGACCTAACGGTCGGATTCTCGAATCTCCACCTCCTTTAGCCGCTGTTATCCTTCATGAAGCTACTGTTAGAGCCAACAATAGTCAAGACCAGTTTGCAATGGAGGGAGATAGGGAAGGAATAGGCTGAATTTATCTGTTATTGCCTTATCTAATTATTAGCTTCAGTTTTTTTATTGGTTTTTACTGTGTAGTCAAGACTTCCTGTCACTTTTCTTTCCTCTATTAATGCAAGTGGAAATCTTTTACTGGTAAAAAAAAAAAAGATAGAAGATGTTGATTTGCTTATTAGAGAAGGCATGATAAGAAGCCATTATGTGGGTATGAAAGAACTAGCAAAGATGATAAATGGGCTTTGTAAGGACATCAACATCCCCGAAACCAATACCCATTATTCAAAGATTTTTGAGGATGTAGATAAATACACTAACGTGACATGGAGAACCAATACCCCTAGAATGCAGATACCTTTGATCGTTCATCACAGCATATGAACGCATTTGGGAGTTTGGTCTCTGAGTTAAATATTGCCCAAAAAATCTTTGAATAATGGGTATTGGTTTCGGGCATGTTGATGCCCTTAAAATGCCCATTTATCATTTTTGCTAGTTCTTTCTTATACCTATAATGGCTTCTTATCATGCCCTCTATGATAAACAAATCAGCATCTTCTCTTGTGTCCACCAGAAGATCCATTAGATGTATATATTACGTGATATTAAAGGGATCTTCTGCATAATGGCATTGCTTATTGGACATAATAATTCCCACTCGTATTTTTGAATTGGGCTTCACAGTGAGCGTCCACCACCCCAACACACCACCCTTACGAAAGTCCAGGTGGAAGAGGCTCGTGTCAGTAATGGGTCTGAATGTGAGCCTTAACTCATCCAGCTTAGTCGCTGGAGTTATGAACTCAAAGCGCTCACTCAAGGTAACTTTACGGTCCAACTCTTGAATAGATAGCAAGTAGAACATTCTAATCATATCCAAGAAATGCTTCATGCTTGTCATCTCCTCTATCTCCACATGACGGGTTGCTCTGAAGGCCCTGAAGAAGGAGTGTGCCAGACAACAAAAATCAGAAGAATCTTCTAGGAAGGCAATATTATAGAGACAGGACTAAACGAAAAATGGCATTTGATTCTCCAATAATAGAATATCAGTGACCACCTTGGGCTATGCCATTCCTTGAGCATTCTTCTATCCTTCTTTGTGTATAGGCGAAGATGAAGCAGGAGTCTGGTAATATCATCGTTGCCAGTGCTGTCTCACTTAGGTGCATATCTTCTTGCTAATAAGTTCTTATATCATTTTGCCATGAACATTCATCCAGCTTTTTAATACCAACCTCAGCAAAAAATCTCTAAAAATATGTCACTTTATAATCTTCCATGTCCTGTAGGACTAGATTCTCCCTATGTGAAGGACCGCTAGGATATAGTATATCTCCCTCCCTTGCCTTAGTGGATGGGGAACTCTATAAATTGAAGTGTAAATATTTAAAGGCCTCAGGTTCTGAGCCATTTCTAAGAGCTACCTCACCTCATCTCCATTGTGGTCCATATTGGCATTGTATAGATAAAGAAGCTTTGAAGGATTCAGAGAGAGAGAGAGAGAGAGAGAGGGAGGGAGGGAGGAAGAGAGTAGCTCAGGCGAATTTTGATGCTCTATTTTAAAGATACAAAACAGAGGAGATGGAACATAAGGAAAAAATTTTGCTTATTAGTACTGTAAGGAAGGATAAGGAAATTAAAGATAGAAACAATCTTTAATGTAGAGCAATCCTTAATTTCAGTGACAATCTTTAATGTTTACCTCTTGTGTTTTACTTGATTCTATAACCTTCATCACTAACTTTTTTTCCTTGCGTTCCCTCTCCTTTGTTTTGCATATTCAAAACAGAGCATCAAAATACACCTAAGCCACACTTCTCTCTCTCTCTCTCTCTCTCTCTCTCTCTCTCGTGAATCCCTCAGAGACTCTCTCTTTATACAAAGCCAATTAACTACATTTTGAAATTTTACAGAAATGCCTAATACAAAATCAACTTAGGGTGGCATAAAAATTAATAGAGCAAGTGAGCCCGCAGTTGCTTTCCCAATAGCTCTTACAAATAGCATCACCAAAAGATCAATATATCTAAAAACCAAACCACATATAATGAAATCGCAAGGAAGAACAATAGACCAAGCAAGGAGTTAAAAAGGGGAAGAAAAAAACGCAAAGACACACACCAACACAGCCGGAGTTCATCCTCTCTCACTCCACCACCACAGGAGAAGAGATGCACGCCTAATGACATTAAGGATAATATAGATTGTGATTGGATTAACCTTTTTTAATAGTTGTTATGATTTACGAGATAAGTGTGTGAGAGGAGTTTTGTCTCGGATTATATAAAAACTATGGTTTTGGTGCTTATCAAACACACACCTAGGAGGTAAATTAGTCTCCTCAAAACACTTGAAAATAAAATTCCAACGAATCCTATCATACACCTTGTCAAGATCAATTTTAATAGTCATAAATCTTTTTTTTTTGCCTGTCATAGAGTGTATCTATCTATCTTTTTGCTCCCCTCCTATCTATCTATAGACTTGTTCGGTGTCCTGGACTTGACGCTCTGAATATTAAAAGGGAAAAGAAAATGTGTGTGTGAATATGTATGTCTTTTGCTCTTATTTTTTGAACAATTTTTGTCTAGAAAAATGAAAAATAATTTTTCTTTGAAATTGTATTTTAGTTGTGTCTTATTGAAAAAGATAAGATTTGTTTTTTTAGAAAAATTATTCTTTTTTATGTTTGGTTACTTTTTTCCCTACAATATTAAAAAAAGGTGGATGACATCGTTTTTACATAAGCGACAATTATGTTAGTAAAATAAACAATTCTTTTATTATTCAGTTTACCAACTTAGATATGTTTTTTTTCTGAAATAATGATTTAAAAATATATATATATATATATATATATATTTTATTTTAAAAACTTGTTTTAAAAAATTACTATAAAAATTATTTGAAGAACAAAAAGATAAGAGTGTAGAATTAAACAACCCTTTGGTAAAAAAAAAAAAAATATCAAACAACCCTAACTTTTGTTTTTTGCTAAGCACATGTATCCTCTTATTAGAGATAATCTTGTTCGAAGCATTGTTGGCCCTTAATATGGGTACCTCTCTCTATGAGGTTTTGGACTTTGGCTCGTCATACTAGGAGAGATTAGCTCTTTTTACTAGACTCAAGCCCCGTTTCTAACTTTTGTTTTTGATTGGTGGTTGAAATTTTTGTCTCTAATGATAAATTGGTCTTTTTAAGCTTGTTTGACCTGACATTTCGGCCTACTTGGGCTTATTGCGGTTTTTAAATTGAAAAAAAACACACACATCGAATGATCATAAAACTGAAACTCAAAGCCCAGTTTATATGTTTCCACGAACTCTCGGATCAAAATCGAAATCCGGTCACCAATAGGGAGAAGATTCGATCTCCCGTCACGATGTTTGAGGAGACATCCTAGCTTTTGGGTGCCTAGATAAACGTCTGAGGGTAATTGACGGTTCGTCCTGCCCAATAATGATATGACTTAGAAGGAAGGGAGATTTCCCCCTTCCCTTAAATCATGGGTGAGCCCAACCCCTTTCCTAAAATTTATGCAGGTATAAAAATAAAAAATAAAAATCCGGTGAAGTTGGATTGTATTGACTCAAATATTAACGTTTGGGGAAGGAGGTGAAAATCAGCATCATCCCTTGGATCGTTTTCGTTTGAATTCTCTCTCTTGGAACTCGTGTCACTGGAAATTTGCTTTCAATGGATGATGTTTTTTCTTTGAAGATACCGCCGGATATATCGCCGGATTCCCAAACCTCGTCAGTCGAATCAGAAAATAAGCTCATTTCATGCACTTCATCAGAAAATCTCACATTGGTTGGGATTGAGGAAGGTCAAGGAAAAGAGTTGTTAGCTGTTTCTGAAGACCCTGCAACTGGATTGCAAAGCGAAAAGCAGGGGTGTCCCTCGGATTCTCCAAAGCATGTGAAAAACTCCTCATACAAAGACTCTCTGCTGGGGTTCAAAAGATCAGAGTTTAATGTTATGGCTCATGGTTCATATGCATCAAATGAGGATCAGATAACATCAAACTTATTGAACCAAAAGTGGAAAATCCCAGAGCCTTCAGAAGAGACCAAAAAGCTCATGTTTGTTTATCCCTCAATGGTCATTTCGGATGATGAATTCAATGAAGCTTGTCAACCCTGGAATAAATCTCTATCATCACGGTACTAGGCGCCTATTTCTATTTACTCAAGCTTAAAGAAATGCTTGGTCGGGTGTGGAGATTTAGTGATTTTGAACTGGTGGATCTCCCAAATAACTATTATGTTGTTCGGTTCACAAATCATGAAAACTGGGAAGCTCACTATAAACGTATCCTCTTGGAAGGACCGTGGGTAATAGCCAATCATGCAATTTTGGTTCAAAAGTGGAACCCGTATTTTGATCCTTTCCAAAATCAACTGGGGAAAATTGCTACTTGGGTGAGAATACTGAACATTCCTCTAATCTACTACTCTTAGAAATTCATTTCCAGATTGGGGGACATGATAGGTAAGACAATTAAGGTTGATTTACATACTCTCAACTGTAGGGACAACTCTTCAGGCGTTGTATCGAGGGGAAGGTATGCAAGAATCTGTGTAGAGTTAGATCTTCAGAAACGCCTTGTACCAAGAATCATAGTTGCATCCACTATCTTCAATGTTGAATATGAAGGGTTGGACGTGATTTGCTTCACCTGCGGGAGGTACGGCCATAAGAAAGACGCATGTGCAAAAGGAGACGTCGAAAATGACATTCAGAAAATACAGAAATCAGCGTCGGTTACTGATAAGGAAATTCTGGTTTCGATGCCGGAGAACAACTCACCAAGATCGGAGGAAGCTTTTGGTCCTTGGATGTTGGTGGGGGGTCAGAGGAAATCTCGGATTCCAAGGAAAGATCAGTATGAAGTCGGCATAGCAGGAGGAAGGCATGGGTTGATCTCTGCCAGAGTCAGGGGGAGAAGGTATCAATCATCAAGGTTTCAGGCTCTAGCTGACCTGGAGGAAGTTCGCGGTGAGCTTGAGGATTTTAAACTCTCAAAGTCTCGTGAACAGACACGTCCGACTGCTGAGGAAGAAGAGAGGAAATTGGGGACAAATGGTGCAAAGAAAAGTCAAAGAGAGGAAGCATTGATGGGACAAGCCAATAGCACTCAAAAAGAGAAAATTTCGCGTCCCCCAAAGCGCACATATCAGATAAAAAATAAAGAAAAAGGTGGTCTAAGCTTGAAGACCATTCTACCCAAGGTGCTCCCACGAAGTCCAGATGCCACTGAGGCCCAAACCCAAGCCCAAAATCAAAAGGAAACCACTGGGCAAATTAAAGAAGCCCAAGTTTCAATTCCAGGCCAGTGCACATTTGAGAACAAATCAGTTAAAAATGGAGCCCGGTTACATCTTGTAGTGGCGGGCTCAATGTCTTCATCAACGTCCGAAAGCATCATCTCGCCAGGACCTGCAGTAAATCAATTACTGGAATTTATTCCAGAATCATCTAATATGGACATATCTACCTAAAAGCTGAGCCCAAATTCCCAAATCATTGAAGGAAAAGAAGATGCAGAAAATACTGAGCCAGAGACGCTAGTAGCAGATCACTCAGGAATTTCTGCAACACCTCTCGTGGCACCCACACCAGTGACAGAAATGGATGCGCAAATCCTTTCAGAAAAGAAAAATGAACAAAGTAAGCCAATCAAGAATTTAAGGGAAGTCAAAAACAGAGGTAGATCTGCTTCAAAGCGCATTCCTCCTGATAAGTAATTCTTTCTTTGCGAGTTAATTTCCATATTTAATTATGATTATGTCAAGTTGGAATTGTAGAGGAGCTTGTAGCAAAGCTTTTCCTCGTGTTTTTCGTGATATTGTTTCTAAGCATAATATCTCGGTTATGAGTCTTATGGAAACCAGAGTTAGTAGTCATAGGGCTGATTTAGTTGTTCGTAATCTTGGTTTTAGCAATTGGATAAGGGTTGAAGCCACGGATTATGCAGGTGGTATCTGGGTTCTTTGGAATAACAATGAAGTTTCTGTTGAATATCTTTGTTCTACTTCTCAGCTTCTCCATTGTCGTTTGACTGATAAAATTACCAATGATAGTTTTTGAACTACTTTTGTTTATGGGGACCCCAGATAGAGCTATAGACAGGAGCTTTGGACTGATCTCCGTGTTTTGGTGGATAAAGTTTCCGAAGCTTGGCTTATTCTAGGTGATTTCAATTCGTTTTTAAACCACTCAGATAAGATTGGTGGAGCGGTTGTTCCTGATAGATCCTTACATCCTTTTCAAAACTGTATTCATGACTGCGATTTATTGGATCTGCCTGTGGTTGGGGACAGATTCACTTGGTCTAGAAATGACATGAAGGAAAGATTGGACTGGGCCTTTTGTAATTTAGCCTGGGAAATGGGTCACCAAAATCATAAAGTTTTTCATCATCTTCGTTACAAATCTGACCACAGAGTCTTGGTGATAACTCCTGGAAATGTGAATGCCACTCCCTCCTCAAATCGTTTTAAGTACCAAGCTGCCTGGAGCCTTGAAGAGGGATTCCCAGATTTAGTAAACTCCGCATGGCAAAACAATGATTGGTTAGCTGGATGCAATGTTTTCCAGAATAAAGCCTCCTGGTGGAATAAAAATGAAGTTGGCAGTCTTACCAAAAAGAAAAGGATCCTGGTTAAGCGATTAGAGGGAGTCGATCGTGAAATCATCAAACGCCCTCATGCTGGCCTTTTCAAGCTGGAAGCAAAACTTTGGAAAGAGTACTCCAAAGTTGTAAACCAAGAAGAGCTCCTCTGGTACCAAAAGTCAAGGTGCAAATGGCTCAAATATGGAGACAAAAATACCAGTTTTTTCCATGCCTCTACTGTGATTAAAAGGAAGAAAAGTAAAATTGAAGCTTTTCAAAATGCTCAGTGCGAGTGGATTACCGATCAGAACGAGCTTAAGAATTCTGCCCTTAATTATTTCCAAGAACTTTTCTCAACTGATCAAGATGTGCTGAATGTAACAGGTTGGCCGGTAGAATACAAAACTCTGAATAATTCCCAGCTTTCTGGAATTCAGAGAGATGTGTCTGAGGTTGAGATTAAAAATGCAGCCTTTGAGATGGATGCTTTCAAGGCGCCTGGACCTGATGGACTCCAACCTCATTTTTTCCAATCTCAGTGGGAGGTTGTAGGTTCGAAGATCTGTGATCTTATTTTCTCCATATTTAGAGATCCAGATAAGGTTACTGAAATTAACCAGACCCATATCGCTTTGATTCCTAAGGTAGACAATCCTATCTCGATTAAGGAATTCCACCCAATATCCCTCTGCAATGTGAGCTATAAAATCCTCAGCAAAGTTCTTGCAAACAGGATGAGGTCTGTTATGGATTACCTGATCCATCCTACTCAGTGCAGTTTCATTAGGGGAAGACAAAGCTGCGATAATATAATTCTGGCCCAAGAAGCAATCCGTACAATGAGAACGATATGGAAAAAGAAGGGGTATGTTGCTATTAAAGTGGATATGGAAAAAGCTTTTGACAGACTCGACAGGAATTTTCTGCGTTTCAATCTGCATAGTCTGGGCATAAGCGAGCACTTTGTGAGGCTGTTGATGAGGTGTGTCTCAACTTCATCTATGAAAGTGGTTTGGAATGGGTCTTTATCTGACCAGTTCTAGCCAACAAGAGGTGTGAGACAGGGGGATCCGCTGAGTCCCTATCTATTTATCCTCTGTGTGGAACGGTTAAGCCAACTGATAAACCGAGAAGTGGATGAAGGAAGATGGAAACCTTTAAGGCTTAGCAATACAAGCCCGAAGCTCTCTCATCTTTTCTTCGCCGATGATCTTCTCTTATTCAGTGAGGCCTCATCAAGTCAGATGGAGATCATTAGAGAAGTGATGGATTATTTCTGCAGAGTCTCGGGTGACAAAATCAACCTTTCCAAATCCAAATTATTTGCTTCTCGAAATGTACAGTTTCCCAGAGCTTTGCATCTTGCCTAATCCATAGGAATCAATATTTCAGGGGATCTGGGCAAATACTTAGGTGTCCCTCTTCTTCATAAACGAACCACCAAGCTGACCTTCGCTCCTTTGGTTTCTAAAGTTCAGAAGAAACTGTCTACCTGGAAAGGTAGATTCTTGAGTATGGCTGGTAGAACTGCCCTGATAAATTCCATTCTCTCGACCCTCCCGTCTTATCAGATGCAAACCAACCTTCTGCCTAAAGGGGTTTTGCAAGATCTTGAGAGAATAAATAGGAATTTCTTCTGGAATCAAGGTCCGGATAAAAAGAAGCAGCATCTAGTAGCTTGGGAGAAAATCAAGATGGGAAAAAAGGATGGGGGTCTTGGCATCAAGGATCTTTCTAGCCAAAACAAAGCTCTCATCATGAAGTTATGCTGGAACCTCATTGCTAGACAGGATGCCTTATGGGTGAAAGTTCTAAGATCGAAATACGAATGCGGAGATGGAAATCTTCTAAGAGTTGAGAGGAAGAGGAATCAATCTGCTATCTGGAATGCAATTACAACAGTATGGGACTCATTCAGGCCAGCAGTGGGCAGAAAGCTTCGAAGCGGGCAGTCAACAAATGCTTGGTGGGACTTATGGACAAGCCTTGAGCAACCTCTCATATACTATGTTGACCGTAACCATAGCTTAATAAATCCTGAAGAAGCGGTTAGCACTTTCGTAGGTCCAAATGGGGAGTAGGATCTCCAAAGATGGGGAATGTACTTACCTTGGTGGGTTGTTGAAAAGATTGAAAGAGTTCCCCCTCCATCTCAACCAGGCAATGATACATTCGGGTAGAGGAAATCATCTGATGGAAATTTCAGCGTCAAATCTGCTTATTCAATTATCTACTCGTCGCTTGAGGAATCTTCCGATCCTTTCTGGCAACGTATCTGGAAATGGCCAATTCCGGAGAAAGTAAAATTTTTTATGTGGCAATTATTTCAGGAAAGAGTTCCTACGAATTCTATTCGAGCTAAGAGGGATGTGAGGATAAACACCGAGTGTCCTTTTGAGTGTAACTGTGAGGAAACAACAATTCATACTTTGAGAGATTGCGAATTTGCAAATTCAGTGTGGCTTTCTTGTATTAACCCCATTTATTACTCTGCATTTTTTTTCTGGCAATTTACAGGTGTGGATCAACTGGAATATGCAACACTCACCGGGAAATCGTAAGATGTCTCAATGGCCCTGGCTTAGGGTCTTTAGTTCAATATGCTGGCTTATTTGGAAAAACAGATGTAGAAGAGCTTTTGAAGGAACTAGTGACATGCCACAGCAACTTCTTCACAGAGGTATACATTTTCTTCATGAAGGCACAGAAGATGGGCGGCTAAGGCACAAGATATTCAGAGTACTAGACAGAGACACAGCAAGATGGATTGCTCCACCGGCGGGTTTTGCTCGAGTTGATGTGGATGCTGCAGTTGATGAGCACAGAAATTCTGCAATTGACGGAGAGGTGTATGAGAATAAATATTTCATATAAATAAATAAATGTTGTACGTTCATCCTTGAATAATAATTTAAATTCAAATAAATCAATCCAATTTTGCTAAGAATTTAAAAAACCTGCTTACTCAAATATTCATAATCAAGAACAAATATCATAAAAAAAACAGCCTTTTACTGTGAGTGTGAAACCGTGAATCAATGAATGAAAATGAATATGAAGTTAAGTGGGTGATTTGATTTTGATCATTGACCAGAGACTTGGAGCCAACACCATCGGTCAACTAAGTTTGAATATATAAAAAAATAATAACACAAACGACGTCGTTTCATCAGGTAGGAGGGAAAAAAATATAGAGGTGACCCGAGTTGACTCGCCAACTCGGCCGGGTCAGGCTGAGTTTGCTGGGTTAACCTGGGGTTAACTCTTAACCTGGGTTCATCAGCAAATCGGACTGATTTTTCGGCTAGTTCACTGGTTTCTGGTTCAAATCGGTAGGTCCGATCTGGGTTTAAAAGCCATGGTTTTTTCAAAAAAAAAAAAAAATGAAGCAGCATCTGTGGCGCTTGCTTAAGGAAGTGCCACAGCTACTATGTACTTTGTGTGGCACTTGGCTTAGGAAGCGCCATACAAAATAATATTTTTTTTTCAAATCTTTCTCTCTTGTACAATTTGCTTCCATCACCTTTATCCTCTTAGCCCCCACTCCTCATCCAACTTGTGCCATCACTCCTTATCCTCTTAGTTCCCAAATTTTCTCCTTCTTCTCTTTTTGTCACTTATCGCCGTCCCCACTTTGATCGAAACTTCCTCCTTATTCCTTTGTTTCATCACTCCTCCTTATTGATTGTAGTTGTTTTTCAATTATTCATTTGTGTGAGCTTAATATTAAGTCATATTTGGTTCAACCTTGTGCTTACTGTGACTGGGCTTGCAGGTTGGAGTTCAAGGGTTGGAGACCCAATACATGGAAGGGCGTTCCCTTATCCAAGTTAATTGGCAATGGGATTATGCATATCACAGACATAGTTGGGGGAGCTGGTCTTGAAGTTTTCTTGGTACAGTGTATGGAGGACAATGTTGATGATGAAATGACTAACTGGAAAGTGGAAAATGTAAAATTCTCTATTCAACAATCGGTAATAAGATTGTGATATTTCAAATATATGGCCACTGTCTCCTTTTGTTTCATTTGCCCCCACTCAGTTTTCCCTTTTTTTATATATATTTTAAAGCTACGTAGAACACATTATTTTAAAGCCCCTACTCTATTCAAGATTCCTATACATTGTAAGTTTTTTTAATTTAAGCTTACAAATTTAATTTTATTACTAGTTAATAGTTTAATTTGCTCAATGTCTTTTATATTTTATTTATTATGAAATATGAAAAAAATTATTCTCATTTTTATATACTGAAAAATAAATGAGATAAAATTAAATGTTATTATATATAGGTTGTGTGTGAAGATATATAGTAGTTATAATTTTTAGTTGTTGTAGTAATTGTTAACATTGATGATTTGCATAAGTAAAATAATTATTTATTTTTAACACCTGTATTTTACTTAGTAGTGATTTTGTTAATTAGTTATTTGTTAATTTATATCATTTTGAAGTTATTTGATTATGGTTTACTTTTTTCATTTTGTTGTGGATAAGAAAATATGTTTAAACTGTGTTATCAACTATAATTATAGGGTTCTAAAAGAAAAATATGAAAAAAATTATTTTTAAAAAATAATATTTTAGGTGGCACTTATTTGAGGAAGCACCACAGAAAGTCTAAGGAAGCTCCACAGGAAGTGTTTTTTTAAATATATATATGTATATATATTAATTATGGATTGATTATGTCTCAATTAATAGTAATTAATTGAGACATAATCAATCTATTAATTAATCTATCTCATTCAAATACTATAAATATATCATAGTCTCGTCTTATAATACTTCGGGTGCTAATGAAACTATTTTAGTGAAATTTAACTATCTCAATTCCCGAGCGATCACACTGAAAATTCGAGTTCCTTTTGGATTTCCTTCTTGATCAATGACAACTACAGCATTATCATACCGCTATTATGTTTGAGCTCTTTACAAGTACGTACAATTACAGCTCTGATCACTTCTGATATTTCTAACGGTGTATTTGGTACTGCTTTCTTGATTACAGCAACAATAACATCACCAATATAGGCATATTGTCGATTACTAGTTTCTATGATTTGAATACACATCAATTCAAGGGCCCCGTTGTTATCGGCTACATTCAAATGGGTTCGAGGTTGAATCATATCATTTTTTTTCCTGTTCTTTCAGTGCAAAGGGTGAAGTAAAAAAAAAAAAGAAATATTGTGTATTAAAAAAAACCTACAATTGTTATTTTTTTCCATTCCAAAGACCTCTTTCCTTTGGTTTTAATTATTATGCCAAAATAATGAATCGAGTTCGTATAGGCATTTTGGATGCTGCTATTGCAAAGATTTTTTGGCTATATTTTCTATGACTTCACCCATTTCATAAAGTATTATACCCGGTTTAACGACAACTACCCAATATTCGGGAGATCCTTTTGCTGACCCCATAGGTCTTACTGTAACTAGCTTGTCTGGAAATATGTGTACCCAGATTTTTCCACTGTGGTGGGAATTTTGTGATATTGCTTGCTGCCTTGTTTCTATTTGTCTAGATGTGATCTAAGTGGGTTCAAGTGCTTGAAGAGCATATCTACTGAAGCAAATATGATTACCCTGAGAGGATATTCCTTTCATTCTTCCTCTATGTTGTTTACGGAATCTTTTTTTTTTTGGGTTATAGCTCATGGTTTTTTCTCAATTCCATCTCTATTATAGAACTGTACATGAGATTTTCACCTCATACGGCTCCTCGCGAATGAAACGATTAAAATATAATATACATATACATGGATTTTATGAATAATATATCGAATTGTGGTGGGACTTTGTGATATTTCTTCTAATCCATTGGTTTATTGAAAATTTGTATATCTTGTTTTGATATATAACTAAACAAGTATTCTTTGTTACAAATATTCTTTTTCTATTATAGACAATTCTTGTTATCTAGATATAAATAGATAATGTTGTTTTCTTATGTTATAAGGTTCTAACGAATCTTTATTTTGTTTTTCCTTTTATTACCATATTGGATTGGCCCCTATTTAGAAATCCAATAAAATCCAAATTTTTGCGGGCGAATATTTACTCTTATCTATTTCAGGTGTAGGCCCATGACTCCTTAAAATATAATTCCTTAGAATAAATGGATTGGTTTTTGATTCCTTCCGCCATCCCACCTAATGAATCATTCAGATTTGTTTTTAATAAGATCTTAGGCATTCACTGGTTCCGTCGTTCCCATCGCTTCTTGCTTAATGGTTAGGTCTCAATTGTACAATGGAGCCTCTAATTCCAATTCCATTTTGTTTTTTCTTTAGTCAACCACTACAAAAAACAAACGTGATTTAGTAGTGGTTAAACATGGTTGTTAGTAGCGGTTTTAACCGCTATAAACAACATTAGTAGTTGTTTATAAAACCGCTACTAAATCGTATGTTGCAAGTAGTTTTGTAGCGGTTATTTAAAACCGCTACTCAAGCAAAATAACCGCTATTTCTTTTGTAGCAGTTCAATCTCACCGCTGCAACATCGCCATAAGCAATAATCGTTTTTTGTGATATCTATAGTGGTTATATTTTTTTTGATAAATGCTGGACCTTTCTTGGCCTTCGGTGCACCACCTTCCAGGTATCCGGCGTTAACCTGAAGGCCAACGCCGGATTTACCGGCATGGGCCCCCGACAACCGACTAGTCCTGGCGCCCCCCTTTTTTTAAGGCCTGATCGATTTTAACACCTCTTCGAGGAATCGCGGGGGAGAGAGCTCCCAACGGAAATTATTTCCACCTTCCATTTTCTGGGATCGAACCCAGGAATGGAGGGGTGGGGCGCAGATGCCTTTCCCATCTGCGCCAACCTCCGTTGGTTCTATAGCGGTTATGTAACTGCTACAAAATATCAAAAAGTGAAAATTTTAAGGCGGTAAAAGAAAAATGAAATTTTTTTACTATTTTGTAGCGGTTCATGAACCGCTACTAATATGAATTTCCTTTATTTAGTAGCGGTTATATAATCACTACTAATTTCATCAAAATTCGAAATTCACGCAAAAAAATTAATTTCAGTTTGAAAAAGGCGTGTTAATTAGTAGCGGTTTAGTAACTGCTACAAAAGGTAAGAAATTTTTTTTAAAAAATACAATTATTTGTTTCATTTTTTTTATATTAAATTAAATCGTTTATTTTTTTAGTAGTTTAGCTAATTTAATTAGCTTATTATTCAATAGTTTAGCTCATTTGTAAATTAAAAGGAGTAATTTAATTTAGTTGGATAAGTATAAAGATTGTATTGATAATATTATTAAGGATACGTAGGTAACAAGGAACTATTATGTTGTCTGCTACAATGTGATTGTATATGAAAAATAGATGAAAATGAGATAAAGCTTTGAAATTTCTGAAAAAAAAATGGTGAGAATAAATTTTATGCGAAGAAAAGAAGTATTCAAATAAAAAATTTAAAAACTTATTACCATATTCGATCGTATTGTTAAGCTCCTTAACTCATACAAAAAAATTTGTAAATGAGAGAAAATGAAAGAGGGGTAAGGTAAAAAGAAATGAGGGAGTATTTGAAAAGAGATGTGGTGGGGGTATTTATAGGGATCCGCATAGCATTTGTAACGGTTAATGTATTCATTCTGTAACGGTTTTTAATTAGTAGCGGTTATTTTTATTTTTATAGCGGTTTAAAAATGCCACAAATATTTTTTTAAATTTTTTTTGAAGTATTTTTTTTAAAAGACAAAAACATAATTTACCGCATCTGCACAATTTACCGCACGTTAGACCAGCCACGTCCAGCCTCCTCGGGGACATGTTCCCCTGCTCATCTGCACAATTTACCGCACGTTAGATGTAACCCCCTACCTTAATAACCATATTTATAGTTTTAGAATGCGTCATTAAGTTGAAATAGAGACCAGTGGTTAACTTAAAACTTTTTCAAAACTTGTTTAGTGCGGTCTCACGTTCACATCTCGAATATAATTGGTCTGTCCAATTCAGTTTCAGTCATACATATCAGAGTGCAACCAAAAAACGTTACTTAATAAAGGGTTTACAATGCTTAGTTTCCCATACAGGGGATTACACAATACTATTCAATATATACAACAAGTGCAACTAATCCCCAACAAAATATGACAACCAACTACCAGAATTAAAACTCCTAGCTAGGAGCTCTAACCACCCTTCATCACTTGCTTTTCCTTTGAACCACTCGCCCTTGCTGTAGGTTAATTATTGGAAAGAATGAGATTCAAAAGAATCTCAGTAGTAACAATTCACTTATAACATGTACAATCACAAAGCATGTAAGCAAATCACAACAACAACAACAACACAACAACATTTCTGCAACAGCTTTCACTGCATTTACAAAGGCATATTTCACAACAGCACAACAACGGCATTTCACAACGGCAATGTTACATCACGGCATATTTAATGAAATGACATGTATGCAAGGCATCATACACATGATAAGAGAAAGAGTCACTACCTTGTTCTTTCTGCTCGTGCACTGGCACTGATTTATCACGTGCAGGGCAAATGTCAAATCCTATAATTAGAATTACGGGCAGCAGGTTATTACTTAATCCAATTTTTTAATCCAAACACTCAAGTTGGTTATCATTAGGGACATTTAATCAAATCAACTAAGGAGTTAAAGTGGTCAATTAACCTAAAAGACCACTTCCTAACCTCAAAGTTCAACAATACTACATTATGCCATTACATCTTCAATTTTCGCATAAGAGACCAAATCTGCCAGAATTTTCTCCAGACTTTGAAAAATCATAACTAATTCTACAAAAATTGAAATGAGGTGATCCCAAGTCCTATGGAAATCTATTGAAATCCGCTTCATAGGAAAAATATGAATCATTACTGGAAATCACCACACAATTCCAGAATTACACAAAATCCCACACTGCTCCAGAATTAAGTTCAGTTTCGACATCAAATTTTGGGCAACCAGATCTCATAGCTCAAAAAACGAAATGACACAAATTATATGTCCATTTTGAAGCTTGGAATGTGAAATTTAATATTGGAAAGTTTCATAATTTTTAGAGATCATTTGGTTATCCAAAAACACCACAAAAGTAGAGTACCTCGCTGGAATTCTGTTCAGGCTGAAAACCCAAATTTACACTTTGAGTTTCAATGACCCAAAATTCACAACCCAGGGCTATTCCCACATAATTTTTCATGTAGAACATAATGGTAACATCAAAATTAATAAATTCCCACTCATTCTCCATGTCCTGTTTAGGCAGAAAATTCAAAATAAATCCCAACAATTACCAACTTTTAATTTCAGCATCAAACTTATGTCGAATGGTTTCCAATCATCATAAACCACCAATAACATAACCAAAACATCATGAATTATCCAAACCCTTGTTTAGCCAAAATCAAGGCAGATTTACATATGCCAAAATTCTCATTCAACCAACACAACCAATAGCTCAAATTGATGCTAACACTCACCTCTTGCTTCTCCTTAGCTCCTTTCTTTGGTTTTTTAGCTTTTGTTCTTGGATGATGGCACATAACACCTCCTCTTGAAATTCTAAAACCATAGAAATGAAGCTCTCACCAAGAGGAACAAAGTTTGTGAAGGACACTTGAGCCATAGATGAGGTTAAGGAGGTGAAAATCAAGGTAGAAAGTCTCACCTTCAATGGCCTCTTCTTGCCTTTCGTGTTGCAGCTGCACAACCAACTTAAACATGGAGAGAGAGAGTGATAAATGATCAGTTTTTTCCTTTTCCTTATCACTTAAAGTCCAGCCCAAATATGGGACTTGAAAGGGATAAATGATTTATAAAAAATATCGCACTTCCACCTCCTCAAAATAATATATTCTAATGGCCTTAACATGTGCCAACAAATTGATATCATCATCTTTCTCTTTCCTTCTTTATTCCATACGTAAGGTGACTCTTTTTAATGCAAGTCATCACCTTTTATTTAGCCAACAATTGTTGACCGAAAATGGGACAAGAGGAAGAGAAAAATGGCTTCTTACTTTATCATATTTTCCTCCTTCTCACATATTGCTTTTAGAATGATATTTTTGACTTTTCTTCCTCTTGTAATACTTGGTTACAATTGAGTTCCCTCCTTCCTCTCTTCAAGTGACGTGAATGTGGCCTTGTGAAGGAATTAATTGGCTTCTTGAATCAGCCATTCCACTTGCTTTCATATCAATATCCAATTGCAATTAAGCACATACTAACTTTTGACTTTCCACCACATTTACTTGGTAAGAAATTGCTGCATCTTTTAACATAATTATCTCAACATTTAGTTTCCTCTTGCTCCCTCATGTTGGACGAAATTTATGGCCCATTGGAAGAGGATAATAATTTCTCAAAATATCCTAATTAGACTTTGTTATCACGATTAAATTTTTGACAATGGGTTTAGGCATTTTCCACTGCTAATTTGGATAATAATTCACACTTTATTCCACAAAAGTGTTTCCTAACATTAGTCACATTCTCTTCTGGAGTCATTAAACCCTTGTACATATTTTGGGGCATTACATTAGATAAATTGTAATTCAAATTTTACATTTCAAATTTAAATAAATAATTTATTAAATAAAAAAATTTATTTACCTTGGACCTGCACCTCAAACCCAGTAGACCACGAAGACGACCCTCGTGAGTTGTTCTACTCCCGTTCCTCCTCCTCATCGAGGAACTGCTCCATCTCTCTGATCCCAATCGGGATGTCGAAGTCCTTGTTCGTGTCATAGTCATCGACGTTGATATCTCCCTCCCCCAAATTAGGCACCTCTGGTGTGGTCGTCTCCTGTGATGGGATCATCTGCGGTGGCTGTGGTAGGGCCGACTCCTGTGGCTGCTATGGGGGGATGGGTTGAAATGCCATGGTTGCCCTCCCTCTGCGCTGCCCCGTCCCTCTACCCCCTACTTACTGCTGCCAACCCGAAAAATCAGTCTGGGGACCTCGGGCTCCCTCCCCCTATTCTGTCTTGAAGTCATATCAACTACAAAAATTTAAAAAAAAACATTTTAGTTACATTATTATGTAAAAATATAATAAAAATACAAATACAAATAAAATACGTATTGTCCATACCTCAAGTACAAATAATGAGAAATGCTGCAGCAAAAAATCTTCGACAGACATTTGAACGTTCAAATCTAAAAAAAAATACTCAGAGAAACTTCAAGAAACAAAATGGCCAAATGGGAAAAAGGGAGGCGGCAGCCTTATATACTGGCCGATTTTGTAGCGGTTCTTGAAATAACCGCTACAAATAAGCTAGGGCGGCTAAACTTTGTAGCAGTTCTATAATAACCGCTACAAATTAGAAGACCTTTGAAGTTCTGTAGCGGTTATTATACAGAACCGCTACAATTTTCACGACCTCTGAAATTTTGTAGCAGTTACAGCTTTATAACCGCTACAAATAGGCAACGTTTAGAATTTTGTTGGGTTTAATTGGTGAAACTGCTACAAATAACTGCCACACTATTGGCGAGTCTTGGTCGCGCCAAGTGGCGGGAACTTTGTAGCGGCTTTTATTATGTAACCGCTATAATTTTTGGCGGGAAATGCGCGCCATATTTGTAGCGGTTTTTTTTATTAACTGCTACAAAAAACGTTGCCAATCTGTCACGCCTTTTGGCACATAGCTTGCCACTACAAACTTGTAGCGGTTAATTATAACCGCTACAATTTTACCGCTACAAAATACCATTTTTTTTGTAGTGAATCTTCTAAGTTTTTAGTGACTCGGGGCTCTTAATTTAAGTGCAGACTTCCTGTGAGGAAGAGCCATAGGAAGTATTTTTTTTTTAAAAAAAAATATATAGAAGCGCCACAGTTTCTTTCAATGGTGATAGGATATATGGCACTTCTTAAGCGCTACAATTAGTTTAAAAATAAGCGCCTTTTTGTAATGGTGTATATTTTCCCTTTTTGATGAGAAACATGTACAAGTGATAATTTTATATTTTGTCCTCCATTTTCATTTTTTGAGATAGTTCAATTATCAATACAATCCACGTCCTCCAATTTAAGGACAAACAGCTATAATTGATGTTACAAAGTTGAAGAATCCCAACAGATATAATTCTAATAGCATATAGAGTAGTAGATGCGCATATTTAGGCCTTAAAAGATTATAGTTTAAAAATACATAACTCAGCCTATTCACAATGAATTTGAACAGTTTGCCATTAGAATCGATATGGTTCAACTCTTAAAGCAGGTGTCAGATTTTCCTCGTATTGCCGGATGTCCTCATGGATCATCAACTCATCATTATTCGTTTCCTTCATCATCCGATCACGTTCTTCTTCATATTTTTCTTTCAGTTTATCGTACAATTGCATGCCATCTTCTATGGGATCATTGGGATTAATAGATTCATAAAACTCATCGAACAGAAGATTCAGAGTTTGAGGCGGTGCATTGCTGACCGGTGCAGTTTCTACATTACTGTTGTTAGGCGGATTGTAGCAACCAGTCTCAGCAGTCATGGTGGTCGCCACCACCTTCACCATGCTAGCAGCCGTGGCACTCCTTCCTACCGTTCCGCTGCATGCAACACCGTCCAGCGAAGCAAGAGAAACCTCTAACGGAAAAATGGTCTCCTCCGTGTTTGTGGTCCATATGACGATACCGGAAAGAGACAGTATCACAAACGGTCCAAGGATGACAGAACTTGGGTGGTGATAAGGAATGATGTTGGAAAGTTGTCCAGAGGCATTTAGCACTTTGAGGGAGACTTGGTAGTAGCGACAAAACTCGAGGAGCCACTGCACTACGTCGTCTCCCGATGGGATTTCGATGAATATCTCTGAGTTTATTTCGATGAGTGGTGGGGGTGGCGGTTGTGATGTCTTGGGCTTGTTCTTTGAACCTTTGGGTCTTCCCACGGGCCTTTTTACTCGCCCAAGTACATGGTTGTTGGCGGTGGGTTCACCGGCGGGGACTTCAACCACGGCCGTGGAGTTTAGAAATCTGGTCTCGAGCGGAGGTGATACTGTCTTGGACTTGTTCTTTGAACCATTGGGTCGGCCCACGGGCCTTTTTACTCGTAGGAGGATATGGTCGTTGCCAGAGGGTTCGCCGGCGGGAATTTCGACGGCGGATGTGGCGTTGCTAGAGGGTTCGCCGGCGGGGATTTCGAGGGCGGCAGCGGCGTTTAGAAATCTGGTCTCGAATGGCGGTAGGGGTTCGCCAGCGGGGATTCCAACAACTGTGGAGTTTAGAAATCTGGTCTCGAGCGGTGGTGGTACTGTCTTGGGTCTGTTCTTTGAACCCTTAGGTCTTCCCCGGGGCCTTTTTCCTGGCCGGAGAATAGAATTGTGGGCGGCGGCGGTTTCGCCGGCCCCTGAGAAGGAATCAAAGGCATCGAGTGAAGGATTGTCGATGGGGCTGATGCGTACGCTAAGAAAATCCATGAGGCTACCGAAGGAATCGGGTGTTAGAGTTATCGTAGCTTGGAACGGTCAAATGTTTGTGACTGTGCGTGCGTATATAATAAACATAATGTTTATTTGGGGTTTGATTGATTATATCCGATACCTTATCGGATAATTATCAAATCATTTAAATTAACTTCCAAAAACAATTATCAAATCATTAAAATTTAAAATGAATTTATTTAAATATTTATTCAATTTTTTTTATTTTGGTTTAATTTAAATTTTTTTTATGTTTTTATATTTTAACAACTTATTATTTTAATATTTACATAATTTAAAATAAAAATAATATTATATCTGACACTTCTTTAAATTAAAAAATGAATTTATCACTAGTAATTTCGGTCCTTTTGGGTTGAGACTTTAAAGTTAAAACTGACCAAGAGGTTGTTAGTTCGATTACTGGTATATCTCAAAAAAAAAAAAAAAATCATTAAAAGATGTATATAAAAAATTTTAAATCTGGAAGATTCAAATAAGATTTTTGATGTCCAAATTGTCCATATGTTGAAATGGTGATGTTTTCAATTAAAGATATCGTGATTTTTCCTTAAAAAAAGATCTGGCGACTTTTGATTCCAGATTAATTGATATTAGCTAAATTTTCTCTCCGTACGCAGCACGTGTATTTAAAATGGCAAAAGATAAAATGGAATATAAAGGTAGATTTTTTAATCATGAATTAAAAGATTCAATCTTTCAACATTTTTGACTCTTAATTGAAAGAGCCACCCAGGACGGATATACTATCCTCCTCCTCCTTTTCTTTTTAGTATCTCATCCATGTACTTAATTAGATAAAAAATAGATAAGTCAGATTTAATATTTTATAAAATTATCATCATCATCATTATTCTATAAATTAAATTTATTTTAGGCTAAAGTTTGTGTTTGTCTTGTCATTAAGTTTGGATCAAGTTTCAATTTAATCTATTAAATTTTCAAAGTATATTTTTAGTTTTTTAATTTTAATACAGTTAGTCTTATTATGGTGATTTAGCAATTAAACGTTCACAAAATATACTTATAATGCTCTTGGTGCACAACATCATTTTACTCTTCCCAATTAAAATAAAAATATAACAAATCATATTATTATAATTTGATGTGGCATAATGATTTAATTAAAGTTGGAGAGATTTTACTTAATTATTTAATCTAATTTATATCATAGGCCAAAAAATAATAATAATTTATATCATATATCATGCTTACTTTACGTCTATCATCTCGAGAACTACTTACATACTTTAAGATTATCACATCATCTGAACTTTATCTAATAAAAATATAACATATAAGATCATTTTAATCTTTGTTAGAATGTGACTCATGAAAAAAAAAATTTAAATTTAAATTTGTTTCAAGAAAAATACACATCTTAATTTATAAAAAACTAAAACAAAATGACGAACTCATATTTTGGCCTACCCAAACCCAGTGAAAAATTGCCTATTTTGGCAATATATAATAAATACATTCAAGTTGGCAAATGTCAAAGTTGTTTTGAAAGCAATTTTTCCTAATGCAATACAGTGTGAAGTCAAGTAAAAACAGATTATGGATATCTTGCATCTCTTATATTATCATTTATCAATAGACAAGTAGCTTCATTCCTTGTAATGAAGCATATGGCGATCTCAATTTAAGTTAGCATTAGAGTAAGTGGAAAACAGTGCTTATGTTGGAAACATGGTTCTGGAAACCGGACCGGACCGGCCGGTCCGGCCTGGTAACCGGCGAACCGGCCGGTTGGCCGGTCCGGTTCCCATTTTTTTTAAATTTTTTTTTTTACTATTTTCTTTAGAAATTTATACCAATAAGTCTAAAATTTCCAATTTCTCACCGGTTTGGTCCGGTTTAGCTCCGGTTTGGCCCCGGTCTGACCCACTGACCCTTAACCCAGTACCTCGACCGGTTCAATACCCGGTCCGGGTTTTAACACCTTGGTTGGAAATGCTTTAGTTCTAAAGGTTGAAACTAAAATGTCATTGTGTGGCATTGATCCCCCATTAAGAAGTTTTAGCCAATATAAAAACTATGACTAAGAGGGTTGAGCAGCTTTTAGAGGTGGATGAATATTTTCAAGCTGATTTAATTGAATGTTTCCTAGTATAAAGTTCAAATATATTTTGTTATTACTTATTTGTTAGATTAAATTTGGAATTGATTGAAAACTTTGCAAACTATTTGTAAATTTGTGCATGTCATTTTATATGTAGTTTCAACGAAGAATGATGACGATTATGGGGCTTCATTATTAGCTTTTTGTTGTTGTTGTGTAATACATATAGAGAAATTAGTAGTAACAATGTAATGGAAGTGTAGCTTCCTATTAAAGTTTTTTCTAAAAAAATGTACTAACAAGCTACCCATACTCACTTAAATCTACACGAGTTTAATTCAACCCATTTGTTATGGGCTTTAATGGGGCCATCAAGAAATAAATGAATAGGCTACGGGCCGACTATTAGGCTACCCATCTAGTTCATTGCACATGAAAACTAGTAATTGATTCTTTTCTTTTACACTTTTTTTTGCCATGTTTTCATTCTTTTACACTTTGAGATGTTTAACCAACTCCTATTAATTTTTATACTTAATACGTTTGCTACAGCATTCCTAAATATTTTGGGCATCCACGTCTATTTTCATTTCAAAATAATAATGGAATGAGAAAAGTTTCGTATTATATATAAATTAACAACGGTTCTTGAATACGAGTCTCATGTACGACTAAATCGAATAAGATGCTATGATAGATGAACATCTCGAATTATATATAGGAAGTCAACTTGGACATTACCATGGAAAAAATCCTGATACTTGCAAACTATCGCAGATAAGGCGGGGTTTAATTTAAAGCCTTAATATTTATAAAAGGCAAAATACACTATTATGAGAGAAATAAATAGGGATCATATATAAAAAGATTTATGTAAATTTCATACATAAATTAATTAGAACAATTTCCCCTTAAAATTTTCTTTCTGGTTATCTTATAACTGTATCAGACCGCTCTTAGCCCCATAAGGTCTCAATCACGTCGCTAAGAACCGCCGTCGTCATCGTCGCCACCACCTTCACCACGCTTGCAGCCGTCGCACTGCTTCCTATCCTTCCGCCGCATACAGCACCGCCTGGCGTAGAAAGAAAAACAACAAACGGAAAAATATTCTCCGGCGAGTTTATGGCACCAGCTAACGGTGGTGGGGTTGGCCCGACGATCCCGGAAAGAGACAGTATAGGGAAGGGTCCGGGGATGGAGAGGCTTGGTTGGTGTAAGGGAATGATGTCGGAAAGATGACCGGAGGCATTTAACACGTTGAGGGAGACTTGGTGACGGCGACAAAACTGGAGGAGCGACTGTACTATGTTTTCACCAGCGGGGATCTCGATGACGGTCGGTGAGTATATGTCAATGGGTAGTTGTATTCTCTTGGGCTTATTCTTTGAATACTTCTTTGGTCTTCCCACGGTCCTTTTTACTTGCCGGAGATTATCGTTGTTGCCAGCGGAGCGTTTGCCGGCGGGCGGGGATTTGGATGACGGTGGAGTTTAGAGATCTGGTCTCGTGCCGTGGTGGTACTGTCTTGGGCTTCTTCTTTGAACCCTTGGGCCTTCCCACGGGCCTTTTTGGTGGCCGAAGAATAGAATTGTTGGATGTGGAGGGTTGGCCGATGCCGGAGAAAGAATCACCGGCGGTGAGTGAGGGATTGTTGATGGGGTCATGCTTACCCTTAGGGTCCGTTTGGTACGATGGAAATGGGGGTATGGAAATGGAATTGTGACTCAATTCCATGTATAAGTTTGTTTGGTACTATGGAATTGGAATTGATTTCCAATTCCATATCCACCAAGATGGTTGGAATTGATTTCCATCCTCACCCCTAAGATTTGCAATTTCACGTATGAGATTTCATCTTTGCCCCTCACCAAAATCAGAAAGGTTCTAACCTCACCGTCGAAGACGATGACCTCCTCCCCTCACCAGAGACGACGGTGACCTCTTAACTCCACCCATCTTCATCGTTTGCTCACTCACCAGTGATTATGGCTGGGCAAGGACAACGTGGCAACATTGCTCTAGGAAAAAAAAGAGCTTCGCAAAACAACTTCTGCAGAAAAATTGCAAGCTTTGAGGGTGTGAGCGTCGGCATCGGTGTCGGCAAGGAACACAGCGATGACTAGTGAGGAAGATGACCTTTGTAGCACTTCTTGTGCATTCATCCACCCTCTCCGTTGAACAGCAAGCTTTAGATCTGGAAAAAAAAATCTGTGTTTTTTTTTGTTATGGGTTTAGATCTGTGCTCTTAGATCTTCCCAAAAAAAATAAAATCTGTGTGTTTAGGAGGTCGGAGAAAACGGGGCAGTTTTTTATTTTTTAATTAGAAGGATATTTTAGACTTTTCATATGAAAAATTAAGTCTCATTTTCATGACATACCAAACACATTTTTAAACCCCATTTCCATATTCATATCCATTTTCATTTTCATCAAAATCAATTCTAGCGTACCAAACGGGCCCTTAGAAAATCCATGAGGCTATTGAAGGAATTAAGGTCAGAGTGATTCATACATATACATATATGGGGTTGGCTTTGGGTTTTGATGGTTTATATCTTTTTGGATCATCATCGGATCGTCTAAATTAATAAAATATAACTTCAGGTGAAAAAAAAAAAATTAAGAATTAAGAAAATATAACATATTTAATTAAGTATTTGTTTGTATATAAGTCATATTTTTAAACAAAAGATATGTTAATTCAGGTGAAAACAAAAGATATATTAATTATTTCCCATAGAAAAACTTTTTTTTTTCCATACTTGTATAGCTCTATGTTATTGGGTTGAGTTCTCTCATTTTTCTCGATCTTGTTTTTTTTTAGAAATCCTATAGATGCATTTAGATTGAGATATGGATGCTTTAGATTTTAGATTTTATAAATTTATCATTATAAACATAAATAAATAAATTTAAAGTATTAAAATTGTAGATATACAATTCATAACTGCAACATAGATAAAATAACATAAATTTAGTTTTTAAAAATATAATAATACTAATTTTATAAAATATTAAATTTGAACCATTACTATTTTTTAATCTAAGGGTAGGGATGAGAAGCTGAAAAAAAAAGAGAAGAAGGAAAAGGATATGAACTCTTTCTTATGTTGCTCACTCAATTAAGAGTTTAAAATCTCGGCCAAAAAAAAAAAAATTAAGAGTTTAAAATGATGATGCCTTGAATATATTTATTCAGGATTAAAACGAAAGAAAAATAAAATCAACCACATAGATAATGCTTTCTATGCTATAGATGAATATTTCAAAATATTGAATAAAATTTATCTTGTTATCACATTCTTCTTTTTTGTTTTTTTTAATATCTTTATATTACATTCTATCTCTTACCATAATCACGATACCAACATATGGATAATCCGGACCACCCAAAATCTTAATTAGAATAAAAAAAAATCTTAATTAGATGGTTTGGATCTAAAATTTCTAATCTACAATTTTTAATGAAAAATTCATCTTTTAATTTAAAAAGTGTCATTTATAAAGTTATTGTAATTTTCAATTATGTATCTATTAAAATAGAAAATTGTTAAAAACCAAAAGATTTAAAGCTCATCTCAAGTTTTTTTAGCATTGAATTAATGTGATCCCATAAATACATCTGTGCTGACTTTTTTAATGTTATATTTTTATAGTTTAAATTTAATTTAATTTAACTAATTTGAAAATGATTGGATAACAAGTAACACATCACACTGCCATATAGACACACACTTATGACTCTTTAAAGTTACAACGAGTGACCGTTTGGTTTACAGAATTGGAGGTAATGTAATGAAATATAATACAATATAATGTAATGATAATTATATGAATTTGTTTGACTTATCATTAGGGAAACATGATGCATATGCATAAAAATGTTTGTTAGATTACATCGAACATGAGAATATATGGAAATAAAATAGCAAAAGGCAAAATTACCACTTCTACATATATATGTATAATGTATACGGTGGATTAATAATAATTTTTTGTTCATTTTGTGCAGTGTATACATTGGATTCATAGTAATTTTTTGATATTTAATAGTGAAAATATTATGTAATGTACATGTTGAGTTCATTGTAATTTTTTAATATTTAATTATGAGAATATTATTTAATGGGATATTTTAATATTTTTTAATAGTGGAATATAATTTTTTAATGGGGGAATATTTCTTAAATTTCTATATTATTAATTAATTTCTTAATATTTAATGGTGGTAATTAAAATTATTTAATATTTAACAGCATTTATGGAGGGCAATTTCATCAATTTAAAAAATTATAATAGCAATAGTTTCATTTTCACTTGAATACAGGATGCCTACATCATCATTCATTAGCTCTAACAGTGTAATTTTGATTATATCAAATGATGTGATAAATATTATAAAATATAATCCTCTTTATATTACATAAGCCCAATCAAATGCTATAATCGATCTGTTACATCAGGATTACATGTAATCCTCTTTTATAGAATCGAACCAAATGGGCTATCACTCTTCATTCAATAGCTTGGAGGATTTTCTAAGCATCACTCCCTCACACCCAATTTCCATTCTCTGCTCCCGGTAAGTTTGAAAACACTTTATAATTTTGATCATTATTTATACTTTCCTATGTTAATTCTTAAGTAAATTACATTCAAAATGATTACATATGCAGAATGACAAGATAAGATTAATTTTTATATCAAATTTAAATTCTATTTTGAAATTACTTCATATATATCAAATAAAATTATCTTTTAAATATTTTTAAGAGCCGATTGTCCTGCTACTCTGAGCTAATTGTGTGAAGTTTCACATAGGCTGTAGAGGGAAACAAAAGATGCCTTATAAGGCCCTCCCCTTTCAACTCATTTTAAAACTGTGAAGAGTGATGATTCCTCAAAGTAGACAAAATCAAGAGTGAGGCACTGGAATGTTAGTATTTGGAGCTTGCATAACCCAATCCCCAGTTTAAAGTGATTAGAAAGGGAGGGAAAAGCAATTTGAAGAATGAGAAAAATTATTACCTTGACTAGGTTAAGAGACTAGCATTCAAGAGGAGTATAATACTATTAGGAGTCCAAATAAGCCTATTCAAGGCTCAAAACATAAATATACACGTTGCAGAAGTTAATTGACTACCTGAACACTTAATTAGTCTTAGAAAATTATATTGTTTCTTCAATATCTTAAACACAAATAAATATTTAAATATATTATATTTTCATAGTTTAAATATGTGTTTTTTAAGTATCATGTCCTTTATCAATCTCTTGCTCACCACGTTTGATTACTTCTTAGGCCCCGGCAAATTCACCACCGCCAACAACCCCTCCCACCACATTCAACAACCCTATTCTCCGGCAACCAAAAAGGTCCATGGGAAGACCCAAGACTTCAAAGACTAAGCCCAAGACATTACCACCAAGTCTCCGTCCCTGTGTTAAATGCCTCCGGTTATCTTTCCAACTTCATCCCCTACTTCCAACCAAACTTCAACATCCCTGGGCCCTTGCCGATAGTGTCTCTTTCTGGTACTATCGTGCCAACCCCACTACAATTATTTGGTACCACAAACTCGTAGGAGACTATTTTTCCGCTTGTTGTTTCTCTTCCTTGGTAGGGCGGTGTTGTAAGGGGCGGAGTTTTTATAAGGAGTGCGACAACAGCAAGCATGGTGAAGGTGGAGGTAATGATGACCACGGCTGTTCAGTAGCAACGTGATGTTTGAACCTATTTGCGTCGTCAGGCTAATTCCAGCAACATAAGCCGCTTTGACTCATGAATCTTTTGTTCAGTGAGTTTTATGACTATATTAATCCGGCCGATACCATAGAGGATGGATTGCAATTATTTGATAAATTGAAAGAAAAATATAAACAAGATCACGATCGGATGATGAAGTTGAATAATGATGAGTTGATGATTAGATGAGGGTATTTGGCGATATGAGGGAAATCTGACACGTGCTTTAATTTAAGGCTTGAAGCATATCGATTCTAATGAAAAAATTGTTTGAATTCAGTGTGTAGGTAAGAAATTCACTTTAATATTATTTACTTCCCTCGTAGTACATTGTTTACTTTTACGTTTTATAAATATGAAGGCTTTAAATTGAGTTTCGCATTATTATAGATAATTTGTAAGCTTTGTGCCTATTCATCTTATTTAAGAAACGTATTTTAATCTTAATGAGGTATGACTCGTTAAGGTCAAATGACTTTTTTTCCGCTAAAACTTTTACAACATATAAAAGGTAAATTATACCTTTAGTCCCTTAAATTTTATGAGGTATATTTTTGATCATTTAACTTTATAAAGTATACTTTTAGTCTTATATTTCTAACACCTTCAATGTTGCCAACTGGAAATGTTGATACAACAAATTTAAGTGATAATTGTGTGGCTGACAAAGCATATTTAAGTTTTAAATTTTTTAATATAACATATTTAGATTATTAAACTAAAATAAATGAACAAAATGCTGCAAATGAAATTGAGGTTTTGATATTTAGATTACTAAACTAATATATTTAAATTATTAAACTAAAATATTTTAATATAATTGAGGTTTTGATATTGATTGTTTCATTAGGTTTTTAGATATTTTTTAATTTACACATATTTTAAATTTAAGATTAATAACATGTAATTACACAGTCATCACTTGAGTTTGCTACGTCAGCGTTTCCCGTTAGCAGCATTAATGGTGTTAGAATTATATGACCAAAAGTATACCTTATAAAGTTAAGGGACCAAGAGTATCCCTCATGCAAACTTAAAGGACTAAGGGTCTGTTTGGCAAAGCGGCAGGCGCATGTCACCGTACGTTTGGAGCACAAAAACCACGATGGCTGTTTTTCGAGTGTTTGGTAAAGCGGTGATTTTCCCTGGGCTTTTAATATTACCGTGGCTTTTATTAAAAGCTGATGCCCGTAGCTTTTTCCAGTCTCTCCCGCACTTCTGCTCTCTCTTTCTTCCATCATTCCTCTGCTGCAGAACCTTGGAAGCATTTATATTTTATCTCAGCGCCCTCATTATTTTGTCTGACCAAGCTTCTTTGTTCGCTCATGCATAAAAGCTTGGGTGTTTCACTCTGTCCAGGACTCCGGCAATGGTTCGACGGCAAGGGTGTTTCGCTGGTTTGCGTGTTGGAAGGAAGAAGAAGATGCTGGTCAAATTAGATTTGACCAGGGACTTCTTTGCAAATTTTAAAAGTTTTTAAGGAGGGATTAACTTGAAAATTGTTGAAAAATTTTTAGGGTTAAACTATAATTTATGAAAAATTTGCATAAATTTGGGTCATTTTTTGTGATTTCTCCGATCCCTTTTCTTCATTCACTTATAATTTTCATAAATTATGGGGTATTTTTCTGTAATTTTCTCTAGCCTCAAGGCTGTGCCGAAGAGAGAGAAAGGCTGCAAATATACGAAAGAGACATTGGATATTACTTTTAGATCTTACTAATACAATATTTTTTTCTCTGATTTTAATTATAAGATAAAATTGATTATTTTTAGAAAAATTAAAGAACCGAATTAAATTACTATAGATTATTTTTATTTTTATTTGTTCTCCAAACTAATTATTTTGACTAATAAACTAACATATAATCTGAGGATACATAATATATGATATAATTAAGTAGCTTATTATCAAATTTTATTTATATTTTTTCATTTCAATTATCACAATATATACAAATAACATATATATGTAGTATTACATAAGATTCATACCCTTTTCAGTCATTTTACATCTAAATAAGCTTTTCAAACTCTAATCCAAACAGGTTCAAGGTTAGAAAAAAAAGTCACTTCTACCACCGCTAATCCAAACACAAATCACATTTACATTTTCACTTTTAATCCTACTTTACTTTTTCAAAAGTCAGATGGAAAAAAAAGTCACTTCTCCACCGCTAATCCAAACGGGCACTAAAAGTATACTTTAGCCACATATAAATGATAAATATATTGGGTTGAAGTATGTGTGGGGAGTGTATAAGATTCATATCATATTATAGTTCATGTAGTTGAGATTTTCATATCAGTGATTAAGATTTCTACGTTTATAATTATTTAAATAAATAATTTACAACTTCTTTTTTAGTAATATTTCCAAGGAGTCATTGTCATTAAATTGATCTTCTATAAGATTTAACAATTATCTTCCTTTATCTTAACTTTAATTTCATATCAAGGAAACTACATACAATCTCACTTCCTAAACTAGTTCATTTTGAGATCTCTAGCATAATCATGCATATATGCTTATTCATTTCCTCCAATGGAACGCTGATATCTTCTATGTCCGTTGATCTAAGTAAAAGGTTCCTTTCCGCATCCACGAAATCCTCCATGTCCCAAATCTCTTTCTAAATTTGTCAACTTCCTGATTTATGATCCAGGTTTTTCGGTTAACACATTGAAATATATATTACTTTCTAGAATATAAAGTTATTTTTATATTTCGTTCAATTTCCAAAAATGTAAAACTTTTGATAGGATTGTATCTATATCTTAATTTGTTTTTAGATTTGAAAGTATTAAGAGGAATGTTAACACAAAAAACCAATACTCATGACATATTAAACTGCATAAAAAAGTCTTGTCTACACGCATGTATTGCTTGGAAGATTTTCAGAGTTTAATTATCCTATTTAAAACCAATTGGGTTACATTACCAGATGAAAAATTTATTTGATATATCTATTTATATTTTGAAAAGACCAAAATACCCATGAAATTACCCATCGTCCGTGGGTTCAGCTGGCAAAGCGGTGAGACATGCGACCATTTGGAGCATATTTGATCCCTGGGAGTACCACTTAGTTATGGTTTCAATCGTGGCACTTGGAGTGGCATCCTAGCTCCTGGGTGCTTAAGCAAACAAACACTTGAGGGTAATTGACGGCTCGCTCTGCCCAACATTGGTATGACCTAGGAGGAAGAGAGATTTCGCTCTACCCTTGGATCGTGGGTGAGCCTAACCCCTTTTCTAAAATTTTTATTATCAAAAAAAAAAAAAACCCATGAAATTAAAAAAAAACCATCGAAGCAAGCTTGAACCAGACACCTTCCACACCTTGAACCACCGTCAGAGAGCATGATCGGAGAACAAAAACGACCAAAAATAGCACCTAAAACATGACACATACAAATCTGAGAATCAAGAAATGCCAAAAGCAATCAACGACGATGACAGCCATAGTCGGACACTCCCTGCCATTTGCCTTGATCCACAAAGCTCCGTCGCCGTCAATGGCAGCCAATAATCACAAACAAAAATCGCAGAGCAGACAATATAAAAAAAAAATTAAGCGAAAACGAAGACAATAATCACAAATAAAATTGCACATCGCAGATTTGGCGGTGAGTGTGGAGCGTCCGTGACGGAAGCTGTTGGTGGCGATGGAAAGGCCATCAGAAGCCGCCAGAAAAGCCATTCAAGGCGAGAGGGTTCTCAACGATGGATGAAGGTGAAGATCTTCCGTGCAACACGACATGGAGAGAACGTGAGAAGGAGCAGGTTAGTTGTAGCTAGCTGGTGAGTTGCGATCTATGGTCTCCTTGTCTGGACGTAGGTCGCTCTCTTCTACCTTCCTTGTTTTTCTTATATCAGTCGCCGGCCACTTTGATTCGTCTTTTGTGTTGAAAGCTGTCCGAACCTGAGCCGTCAAAGTGAACGATTGATTGAAGGCTGTCCGAACCTGAGCGTAGTTGTTGATTCCGAGTGAAGTTCGCCGTGATCTGATTAAACCAATAAACCTATTCGATCTTCCTATGATAACTTGGTTTGATTAAAATGATTTGGAAGATATTTCTATTCTGATTTGATGTCAATTGTGATTTGAAGAAGGCTTTAATTTATAGGTTACATTTGTTGCTGCTTACGCTTTTGTTTCTGACCAGATTAATTAATGATAACTATTCTCCATGTTTGTGATCAAAATAATGACTTTTTTTTTTTTTAATCTAATTCTTTATGATTATGATTTGATTCTTGCAATTAATGCTGTTCCGGTGTGTGTCCTTCAAGAACCTTGGTGCCGCAACTATTTTGACTAGCTTGATGGTCCGTTTACATATGGCCGACTTTAGAAAGAATCAATGGGGTGAGGGAAGAAATTTGCAAGTACGAGAGGGAGCTGAAGGCTTTGAAGACTATTCTACAAATTTTGGTTGCGGCACATGACTTGATAGGATAGTTGACTGATTTTGGAATGTCATGTTGCTATATTAGGACCAATTTAACTTAATCTATTAAGTGGCAGATAGACCACTTTGGTGTAAGAACCTCTTGTTTTTTTAATGGTAAAAAGGTATTATTTATAGCATATTCTATTTCCTTGAACTCACGGAGGATGAAGTAGTGGCTATCGTCTTGTGACATGCTCCCTTCGGTCCTTAATTAGGAGATATTTAAAAAGTTGATTTTCATCTTAAATATAAGACATATTTTTTAGAGAAAAAGATAAATAAATACCATTTGAACTTCAAAATCCTAAATTGGTTTTGTTGACAATAAGAATAATGAGATTGACAAAAATAGTATAGTAATTGACAACTCAGGTTTTTGGGAAATAACTGATTTGAGATTTTAAAGTTCAAGTAGTATTTATTTGTCTTTTTCACTATTTTTTATATTTGTCAATATTTTTTTAATTTATCCCTATTGATGCTCCCTCAACAATAATCAAGAGAAAAAGGAAGGAAGAAATTAAGGAAGATGATCAGGGTGTAATAGAAAATATATGTTATATTAACCAACTTAATTAATTTGCTTAATTTAATCAAATTAGTTAAATATATCCAATATTAAGGATCAGAGCGAGTATTCTTTATGATTCTCCTCAATCATCTCTTTGTTTTTTCCTAACCCAGAATACCTACAATATGTTCAACATTAATAGTAGCTCAAACTGTTGGTCCTAAACATTTACAGTCTACTCATAGATGGGTAGGCAAGAAATTTAATACTAATAAATTAATAATTTCCTCTTCAGCAGGCCTGAACCTGATACTGATATATCCTCATTGTAAATATTTTGCTTGTTTAACTTATTGTCCCGAACACTCTAGTGATGAGCCTTCAAGGTGATTTAAGGTGCTCTAGGGTTACTAGTGCTGTATCCTCATTATATCAAAAACTCGGGAAGCGAAAATTAAAAATAATGAAGAATAACTATGGTTAAATAATCTTAAGAATATAACAAATCTGTCAATAATATATATTGTGCACAAGGTACTGGGAAAAATACAATTTTTCATTTCATTGAAACCTCATTACAAAAATGTTTACAATGAATTTGCCTTCCTCATAATGTCCCAACAAAACAACTAGTGTCCCTACATATAAAAACAGGATAATCCCAAACAGCCAACAAATAATATGGGGACTCTTCATTCCTCTCTTTAAGCCTTCCACTACAAACTCCAGCGAGGAAGCAGACTGAACTTGTTATATCAGAGTCCATGAGGAGTGCTTTGCAGATTTTTCCGTTGAAAAATAACCACTTGAGTAAAATCCCTTGGACCAGTTGCTTTGAATAATTCATGTTGATTGCTTACTTATGATGAGATTTAGATTATAATTATTATACTTGATTTATTATTACTGAATATTTTTGTAGTTGATTTTAACTTTTCATTCTAGCATTCTATCCAAGATATCAAAAGAGCCGTATAGTCATTGTAAATGCAAATATTAGGATGAAAGAGGATGGACATGGAAGGTTAGATGGGGATTCAAAACCTAAAGGCAAGTTCAAGACAAAAGAAGCATTAAGCAGGTTAATGCTTCTAATATTATACCTCCCACCCTTAATATAATATCTTACCTCCCATCTTTAATATAATATCTTGTCGTAGTGTGACCAGAGGTAGTATAAAAAATATAATTCTAGAATTATTCTCAGATAATCTAATTAGAGGAAGAGGTTTGTTTTGCCCCCTCATGTATGATGTCTCAAATGGCTTCTCTCAGATTTGCTGATGTTAGTTTTTGCTGCGTTGGCTGCGGTTGCGAACACCAAATTTCCTAAGGTCGGTGATCTTTTACTGAGAAGAATTGTCTTGCAGCTTAAGAGAGCATATAAGCAAAATGAAAAGTTAATCTATAGCAGTTTGCTTGTAGTGGTGTTGTCTTCTTTCAAGATCAAACTATTAAATTAAACTAGATTTCTTCTTATATGTTTGTTTATGTACCTTTCATGTAGACTCTATTACTAGCTGCAATCAAGTTTATTGCACATCTTGTAAATCAGCAAGTGGCTCATGAGATCATTGCAGAAACATTGAAATGGCGGTTGATTTTGTCAGAGTGAGTATTTGCTTGAAGTGCTAAAGCTTTTTTAAGGATAATTTTAGCATTTATCAGTCGATATATTTGCCAAGTTTCCTGAACAGTACATGAATATGCTTCATTGTTCATACCCATGATAACATGCACTTGGTATTTTATTTTTTCCAATTTATGTTCTATGCTTTATGGTATTATTTATTTTGAAAATGCTGAATCTTTTTTGTTTCAGCACAAAAATTTTAATAAATGTTATTTGACACGACATTTTGAATGGGTGAATAGTAATTTCTTATGCATTGATTGTATTTTGCTTTTTTTTTTTTTTTTTTTTTTTAATTTCTTCGGCTCGATTATGTGTTATGCATCTCCCTATGCTTTGCAGACATATACTTGGAAGAAATGCATGGATATTTACAACTTATCTTTAACACTTTATATATATCAAATCCTATCTTTCTTGAAAACTCAATTTTAATCTCCCTATGAGCTATTATTACATTCTCATGACGACAAAAATAAATCGCCGCTAAAAATAGATATTCAACATAGCAATAGTCGTCAATTATTTTTTCCGACAATAGTAGTGGATAATAAAGAATTCAAGGCTTTAATGCATTTTCCAATAGTTCAGAAATATGTTAAGAGGACTTAATCAGAGGAAGAGGGGCTCAAATGGCTTCTCTAGGTTTTAGAGATATTTGTTCTAAAATAAAAAGTATTTGTTTTAAAAAAAAGTATTACTCTCAAACGCCCTTAAATGGAGGGAGATCAACAATAGGACTCAAAGAATTCCAGAAATCATCATACAACTCATCGTTCTTGGATTTCATCATTATCACATCGTTGTCTTCATCTCTCTGGTGGTTACGAAAGGACGGTGAAGCATAATTGTTTAGTTCCGACGACAAAACGTCTAATTCATCACCGTCGTCGTCTCCACCGCCATCACCCTCGCTCTTCGGATGGCGGCTATCGGTTTATCATTAACTGAGTTCATCATATCTCGTTCTTCATCTGTTCTATTTTCTAATTGTACAGGAACGTTTAGATGGTGATGTGGAGTAATAGACTTAAAACTTTCACCAAACTGAACATTCATAATATGAGGCGATGAATTGTTGCCGGAAGGTGTATTTTCTAAGTCTTGAAGCACCGTCATCATCGCCACCACCTTCACGACGGTGGATCCCACCATCATTCGGGGGTATAATCGACGGTCTGGCGCTACCAAGGTCACCTGAAACGGAAAAAAAACTTTCTAGAGAGTTGAAGGTGACATAGCCAGAGAGTGACTCTATGTTGAAGGGCCCACCAATGGGACTCTTTTGGCAACGGAGGATGACATGGGAAAGCCGCCCGGAGCCCCTTAACACGGTGAGGGAGACTCTATGCCGACAACATAACTGGAAGATCTACTACACTACGTCTTTGCTGGAGGGGATTTTGATGGCCACATTCCCCCACCTCAGATATTTTACCCTTTGGGCTCGGCTGGGGCTAACCGAAGAAACAATTCTTGTTGCTCAACCCTAATTTTTGTTATTCGAAGGTTCTCCCTCATCCTCCACCGTCCTATTTTTATATTCTAAGCTTCCGTTCCTTTTCTATTATCTGTTTCGGTGATCAAGATAAGTAATTAATATATAGAAATCCTGTGCAGTGTCCGCCGCGCTCGCATTTGTGTTTTGAATAACTAGACTGCTTATTACTTATTTTACCTTCCAGTAAGTGGAAGAACTTCCCACAATTGCTTTTTGCATCTTTAATCTTGGTTTGTTTGTTGCTGTATTTCACAAGGGTAACCAGTCACTATATTTTGCGATGTATTAGAATATTGTCTTTTCTGAAATTACAAGAAAATATACTAACAATTATAAAACGTTGATTATGTACGTGATTGTCAACTCATTTTAATCAATGTAATGCGTTTTCTAGGTAATGTTTTCTTTCTTTTGGATTTTCACCTTGGAATATCTGCTCCTTTGTTGATTAATTACATATCTTCTTATGTTGCATGTGCACTGCTTATGGCTGGTGAGAATCTGGATGGCCACATTGATGTAAAGAACATCCCTGTTGACATGGGAATCTACTTACAAGTGCAGGTATTATTTAGTACTCCATCTGGTCCTTAATATAAGACATATTTAGGTAGTTGATCTTAGTCATAAACATAAGATATAGTTTTTATTTTTGTCAATCTTTTTCTAATTTACCCCTATTGATGCTCCCTCAACAATAATCAAGGAGGAGAGGGAAAGAGGGAATTGAGGACCGGAGGGAGTAGAAAATGTGGACCTCTCTCTCTTTGGAATTAACACAATTTCAATGTCTCAACGACATTATTTGTCAATGCACAAGTTGCATGGTCAGCTTGTACATCTCTCTTGATGTCTTAGATATATAGCTATTATCATGACTCCTATTTCAAAAGCTGTAACCTTCCATTTTTTGCCTTTCTCCCCTTCTTTTTCTTGTTCAGTATCAATATTTGGATTGCTTTGGTGATCCTAAAAAATTTGAAAATGTTGGTATCATAGTTACTTAGAATGATTAATATGTTCTTTATTCTCAAATTGGATTGCTCATTCAAGTCATCGATGGCGCCAGATAGGTACAGAAGTTGAAGATTTCAAGTGCTCTTTGTTGGTTGTGAAATTATTGGAACTTAGTAATGAAGAACAAAAGAAAGTGTTATATGTAAGACAACGTAGTATTGTGAACTTGGACATTTTTTTCCTCCTTTTTGGCCAATGGAACAAAAGACAGTGTTATATGTAAGAAATGTCATATAGATGTATGGGATTCTTGCCTCGGATTTTTCTTTGGCAAATTTTATTTGCCATGTTCTTATTTGATAAATAAATTTAATTCAGGGAAGAACCTCGTGCCATTGTCCATGTCAAGTGTCATATTCATCCTTGCTGACCAAGATGGCAATCATATATTACGATTTGGGGAAATTTTGTGATTGACGCCTTGTTCAAAAGAAGATTGTACTGGATTATTTATTTTCCTGCTGAGTTAGCATATTCCTTAAGGCAGAGTTCTACATAATACTTGTTTTTCTATGCTTTTGTTTCGATTTGTTAAAAATTGGAGGTATCATAGGTAATGATTTCTTGAATTTTCTCTGTTAGGTTCTTAAATGAGGAGAGATGCAGCAATTTCGGGCCAACAAACCCACCCTCTAGCTTGCAAATAAAATACGTGATAGATAAAAAATACCTAATGAATAATCAATAAAAAAAATTAATACTGAAATAATAAATACCTACTGAATAATCAATAAAAAATAGGTATCATGCAGATAAATATATAATAATAAATATTAGAAATTAAAATATCTACATGCTATCATTTGGCGAAGTAGACAAACTTTTCCCTCTTGAGGAGTGGCATAGAATTAGAGTTGTCAACACGGGCTAGTCTGGCCTTAAAGGGCTGGCCCTTGTCGAGCCAGAGCTTAAAAGGGCTGAGTTTAAAAAGCCCGCATACCATAAAACCATAATATTATTGAAGCCTGACCTTAGACATTTGGGCTCAAGGCCGACCTATGGGCTTTCATGTATTTTTAATAAATTTGATTTTTTTAAAACTATTTTGAATTATCTAAAAGTAAAATAATCAATCTCTTAAAATTATAATTCAAGCCATATATATTAATAAAATAAAATGTTAAACTATAGTCTAAAGTTCAATTACAAATACAAAATCAAACTTCAAACACTAATAAGCTACTGTCCCAACTCAAAAATAAATAAAACTAAATAATTTGCCTCCTTTTAGTAATCACACATAAAAAAAAAAGTTAATAGTTAAAAAGACAGAGAAACTCTCATATTATACATAAAAAATTTACTTATGCCTATTAAATTTTCTTTGTTATAATATTATTTAATTTAAAATTTAATTTGAGAAATTCTTGAAAATATTCTAAGAAAAGTTTGACTAAAATTATACTGTTTTAAATGTTGCATAACAAAAGTGAGTATTTTTATTTAAATAAATAAAAATAGGTGGGCTTAAAAGGGCCAACCCTCAACCCTAATGGACTAACCCTTTTATTTTTGATCCCTTCCATTTAAGTTTGAGTTCCTTTTGCATCCCATAAAGTACAAGCTCGGCCCTCCACTTAAACGGGCTAGCCCGATGGACTCAACCCATTTTAACGGCTCTACATAGAATACAGTAATTCAGGTAATGAGAGATGGGTAAGAATTTAGATCTTAAAAGTAATATATTAAGTTTTTTATATGTTTACTGTTTTCATTTTCATTCATTATTATTCTTAAAATTTAGATGAATAGCCAAACGAGGGTTATTTAAATAATATTTTATATGAAGGTTGAATATAATATGTTTTTGTTTACATTGGAGCAAACAAATTTACAGTCAAAACAAATTTTCAATCATTCAAGATTCAAATAATTTATATAACATACCTGTGATTTTTTTTATAAAATTATATATCTAAAATTATTGAGTCAAATCTATGAACTTTTTATTTGTATAAAAAGTTTTATGATTCGGAAAAAGAGGAATTCTTGATACGTAGGACTTTTTTTTTCTTTGGAAAACCAACGTTTAGTTCTAGGCTATGTAGTATGTTATATTGTTTAAATTTAAATTGAAAATAAATATTTAGATATGTTACATTTTTAAATTTAAATAGTTTGATAATAATACATGGAAGATAAGAAACCCATCACACCGCCTGAAAACAGTATATATAGACACACGCTTATGACTCTTCAAAGTTACTATCATCATTCATTCAAATAGCTTTGAGGTTTTTCTAAGCATCACTCCCTCACACCCGATTCCTATTCTCAAAAATATTCTCTGCTCTAAGGTACGTTTGAAAACACTTCTTATAATTTTGATTATTATTTGTAAGACTTTATTGTCATTAATCATGGATCTAAGTAAAAGTTTCATTTCCACATAACCCACGAGTTCTTCCATGTTCCGAATCTCTTTCTAATTGTTAACTTCATGATCTACCGAAATTGTGGGCCAAAAAAAAAATTTTCTTAACAAAATAAAATCCAGGCTCCATTCCTTATTCATCTTACTCTCACCAGCCACCATATGTCTAAAATTCCCAAATTTCTTGCGTTTGGGTTGTCCCATATAAATTCATTCACTTTACCTTCAGCAAATATAGGTGTATCAAGACTCTCGTTGAGAGCTTTGGAATAACTCTGTGTGATTACATGTGAATTAAGGAGTAGCATGTAACCCTGAAAATTCTTCCATATCCATGTAAATTGTGTATGGCTGGATTAGGGACTGAGTCACGTGAGTCATGATTGAAAGACTGAGTTATAAGTGAATTAAAAGTTGGAGAACTAAAAAATTAATTTTTCCTATCAAAGAACTACATACAATCGCATTTCCTAAACGTGTAGATTTTGAGATCTATGTAGCATGACTAAGCATATATGGTTATTCATTTCCCCCCATTGGACACTGTTGTATTGTATATCCATTGATTTAAGTACAAGGTTCTTTTCCAAACCCATGAGTTCTTCTATGTTCCAAATCTCTTTCTAATTTGTTAACTTTCCGATCCAATTTAGTTTTCCAGTTCTTTAAAGCTTGTGTAAGATTTCTCAGTATTTGCATGATATAGAGAATCTATTTTCCCCCTCAAATTTGTCCTCCCGGTACAGAACCCATAGCATTCCCTCTTTCAATAGGGATTTTGATCTTCTTGGATATCTCTTGCGGTTTTCTTTGCCATTCTTCTTGTAATAAGAGATGCAATTAACAATTTTGATCTTCTCAGGTGCCGGCAAATCCAACGACCCTCCCACCAAAAAGAGCCATGGGAAGACCTAAGGGTTCAAAGAACAAGCCCAGGACGCTACCACCACCACTCAAGGCCTTTGTTGAGATCCCTGCCGGCGAAGCCATTGGCAACAACCATATTCTCCGGCAAGTAAGAAGGCCCGTGGGAAGACCCAATGGTTTAAAGAACAAGCCCAAGACATCACCACCACTCAGTGAGATTGTCATCCACATCCCTGAGGGCGCCAACATAGTGCAATGGCTCCTCCAGTTCTGTTGCTGTCACCAAGTTTCTGTCACTGTGTTAAATGCCTCTGGGCAACTTGCCAACATCATCCCCTACTTCCAACCAAACTTCAACGTCGCCGGACCCATTCCCATAGTGTCTCTTTCCGGTACCGTCGTGCCAACCCCATCACCCTTATCTGGTGCCACAAACTCGCAGGAGACTATTTTTCCGTTTGTCGTTTCTCTTCCCTCCGTATGGGGCGGAATAGTGGCGAGGAGGGCGACAGGCGGCAAGCACGGTGAACGTGGTTGTGATGATGACCACGATGCACAATAACAACGTGACGTTTCAGACAGTTTCTGACGATCAACCTAACACCAGTAACATTGAAACTACACCAGTTAGCGATGTGCCGCCTCAGGCTCAGAATCTTTTGTTCGATGACTTTCACAGATTGATCATGGAGGATCAGATAGAATTATCTGATCAAGCTAACACCAGTAACATTGAAACTACACCAGCTAGCGATGTACCGCCCCGGACTCAGAATCTTTCGTTCGATGAGTTTCACAGATTGGTCAAAGAGGATCGGATAGAATTATATGATGAATTCCATAGACCAGTGTCATGGGAAACCGTTGAAATTAATTATGTATGAAATTCACATTAATATTCTTTATTTTTTTCGTAAGTATTTTTACATTTTGTACATATGAAGGCTTTAAATTGAGTTCCGCCTTATTATTGATAATTTGTACGTATTGTGCCAATGTCCTTGTAGTAAACATATTTTATTCTTATTTCCATGATAATTAAACAGAGTAAAACTATGGAAACCCATGTATTATGAATTTCAAAACCTTCCTTTTGATACTCGTCTTTTTTGAAATTCCAATGATGGTGTCTCGTTTCACTTGGTTTAATAATCAGTCTAGGTAGAATGTAGCACGGGAAAAGCTTGATATTGGTCTTATATATGAAGCCAACAATGAGTTTCATCATTTCTTTAATAAAAAATATATGTAAATTGAGTCTCCAACACTTTAGGAAAAATTTTTCTCATGATTTAGATAGTCATCTATCCATAATTTTATTTTCATAATAAATATTTTTGAAAACATGAACGAACATACTAAGTGGACTTGTTACCATTGGCCGCAAAAATACCCATTTTAATATTATTATTTTTAAATAATATTTTAACCTCACGTTGAGGGATAAAAAAGCTTCTCTTTGTCATACTAACCATATAAAATTTTTTATAAGTTCGAAGGATATGCACATTATTTACAGATCAAGCGACTCCTAAGAATTATTTACAGTATTTAATTGTTTTATTTGTTATAGATGTCACAGTCCTAACCTTCTTCTAACAGATTCAACCATTGTTAGGTACTCCCTTTGGTCCTTAATATAAGACATATTTGGAGAGTTGTTCTTGATTTTAAATATAAGACATGGTTTTTATATTTGTCAATTTTTTCCTAATTTACTCCTATTGATGTTCCCTCACCAGTAATCAAGGAAGAGAGCGAATGAGGGAATTAGGGAAGATGGCTAGGATGTTTTAGCAAATTAATGTCATATTACCTAATTTAACTAACTTCCTTAATCTAATTAAATTAGGTAAATATGTCTTACATTAAGGATAAGAGGGAATATCAAACGAATATTTTAGTCTATATATACACGTTTATATATAATTAAAATTATATAAACATTTATAAATACGTACACTTGTAAACTTATTACATCTAAATGAACCAATTTTTTTTTAAAACCACTTAAATTTACAGTTTTAAATTCTTGATTTTTTAAGTGAGAATTTCAATTTTTTTAGAATTCAACAAGGTTCATCCTAAAGCACAAATTGAAATTAAGAAATTATTGAATCATAATCGTAGAGGAACCACATAACCCAACAAAACTATGATGCCAAGGTAAGAAAATATACAAATATTTAATCTCCAAATTAAACCGTTAGGCCGTTAAGCATTACCAGAAACACTAAGTGCTAAAGGGCATGCACGTAGAAGTTGTCAAACATCTTAACATTTCGATATGCGTAGAGTGATAAAGGAAAAGTTCCATAGGCATACAAAAATAGCACAAATATACTAATATAAAGTACATGTTTACATATAAGAGTCTCCCTGCAGGGTTTGATAATATATACAAGTTTTTGTCCAAAATATTGAAACAAACTACATATAACCAAATAGCTCTGGTCTTGGGATCCGCACACCTCAAATACCCATATCCGCTGCTTTGCCCTTGGAGCCACTAGATCCCGCTAGCATATTTATTGATTTGAAAAAAGAGTGAGATTCAAATGAATCTCAGTAGTAACATACAATCGTTTATATAAAATGCAAAAAGTGAATATATCATACTCCATGTTATGCACAAATTAATTAACAATATAACAGCATGTATACATGAGTTAGGGCTCAATCCCCCACTATCCATGCACCTTAGTTGTCTTATTACTCATCAACCAGGTAAAAGTGCCTACTCACACTAACTGCCCCTTCTCGGCAGACTACCCTTTCTCGACAGAACCATGTTGATTAATTAAAATACAGAAGATGGCAACACAATCATATAAACATTGGCATAAAGTATGAAGGAAAAAGTTACTACCTTGTATATCTTTTTGCTACACAAAATTAGTTCCTCAAACTACATGCCAACGGCTCGGGCAATTAATCCGGTCCTAAAATTCTAAATGTACAAGAATTAGGTTAAAACCCATTTATATACTACTTTAGACACTTCTACAGTGTTTTTGTTGGTTATATTAGTCCAAAGCTGAAAAATTACTAAAATGCCTCTGGGGACCCAGTCCTAGCCCTACCGTACCCGGTCTGACAGTACTTTTTCAGAAATTTTGACCCCGGGTTATTCTTACATATTTTCACCTAACAAAATCCATTTTTGACCACGTTTTTTTGCAAAATCACTGCCAAATGACAGTTTTGCCCTCGATAGCCCCAGTTTAGGTTTCAAGGGGTATTTTGGTCATTTTACTTTCTAGGGCTTCTTTGAAAAAGTGTTCAACATCAACCCCACCTATTTTCCCCCCTAAACACCATGGGATCATCAGATTATTGAAAATCTAACTCCTACCACCTATTCTTACTTGGCTGAAACATAAAGGAAAAAAAGGGAAAATTGGATTTTTGATTTTCAACTCCAAAAGCTTGTTTCTTTTTACTCCTAAGCACTTGATTAACCATTTAGACACTTGATACATAAGATTTGAGGAAATTTGGGCAGTATAACCCTTTAGGGTTTCCCTTTCCCAAATTTGCAAAACAAATCAACCAACAACCACAAATCAACCAAGATTCCCAACAACAACAAGGATATGAGGCTTTTGAAGTTACCACTTGATTTCTTGGTTTCTCTTCCTCTTGGCTGAACACACTCCCCTCTCAATCCTTGAAGATTAGCTTGCTAAACATGTAGATTCATGGAGAAGAGGAGCTTAGAGAAGGAACTACACAAATTAGAAGCTAAATCATAAGGGAAAATCAAGACCTACCTTTGATTTTCTCCTCCTTCTATCTAGAACTCTACAAGCTCACTCTCTCTCTCTCTTCTTCTTGTTGGCCGACTGAAATGAGCAAGAAAGATGAAGGAAGGAGTTTTTAAAATATTTTCATATTTGCCTAATTATTATTATCCAAAAATTTGACTTTTATGACACCTTTGGTACTTGGCTTTATCTACATGTAATTGGTGTCATAAACCTTCGTTAGGATTGAACTAATCCTCCTTCTCTTGGTTACATGAAAAAGAAGCCTATGGTTCCCCTTTTTATGACCCAATTGGCTTCATTACATATGCCTTAATTACAAGTACACATATGTAGCATTTTGATCCAATGACACATGTGCTCATCTATTCTAATTTGACATTTAATTCCCTTGATTTATTTGACCAAGATTGTTCCAAATATATATTTCCCCTTTATTTTCCAATTAATTGAAGTTAGAGAATAATATTGTTATTTTGGTACCAAGGAACTTGTGGGGCACAATGGTATCAGATCTACAGTCTGATACCAATAAAGCAAAATTAATGGTTTATATTCTCAGATCTTGATACCAAGATGGGGGAGGAGCCCCAAAGGTGGATCTAATCTAAAGGAAAGGGAGGAGCATGTGAATAAGGGAAGAAGATGGACTTCTTAAGGCATAATTAAAAATTTAAATGATGCATGAGAGGGGGATTCTCTGGAATAAACTAAGATGGCAAATGGACAGAAGGCGGTAAAACCGGCTAAGATCAATCCATTAGATATGCTCTTCTTAGTTCATCATAGGAGGAGAAGGATATGATGCAAAAAGATAAAAGTAAAACTGAATAATTTTTATTGAAAATAAAGCATAAGCACTTACAAGAGGAAGGATAGAAGGAAGATGGAAGAAGGATGGAGATGGAGGGAAATTTCAGAGCTTCTCTCTCTAAACTCATCCTAACTGAACCTGCCTTTGAGGTGAGACTGAATTCATTTAAATAGATAGATGAGTTACTGTTTGAACAGTGTTTGACCTGAAGTTTAAGATAGGGAAGCTCCTTAGCCTGAAGCTTAATCTGCTTAACAACGTTTGAATGAACATCCGTCCACGGTGGAGGATTTGTTTTAAGATGCTGATGAAGCAGTTTAATGAAATTGCTAAGATGAGGAATAAACTCAACAACATAGTTTAAACATCTCAAAAATCATTGAAGCTGTGTTTTATCAATGATTTGATTGGGAAATTTAATTTATTAGCAAATTGAATTGCTCTTTCAATTGGCGTTATGGATCCTTGGTAAATCCAATGACCAAGAAACCTAACCTTAGTTTGAAAAAGACTAATTTTAGGTTTAGAGACAATTAAACCATTTGTTTCTGCAATTTTAATAAATTGATAAACATGTTTGAAATGTTGATCTATCGAATGAGAATAAATCAATACATCATCGATGTATACAATATTGAATTGACTATAATCATTAAAGATCTCGTTCATGATCCTTTGGAATTCAGAAGGAGCATTTTTTAGTTCAAAAGGCATAGCATTCCACTTATATTGACTAAAAGGTACAGTGAAAGCAGTTTTATACCTATCATTGTCAGAGATTTGAATATGCCAAAATCCAGATTTCATGTTGAATTTTGAAAAGAGTTTTGCAGAATACAAATGTTTCAGCAAGTCAGATTTGTTTGGAATTGGATACCTGATCCATTACAACACTTCATTTAACGGTTTGTAATTAATTACAAGTCTAGGAGCTCCACGCTCTTTTTTTTTGCATTTTTATTGACATAAAAAGCAGCACAAGACCATGGGCTATGAGATTTGCAAATTAATTTCTTGTTCAAAAGTTCTTGAATTTCCTTTTTATAGGTTTCAAGAAGTTTTGCCATCATTTGAATAGGTCGTGCCTTAGTTGGTGTTTGTTTTTCAGAAAACTTGTTTCATAAGGCAAGTCAACCATGTGTTTTTTGTGATTCCAAAACACATTTGGTAAATCCGAACAGATAGTTTTATGGATTTTTTGAAGACATGTTTGAATTTTTTGTTTAATTTGTATTTGACACAATTGCGTTTCTAGGTGTTTAAAAGAGATATCTTCCTTGAAAAAAATTAATTTGTTATTGCTTTGAAGAAAGAAGATTTAATTCTTTAAGTTTGAGTTTTTGAGTAAAAGGAAACAAATAGTTTTACCCAGATGTTGGTTTAAAATTATATTTTCATTAGTCATATATGGGAATAATAGCCTTGCAAATGGCACCTCAAGAATGATTTGGGTTCCCATATCTTTAACTAATATAAATGGGGTTTGAATCTTTAAGCCTTCATTTTCAATAACAAACGTTTAAAACTTTGTATCTGACGTCAAGATGTGAGCCATTTGTTAGATATGAAAAGTTTTGATGATGTCAAGTATTAAGAGAAAAAAGTTTGTATAATATACTTATCTTCTACATTGACAAACTACTATATTTAATGTTGTATATCTTGTAGATTAGTTATAAACCCGACGGTGGGTTGATGTTATAATGCCTCATATATGGAGAATGATCATCAAGAGGCAAGGGATTGAAGAAAGAAGGCATTGCAAGAACTAATGAGAATATCAAGCAAAGATTGAAGAAGATTGAAGATATTCAATAAGATATCTAGTTGGATTATGAAGAATGATGATCAATTCAAAAACATATCTAGTTGGGTGGTAAAGAATGATCATTAAGAGGAAAAAGAAGAAGAAAGAGATTGAAGAAAGAAGAACTTGCAAGATCAAATGAGAATATCAAGATTCAAGCTCCTAGAAGTGATACTGGAGGTTTCTTTGATCATATGGAGGCTGGAGTGGGTCAATTCGAAGCCAAGATAACTTATATGGAAGTTATGGAACTTCCCCAAGGTGTTCCTTTGAGTTTTGGCTCTCTGCCATGTTTTGGAAGGCATTACTCGAGTGGTTACTGTTAGATCCCAAGTTTTGATGATAACAAAAGATAATTAAGTGCAAATCATAGTTTTATAAGTCTAAGGAATGTTTACAAAGTTACCAAATGCATATGGCAAAGTTCTGTGATGTTTGCTGTCAAAATTAACTGATGTACTCGAGCACAAGACTAGCACTCGAGCATAGAACTCTTTTATGCTCGAGCAGAAGCGAGTGATAGCCAGAAAGTGTTTGCCTGAGAGCATGCTACTGTCATTCTTACTGATTCACTCGAGCACTGGAGATAGCACTCGAGCAGAAGAGTCTTTCTCACTCGAGCACATGCGAGTGAGAGACTGCGAGTGCTTGGCCGAGAGCAATTCCTGTCATTCTTCTTTGATGCACTCGAGAAGTGAAATCAATACTCGAGCATGAAGCTGTTTTGTACTCGAGCACTAGCGAGTGAGGGACTGCAAGTGTTTGGCCGAGAGTCATGAAAGTCAGAGAAGCACAAGTATGCCTGAGTAAGACTTCATGTGCCCGAGTGACACATCAGCACCCGCGAGTGAGAAATCTAACTCTCTATAATTCTGATGCAAGTGCTGATATCAAGGGTATATTACATGAGAATATTCTTCTCACTCGAGCAGGAGTATGTGTGCTCGAGTGAGGGCCCACATCACCTGCGAGTGCAAAATATAACTCTTGCTAAAATGGTATGCGAGTGCTGTCCAGAGAATAGTCTCCTAGTGTAAAATGCAAGGTCACTCGAGCAGAAGGAGTTGTGCTCAAGTGAGGCCCCACATCACTCGCGAGTGAGAAAACTATCTCTCTGAAATCCTATGCGAGTGCAAGTTCAAAACTGAAGAACAAGGAGAAAAATGGTGAGATCACTTGAGTGAGCCCATCCATGCTCGAGTGATACTCTGCCAGAAGAGAAAATGCACCAGTCTTACAGCGTCCAATCCGAATATGGTTTGATGATATTTATTTATCTTATCATTACTTATTATTATTATTTAACATCATTTTAAATGTATTATAAGTGTGATATAGGAGGATGAAAGTTGAACTAAACAAACGCGAAGGAAGTCAAACAACGGCAGACAACATCGTGACAAGCACGTACCTACCACATTCAAAGTTTTCAAACGTACGCATGCCGTTCCACAATAACATGCCCTGCTCCTCAATGATCGTTATTCAAACGGGAAAAACTGAACATCTATATATACAGAGTTCTAGAGAGATTGTGAAGAACAACTAAGCACAAGAATTCACAAGCAAATACACGAGTCTCTGTTATTCATACTTTCTCTGTATTCATATTGATCTTCAGTGTTTGTCATACTTGCTCTGTAAGAGAGTCTATATACATTTCAAATTCTATTTTCATTTGATCTCAAGGTATTGGGACCTTGAGAGGGTAGATATCCTTACGAGAGAAGCGGTTGAGAGAATTCCTAGTTAAACCTTCCACTCATAAGACTTATAAGATACAAGCAGTAGAGAACGTTGCTGCTCGTAAGACTTATAGTGGTGTAAGCAGGAGAGAACGTTGCTGCTCATAAGACTTGTATACGTAAGCAAGTGAGAAAGGTCATATGTTGTTTTTCTGCATGTAAGACTTGTCGTAAGGGGGAGAGAAATTTCTTAGTGTGAGAATATTTCTGCTCATAGTCTATTCGAGGACAATTGTTGTTTTGTGGAATTCTGAGAGCCCATTGAATCTTGGAAGAATAGTGAAAATCTCAGTAGGTCTTGATCTCTGAGGACTAGACGTAGGCCTGGTTTTTAGGCCGAACCAGTATAACTCTCTGTGTTCCAATCTTCTCTGCTCTACTCTGTCTACTACAATTTTCATATCACCACATCAAGCGAAAATTTATCACATCACCCAATTCACCCCCCTCTTGGGTGAAGCTTGCCTCTTTCAGTTACTTGAGTAATGGACATGATCACTTGAGTAATCTCCATTTTTATTATGCTTTGTTTTCATGCGGTAGGAAAGAGGTTCGGTATTTTGATTATATCTCTCTAACCATACATTGGATTGATCTGAAATTGGTGGCATATGAAACTAGACTCCCAACATGAACTATGGACACCAAGATCACATTAAAAGGAGTTCATATGAGGGAGATATGATCCGTTGAAGTTGACACATGAATCAGCGTCTTTTACCAAAACAGTTTTGGTATTTTGGACATAACTCTCAAACTACACATCAGATTGAGGTGAAACTAGGGCCATATGAAAGTAGACTCAATGAGCTTTCCATGGATATATAGTTTGTCACATTTCAAGTTATATACTAAGATCTATGTCTTCTGGAAGTTTTTGCTCGTGATTTCAGAGATTGTCTAAGAACAGTAGATACTCTTTGGATCATAACTTTCTGTAAACAATGAGTTTGGAGTTGATTCTTGCTGCATTGGAATGTAGATGATGAGAGCTTTCCGATGATATATAATTTTCCATGTTTCGAATCAAAATCAAGAATTCACTTGAAGGGCTCACTCGAGTAATCTGCAAAGTTATTTAAAACTTACTCATGGGACCACTCGAGTAATGTGCGAGAAAATGTTCCAGTAAACTTTCTGTCAAGAATTGTGTGGGATCACTCGAGTAATCTACAGAGTTATTTGAGACATTACTCGAGGGACCACTCAAGTAATCAGAGAAGAAATCATCCAGTACCTCTCAGCCTAGAAATGAGTGATATTACTCGAGGAACTACTTGAGTAACCAAATATGAAAAGGAATATTACTCGAGGGATCACTCGAGTAATGAAGTTGGAAATACTCTTGGCTAGATTTTGAACGTGATTACTCTAGGGATCACTCGAGTAATGACCCAGGCTTACTCGAGTGACCACTCGAGTAATGGGACGGGCAACGTTATGAAGATTCTGGAAATCAATGGAATAATTATGTAATTCATCCATCTTGCTTCCAATCACTCTAACACTTCATTATATTAGTGTTTAATGCATTTCTATAGGAATACAATGAAGAGATGATGAGAAGAGATAAAAGTTGATTTACGGAAGCGGAGCGTCCAACGTTCTAACAGCTAGTTTTTCAAACTCAAGCAAATGAACAAAAGAAGCAGCCGCACTCCAATGGATATGTTGAAATGCTCAAACGGTCATCAATCTTCATCAACTATAAATACAAGAGATTCAAGCAGAGAACAAGAACACCAACGAGAAACATGAAAAGATCATGAATCATCTACTCCAACCCAACTACTCTTTGTTCTTATCTATTTTCTATATCATATATATTTGAGAGAGAGATTATTTGTATTGTACTTCAGTGTTCATGATATCTACTCTGTGAGAGAGTCTATAAACACTTTCAACTATATTTCTGAATTGATCTCAAGGTAGAGGGACCTTGAGTGGGTTGATTTCCTTATGAGGAAGTGTAGAAAGAATCACCGGTAATACTTTTTGCTCGTAAGACTTATAAGGTGCAAGCAGTAGAGAGCGTTGCTGCTCGTAAGACTTGCACGAGTAAGCAGGAAGGAAAGATCTTTGGGATTGCTTTGCTCGTAAGACTTGCTGTAAGGGGAAGTATCTTGGTGAGAACTTTGTAAAGGCTTTTCTTGTGCCTGGATTAAACAAGAAAATAGTGGACTTGAAAAATCTCAAGAGGATCTTGGGGACTGGACGTAGGCCATCACAGATTGGATCGAACCAGGATAAATCACAGTTTGCATATTCTCTTCCCTAAGCTCTTATATTTTCAGTTTACATTATTTAATCTTACTATTGATTTATGATTCATTACTTTCATATTTATTGCTTCCACTAAGATGAGAAAAGATTTTTAAATTTCTTAAGTTTTTAACTTACACCCAATTCACCCCCCTCTTGGGTGTCAGCCGGTTCTAACACCATTGACTCCGTTAAACCTTTCAGTTGTTTTTTCAATATATTTTGTAGGAATGATTCCTTCTTTAAAACAATTAGAATCAGCTCATGTGTAAAACAAGACAGTTTGTTCCAAAACAAAGTCATTATTAATAATGATTTTTGCATGGAAATAAGAATTTTGAATTGATATTTTTGAAATCAAGTTTAAAAATGGTTTAGAAAGATTATCGTCTTCCTGATCGGATGGTGTTTTCTGTTTGCCTTCAGTTTGAGTTGCAAGTTGAATATCCTGAATTTGGGATATGGCAGTTGCATGGGTATCTTGTTGAAGTTTGATAAGACAAACTTCAGTTTTAAGGTTATTTACCTTGTACTGAAGGTCTTGGATGGTTGTTTGTTTAACGTAGTGTTTGAACTTGTTTAAAACGTCTGTTAAATCATATTTGTTGAAAAGAACTGAAGGTTTGGAGTTTGAAGAACTTAGAGTTTGATTGAGAATTTCTCTTAGTTTGAACAAATATTCTCCTTTATTAGAATCTGGAAGTTTATTAATGATATCAAGAAGTAAATCTTGTTCCTTCGTGATAACATTAATTTCTGAAGAAGAGTTTTCTGGAAGATCCTCGTTTTGAATTTGATTGAAATCTTCAGAAGAACTGCATTCAGATTCGGATTCAGAAGTTTCAATCAAAAGATTGTTTATTTGCTCATGAAGAGGCTCCTCAATACTCTTGATTTTTCACAATTTTTGAGTCAAATGACAATATTTGGAAATATGACCCAGTTTGCCACATTTAAAACAAGTAACTTTTGATTGTTTGGGAAAATCAATTTTTAGTTTAGATTGAAATTCCTATTTAAGCCAGTGGGGAGGTGTATTGGGTTTATATTTTTGGTACACATGTTTTTTCTTTTTGTGGTAAGGTTTGCGGTGAGGTTCGAATTGTTTACAAGGAGGAAATCCGGATCGTTCACAAAATGTTCCCAATTCTTTCCGACTAGTAGATTTTTCTTTTGCAAGTTGGTGTTGGATTTTGTCATCCTGACAAATTTTAAGAGCAGTTTTTTGGACATAAGAGATCAATTGTCCATATGTCAAGTGCTCATAAGGGATGTTGCCCTCATTCTAGTTTCTAAATTTTTCTCTAACTTTATCACCTAAAGATTTAGGTAATCCAGCTAGGAATTTTTCTTTCCAAAATGGTTGATTGGCATAATCTCTTGTAAGTACTCTAGCCAAAAAGGTATCTCATACCATCTGAAATCAGATAAAGTCTTGCACTTAAGATTTGAGAGGAGTTCAACGGATCTATCTTTCCAGATAGAAGGATCTCTAATAAAATGTTTAATAATTGTAAACAGAAGAGTGTTTACAGAATCAAGAATGGGTTTACCTTTAGAGGTAATGGGTGTTCAATCAGATTCAGTTTTAACAGATGTAAAAATGGAGTTTTTATCTTCAGAAGAAAGATAGTTATCCCACCAACCTTTAAGTTGTTAAGTAAAACCAGAAACTAAAAGGTTAGTGATCATTTCATTTGTAAAATCATTTTGAGTTTGGAATGCGGTGCTTACCATTGACATTTGTTGAATAGTTTGGAGAAAGTTTGATTCACTCTGACCATCTATATTCCATTCATAGATATTGTTAGCATGGAAGAATTGAAGTTTTGGTTTATTCTTTTTTAAACCATAATGTTTGGGGGGCTGGCTCTATGGTAGTAGAGTTTGGAAGGCTTTTTCCAATGTTGGTGGTTGATTTGGAGTTGTGAATCTTTTGACTTAACATGGTTAGAGTTAGATTCTTCTGTTTGGGAAGGTTGCTCAAAAGTCATAACATCTTTGGATTTATAGATGTTGATGAAGCTTGAGGAGTTTCTGGGATAGTTATGGTTTGAAGTTGGCTAATTTGTTGATTAAACTTTTTTAATAAATCAAATCAAGTTTTAGCTTGAAAATCTGACTTATGTTTTAGGCTAATTTGAAAAGATTTGAAAAGTGGTGTTTCAATCCTAGTTTCGATCTTTTTTGAAGAAACTGGTGTTTGAACAAAATAATCACCCAATACTTGAAGATATTGGTTAGTATAATTGTTTTGCTCAACTATGTCTTTAATATCCCTTGCATCAACAGGGTTTTCTAAATTTTTGTATTTGAATGGTGTAGCCAGAATGGGTTGACCTTTGTTATCCATTCGTTGTGGAATCTGCATAGGTTTTGGCGGAAGAAACTCAGAAGAAATAGTTTGTCCTTCAGGAGATTTCCATTCTTTTTTTGTCATATTGATAGTTTGCAAGAAAGGATATTCCAATTTTTGATCTTGAGCATAAACATCAAACTAATCGAAAAATGGAATGTTTTCTTGTACTTTATCAAGAAATCTGTAGAACTTTTCTTGAATTTTCGTTCTATCAGATTTTTTGAAGTTCTCAAAAACCATTCTCTCTGAAGGGTGTATTTCTCATAGTAAAATTCCTTTTGCAAAGTTTGCTTGTCAATTTGAAAAATATTTTCCAAAACGTTGATGACATAGGGTTCCACTGGTTCCCCAAGAGATGAATAGGTTGGAGACTCTATTGATCTCAAGTCTTCATCCTTTTCATAACTTGTTTGAGGAATAGTTGAAGAATTGTCAACCCCATGAATTGAAACCTTTATGGTCGGTTGTGGGTTGATGTAGTTGGTGGTGCTGTTGAATAAATAACATATGGTACTTTTGTCAAAGTTTGTGGTAATGAAGAACAAGAATATCTAGATGACTTTGATCTAGCAGATCTACAGTCTTCATATAATGAAGGCTCAGTTCTAGTAGTATGAGTGTAAGATCTTCTTGGTCTATCAAAAGACAATTTGACAGTTCCAGCTGATGTTTGAATGATTTTGCTTATCTGAGACATGGGTTTAGGAGTAGGCTGTGTAGCCTTATTCATTGTCCAGTTATCAGGTAAGACAACATCTTTCCACATAATTGTTTTTGGAATCATCAAATTTGCATTGGCATCGTCTGTTAAAAAGACTATTGTTTGTCCATGGTCTAGAGGGATTTAGACCATTGAAATTAATGAGTTTAGGACCTTATACTATATCCTATATATTAGGGTAGCAGGTATAGATCCTGGTTTCATGTTTAAACTGTTTAATTTAATTTTAAGTTTAAGGGCTTCAAGGACATGCTCATCGTTTAGATCTACCATCTTGTCTGAAAGCAGTTAAAGTAAACAGGTCCACCATGAAGTTTGAACTCGCAGCCGTAAGCAGAGAGTCATCAAAGGCATAATGTCTAGTATCCGTAAGACATACCAGACCGGACATGTTTAAACCTTTATGTATAAGTGGTTTAAGGGCAACTTGAACACATCCAACATGCAAGAAGTTATAATCTTTGCGATGTTTATCGATTGATTTACATGAAAGAAGGAAAAAATTTTCTTTCTCGGGTTGGACAGGAATTGATTCCTCAACTATTCTGATTATGTAATCAGATTTTGGGTACCACTTCTTGTCCTAAGTTTGATAAAGCGCATTTGAAGCGATTGGAGGTAAAGTTCAATCATCAATTTTCTAGTTTATATTTTCAAAAGAAATTTCTTCTTTGAAGATTGTCACACCTTAGTTTGACCCTTTTGGGTAATCAGGGCACTCACACCCCAGTCCAGCCTATTAGGTAGTATGGCGTGTGAAAGGAATATCCGTACCTCCCTTGTGCATTCCTTTTGCCTCCCCAACCCTCGAACACTTAACTTGGGGGTAAGTACAAGTGCTTGGCTAGAGTTGGTAACATTTGGCTAGCTATTCACGGGGTGCACTCATAAATGGTAAAAGGATTTTATAATTCTTTTTACCATTTAGGAGTCCCCTGGTGAATTATAAAATCCTTTTACCATTTATGACTGCACCCCTTGAATTCACCGGTGGACTCCTGAATGGTAAAAGGACTAGCCCTATGGTATCAACTCTCGCCAAGCACTTGTACTTACCCCCAGGTAAAGTGTTCGAGGGTTGGGTAGGCGAAAGGAACACACAAGGGAGGTGTGGATATTCCTTTCACAAGCCCGACTACCCAATGGCCTGGATTGGGGTGTGAGTGCCCTGATTACCCAGAAGGGCCGGACTGGGGTGTGACAAAAATCCGTTTGGAAGTTGATGATTTTAATTCCTCATTGTTTAGTGTAGAGTTTAATGGAGTAGAAGAAGAACTACTACTACCGCATTTGGATGAAAAGGAATGGAGAAGAAAAGACATAATTTAAATTGAGAGAATTTAAATGGCTATAAAGAAAAGGCAGAAATGAAAAGAGTACTGAAGTAAAAGGGCAGAATGTAAATAAGCTGAAAAGAAGGTAGAATACATGCCAAAGCAAAATCAAAGCAGAAATTTAGAATAATCTTATCTCCCTTGCCTCAGTATCTTGACCTTTTGGATTTATAGTGGTATAATAATTAAAAATGTATCAGTTTTTATATATTAAAATGTCTTGTTAAGAAATTAGCAAGATTTCTCAGATCTAACTCTAGCTGACGCATAGTATACAAAATCTTTATTTATCATACACTATTGTGTGGGGCACAACACCTACTTCAACACACGGGATTTATGGCAACCTCAACCCACAGATGGACTCATGTATGATAAACAAGAACTATATACAATGTGCTATCAAGTATCAACTATACACACGGGACTTATGGCAACCTCAACCCACGGATGGTGCCATATGGTGTATACCTTCCATTTGTTTCTCCCTTCGATCATTTGGAAGACATGGCTCAGACCACTTGCATCCTCCAATAAACACCTGAAGTTGAACATCTGAGCCTCTGATTCCATTTATGTTTATCAGACATGGTTGGTGGGAGTGGAATAACGCATCAAAATGAAAAATAAAGATAACAGGAATGGCAGAAAAAAATATTAACCAAAGATCAAGAAAAAATGGTTTGTAATCTAGTGTCTATGCTTTCGCTCCATATATATCATGGCTCCATGCACCAATAAATGCCACTCCAATAACAACAGTAGGTATTGTCTCAACATAAACATTCACAAAAGATGCAGAAGATTCCACTGTATTGGCCTTATTAGCCTCATCTTTACCAACCTCACTCTCATTTGTAGATCCCGACTTCTTGTATTCAGATTTAGGCGAAAGTGCTTTTGCTGCCGCTGCTACCGAAGGTGCTGGAGCAGCCTTAAGAAGCACAATGTCAAGTGGAAGAAGCACCTTATCTACCTGATATATGGCGAGCTTGTTATCTATGCGTTGTGCCCATCACAGTGGCATTAACTGCACCGATGTGAGTATATTATTAATTATATTTGATTAAACAATTAATAATTACGGAGGACCCAAGAATTCTTGTAGCTGCTCATCGGAACCTTTCCACAATGAAAGGAAATAAATAGAAAAGAAGATAGGAAGATGGGTTAGAATCATATGCAAATGATAGTTGTACACCACTATTACAAATGTGGAATTACTGACAAAATTTTTTTCGTTGATATTTAGTACCTTTGTTTCCATCTCTAATCCACTGGTAATAAAATGTTTTTTTTTGCAGTGTATTGTGTTGGACACACACACACACTAAAGTAACGTCTGTTCGCTTCAAGTTAATGGCTTTGATAAAATTGCCCCAATTTGTAACTTTTATGTGTATTTTTACACCTTTGAAAACTTAATAGTGCCAAGTGCCCCAAGCATAAAACATTATTGTTAAAATTGCAACTTCAACCTTTTAAAAATTATCACAAAGCCTTTGCCTCTCAGATATGAGGTTGATAGCTCCATCATCATTACTCAACCCTAATTTTTAATTTGTTGCTCAAAGCTTCTCCCTCATCCTCCACCGTCCTGTGCTTATATTCTAAGTTTTCGTTCCTTTTCTATTATTTGTTTCGGTGATCAAGATAAGCAATTAACAGATAGAAAACTTGTGCAGTCATCGACATATTTGTGTTTTGCATCTTTAATTAACAAGAGTGCCTATATTACTCATTTTACCTTCCAGTAAGTAGACGATCTTCCTACAATTGTGTTTTACATCTTTACGCTCATGTCTGAGCTAATCATCCAATTCGAACTCGTTGACATGGGATTCTACTTCAAAATGCAGGTATTATTTAGTACTCCCTCTGGTCTTTAATATAGGATATATTTGGGGAGTCGATCTTGGTCCTGAATATAAGACATATTTTTCATATTTTGTAAGTTTTTTTTTCCAATTTACCCTTATTGATACTCCCTCAATAATAATGAATGAGGAGAGGGAAGCAGGGAATTAAGGAAGATGTCTAAGGTGTTTTAGAAAATACATGTCATAATAACTAACTCCCTTAATTTGATCAAATTAGGTAAATATGTCTTTTATTAATTAAAGATTGGAGCGAGTGGAAAATTTGGAGCTCTCACTTCGGGATTAACACAATTTCAATGTCTCAACGACATTATTTGTCATTGCACAAGTGGAATGGTCACCTTATACATCTCTCTTGATGTCATGGTAGCTCTTATCATGACTCCAATGTCAAAAGCTATAACCTTCTGTTTTTTTGCCTCTCTCCCCTTCTTTGTCTTTTTCAGTATCAGTATTTGGACTGCTTTGGTGATCCTGAAACATTTGGAAAGTTTGGCATCATAGTTACTTAGAACGATTAATCTGTTCTTTATTCTCAAATTGGATTGCTTATTCTAGTCTTCAATGGCTCCAGATAGGTACAGATTTTGAAGATTTCAAGTGCGCTTGGTTGGTTGTGAAACCATTGTAACTTAGCAATGAAGAACAAAAGAAAGTGTGTCACGTAAGACAGCGTATTATTGTGAACTTGGACATTATTTTCTCCTTTTTGCCCAGTGGAACAAAAGACAGTGTTATATGTAAGAAATGTCGTATAGAGATGTACGAGATTCTTGCATCGGATTTTTCTTTGGCAGATTTTATTTGCCATGTTCTTATTTGATAAATAAATTTAATTCAGGGAAGAACCTCGTGTCATTGTTCATGTTAAGTGTCATATTCATCCTTGCCAACCATATGGCAATCATATATTATCATTTGGAAAAATGTTGTCATTGACGCCTTGTTCAGAAAGAGGTTGTACGGGGTTACTTAGTTTCCTGTTGATTTAGCAAATTCCTTAAGCAAGAGTTCTACATAATATTTGTTTTTCTACGCTTTTGTTTCAGTTTGTTAAAAATTGGAGGTATCGTGGGGAATGTCGTTTTCTTGAATTTTTTCTGTTAGGTTCTTAAAAGTGGAGAGATGCAGCAATTCAGGGGCAATAAATCTGCCGCTCTAGCTTGCAAATAAAATGCATGAGAGATAAAAAATACCTAATGAATAATCAATGAAAAAAAAAATCTAGTATTGAAATAATAAAGGGAAAATTCTAGAAAAATGCTCGGGAAATTATAAAAGACAAATAAGTGATTCAAACTTATAAAATCCTATGTCAGTACAGGTGACTGAATCTGGGATTATAATATCTTGCCCAAAAGACGCCATTGCCGTTTAGTTACTTCATTCCATCTTCTCCCCCGGTCTCTCACTTCAGAATCAAATGGTTTTTCTGCTTCATACCCAAGCCTTACTTCAATCTTATTTGTTATTTATTTTTAAATTTTATGTAATACACATACATGGACCAACATATTACGATATGCTTCAAAGGTGCGTCTCTGAAGTGTTTTTATATATATTTTTTATTTCATTGCATTACATATACTAAACAAATCCTGCGTTGGAGTGTTCACAAATGAATGTTTGCTGAAGGTGTAATGAAATAGAAATTCCTTCCTACAATCAAACTGTGCACAAGAACTTCCTCACTAACTTTCATAACATTGAGCAATTTATCATATTTAAGTCTAATAATATTTGGATACAAACATATATGATATACATACATACATATACACACACATATATATAGAGAGAGCAATAGCTTATTATATCTAATATATAATCATCAACTAAATTTGGTCCACTAACTATTTTGTTTTTCTGACCATGCCAGCATCCAGCTGAGATGGGCCAAATAAAATAAATGCATTCAATGGATTAATAAAAAAGTTGCAAAACTTAGGAAGAGTATAAAACCTCTCATACCGAGTATATGATAAGGTTCGTCCATAGAAATGAGGGACCGTGCACATTGAAGAAGAGCTGGGGGTGGCAACTCTTGGTTATAGAATTGGATCATAATTTGTAATGATTTACTATAAAAGAAGGGTCAATGATTAGAGTGTACTGGGATATGTCTATACACTTACATCAAAGCAAAGATTTTATGGGCAGCCTTACAAGGATCTTTTCACGAGACTTTGAGAAAGATTATTGTCCATCATTTTGCAAACATTATTTTAATACCTGAACTGTTAGGTCCTACTGTTTGGTATGCAGCACTAAATTTTGGAGGATTGGGATTGAGATTGGGACTATATATGATTCAGACTTTAAAATTATGTTCGGTTTGAAGTAATATTTAGATGGATTGCGTAAATTAATTTTATTCCATAATTAGCTTTAAATTATAAAAAAGACAATAATGCCCTTGATAATAAATTTTTTAAAAGGTGAAGGTGAAATTTTAAGAACAATGTTATATGGCAGGGCATCTAGCACCATTAAGTTTTCAGAGGCACTAAAGTACTCATAAACATTACAAATTGGGGCAATTTTACCAAAGCAGTTAAATTGAAGCATCCAGGCTTGACTTTAGTGTATGTGGGTTTGGCATGGTATATACCTGTCATTTATTTCTCCCTTCGATCATTTAGAAGGCACGGCTCAGCCCACTTGCGTCTTCCAGTAAACGCCTAAAGTTGAACATCTGAACCTTTGATTCCATTTATGTTTATCAGACATGGTTGGTGGGAGTGGAAACGACATGTTAGTTTGATTGGAACGCCTAAAACATGAAGTTGATTGGAACATTCCCCTAATCTTTAGGCGACCATTTTTATCAATTACTAGAACCCTGATTGATGTTGAAAAGGGTGAAATTACTATGTGAGTTGAAGATGAGCATGTTACTTTTACTATGAATAAGCTAATAAAGTCTCCCACTGAGGCTAAACAATGCTTCTTTGTTGACATGGTTGTGCAAGTGGAACAAGAGGAATTCAATAAGCCAATTTATAATAATCAGCTTATTGAAACCTTGTCATTGGAGATTCAAAGAAAGGGTCTAGAGGTGGAAGAAGGCATGAGTGTCTTGAAGGTAACACCGACTAATCCTGAGAGTCAAGTACCCTTGGAATCGTTAAATTTTCTTTCCCTTAAAAAACCATCTTGATGTCATCTATTATAGAGGCATGGTCTCCTGATTTGATGAAGCTACTTTCTAACTTTTAGCATGACTATTTGGGAACCAACAATCTACCACGTATAGCTTCACAATTAGCCATTCAATAAGAAGATAAACTTTTGGAAAATCTAAAAGCTTGTAAAAGAGCTACTGAATGGGCTATTGAGGTTCTACAAATACAAGCATATTCCGCTATCATAGTTGGATAAAGAGATGAAAACAGTATGGAATTTAAAGCTAGTGGCCATAGATTAAAGTATAATTATACCCGGGGGGGGGGGGAGGTGAACCATTAAGCTAGAAAACATGAAAAATCCTTCTTTATGAGTTTCAACTTTTGGTGTTGATATCTGAAGCAAGTCAGAAAGTTTTGGGCTGCAACCAAACTTAGTTTGGCTATAGCCAAGTTTAGGTCAGTAAGATTTGGGTTGCAACCAAACCCAACCTTGGCTGCGGCCAAATCTAAGGCTGAAGGTTTTGAGTTGCAACGCAGTTTATCTCGGCTACAGCTAAACAAAATAAATGAAAAGAAATTTCTAACTCTCTTTTTGCCTTAATCCTTTTTACTCTCCTCTCTCGTGACTTGCTATCTAGCCTTACCCAGCTATACCTCCTCCCACTCACAGCTCCACACCTCTACCTCTGGTCGCACCTCCAAGGCCGGTAAACTGAACTTCGGCCGCCACCCCTTAACCTCCTCTTACCCAGTCACTCCTCCTCCTCCATTTTATTTTTTTGATCATGACCTCACCTCCTACCTCTGTCGTTGTGCATCCCATGCCCACCTCCGTCCACCTCCTCTTTTTTTCCCTCTGGCTTCACAAGCTCTAGCAGCAAGGCATTTGCTCAGATTTATTTTTCTGGTGTGTCCTCTTCTTTAGCAAGCCTTCATCATCATCGGCTTCTCCCTCCCTACCATACCTCTTTCTTCTTCTCTACACAAACATTCATGAATCGGTTTTCCTGGCCCTCAGATCTAAGTTTCGTGACCCATACTCTCCTGCATAGTTGTCTCTCGACTGCTAATTGGTCTCTCTCCTCTCAACTTGAATTTTTTTGTGCTTACAAGTTATCCAGGTGATAATGCTTGTGTTGATTTTAATTTTTGTGCTAAGATTATAGTTGGGAAGATAAAGTTCAGAGTATTATGCTATAGGTAGTCAATTTATGGGGATTATTGTGGTAAGACCTTAATATGATTTTTTTTTTGTGACTCTATAAGTGAACTAGATTTAGAAATTTCTCATGCTTAAATTTTTGTTAGTGAAGAATGTTAAAAATGAACTAAAATTCTAATTTATTTGTCAAACTTGCCTGGATGATCCAATGGCATAAAATACTATTCAATCTTTTTATATTGGATAGGAAATTTTGTTTACTATGCATCGATGGATGTATTGTAGTGATAAATCTTTTATTCAGGAATTTTTAAGCTAGAAAGAACTATTGCAGTCAACTTTTTTTTCCTTGGATGTTCTTGTTGAAGGGCTTTATGGCAAGTTAGGTTATATGCCTTTGTTTCAAACTATTAATTTCAAATTAATCTTTGGAATACTTTAAAGCTTTTAATTTATTTCATAAGATTTAAAAAAATGATTAGGTCACTTCATAAAATGCAATTGAGCCTTTCAAGCTTACCTAATGGACTTTATTCCCTTTTAAACCTTACTTTGAGCCTGATTGAAAAAAAAACAATTAAAGATTCCTTTTGAAAAACCTAACATCTACCAATCTTAGCCAATGCGAAAAACCATGATTCTCTTGCTTTGAGATAGATGATAATTGATTGGATTATGGAATCTGGTGATGTGTAGAGTTTCAAATGATTAGAAAAATGAGTATAGAAAGTAAAAGGGTTCACAATGTATAGAAATCAAGCCAAAAATGTTAAAAAAGAAAAAAAAATTGGGATGTTGATCTTCTACTTGTTGAACCTGCCCAAAAAATCCAGCAATGATTCACATTTCCTTTGGACGACTTTATAGAGGTCATTCGGCTATGTCTCAAGTTTCAGGTTGCTGGGAAACTATTGGACGAACAAGTCATTCAAATATGTGAATGAACCTACTAATTTGGTTGGTAGGTTGGTAAACCATCTCAGGGCTTGTCTAATCAAGCTCGACCTAAAACGTTTGCACATATAAGCCTCATGCAATTCCTTGGAATTGCTACGATATGCATTCTTCCGATATTACGCCATGTGCTCATCTGGATCCATCGAGCCATTGTAGAGTTTTATATGAGGGAAAGTAAATTTTTTAGGCATCTCAGCCAATGCTATGTCATAAGTGAATACGGAATCTGCAAAGCTATTAGGGGCACTTTTCTTCATCGGTGATGGTACTCCAGGCAGTCGTAGCTTACAACTCATGGCATCTCTTTTTCCATCCCCCATCATCCGGTGAGCCAGAGGGTAGTGCGTCCACTATTGGTGAATTGATGGTCACCTTCTGGGTTTTAGGGTTAGATGCACCATGGGCACCTACGGCGTTACAAGGACCTTCATGACTAGCCTAGGGCCCCTCCTTCTTTGACCCATCAAAGGCCTTCTTGATCGGTGAGAGGTGCTTTCTGATGGGTTCGTGGATCTACCTAACCATCGCTAGGGCTTGTAGTATGAGTTTTGTTTGTAGGAATCGTATTTAGTGTTATTACCTTCTGGCCTTGGTTGGTCCATCAATAGAGGCATCCCCTATAGTCAGATGAATGGAATGACTGTGGACAAGAATTGTCCAGATGGCTGGGAGCTTGGGGTAGCTTATAAGGTAAGTGAGATATTTGTTCCCGCAAGGTTAAAATCTCCTATTCTAGGCATTGGAGTCGCTCTTGCTACTGCGTGAAACATTCCTGGTGTTGCGAAATAAGCTTAGCTTGTGTGGTAATTTGAGCGATTTAATCTTTTACTAATGCGGCCAACCCAACGATGCTCACCTCATGACTAGCAGTTGATTCTGCCATGGTTAGCAGTGCAAACAAAAACAAAAGAAAAAGATGAAAAGAAGGGTTATTTTTTTTTTGAAAATTTTGTTGTTGGGTCCTCACAGATGATGCCAAATTGTTTAACTAAAATTTGGTAATGAGAGATTTTAATTATTGGGTCACCAACAACACACGATTTCACAAAAGATAGTAAGAAAAAGAAAATAAGAGGAGGCGATATTATTGATAACTCGTTGATTGTGATTACAGGCAATAAAAGGTTAAAAGATGGTATGAAAGGTTAAGTAGTATAGTGTCAAACCAGAGGAGAGAAATACGCAAAGAATAGCATGTGAGGAGAAGTCTAAATGTCCCCTAGGCAAGTTGTATTCGATTGGTTTATACTCACCCCTCTAGATTCGTTGGTTACGATATTCTCAAATTTGAGTAGGTTTAGCCGTTCCTACTATCTCGGATCTTCAAGTCTTTTCTTGGTTAGTGGGTTGACTGAACTCTTTGATGGAAACTATGGACTTAGTCGAGGTTTGCAGCCTAGTGAGTTTACTTCCGATGGGCCTCGCTTGCTCTTGGATCGGACCCTCCTTGTTGGACTTGTTCCATTCTCACGAGCCTAACGTACCAGGTTCTGGGTATACAAATGTCACACGACATAGCTTCTCTCTCTCTCTTTCTCTATATATATATATATATATATATATAATTATGTATATTTTATTTTGGTAATACTCCCTCAAATCTTTATTGTAGGACCTAATTGTAGAGTTAATCTTGGCCATAAATATAAGACATATTTTCATATTTGTCCATACCCAAATTGATGCTCATTCAACCATAATCAAGTAAAACAGGAATAGCGGGAATTAAGGAATTGATGAGTAAGTTGTTTTAGTAAAAAACACACTACTACAGAATATATATTTAACGTCCCTAAAGGACGTCCCTTTTTAAAAAAGGGAGGTAAAAAATAAAGACAGTGGCATTTTTGTAATTATAGATAAGAACTGAATAGCTTTAGACGTCCCCAATTTAAATAGGGACGTCTAAAATATGACTTTACAAATTTTAGAAGTCCCTATTTGAATTAGGGACGTCTAAAGTAAATTTTTTTTTTTTTTTTTTACTTTAGACATCCCCAATTCAGATTAGGGACGTCTAAAATATGGCTTTAGACGTCCCCATATACATTGGGGAGGTCTAAAGTATTTTAAATTTTTTTTTTGGATGACTTTAGACGTCCCCAATATATTGGGGACATCTAAAGCATTTTAATTTTTTTTTGGAAATGGCGTCCCTGATGTATCATCAAATGGCGTCCCTAATAATAGTATTAGGGACGCCAAAATGGCGTCCCTGATGATACATCAGGGACGCCCTTTGGCGTCCCTATATATATATATATATATATATATATATATATATATATGAGGGACGCCTCCCTCATTCCAAAAAAAATAAAAATAAAATGCTTTAGACGTCCCCAATGTATATGGGGACGTCTAAAGTCATACTTTAGACCTCCCTAATCTGAATTGGGGACGTCTAAAGTAAAAAAAAATTTAAAAAAAAAACTGAACAACTTTAGACGTCCCTAAATTAAATTGGGGACGTAAAAAACAATTCAAATTTTTACTGACAGTTTTTATTTGTCAGTCTTATACTACTTTTATATTCATCTTTCTTTTCCCATCGCCGTAAACATAAGAAAAGCCATTACTACCACGCGTTTTAACTCTTACTTCTTCTTCTTTATATGCTCATTTTACTCTTGCTTCTTCCTTTCTCTCTCTTTTTTTCACCTCCAGATCTGTTATGCTTTCTTACTATTGTTTATTATTTTATCCTCTTTCTCTTTTTTCTTTGGGTTTTCCTTCTATTTTATTTTCTAACTCGTGTTGTTATGGTTTGTAGATCAGGACTCTGAAACATGCTTCATGGTTACATTCCGCTGAGAAAACGAGGTTCATCTCTCCCTGTCGCTCTTCTCTATTCATTATTACAAGAAAATGAATTTCAATAATAGAAGGAGATAAGTTTTTTGCAACTGATTCCTCTTATTGTTTTCATCTTCTCCCTATGAGATTTTAGTTTTGGAGTTATTATTGTGTAGATTTGGATTTTAGACACTAGATCTGTAATTTTTTTTGACGATGATATGTAATTTTTAGCTTTAAATACTGTTTAGTTCAGATCTGTAATATAAACGATTTTTTTTTTTAAAAAAAGCACTTTAGAAGTCCCCAATTTAAAATGGGGACGTCTAAAGTCCCCATTTTAAAGTGGGGACGTCTAAAGTGTCACTGTAGCACTTTAGACGTCCCTTCTTAAAATGGGGACGTCTAAAGTCCAGATTTTAGACGTCCTTTTATCTACGGACGTTATTGCCATTTTTTACTATGTCGCTCACATAGACGTCCCCTTATTTTCAGACGTTAAAAGGCCTAAAAAAGGGACGTTAAAAACGTTTTTTGTAGTAGTGACATTTTATATTAATTACCTTAACTAACTTCCTTAATCTAATCAAATTAGGTATACATCTTACATTAAAGACCGGGGGAGTACCATGTAAATAGTGCAGCTTTCATTTTTTTAACAGATTTTATATATTGGATGTGGAAAAAAGGGAAAGTGTTTTTGTATGTATATTTCAGAAGCAACAACACTCAGTCTGATAATCCACCTTTCACGCCAAAGACTTGAAGAGACCATTATATGCAATTTTTTTTTTACTTGTCATTATGTTCAATTTTTAAATTTAAAGGTTTATACAATATTTTATTGAAGGATAACACATCCTAATGAATTAAGGATAGTTTAGTTTATACAAATATAGGTTACACTTTTTTATGTAATGGAATTTTCATTATTATTTTTAAAGCAAGACCTGAATGAAATTTTAGACATTATCTATTTTTCGTGAATAATATAAAAGATAAAATAATCAATATAAAAAATAGCTGGTCAAGAATGAAGCCATTTCTCAGAATACTTAATCATATCGACCAGAATTATCAAATTAAAATTGCAAGCCTTGTGCATCCTGCAATTAACACACACGTCATTTTATACTTCTCCGATTCCAAATCATGTCAAGTCGTACCAACAAAACGCGGCCATGCAAAGGCACATCTTCTGTGATCAGATTAAAAGAAATTCAACTAAATAAATTAATTAGCAGGCCGAGGGTATTTTTGTTTTCACATATATTTGATGATATTTCTAATCAATTGTAAAACTTTCTATCTAATATCTTATGCGTAAATAAAGTCACAATCAATCATATGACAATGTCATGAAGGATGTAAAAACATTGCATATAAACTAATTTTCTTAGATTTAGATAGACTTGGCATAACCCTTGAAAAAAAGGGAAAAACTTGAGAATCATAAAAATTGTACCCAAAAAAGAAGTTGATCTAAAAAAGGGAGAACTAGCGGTCAAGTCTGTTAGGCTATAAATCAACCCTGGAAGCTAGTACGTTTGTGAGAAGAATCTTTAGTAAATTTTGGCAGGCTTGTCAAAATCTTATTGGATCTCAATATATTTTGTAATATCATTAATTATAGTGTTTAACATTTTAACTTATATTTTTTTAGCATATTATACTTGAATAAATTTTTTTAGACTGCTTTTCTTAAATTTGCCTAAAAAGATTCCTATTGTCTCTAACCTAGAACACGAATAATTACACTGAAATTTGTTTATATGGTAGAAAATGGGACGTCGTCGTCATCATCATCATTACCACTATACCATACACAAACCTTATCAATTTACTATTACAATTCCAAAGTAATCACCACTTGTTATCACGTTCATCCGTGTGAATTGCAAAGCAATTCCAAATTACTATTCGCTAAAATATAATTAGTAGATTGACATAATTATAGTGTAGACCTGAAAGTCACAACCAATTTGGCAAGAAACAAGTTCATAATGCCCCATGATGGACATGAGTTGCTACAGTTAAAATTACAACTCCACTAACCAATGAGGGTTGGGTATAGTAGAAGGGGCTAGTTCCCTACAACATGACGAAACTAAAGTTTAATTCCTTATTAGGAGAGGTGCTCACATTTAGTGTATGACAATGCCTTTAATAAGATTACCTTTAATATGAGGATACATGTACTTACGGGAAAAAAAAGGTACAGCTCGACTAATGGGTGGCTATTGGACTGTGATTATCATTTTTTTAAAAAAAAGATAATATGCATTTGAATGACTGATACATTTTCTTCTTCTTCTTCTTCTTCTTCTAAATATGTGGACTAAGGAGTAACATGCAATTACTAACCAAGCCAGGACCAACGGAGTGTAATCCCAGCAACGTATTTGACACTTGCTACAGGAAAACATCAACATTACTATTACAATTCCAACTTAATCACCACTAAATTGTCTGGAATATGCATAGACTGAGTGGTAAGAAACAATTTTAAAATGCCCCATTATTCGATGGATTTGAATTGTTAGAAGTGCTCCACTAATAAGTGCTACATATGGGAGAATTTGAGAAAATTATCTTTAATAAGTGCTCCACTAATATATATGCAAGATTGTCAATAAAAATGTAGATAAAATCATCGTTAGTTTACTTAGAAAAAAGACATATTTTAACTCGTGATGAGAAGATGGTCTGACATAAAATAAAACAAAACAAAATAAAAATGACTGATAAATAATGAAACAAATATATAACTATAAAAGTTATCCTCTAAAAAAGAAGTTGAAGCGAGAAATTAAAAGAGCAAGAAAATTTTGTGATCTTTAATTTTTTTTGGTTATTACTGAATTATTTCATTGTTGGTCAAGTTTGGTTGGCCTAAGACTATGCCCCCACAAGAGTGTTATCAAATGGTAGACCTAGAGAAGATGGGGATTTGGGACCTCTGCTGCCCCTTCTCTACTGCGCCTCCATTTTTGAGGCCTTTCTAAATATATTTTTTATGGTTTTTTGGATCATTAGATTCTACACAAAATGAGTGAAATTTTGACATTTATGGGCACAAAACGGATCTGTTTTCAATTTTTTATGATTTTTCAAAGATTTTTCACAAAACCGTACTTAAAGTGAAAAAAAATACACATCATTTTTCTGAAAAATCTTTAAAAAATCATAAAAAATTGAAAACAAATCCGTTTTTTATCCATAATATATCAAAATTTCACTCATTTTGTGTAGAATCTAATGATTTAAAGAACTATAAAAAATACATTTGGGAAGGCCCCTAAAATAAGGGGGTAGTAGAGGGCACAGCTGACACCCTCTGCCCAGAAGATGGCGCTAGACTTGGGAGTAGTGAGTAGACCTAAAAGTCACAATCATCAAATTGACAAAACTTGTGAAACTTAAATTCCTTAAGAATAATGATGATTAGAAACACAAACTCCAACGGGTCTTCCTTTATCATAGATTTTTAACATGATCAAATAATTGACATGGATATAAAATTTAAAGGGTTAATATAATCTTTGGTCCCTCAAATTTATCCTCATTTTAGTTTTGGTCCCTCGAATTTCAAATAAGAGGTTTTGGTCCCTCAAGGGGCAAAATGGTGCAAATTTTTATTTAATGATAGGGACAAATGTTTAAATAGAATGGAATTTGAGAGGCCAAAACCTCTTATTTGAAATTTGAGGGACCAATGCCAAAATAAGGATAAACTTGATGGATCAAAGATTGTATTAACATGAATTTAAATTACTTATGAGCCTTCAAGATTTTCACATTTTAATTTGTCAGCCTACTTATGGAACTTATAAATGGGCTTAGTAAGAAATAGGGGTCCTGTCCTATGGTTCGAGTACTTTGCTGTTGGGACACGAGTCATTACCCAATTATATATTTTTACTAGAGTAACTTATCAATTCCAAACTCATTAAGATATTATGTATTATAGGTCTTTTTTACAGCATGCAATGGATTTATAATCCTTTATATATATATATATTGTCTCAGTCAAATATATGATTTGTATGAAGGAATTCCTAAATAGCAGTAATAACAGAAGGGCCAACAATCATCCAGCTGATCTTTTTGAAATGCAAAGCATTAAACACATTGGTAATACCGAATAGTACATAATCTTTTACTTCCTCAGCGATAACAGGAGCAATCAATTTATCATTCATACCAAAGACAAATACCTCTCTATATCCTAAGAATTTAAATATCAGAAGTTTTCATAGCATTGATCAATGTAACTACTTCAATGTTGGGAAAATATCATTCAAATATATTTTAGAAAAATTAATTTCGTAGTTGATGGCTCGAGTAAGAATTGTGTTATTAAATTGTTGTCTTTAAATGCATTGGCAAATACAATCATTTTACGGTGGAATTATCAATTATTAAATATTAAATTTGAAATAATATTACCCAAATACGAGACATTTATAAGGATTGAAAAAGGGAAAATTCCAAAAAAAAAAACCTTGGAATATGCAAAAGGACAAATCAGAGTTGTGAAATTTGAAAATCCCGAGTCAGTTCGGTGTCAGTACAGAGGAGGAATCTAGGATTATGAAATCTCGACGAAAAGACGAACCTGCCTTTCAACTGTCCCTTTCTCTCAGCTCGGAATAGCAACACCGGTCTCTTTATTAACAACCCCACATTTTACATTAACAACTCCGCTTTATTCTTTCATATCTTTGTATCTCAAATATGGTGTTGTTAATAAAGATAGAATTGTTGTTATTAGCCATGAAACTTAAATTATGAAGTTGTGAAACAAGACAGTAGAGTTGTTAATATAGGTTACGGTATTGTTATTGTGAAACAAGAAAGTCGAGTTTTTAATGTAAAATATGGTGTTGTTATGGTGATGTTAATAAAGAGACTAATGTTATTATTGTAAAAGAAGAAAGTGGAGTTGTTAATGTAGAATACAGTGTTGTTAATAAAGAGACCAGTGTAGTTATTCCAAGCTTAGAGAGAGGGAGAGCTAAAGGGCAAATGCGTCTTTTCGCCGAAATTTCATAATCCCAAATTCCTTCTTCATACTGACACTGAACTAACTTGAGATTTTTGAATTTCATAGCTCTAATTTGTCTTTATGTATATTCCAAGGTATTTTTCTGAAATTTTCCCATTGAAAAATGGTTGAAGCCATTTTTAAAATATGCAAAATAGTGTTGCTCGGCAGCTTTGGAAATCAGACAAAAGAAGCACCAAATGGATTAGCACTAGCTAGCTACATAATCTGATTAATTAGTATATGGGAAAATACCTCATTTAGCGGATCCAAATTTATGAACATGAAATTCCAAGAGGCTTAGCATAAGGAAATGAAATACTAGGAACGACATTTTGAGTATTAAAATAATCAAAACATAAAGTACTAACATATATGAGGCTATTGGTTCAGACTTAAAATTTTCAACTGATGATTTTAAATAAAAAATAATTTTTTTAAAAATTGAAAGTTAAGATATTATTTTTAATTTATATTATGTAGACATTAAAATAATTTTTAAACAAATAAATATAAACTAAATCTGGATCCTTTGGATTTGGCACACAAACTGAATCCGATTGTTAACTAGTCGACAGTTGAAATCTTCCATGAACGAAATCAAAAGAATCACGCAGAATATATTCAAAATAACAAGTCTTCTCTCTAGCAACAAAAGGAAAAAAAAAGGGGGGGATATTCTAAGAAATACCACTTGAACTTTAAAATCCCAAATCAGTGGTTTGACAAAAATATGAGTTGTCAATCACATTATTCTTATTGTCAATCTTATTACTCTTATTGTCAACAAAACCAATTTAGGATTTTTTAATTCAAATGATATTTTTTTGAGATTTTCTCAAAAAAAAAAAGAACCTCTTCTTTCATTTATTTAATATATATTGGTAAAAATGAAGTCAGACATTTGAAGGCAACCATATCAGTTGACTTGGGATGACAATTGTGACTACCCTTTAGAAAGAACAAATATAACATTTTTCCCTATCAGTTCATTTTGAGCATTGCCGCCATTAAGTCAATTATATCAGGCTTAGCAAGAAAAAGAGAAATAGAAATATTTATTTTTATATTACAACCTCAAAATTTTAAAAAGAAGAATAAATATTTTCTCTATAAACATAAAACATAAAAAAAAAAATCAATTTTGAAACATAAAATATATTCTCTTGAAAAAAATGGAAGCAAGATAAAGATTTCAATTGCTACTTAGCTACTTACTCAAGTTGGGCCTAATTTATAGGGAGAATTATAATGAGATCCCAAGAAAATGACTTAATTGCCATTAAGTCCCAATGACAACTCAAGAACGGGTAATAGCAAGTTTCATGGTAAGAAATGACAACACCTCACTTATTCTTGAGACTTCTCAATAATTAAATCCTTTACTTGGGACCTCATTGTAATTTCCTCTAATTTCTCATAAAGCCAAGTACGATCCATTCAATAGCGCGGTTGACAAAGTTGCAAAGTAAAATTGCGGTGAATACTAGATATTTTCATATTTTCATTCCTGAAAAAAATGTCTCATCTAATGTAATTAAACTTGTCTAGAGATATTAAATGAGTTAGCTTAAATTAATGTAATTAGGACTGGATTATTCAATATTATTATTTGAGAAAAATTAATTTAAGTATGTAGCTGATGCCTTGAGAAAGATTTAAAATGAAAAATTGTAGTAATTCAAAGGCTATATCATCATACTTTTTAAAATGTCACTGTCTTACGAGAAGGAAAGCCAAAACTATTTTCGGTAATTTATATAATGAGTGAATTTATTCATTAGAATGAGCCGAAGAAAATCCGATTTTGACACTACCACTACTGCATCGACATTACTGTTACAATTCCAAACATAATGACTTATAATAAGTTGTCATCACACTCAAGTTGGCAAGAAACAACTTTAAAATGGATTTGAGAATTTGAGAAAATCAATATAAAATAAAAGTGATAATATATATATTTTTTACCATATATATAATATTATTATATTATAAACACAGAGATAAAATCGTTTTCAATTTTCCCCAATAGAAAAAAGTGAAAAAAATTCATACATTTTAACAATCAAATTGACAAAAACACTTAATAAGAAAGTCTCCTTAATTTGTAGGAACATGTAGTACTTGACTTAGAGTTATATATTTAGATTTCTTAGTTTTAGGAATGATTGCATACGATTCTGAAAGTGAGATTGATGTTAATTAGTCTTTATTGGTTTGATCATTGTAGTTGAAATTGGATTTTGTAGTGCGAAAATTATATGTATTTGAATTTCTTTGTGGTTGCATTGAGATTATATTAATTAGAGTGTTATTGTCTAAGTAATGTGATTGATTTGAGCCTTTGAGGGGGCTGTTTAGCACTCAAAATTAAGAAAACTCATGTTGCATCATTCCAATTTCAATTACACATTAAGTGGTTTTAAAGAATATATCAAGAGGTAGTAGCTAACTATTTTCATAGGAGCTATTATTAATTGAAAATATTGAACTCAAGTGTTATCTTAAGGTTTTTTGCTTGAGACTTAATGAAGTTTTTAACTCCTATAACCTTTTTGAGTAAGGATAGCCAGTTTCTTCATTACCAAGAGCATTCATCATATAACCCTTTTAATCCAAAACATTTCTCATTATTTTCCAAAAATACCAAAAACGCTAGAAATAGTTTTCATTTACATGCATTTAAATTTAGAGAAAACCATTTTTTAAAACCCCTCTTTCTAATCATGTTTTTAGCACTTAGTTTAACATAGGGAATTCAAAATAAAAGGCTCCTTGATAAAATAACGATAATGAGTTTTTGCACTATATTGCATTTCAATTCGTAGTAAAATTTGTGATTTGATCCCGAGGCAGCTAAGGTTTCATCAAATCAATGGCGCTGCTACTAAGGATCGAACTTGAGTCACCCGTGTGACAGGCCTTAACGTAAGACTTAATTGTAGAGTTGATCTTGGCCTAAATGCATGCTATATTTTCCTGGATTACCCTTATTAATGTTCCTTCAACCATTATCAAGTAAAAGAGAAATGGAAGGAAATAAGGAAGATGATTAGGGAATTAATGTAGGCTCTATTTGATATGTAACATGCCATGCTCATAACGTCTACCAAGAAAACTTGAGACACTTCCTTCTTATTAAGCATTTCTCTTGCCATGTCAGTCAGAACTCTATTCTTCCCTTCAACTACACCATTTTGTTGAGGAGTCCTTAGAGCCGAGAAATTGTGATCGATTCCATTAGCATCACATAATTCTCCTAATGCTCGATTCTCAATTCTCCTTTATGATTAGTCTTGATAGACACAATGGGCATAACTTTCTCATTTTTGACCTTCTTGGTGAAACAATAAATTCATCAAAAGTTGCATCTTTTGAAGAAAGAAATATAGTCCAAGTAAATCTAGAATAGTCATCAACTATTACCAAAATGTACAAGTTTCCACCAAGATTTTTCACTCTTCCTGGTCCAACTAGGTTCATATAGAGTAGTTGAAGTGGTTTATGAGTTGAGACTTCCTTCTTAGATTTAAAAGAGGACTTTATATGTTTCCCCTTTTGACAAGAATCACAAACTAGGTCATTTTTTAAATGAAGTTTAGGCAACCCGGTGACTAAATCATTCTTTATTAGTTTGCGTAGTTGGTTCATATTGACATGAGCAAGTCTCTTATGTCATAACCAACTTTCATCGGCATTGCTAAGAAAACAATTTTAAGTATTATTAGTATTAATATCAAGAGTATAACAGTTACCATCCCTTAAGGCTCTCATCTTAACTTTGAGATCTTCCTTGTTGAGTTGGAGATCCTTTTTGCTTACAATGAGACATTCCTCTGAGTCAAAGATGACCCAGTTATCTTTGCCTGTGCTTTGGCTGACATTGAGGAGGTTGTGGTAGAGTCCCTCTATATAGTAGACATCCATTACTTGCACTTCATCTTTCTTGCCAACTTCACCAATTCCAGTGATTTTTCCAGATTGATTTCCTCCAAAGCTCCTTTGTCTCCATCTTTTGGTCTCATTGTGGCAGATTTGTTTCTATCTCCAGTCATATGTCTCAAGCATCCACTATCAATATACCATTTGCTTGCTTTTGACACCTTGAGACATACCTATAATCAAGGGCAATCAAGTTTTAGTTACCCACACTTTCTAGTGAGTCCTTTGTGATTAGTGTGAATCACTTTAGGTACATGTGATCCTTTAAGTACCCATTTATAGGTGTCTATCTTTCCTTCCTTTTTATGAAAACAAGAAGTATGATGTCCCTTTCTATTACAATAATTACAATATGCATAGGGGTTAGAAATATGTATAGGATACTAAAAGTAGTTTAGGTATGTTTTACTACCCTTTTTCTTCTTGCCTTTCTTTTTATCTAAGTATGGATAATATCCAATACCAGACCTATCGTTAGAAAACCTCTGATCCTTCAAGATGACCTTGAGCATTTCACTTCCCTTAGTGAATTTGTCAAGTGTCTTGGTAAGATAAGACTTTTTTCTCTTCTAAGACATGGCAAGTTTCACAGGCACTTACAGAAGTTTCCATGAGTTGTTCTTCAAGTAACGTGACTTTCTTTTTTGAATTTACTAATTCTATGACAATTTTACTAAGTTCTGAATGTAATGCATTATACTTAGAAAGTAATTCATCATAGATAGGTTTAGAATCATTTACCTCCTTACCATCAAACTCTTCATGAGCCACTAAATAGATGTTGGCAATTTCTCATCTTCACTTTCTTCATCAGATGAGCTATCTCCCTGGATGGTTGAGACATATGCCTTCGTTTTGAAGTACTTGTTCTTCTTCTTTTCTTTGTTCTTTAGATAGACAGGACATGTGGATTTAATGTGTCCAGGTTTATCACATTTGAAGCATATGATCTGGTCTTTTCCTTCTTTTTTGCTACTAGGGCCCCATTCGAAGCATAAAAAGATGTTGGCAATTTCCTCATCTTCACTTTCTTCATCAGATGAGCTATCTCCCCATATGGCTAAGAGATATGCCTTCTTTTTGAAGTACTTGTTCTTCTTCTTTTCTTTGTTCATTATATAGACAGGACATACGGATTTAATGTGACCAGGTTTATCACATTCAAAGCATATGATCTGGTCTTTTCCTTCTTTTATGCTACTGGGGCCTCCTTTGTAGAACTTCTTGAACCCTTTATCCTTTTTGTAGAAATTTTTGAATCTTCCCACGATCATTCCAAGTTCATCATCTTTAGGTTCTTCTTTCTCCTTTGTTTCCTTTCGTTCCTTTTTCTTTGATCGCATTAAGAGCTACTCCTTTCTTTTTCTTGTCGTTTATCTCTTCTAGCTCTCTTTTGAATTTTAGCTTTCCTTCATATTTGGAAAGGCTTCCAAATAGGGCTGCAACAAACCTCATTGATTCTCCTTTGGCTTCTACTATCATCGAGACCTTGGCTCCCATTCCTTAGTGATAATGTTGACGATTTTTCTCACTTGGGAATTTTGATCATAGGTCTTTCCCAATGAAGCGAGTTGGTTGCCTAAATGTGTATATCTAAGTTCAAACTTAACTATACTTTCTCTGGACTTCATACGAAAGAAATCATACTTGGTGACAAGAGTGTTGACTTTGTTTTCTTTCATGATAAATCTCTAAGGCTTCCCACATATCCTTAGTAGAAAAGAGAGTGCATATTCTGAAGTACTCCTTCTGACTCAAAGCACTTTGAATTATCATAATGGTGCTATTAAGGGTCACCAACTTCTTGTCATTGTCATCGAATTCTATTGATGTCTTTGGAACTATTCTTTCTTCTACTATCTTCATCCGAACATAATCTCTATCTTGAATAACTTGCTAGAGACCATGTTCATTTATGGTAACAAACACTTTGAATTTAGCCTTCCAAAATGAAAAGTGTTCTCCACAAAATATGGTGGTATGGTGATTATAGCTCCATCAAGAAGTATTCCTTCATGTATGCTTGTTATTGGATCCTTCTTAGGTTGTTAAGTCTGAAACAAGAAGACTTGGCTCTAATATCAAATGTTAGAATAAGAATTTCACCCAAGAGAATGTGAATAGGTTGATAATTAAAACTTTAGAATTTAATGCAAACTTCAAGAAAATAGAGTTAAAGAGATGTCACCAAAGGTAAGCACACGAGATTTATACTAGTTCAGTCCAAACCACTTGACCTATATCTAGTCCCCAGAAGCCCTTTGAGATTTTTACTATTCTCTAAGATTCACCGGGCTCTTGGTGCCTCAGTATAAGCTAGTTCCTTTTCAAAAACAATCACTCCCACTTATACTTTGCAATTTAATGCCTAGTCAAGATTCCACAATCTTGAGTCTCTTAGATAATGAATGAATCAATAAATGTCTCTCACAAGAGTAGATATATGATCATGGAAGTACATGCTCAAATTTAAGAGCTTTAAGATTTTGCAATGAATGTAACATAATTTTTTCGCAGATGCTTTGCTACAACGCTCTAGCTATTTATAGGTATAGTGTATTAATGACTGTTGCCTTGTTGACTGTTGGAGTTTCCTCAGTTTTTGATATATATTTGTTGAAGTCGTTGAACATTCGTTGTGTCTAAGAAATTAGTCGTTGGAGCAAAGAGAATGTTAGACATTTGAATGTCCTTCTCATTTAATGCTTTTGACACAAAAAGTGTTTTTTCAAGTTTGTGAATTAATCCTTGTTTGATAATCTAAAAACACTTCAGTACTAGTATAGTAACAGTTAGAATGATAAGAAGAAGGAAGAACAAATTTCATAATCATTCCAATGATTTAAAAAGTTTCAAAGCATTGCTCTATTTCGCCACTTTACTCATTTCCCATGGATTTCTAGAGCTTTGAGCAAGTTGTAGGTACAATTAAGATCTTGAGTAGCTGATTTACTGTCAATCTTGGTGATAGAGAAAGTGTCTAGAGCTTTAATGTGCTACAAAGGGTAGTTCTTAGTTTTCTATTAGCTCAATTAATGTATTATGTTCTATTTGGATTAATTTTTACATTGGTACATGTTTGTGAGACTTGGATGACTGTTCATTTGTCCTTGTTGGTTAATATTTGTGTTGAATTTTACTTTGACGCTCTTAGATTATGTGTTGAACTTATTTCCTTGTGTTTTAATGAGAGTATACATTGTATGTGATCACTATGGTTTGTAATTGACTTAATTCATCTTGATGTTGCGATGGTGTTCTCTTTTAAGAGGAAGTAAGTACATTAAAATGATTTGCAAACACACATCAAGTGATGTTTAACAATTTATCTAAGAGATGACTATGTGTAACTTCCCAAAATTTAGTAAAAGGTTAAAGTTTCCACAAAAGAAAATTTAAATGGTGTTAAAGTTAATTATGGGATTTAAAGATCTATTTTCCTAAAAATTCTAGGAAAAATAGTTAGAGGTCATAATTTGACTTGAAAATTTTTGAAAAATTATTTGAAGGCTTTATGAAGATAATTAAGGAAGAAAATCCTTAAAAATTATTAAGGATTAATTTATGGAATGAGATAATGAGCCAATAGCAATTTAGAAAATTGAGAAAAGTTAGATACTTTATTATTTAGAACTGAAATCGGAATTGAGCTAAAGATAAGCCAAATTATGGAACCTAAGGAATTTAAGGAATTGTAAATAAGATAAAGTAGGAAGTTTAGAGCCTTGTGAGTAGGCCAAATAGGATAAAAATTAACCCATACAACCACACTTAAAATGGAAACACCTCAGCTCACTCTCAAAGTCGGTAAAACACACACACACACACACACACACACACACACACACTTGGCTCTCTCTCTCTCTCAATTACACATTGACACACACATACTCCACTAAATAAAACACTTCAATATTCTAGCCTCCTTCTCATTTTCAATTTGGCCAGAAAACATAATAAAGAAAGAGAGAGAGATTAAGAGAGAGAGTGAAGGTGAAAGTGAGAGTTGAGAGAGAAAGGACAGAGGTCGAGGGTCGAGGTGATCGAAGAAGAGGGAGGAGTCAATCATCACATGCAAGCCCAGAATTTTGTGTAGGTGAATTTCCTACACATAGTTTAGCTTTTTCCTATTGATTTTGGTGAGTTCTTGGCTGCTTTGGTGGATGGAAATAAGAGAGATCACTGGAAAAGGTTGTTGTCACTGAATAGGTTGAAATATAGTGCATGCATGTCAGTTTTTGGGGGATTTTTGGGTTTTCTTTGGTTTTGTTTTGGGATTACCAAAAGAGAGAATGAGAGTAGGAGTTCATAGAGTCAAAATCTCTGAGGTTTAAAGCCCAAATACAAGGTTGCATGTCTCATTTTCTTTCTTGTTCAGAGTTGTGTTTGCATGTAATGGCAGATGCTAAGAAATAAGTTTTAGGTGGAATTGCTTTAGTTTCTTTTGAGGTTTTGAGAATTTAAGATGTGTATTCGATAATAGAATCAAGGAGAGCTTGATTTGGAATGAAAATGGTGCAGTTCTGGAGAGATTAATTCAAAGTGTCAAGTCTGTAAGTTTCTGGGAGTCAGTCTGTTTGGGCACTGTTTTGATTAGGCAAAACATGTCCATTGTTTATGAAGTTTAGAAGGGAACTAGTACACATCTAATTCTTTAAAATGAGTCCTAAAAAGTGTAAATTGGATATCTAGAGAAAAAGTTATGATTTTTGGAAATTTGGTAAAAAACCTGGGAATACTTTGTGTTTCAGAATTTTGACAGTAGGAAAATAGACAAAATTCATGAGGTTAATTTGGTAATTTTGACATGTGATTATTTTCCCCTTAAAGTAGACATTTAGAGCTTTCAATCAAGTATTAGAACTTAGAAATTGGATATGTGAATTATAAGTTATGAATTTTTAAAAGTTTGATAGAAAATCTGGGAAATTCTGACTTTCTTTTTGGGTAGTCAGTTTGATTGCGGAAATTGGGAGATTAAGTATGAGTTAATACTAAACAATATTTTGTTTTAAATAAAGGACTTGAAGAGCTTCAAATAGAAACTTGAACCACCTCAATTGGAGTTTTCTAGCCTATGATATGATTTTTTTTAGTTTCCTAAAGATTGGTAACGGATTATGTTATGTCTAGAATTTTCTAGTTTTGAAGAGAATGTGTTTAGGGTATGATTTGAGGATTATGGGACAAGTTAAGTGGCCAATTTAATTAAGCTTAATGCTTAAATCACAAGAGTGAAAGACATATAACATGCCTTAAATTAGATATATGCTAGACATAGCACAAAAGAGTATTAACGATAACCAACTAATTTGAAATAAAGGACAAGAGTTATGAGAGGGTTAAGAGGAACATAATTTTAATTATGCTAATAAAATTACAATAAGTTATGACCCATCTCTTCATGAATTTTAAGTTATAGAATTCAATATTTGCTCAAGTCCTAAGAGGAAGCTAATTAAAGAAGGTAAAACATCGAAAATACAGTTAGATAGTAGCTCTTTCTCTCATATAATATGTTTTTGTTTCGCATGTATGTGTTTACCATTGTCTACATTCATTTCATGAATATATGGTTTGATGTTTGTACTGTGTGTCATGACACTGTAAGTCCCAAAAGTGCATTAATGCATGGCATGTATTCTTGGGCTGTAAGATCTGATATGCATTCAGAGTAAAGCCATAAGACCTGAAAGTGCATTTGTTGCATGAGGTGTATCCATGGGCAGTAAGACCTATTATACCACTTGTGTTGTATTTGACTGTGGTGTCCTGTAAATGATGTTGTGCTGCATCTTGATTGTCGAATGCTTAACTATATTATGGTTTATTTTACATGCTTTGTAAACTTACATATCTTATAATTGATTGCTATTACTACTAAAATTCTCGTGAATCTCACCATTTCCATTAAATGATATTAGCTAAAGCCAGCAGCTCCAGGAGCAAGGAGGTAGTTATTGTTGAGAAATAAGGTGGAGAAGAAGAAATTAAAATATGTTGGTTATCTACATATTAAATTTCGTTAAGACTTAGATATTTTAGTAGCCTTATTTGGCTACATGTTTTGTATATATAAATATATGTATATACATAAACATAGTGAAGATAGTACATGTAGTAGTAGTGGTAGTATAGCATGTATAGCACAAGGTAGGAATAGTATATCATATATGCATAATGAAACAGTAATAATACTAAGTACGATAATTGATTTAGGAATGGGCAATTATATGTTAAGAGCCCATACATTAACCAGCATTAGACTAGGATAAGAGCATAGCAATACTCTGATAAAATTGAGTGAATTTAAGGATTGATGAGTCATAATGAAGTTTGTGAAATATTAAATAACTGTTTTTGACAGTCTTAAATTTTTTTAGAAAAGCCCATTCATTTATAGGTTCGAACCCTATGCTTGGGCTAGGTTTTTAATTATTTTCAAAGGTATTTTCTTTTGAGGATTGAAACCTATCTTAGTGGTTCGAATTCATTATACATAAGGCTCATCTTATAACTATAGAAATTAGGGTGTCACACTGAGTAGTATCAAAGTAGAGGTTCTGGAAATAGGATAGAATTCTCTACTCATATGAAAAAGGTTGATCCACTCCTCTCTACTCATCTTATAACTGGTACATTTTGCTAAATTGATAAGTGATAATATTTAGTGATACTGTTATTAGGCACTATGAGTGATAAAAGGAGTAAGAGGAGTGGATCAACCTCATTTGTTAACCAGTATTTTGGGGGAAGAGGTAGTGTGGTATACCGAGGAAGAAGAGTACCTAGGGGAAGTACCCTGAGGATGTCTGTTAGAGCCCCAGAGGTGTCAATTTGGTCTCGAGCGAAGAATCCTCCATGGGGGAAAATGAGAATAGAGAGTTTGAAGAGGTAGCATAAGATACTGCTTCTAACACGGAGATTCCTAAACCTGTTCTGGAGAATCATTGGGATCTTCACCCTCTGCCTGTGGGCTACATAGTGAATATATACTGAGAAGCTTGTCGTACTAAGGACACCATATGAGTACCCTTCTTGGTGCTTCTGGCTGGGATACTCACACTATACTGGGATGGAGCTATAAGGTGATTGAGGTTATCTGATGAAGAGTGGGTTGGCAGCATTCTACATTTCTGCCCCAATACTGCCTTTTGGATCAGGAAGAAAAATGAGATTAAGGAGCATGGCCATTTTAGTTTATTTGATTTTTTTGAACATATGAGAATGTTTGTATATGAAAATGTTTAGGTAAATGCTGTAATATTATAAACTTTCTATGTGATGACATTATGATGAATGATAATTCTAGTATGTTGTGATTTGCTTGGATTGACATATTCCTGTTATGTGCCAGTATTAAGATCTAAGGAATATATATATCAAATATGATATTAATGGTGAAATCCTTCTCTTAAATCATGGTTAATTTACGAGAAGGAAGGATAGGACCGGCTATTGGTAGAGAAAGAAATCCACCAGATCCAATGTAACAAATACTAGGCATGCTAACTGAGTAGCAAGCCATGATTCAAGGGCTTAGAGAAGAGCTAAGGGAAGTGCAAATTAGACAGAATGAGGATAAGAAAGAAGGAATAATGATGTAGGGCAGGAAGAAAGGCAACCACAGGTTGACCCTCAACAACAATAACAACAACAGTGGCAAGAACAACAAGAACAACTCTAGAGACTTCATGATGATCTAGATAGGCAAGTAAGAGCTAAGGGTTCTTGCCCAGAAGAGACAACAGAAGATTCTCTTGGCCAGAAAATCATAGTTTTCAATGACCTCCTAAGCCAAGACCATGCTCTCATTATGGCAAATATCATGGTAGTAGACCTTGCAATGCTGCACAAATAATTTATTATTTTTGCCAAAAACTAGGTCACTATGCTAAAGATTGAAGACAGTGGCTAGCAGAGCCCAGACCTAGAAATCAAGGTAGGGTGTTCACCATGACACATGAAAAGGTCCTGAAATCACTCGAGATGATCCAAGGTACAATCCAACTTAATGGTAACATAGTTCAAGCATTCTTTGACTCTGGTACTAGCCATTCTTTTATTTCATTTGATTGTGCTAGAACATTGGGCTGAAAATTCATGAACTACATAATGATTTGGTATTGGCTACGCTTATGGGTGCAAAACTATCACAACAAGTGCTTGTTTGAATTGTATGGTAAATACTGAGAAAAACAATTTTGTGATAGACTTAATCTGTTTGTCATTTCATAAAATTGAAGTTATACTTAGACTTGATTGGTTGACAGCAAATAATGTGCTGCTATATTGAGGAAACAAAAGAATCGTTTATCCTACCCTACAAAAGGATATCAACACAAATATTGATATGAACTTTCTCTTAGTAGCTCAAGTAGAGAAATGTTTGCGTAAGGGATGCCAAGGGTATTTTATATTCTTCTCAATACAAGCAGAAGCTGAATGATAATTGAAGATATATCCATGGCTAACGATTTCCTTGAAGTCTTTCCAGAAGAAATAATTGGATTACCCCCAGTAAGGGAAGTGAAATTTGTAATTGAAATCATGCCCCAGGTTGAGCCTATATCTAAAGCCCCAATACATAATGGCTCCAAATGAAACACAAAGTTATAAAAGTAGATTAAGGAGCTACAAGAAAGAGGGTTTATATGATCCAGCATCTCACAATGGGGTTCTCTAGTGTTGTTTGTCAAAAGGAAAGATGGGAACTTGAGACTGTGTATTGACTATAGAGAGTTGAATAAGGCGACCGTCAAGAACAAATACCTACTTCCTAGAATTGATCTCCTGGATAAGTTATCTAGTTCTTGCATATTCTCAAAGATTGATTTAAGGTAAGGATACCATCAATTGTGAGTGAAAGTAGGTGATGTGCTGAAGACTACTTTGAGAATGATGTATGGGCACTACAAATTCTTGGTAATGCCATTCATACTGACTAATGCACCTGTCGTATTCATGGATTACATAAATCAAAATTTTCAACAATGTCTAGACCAGTTTGTAGTGGTCTTTATCGACGACATTATTGTATGCTTAAGGAGTAGAGAAGAGCATGAAGAGCACTCGAGAATAGTGCCAAAAATCTTGAAAGAAAAATAACTCTATGCAAAGTTGAGCAAATATGAGCTTTGGCTTTCAGAGGTCAAATTCCTGGGCCATGTTATCTCACAGAATGGGGTCTCAGTAGATCATAGCAAAGTGAAACCAGTACTGAGCTAGAAGATCCCTGAAACTGTCACAGAAATATGTCATTTTTTGGGTCTAGCTAGTTATTATAGAAGGTTCAATCAGAACTTCTCTCGAATCACCTTACCATTGACAAAGCTCACTTGAAAGAATCAATTGTTTATGTGGGATGACAAATGTGAGACCAGCTTTGTAGAGCTAAAGAAGAGGCTGACATTCGCACCAATATTGATTATCCCTAATCCAAGCCTGACCTATATGGTCTACAATGGTGTAAGTAAGCAGGGATTGAGATATGTCTTAATGCAGTAGGGCAGAGTAGCGACATATACCTCTCAATAGCTGAAGCCTCATGAGATGAATTACCCCACACATGATTTGGAGCTTGCGACGATTGTCTTTGCTTTGAAAATATGGCAACATTACCTGTATGGTGTGACATAGAGCTATACTGCGACCACAAGAGTCTCAAATACTGCATGATAAAAAAGAGTTGCATATGAGACAACCAAGATGGATGGAGCTGATAAAAGATTATGATTTTAAAATTAAATACCATCCAGGTAAAGTGAATGTCATAGTTGATGCCTTATGCCAAAAACAGTGCAAGTGGTAGTTATGATGATTTAGGAACAAAACCTACTTGAAGGATTCAGATATCTAAACTTGTTAAATTAGATATTGCTTAGTGGCTATAGTGCTAGTCAAGAAGAAAATGACCTGAGAGATGAAATTGAAGAAGCTCAAAAGTAGGATGAGCGGGTGAAGTCAATCAAGGTCAAGATTGAACAGGGAGAAACTTAGGAGTATGACCTTTCACTTAGTGGATTGGTCAGATATAAGAAGAGATATATATGTTCCACTAAAGGCTGAACTGAGATGAAAAATCCTGAAGGAGACACATAAGAGTAAATACATTCTTCTCCTAGGAGTGATCAAAATGTTTCACAACCTGAAGTTCTTAAACTGGTGGCTAGGAATGAAAGATGATGTAACCAAATATGTTGTATGTTGCCTCACATACCAAAAGGTGAAGGTAAAACACCAAAGACCACTAGGGCTTTTGTAAAGTCCCAAAATTCCTAAGTGGAAATGGAAAAGTGTAACTATGGATCTTGTGATAGGATTGACCAGAATGAAGAACTATGATGCAATTTTGGTAACAATTGATTGACTAACGAAGTTAGTTCATTTCATTCTGATCAATGCCATCTATTCTCTTGATAAGCTAGTAAAGCTATACATAAAGGAGATAGTTAGACTCCATAGTATGCCAAGAAGCATTATATCTAATAGAAACCCATGATTCACTTCAACGTTTTGGAAATCTCTACATGAAGCTTTGGGTACTAAATTAAAGTTCAGTACAGCTTATCATTCTCAAACTTATGGACAAATAGAGAGAACCATATAAATACTAGAAAATATGCTTAGAGCGTGCGTTTTGGATTTCAACCGAAGTTGGGATCATTTTCTTCCACTCGACGAGTTTGCCTATAATAATAGTTATCACATGAGTATTCAAATGGCTCCATTGAAGCACAATATGGAATGAAGTGTTAGTCATTACTTTGCTCAACTAAATTGACCGAGAGGAGATTGTATGGGCTAGACTTGTTGATCAAACCACAGAGTAGATAAAGATTATAAGGAAGAGGATCCTTATGATACAAAGCAGACAGAAAAGCTATGCCGATAATAAGAGAAGACCTCTAGAATTTGGGGTTGGTGCATATGTGTTTCTGAAAGTTTCACAAGTCACATGTATCGATAAGGCAATGAAAACAAAGAAGCTGAGCCCTAGGTATATTAGTTCTTTTGAAATATTGTTGAGAATTGGACCAGTGGCATACCGAATAGCCTTACCCCTAAATCTAAGTAGAGTTCATAATGTCTTTCATGTCTCTCAATTAAAGAAATACCAACTAGACCCTGAACATGTTATTGAAAATGAAGACATTGGTGTGCAAGATAATCTTACTAATGAAGTCGAATCGGAATGAATAATTGATCGTTAGGAGAGACGGCTCAGGCAAGAAAGCATACTGATTGAACCATATTTTTCCATGATATTTTATAATTAAATTGGGATTTTTAATGCATTTTCTAGGACATTATTGCATAATTAACCACTACTTCTAGTTATGGACAATTGTATTGAATTAATTCCAATTAGGGGCAAAATAGTCATAATTTGTTAATTATTTTGTGCAATTGTTTTTTGGACTTTTGATGCTACTTGTGCTTAATTTTTTTATTGTAGGTGTTTTGGAAAAAAATTTGAGATTTTGAAAAACATGCAATTAGGTCAAAAATAATATTTTTGAAGACTGGGGAAAACTGCGGAAAAGGCCCCATAATTTCTGGAGCTCTAATTCCAGAGTTCAATTTGCTTACATTTTTATGCTTGAACCCAACAAACCCATTTTCTAATTTCACCATTGAATCGACATAACACTCTTTCTCCATGAATTTCCAGTATTGTGAGCACATTGTGGGTGCAATTAGTGGTTGATGAGTGACTGATTTTTCTTTGAGTTTTGGTAGTAAAGAAGGTGGCTAGAGCTCACATATGCTTCAAAGAGGAGTTTATTAGTTTTCCACTACTACAAAAAGGGTGAAAAGTGACACACATTTTGTAGCCCTTCTTTAAAGAAGTGCCACAACTTTCCTTTTTTTTGGCCACCAGCTGTGGCACTTGGCCAGCTAGGCGCCACAGCTGGTGTTTACCTAACGTGGCACTTGCTTAAGTAAGCGCCATGTCAGGCAGCTTGGACCAGCTGTGGCGCTTGGCTGGCCAAGCACCACAACTGGTGGGGTGCCACACATGGCCAAGTGGTTTTTTTTTCTAACAAGTGGATTACAAAATCCACTCTCCACCAATTGCAATCCCCTTGGCCCTCACCCTTATCTTTTTTTTTAATTTCCAGCATGGTCCCGCGTACCTGCCCCCTCCTTCTCTTTTTGACTCTATATCAATTCACTTTAATTATTTCCTCTTCTCTCCTCCATTAAACTTTCCCTTTCTCATCTTTACTTCTCAGCTCCGTTGACCCGTCCCTCCATTTCCTATAATCTTCACACTTAAAAACACACCCATACGCACACACTCGCACATGTCTTCATCATCGAATCTACATCTTTGTTTTGCTCCAATTGTCGTCCCCACTCCTGTCCCAATTGTTCCCTTTTCTTTGTACTCTCTTCCACTTTTGGTCCCCACTTCAATTGGTCCCAACTGCTCAAATTTCCTCCTTCTCCTCACTCAAGATTGCGTCACCAACGGGCAACGTGGTTCCCCACTCCACTGCACTGATCAATTAATCTGTAAGTTCAATGTGCTTCTTTTTTTTTAGGTTGTTCTGCTTATTTATTTTATCACACGCACGTGTATATATATATATATGTTGATTATATCCTATGATGTACTTTTTTTTCTTTTTATGACACGCACGTGTATATATATATGTTGTATATATTTGTGTTCCATTTTATAGAGGTAACAAAATAATTTTTTGTATTATCTTATTAAACTATAATAGAGAAAATCCCATATAAAGCCAATTAAAATAGGAAAAATTGAAATCAGGATGGTAAATTGAATAATTCGTTAATTGAGTCATTAACTCATTTTGGGATTTCAAAATATGGATAAAATGACTTTAATACCCTCCCCTCTTAAAAGAATTCCATTTACTTTGTAACTTAGATATTTCTATATATATCAATATTAATATTTAATAAAATAAAATATAATTTGCCTATATTGTTTAATTTTAAATATATTAACTAGAACCGTAAGGGAAAATAGCATAAAACAAGGAGTTCATTTTATTCAATTGAATTTTTTTCCAAAAATTATATAATATATTTCAATATAAAAAATATTTTTTAATAAATATATTATGTATAAATTTTACTATATTTGTTTCATATATAAAGTTTTCTTAAAGTTCTATATTCCAATATGTAAAGCATTTTATAAAATTTTAAGTGAACTTAATTCACCTAATAAAAAAGGAAATTTTAAGTATATTTAATATCTTTTTAACTAGCATATTAATAGTGGAAAATATTTTTTTTACAATATGTGTGTCTAGTTCAATTCCCTCTTTATATGCATGCATGCATGTATGTATGTATTTGTTTCATATATAAAGTTTTCTTAAAGTTCTATATTCCAATATGTAAAGCATTTTATAAAATTTTAAGTGAACTTAATTCACCTAATAAAAAAGGAAATTTTAAGTATATTTAATATCTTTTTAACTAGCATATTAATAGTGGAAAATATTTTTTTTACAATATGTGTGTCTAGTTCAATTCTGTAATATCCCAAATTTAATGAAGGTTAAAATTTTCTAAAAAGAAAATTTAAATGGGAATTTGATAATAAGTCAAATTATAGAACCTACAAAATTTAAGGAATCTTAAATTAGACAAAGAGAAAAATTAGAGCCTAGTATGTGTAATTAATAGGATAAAAATATACCTATATATATATTTATTAAAAGCTGCCGACACTTTGTCCAAAAGAAAAAGTGCCGACACACACACACACTAACTTCAATCACTCCACCTTCTTTTGTTTGCAGACCTAGAGGCTTCTCCAACACACACAAATACTTTTGCTTAGAATTGGACAACACAAAAGGATAAACCAATAAACTATACCCACACACTCTTCAGCTAATTATGGACAGCACACACGCATACACACCTATTAAATAAATCATATCAGCCTCCTCACACATCCATTTATGTTCTGCATCCAAAGCCAAAAGAAAGAAAACAGAATAGAAAAAGAGAGAGTCAAGAGAGCAAGAGCGATCGGTATAATTGAGGAAGGAAGAAGAAGCTCCAAATTTCACATCCAATATCATAAACATATTTAGGTGAGTCTCCTACACATTTATCTTTGTTTTCACGTTGGATTTGAGTGGTTTCTATGGTGGTTTCTGGCTGGAATAAGAGAAAAATTCGTCAGAAAGTTTCTGTCACCGAAAAGTTGTTAAAACAGTTATTGTGTGGCGATTTTGGGACGAATTTCGGAGTTCTTTGGTTCTGCAATTTACTCATTAACCTCAGTACATATGTGTAGGAGAGTATAGAGTTAAAATTCGTGAGGTTTAGAGTAAAAATTCGTGGTTACATATTAGTTTTCTTCACCTTGTTTTGCTGTCCGAAAAACAGAGTACATACCTGAAACTTGTAAAATCTTAAACAGAGGCTATAGATGGAAATTTCAAATGGGTCTTTTTGTATAAATATTTTAGGATGTGTAGTTGATGATAGAATCAAGAAATGTACGATTTGGAGTGAAAATGGATGAGTTCTTGACTTTTAAAGTTAGACTGTCAAAACTGACGTTTTTGGGAGTCAGTCAGATTCATGATGAGTTTTGGACAGACAAACCTTATCGAAAAATTATGAAATTTTAAAGATATGTATTAGACATTCATAGCTTTCCAATGAGTCCAAGAATGAATTATTTCGATATATGTGGAGAGAGTTATGATTTTTCAAAGTTAAGTCAGAAACAGGGGTCATTTTGGACGTTCAAATCTGGCAGTTCTGATGTTCGAAAATTCTGGGAAATATTATATAACATCTAGTAGTTTTGGGTATTTTTCCATGAAACTACACTTAAAGACCTTTCCATAGAATTTTAGAACACTCCATTTCGATTTTTTTAGAATTAGTTATGGATTTTTGAAGTTGAGCTCTGTTTCTGGAATGCAATCTGGAACAGTAGCAATTGGCCGAATTTCTGGGCAAAATGTATAATCAGAAATTATTTTTGGATATTTTTCCATGAAAGTACATTTAAAGACCTTCATTTAGGCTTTGGAATCATTCAATTTGGAATTTTCTACAATTAGTTATGAATTTTCAAAGTTGACTGAAAATATGTCAGTTTATGGAAAATTGTGAAACTGTCGTTTGGCAGTGATTTTGTAAAAACTGAGGTTAAAAATGGATTCCTTGGATGAAAATATGTTAGAAGAGCCTGGGTCAAAATTTCTGAAAAAGTATAGTCGGACCGGGTACAGTGGGGCCGGGACCGGGTTCCAGGGGCATTTTGGTAAATTTACAGTATAGACTAATATAACCACCAAAAAATATTATGGAAATCTCTGAAGAGGTACACGAATGGGTTTTAACCTAATTCTTGTACATTTGAAATTTTAGGACCGAATCAATCGCCTGAGCCGTTGGCACATAATTCGAGGAACTATTTTTGATGTAGCAAAAAGGGACATAAGGTAGTAACTCTATCTCTCATACACTATGTGAATGTTGATATGCTATATGTTGCTATATTCTGTTATATGAACACGTGCCTAGGGCACATTACCTAGCTGTGGTATGGGACTCAGCTGAGGTACACGGACATGTAGGGGATCCAAACAGTCATTTGGCCCTGAGTATTGTGTACACACATGTTATAGTATGAATTTTTCATTTACATTATATGGTGCATTACATATTTAATTTTCGCATTTTATATGATGGATTATGTGTTACTACTGAGATTCCTTGGAATCTCACCCTTTTTCATAAATAATAAATGTTCCAGCGGGAACCAGTGGCTCTAAAGGCAAAGTAGTTGACACGGACAATTGAGGTGTGCAGGTTCCAAGATCAGAATTATTTGGTTATATTAGTTTAATTTTAATATATTGGATATTTTGGACAAAATTTGTACATATTATCAAACCCTACGGGGAAGACTCATGTATATAAATTTTCGTTTAATATCAGTATTATTTATGCTATTCCTGTGTTGCCCACCGAACTGCGTATCATTTTCCGTAAATACTTTGAAAAAGGTGAAATAAAGATAAGGGTGTGACAAATTCCCTCTTTATATGCATGCATGCATGCATGCATGTATGTATGTATGTATGACCACCCAAGAATAATTGGCAATGTAGCTAGTCAAAAATAATTTTTTTTTATATTCTCAACATTGAGCTGAAAATAATTTAATTAATGTTAGGATTATGCTTTCCTTTTTGTTTTATTTTATTTTCTTTCTTTTTTTTTCTGAATCATAATTTTTGATTTAAGCTAATCATATTTTATTTTATTATATATTGATGTTTTGTAAACATTATTATTATTAAAAAAAATAAATTACAACCACTAATATTTTATTGATTTTTTTATGTTCAATTTGTGTTTGTAGTTTCAGCTCATCAGTCTATTGAAGCTTCTATTTACGGTATGTTTTTTAAATTTTGAGCTTACCAATGTGATTTTAGTTGAATTTAATAATAGTTAGTTATAATTTGTAGGTGTTCTAATGATTGTTATGGATTTGTTGCATAAGTAAAATAATTATTTATATATTCTTAACACTTGTATTTTATTTGTTGACTTGTAATGTTTTCTAATTTACCTATGATATGTTGTGGCAAATATGGTTTCTTGTTCCATTTATCACTGTTATTAATATTTCTTGTTCCATTTCTTTTGTTTTTCATGACATTGTTGGTTTTATACTAGGCATTTGTACCATGACATCTTAATGGATACAAACAGTGTCTAATTCGTATTTGTCAACCCTTATCTCGTTGCTACCATGGGGGTATAGTAGATATAAATGCACAATATAATGATTTAAAAGATCACTTTAGAAAGAAAGCGACACCAATTACACTATTTTTAGTGCCATACAATATGGGGTAAGTTAGTAGTGGTACAATTTTTGTTTTTATTGTTTAACTTTTATCATAACATGATTGTTGAAACAAATTTTTTAAAATATTTTAGGTGCCATTGGATATTAATAGTTATCAATCCAGCAGAACCTTTAGGCCCTCACATTTACTATGTGGATCCTCTAAAAAATTGTCTCCCACAAAACCGTTTTGATATGTTACTAATGTTCAACAGGTAAGCGTACGTGCACATGTGTAAATATTTTTATATATGATTGAATAACCAAAAGTAATCAGTTTCTATTTGTTTTGTTAGTGCAATGACTGCATATCGGTTCTCTGTATCCTTAAGCTATTCTAAAGCTGCTGACCCTCACCTTAGCTATACTTGGAAGAAGATACTGGTACTTATATATGAATTTACTCAAACTTTGTTAGTAAACAATTTTTATTCATAAACAGAGTTAAATATTGCATTATATTTTTGCATTATTCATAAAATTTGTTAGTAAATATTGCATTAGTAAACAATGATTGTGGGTATTACATCATGAAATTTATGAAAGATGTAATTACGCATAAAAAACCATTTATTCCTCAAAAAGTAAATCATTTAGTTGCACTTCATATTGTGTTTTAATTAAATTTAATTAGTGCTTGATAATTACATTTTACTGATTTTAATTCATTTTAATTTATGGCTGATTGTATATATGTGTAGTATTATGAAGATTAACATTGTGACACTTTGACTAACTATTAACTTAATAAAGTGATCGAGGAATGGTGTGAATATGTGTTTAGACAAATCTCTGGGTAGCTATACTATTTAATTCACTAGCTGGACTTTGTTGTGTTGTTTCTTTCCAATTGTTGTGTCATGTATTCAAGTTGAATTTGTTGTATTTCATTCACAATATATTATATAACTATTTTTAGTACTACTTTAGTTAATTAATAATTTATTTGTATCATTTTAAAGTTATCTCTCATTGTTGTTGTTTGCGTTTCTTCATTTTGCTATGGATATATATAGAAAATGTTTAAACCATACAGTGCAATATTGCAATTATGGGAGATCAGATATGAACAAAACAAGGGCCACAAGAAAAATGTAAAAAAAAAGACCTTCCTGTGGCGCTTCCTTAAGGAAGGGCCACAGGAAGGGATGACTCGACGCAAGCGCCATAGGAGACCCCTCTCTTGTGGCACTTCCTCTAAAAAGCGCCACATGAGGGTATTTTTTTTTAAAAAAATAAAATGATGTGGCGCTTCCAAGCGCCACAGCTTTTTTTAGTGGTGTCAAGATATGTGGCACTTCTCTAGCACCACAGCTAATGCAATTATAAGCGCCACATCTTTGCTTTTTTGTAGTAGTGTTTCATTAGCTCATTATATGTATTAATTATGCTCTATTTGGTTTAATTCTGTATTGGTACATATTTGTGAGACTTGGATGAGTGTTTATTTGTCCTTGTTGGTTAATATTTGTATTGAATTTTGTGTTGATGCACTTGGACTATGTATTGAAATTATTTCCTTATGTTTTAATGAGATTATATATTGTATGTGATTACTATGGTGTATAATTGAATTAATTCATATTGAGTGTCGTGATTGTATTCTCATTTAAGAGGAAATAAGTGTATTGAAATGATTTTCAAACATACATTAAGTGGTTTTTAACAATTTATGTAAGAAATGATTATGAATGCAATCGTAGGATTAGTCATTAATTAGGTAAATTAGACTCAACGCGATTGCTTAAGGTTTTCAATTTGACTTGATGATAAATTAACTCTAAAATTATTTTAAGAAGCTAGGAAAGCCATTTACTTTGCTACCAAGATTCATTTATTCATTTCCATTCCATTTCTATTAAAAATACCAAAAAAATAATAGCTTAACACTTAATTAAATTGCATTTTCTTTTAGCTATTAATTTGAAAAAACCAAAAATCGATTTTTCTTTGTTTTATTGCATTTGCATAGCATTTAGATTACTTAGGATTCAATAAAAGGCTCCTTAAGAAGAGAGAATGATCCTAAGTTTTCCTATACATAATTCTTGATAAATTTGTGATTGTGGACCCCAAGGCTAACATACGAAAATGTCTTAATCAAATGATACCATTTACAAAAGTAATATACGGAATTTATGCCTTAAGGTATTTATCAAATGTTGAGGACAAAATTTATTTTTACAGGGGGAGAATTGTAATATCTCAAAATTTAGTAAAAATTTATATTTTCCCAAAAAGAAAATTTAAATTGTGTTAAAGTTTATTTTGGGATTTAAAGATCTATTTTTCCAAAAATTCGAGGAAAAATAGAGGTAATAATTTGCTTAAAAATTTATGGAAAACTATTTAAAGGCTTTATGAAGATAAATAAGGAATTAAATAATGAGCCAATACTAATTTAGAAAATTGAGAAAAGTTAGTAACTTTATTATTTGGACCTGTAAATCGGAATTGGGCTAGACATAAGCCAAATTATGGAACCAAAGGAATTTAAGGAATTTTAAATTAGATAAAGTGGGAAATTTAGAGCCTTGTGAGTAGGTCCAATAGGATAAAAATTAAGCCGCACAACCACACTTAAAATGGAAACACCTCAGCTCACTCTCAAAGTCGGTAACACACACACTTGGCTCTCTCTCTCACTTACACGTTGACACATGAATACTTCACTAAATAAAACACTTCAATATTCCAGCCTCCCTTTCATTTTCATTCAGCTAGAAAAGAGAATAAATAGAGAGAGAGAGTGAAGATGGAAGTGAGAGTTGAGAGAAAAAGGAGAGAGGTCGAGAGTTGAGGTGATCGGAGAAGAGGAAGAAGGAGTCAATCACCACATGCAAGCCTAGAATCTTGTGTAGGTGAGTCTACTACACCTATTTCTAGCTTTTACATATTGATTTTGGTGAGTTTTTGGTTGCTTTGGTGGCTGGAAATAAGAGAGATTGCCAGAAAATGTTGTCACTGAATATGTTGAAATACAGTGCATGCATGTCAGTTTTTGGGGAATTTTTGGGGTTTCTTTGGTTCTGTTTAGGGGTCACCGAAAGAGAGTATGAGAGTAGGAGTTCATAGAGTCAAAATCTCTGAGATTGAAAGCCCAAATGCAAGGTTGCTTGTCTCATTTTCTTTCTTGTCCATGTCACCGGAAAACAGAGTAGTGTTTGCATGTAATGGCAAAAGCTAGGAAATAAGTTTTAAGTGGAATTGCTTCAGTTTCTTTTGAGGTTTTGAGAGTTTAAGATGTGTATTAGATAACAGAATCAAGGAGAGCTTGATTTGGAATGAAAATGGTGGAGTTCTAGAGAGATTAATTCAGAGTGTCAAGTCTATAAGTTTCTGGGAGTCAGTCAGTTTTGGATGTTGTTTTGATTAGGCAAGACATGTCCATTGTTTATGAAATTTGGCAAGGAAATAGTACACATCCAAAGCTTTAAGAGGAGTCCTAGAACATGTCAATTAGATATCTAGAGAAAAAGTTATGATTTTTGGAAGTTCGGTCAAAAACCTGGGAACACTTTGTGTTCCAGAATTTTGACAGTGGGAAAATAGACAAATTTCATGAGGTTAATTTGGTAATTTAGCTGTGTGATTATTCTTTTCTTAAATTAGACATTTAGAGCTTTCAATCAAGTATTAGAACTTAGGAATTAAATGTTTGAATTATAAGTTATGAGTTTTTAAAATTTAGGTAGAAAATCTGGGAAATTCTGACTTTCTTTTTGGGCAGTCAGTTTGATCATGGAAATTGGGAGATTAAGTCTATGAGTTGATACTAAAAAATATTTTTCTTGTACATAGGACTTCAAGAGCTTAACATAGAAACTTGAACCACATCAATTAGAGGTTTCTAACCTAAGATATGATTTTTTTTTAAAGTTTCCTAAAGATTGGTGGCAGATTATGTTATGTTTGGAATTTTCCAGTTTTGAAGAGAATGTGTTTAGGGGATGATTTGAGGATTATAGGACAAGTTGAGTGGCCAATTTAATTAAGTTTAATGCTTAAATCACAAGGGTGAAAGACATATAACATGCCTTAAATTAGATATACTCTAGACATAGCACAAAAGAGTATTAAAGATAACCAACTAGTTTGAAATAAAGGACAAGAGTTATGAGAGGGTTGACAGTAACATAATTTTAATTATGTTGATAAAATTGGAATAAATAATGACCCAACTCTTTATGAATTTCAAATTATAGGATTCGATACTTTCTCAATCTCCAAGAGGAAGCTAATTAAAGAAGGTAAAACATCATAAAGGCAGTCAAGTAGTAACTCTGTCTCATATAATATATATTTGTTCTGCATGTATGTGCTTACCTTTGATTATATTCATTTCATGAATATATGGCTTGATGTTTGGATTGTGTGTCCTAAGGCCATAAGTCCCAAAAGTGCATTGTTGCATGGGTATATTCCTGGGCTGTAAGACTTGATATGTATTTAGAGTAAGGCCGTAGGACCCAAAAGTGCATGTGTTGCATGGGGTGTATCCCCAGACTGTAAGACTTGTTATACTAGCTATGTTGTATTGGATGGTGGTGTCCTATGAATGATATTGTGCTGCATCTTGATTGCCCAATGCTTAATTATATGACAGTTTGTTTTGCATGCTTTGTGAACTTGCATATCTTATGATTGACTATTATTACTACTGAGATTCTCACAAATCTCACCCTTTCCATTAAATGATATACAACTAAATCCAGTAGCTCCAGGGGTAAGGAGGTAGTTATTGCTGAGAAATAAGGTGGAGAAGAAGAAATTAAAATATGTTGGTTATCTGTATATTAAATTTCCTTAAGAATTAGATATTTTTGTAGGCTCATGTGGCTACGTGTTTTGTATATACATGTATGTACATAAATATAGTGAAGATAGTACCTGTAGTAGTAGTGGTGGTAGTATAGCATGTGTAGCGTGGGGTAGCAATAATATACCATATATGCATAATGAAATGGTAATAATACTAAGCATGATAATTGAATCAGAAATAAGCAATTGTATATTAAGAGCCCATAGATTAACTAGCAATAGACTAGGATAAGAGCAGATCAATACTCTGATAAAATTTAGTGGAGTTAAGGGATTGATGAGTCATAATGAAGTTTGTGAACCACTAAATAACTATTTTTGAAATTTTTAAATTTTTCAGGAAAGCCCATTTATTTACAGGTTTGAACCATGTATTTGGGCTGAGTTTTTAATTATTTTCAAAGGTGTTTTCCTCCTAGGATTGAAACCTAACTTAGTGGTTTGAATTCATTATGTATAAAGCTTATCTGATAACCATGGAATTAGGGTATCACACTATGAATATGATTGTAGCATTAGTCATTAATTAGGTATATTAAACCTAATGTGATTGCTTAGGGTTTTCTTTTTCACTTGATGCAAAATTAACTCACAAAATATTTTGAGAATCTCGGAAGGTCACCAACTTTGTTACCAAAACTCATTTCATCATATAACCCTTTTAATCCAAAGCATTCTTTCATTTTTCCACCTTGCCGGCGGCTTCATCTCCTACCACGGTTGCTGGCGAGCATCATTCCTATAACCACCATTTTCCTCTTCAACCACCATTGTTGCAGAGCTTGGGATGTTCAGATCAAGCTGAGAGGGAGTTGAAGGCAAAAAAAAAAGGAAACAGATTGCCATTGCGAGCTTGCATCTGTGAGGGAAGAGAGCACGGCCACTGATCATCAGATTCATCACCACCATACGCCTGCCACCACCATGTTCTGCTCTCCAATGGGGAAGAAACCAAAGCTTTGACAGTAGAGTAGGTGCTGCAACAGACCAGAACCATCTTCTTCATTCCTCCGTTCGTCCAGACCAAGCACCAACGTGAACCACCAGTCTTCCTCTGTTCTCGGTTTCCACTACACCACCAGCATCATCTTTTCCATTCACAGACCACCACCATCGTTAACACACTACGCTTCCACCATAACTACCTCAGTGACTTCTCTGATTCAATCTTACATAGTGCCAATTCCAGAGTTCCAGCCTTTTCATCTCTTTATGACTGAACCAATAGACCCAATTCCATTCTCATTGAAACTATTAGTGCATTCATCATCTATGGAATTTGGGGCATTTTGAATTGGTTGCAGCTGCTGTTGGTACCATGAGAGGCTAAATCGCTTGCTTATTGGTGATGAAGATATTTGCTTGAGCTCAATGAAATATATAGGGGAGTTCTTTTCTATCATTCCATTAGTCTAGAATTATATATTTAATTGCCTAGTTTTAGAAATTATTGTATATGATTCTGAAACTGAGATTGATGTTAATTGTCTCTGTTGGTTTGATATTTGTGATTAGATTGGATTTTTATAGCTTGTGGGATTTTTATATATACATTTTCTTATTGATTCAAAGATATTGTACTTTCTACGTGTTATTGTTAGATTGTATAATTGAATTGGATCAATTGAGTGTCGTGTTATCGTATTCATATTAAGAGGAAACAAGTTATAGTTATCTATTTTAATTGCACTCTAAGTGGTTCCTAATAGTGCCTTAAGAGATAGTTATTAGCTGCGATCGTAGGAGTAACTATTAATTAAGAACACTAGATTCGAGCGATTGTTTGGGGTTTTGCTTTCAAAACTTAGAGAGAATTAACTCCTAGGATTTTATTTGAATTATGATAGCCACTCTTCATTGCCAAGAGCAACCATCATTCATATTTTCAAACACAATTCTATTCACTCCTTCACCATTTTTATAAAAAGACCAAAAAACAAATAGTAGCTTAGCGTTTAATTAATTTGCATTATTAATTCTTTTAGTCATTAATTTAAAAAACAAAAAAAAAAACTCATTTCCCCTTGTTTTCTTTTATTACATTCGTATGACATTTATGTTACTTAGGAATCAATAAAAAAAGCTCCTCAAGTGAGACGACCCGAGTGTTGCATTGTACTACAATTCTTGGATTAAAAATATTTTGCATTTGACCCCAAGGCGTAAAGACACGGTCAAATCACCCATCGTTGGCAGCCGCCATGTGTCCAAGCCTCATAGTGCACCACATATCCCCTCCTCTCGCTGTCATGTGTCTCCTACTCATACCCGTGCGCACCTTAGGTAGTTAAGCCAAAGAGAACCTGCAAAATATTATTACAAGTATATATATATATATATATAATATCATCATAAGTAATAAATTATATATAAATATATATAATATATTATTAAAAAATAGTAATAAATTAAATAAAAATTTGAAATAATATTTATATATTTATTATACTTTTTTCAATATAAATTAATTTCAAATTAAACAAATTGTAAATATTTGGTAAATCTTCTTATAAATATATGAATTTGAATGCATGAATGGATGTTGTTTGGAAAATTGTTTTTTTTATATATGGTAATTAATTTATTTATCTGTAGAGCTTTTTTAATGAATATATTGTAAATTGCTGATCAATTGTTTTTTGAAATGCTTGAAAGAAAAGAGTTACAACTAAAGCTAACACCTTGCTATATGCGTAATGTAACCTTGATAAGATTTCACTCTATGTTGTTATTAAATTAAAATAAGAGATATTATTTTAAAAGCTTTGGTGGAATAGTTATTTAAGAGTCAAATAACAAGAATCAAGTTAAAAATGTTATAAAATTTTTGTGAATGCAAGAACTAAGAATGCCTTGAATGGTGAATGCGCATTATTCTTGAATTGAATCCGGTGATATTTTGGAAAGGAAGTTTTGTTTTTCTGCTTTTTTTATTTTTATTTTTTATGATTGAGGAGAATTGTTAGTGAATTAAAAAAAATATGTGAGTATAAGATAGGTGAAATGATGAAGGTTGGTTTAGCTCCTTAGGTAGCCACAAGGGTGAACACTTTTTCAAAAGTTTACTGTGATGGCAAACCGTGCCACTATAGTACTTATTCTTTCGGCCAAAACAAAAACTTATCAAGTAAGTAAATGACACCATACTCTAACTTCATATATTTGTTTGTACCTAAAAAAACAAAAACTTCATATATATATGTGAGGCTTTTTCGATTATATTCAAATTTGATGCTCAATTGAGTTTTCTTCCTAAGAAAGTTGTGATATTAGAGGCTTAGTGATAGAGTTTCAATAAATTTAAAACATTATTATTTATTTTATATAATTTTACTTGTTATTTATTTTACATAATGATTTAAATATATGGAGTAATTGCAAGAAAATTTGAAAATATTACTTATGAAGTCTTCATGTTAATTCCATACATGATTAGAAGTGTTGACATAGGGAAGCAATGAAACTATTATCACGGAGCTCTAGATTCTAATAGGGTATTTATAAATCCAATTGTCTTATTCACAAAAGCTAAGTTCAGGTGTTGATTCTTTTAATTGTAAATTTCAAAAAAGGGAATTATAAATATGATATTGATGAGAATCCCATAAGGGATCTTCCAAATGGGTTTGTTTCGTTTACACAAAGTTATATGGAATGAGGAGTACAAAATATACATTAAGCTAAATTTCTCTAAAAAAAATTGATTTCAAAAGTTGAAATATTTTTATTGAATAGCAAAATAGTGGTAAAATGGTCATTTTAGAAGTCACCTTTTTTATTATCTTTTAAAAATCTTTCCCGTCATTTTTCCTACAATTCGCAGGACACTTGGTTGGAGGAGAAAGAAGAGAGAGAATGATTAGGAGAAAAGCAAGGTAACTTTAACTGATTTCGTTTCCTTCTTTCTTGTTCTAGTGTTATGGTCTATTGGTGCATTATCCTTAAAAAAGAATGTTATGACTCGATCTTTCTTGGACATTTGAAGCCTCCATTTGGAAAATATGACTTATAAATATCAGAACGTATGACAGAAAAAAGTTTGTTTAATTTCTCAAACAAATTTAAGTGGATTTTTCTCTAATATCAAGACTTTTAAAAAACATAAGTATAGGATAGAGGAGAAAATGAAAAGTGTAGGGCTCATTTTCATTAATCTTAAAATCCTTTTCTTCCAAAATTAAATGCCAATTGTATAAAGTTACTTTAAGAAAAAGAGTGGATTCAAGGTTCTTATAATTGAAAACCAAAATGTTAAAACAGAAAAACAAAATATGAAGAAATCCAAAACCAATATAATCAACTCAGAAAATTTCAAATGCATTATATATTATTACAGCATATATAGAACCACTGAAATTTACAAGATTACTTGGTTAACAAATCACAAGGTTAAAGAAACAATAGCTGAAATTTGATTTAGCATTTATCCAACTACTGTGTCTCAAGCATTTTCCATAAACAAAGCCTTGATTTTTTTCAATGATACTACAACATCAATCATAGCATGTCGTGCCTCTGGTAAGTCAATGGAGCAATTTAATGCTAACTCAAAAACTGATGACATATAAGGTAGTATATTTTCAGTATTTTGATTTTCACTGTGTAGCAAATTGGCATCTATGATGTTCATGATCGAATGTGGTGTGGAGTTGCTTACCCAATCTTTCAAACTTAATCCTTGAACAAACATCTCATCTGTTGGCTTCTTCCTTGTAAACATTTCCATTAGCAAAATCCCATAACTATACACATCTCCTTTGGTGGAAACAACTCCTTTCGATCCAAACTCTATATGTCATATTGAATGATTAGTATAGAATTTATTATGTCAATAATGTAAGGTTTGTGGTTAAGCTTTCTTTTGTATCATTAATTTAAATCTTTGCACATGAAGATGTCAAATATTGGCTAGAAATTTAATATGCAAATAAATTCAAAATATTATTATTAAACCATTACCTGGTGCCATATAGCCAATTGTAGGCAAAGTGTTGGTATAGATTTCCAATTGCTTTTCACCAAACAATTTAGAAATACCAAAATCACTAAGATGAGCCACCATATCTTTGTCCAATAAAACATTGCTTGGTTTCACATCACAATGCACAACTAGTGTAGAAGAACCATGATGAAGATACTCCAAAGCAGCTGCCACATCAATCATTATGTCCAACCTTTGCAAGACATCTAAATAATTGTTGTGAGAGTACAGCCATTTGTCAAGACTTCCGTTTTCCATGAATTCCATTATTAGAGATTTGAAATGATCATTTGAGCAACTACTGATGATCTTAATGAGATTGCGATGGCGTAAATGGCACATGGTAGAACATTCAACATCAAAACTTCTTGATGATTGTTCCATGTCTAAGTTAAACACTTTGACAGCAACTATCCTTTCATTTGAAAGAATTGCTTTGTATACTGATCCAAAACTTCCGAAACCAACAAGATTACTCTCATCAAATCCATTTGTTCCTCGTACAAGCTCATAATAGGATATCCTGGTTGGTGTATCCAAATTTATTAGATCCCTATTTGTTGAATTATTATCATCACTTCTCTTATTCTTCAGAAAGACAATGACTGAAACAATCAAAATGGCAACTATCATAGGAAATGAGCATTTTATTATCAGCATCACTTTATCTGCTATGTGCTTGTTTCCTTTACTACATGGTTGGAATTGTAGTTGGGATTTCCCACAAAGATCTTTATTCATCATAAAAGATTGAGCAGTAAAATCTTGAAAAGGGCCACCATTTGGAATTTCTCCATGCAATAAATTGTAGGAAAGATTGATGTATTTAAGATATAGTAATGACTCTAAGGACTTTGGAATCATGCCAGACAAATAATTATGGGAAAGATCCAGGGATTCCATGCTTACCATGCCACTAAGCGATTTAGGAATAGGCCCTTGTAATTTGTTTTCAGCCAAAGATAGTGTTTGCAAAGTTTGCAAGCCACCTATAGTTGTAGGGATGCTTCCTGAAATTTGATTTCTTGACAAGTTTAATAGTATAATTGCTCTCAAGTTTGATACTTGAGGTGAAATTATTCCACTCAAGACATTGGAGGACATGTCTAAAACCAAGTATCTTTGAGACTCCAAATAGAAGAGGGTATTTGAGAAACCAATTTGTTAGAGCTAAAATTCAACTCTTGCAAAGAAGTATTCCCGAGACATTCTGGAACCACTCCTGAAAACATGTTGTTGGCAAGATACAACTTACTTAGACTTTTAAGTTGGCAAAGTTCCTTTATAATGAACCCTTGCAAGTTGTTTTCGCTGAGACTTAAATGTTGAAGGCTATGTAATTTGTTAACTGTATCAGGAATCAACCCACTCAAATGATTCTCATCCAAAACTAATTCCATCAAGTTTGTTAAATTTCCAAGCTCATTGGGTGTAGCTCCATTAAATTTATTCGATGACAAATCTAATCTAATGAGCTTGGAAGCATTTGATATGCTGTTTGGAATCTGTCCAGTTAGTCCATTATCCCACAACCATAACGTCTTCAAGTTGGGAAGGCCAATTCCTAAATATGATGGGAGAACACCAGATAGGGAATTACCTCCGAGGCTCAAAAATGTCAATGTTGAAATGTTGAATATGTTGGAAGGAATAGGTCCCTTCAAATGATTATTGCCCAAGTCTAAGACATTAAGTTTATCAAGTTTGCCTATGCCTTTTGGTACAAAACCTGGGAAAAAAAAAGTTGATGGGAACCACAACTTTCATATACAAAGAATATAGACAAATAAACTTATTTCTACTATTTTTTGATGTCTTTGTAAAATTGTAAAGCAAAAATGTTAGAGAAATCATAAACTACCCGTGAGATGCCATGGTTATTGAAGATTTGTTTGAAAATGTAAATTTTTTTATGTTGTAATTTTTGAATAGCTATTATTAATAGAAATAAATTTGTAAACCAGAAAAGCTAGGAATAACTGACAAAAATTGATAAAACAAAATTAAACAGGAAAACATGGAGGATAAAAGAAAAGAGTTTAAATTAATTGAACATCCAAATGTGTGTATAACAAGTGGGCACATTATATAATTGATATGGTACAGAGTACTTAAAAAATTTGTTTTCCAAGATTTAAATATCATGTGTGATGCTATCCTTCTGTCGTCATAGTGTTACCAACAATTCATGATATCTTTCGATATTTTGGGATTGTAAATTAGTAGCTATATTTAAAAACTGTGATTAATGAAATGATGAAAAGCGAAATCTCATTTTAAATTTATTTTCTATCAGAGAAAAATGATTAAAAAAAACAACAAAAAAGAATAAAAAAGATATAATAAACTCATGCTTGTAAAGAGGTTTGCATCCAAATATACTTGATTAGCATCAAGTGTTTGTAAAAAGTGAATGGAACTTATAAGAAGAAAAATAAAGCTGGTCAAATTATTTGATATAATATATATAACACACACATATATGAAAATGAGAAAGCAAATTTTTTTTAACCATCAAATGGCTTACCTCCTAGTAATTGCATTGCAGTCTGTATTGTTTGAGTATATAAACTTTGGGTTCTTTATGTACGGTTGAAGTGAGAAATTATGTATGTACTTTTTTTTTTTTTTGAAATACAAAGGCAAGCAAAGCTTGAAGGTGTAGCAAAATCACGGGTTAGACCCCGAATAATGTTCCTGTGGCTGTATACCACGTTCTAATACAAAAAGTCGCACACAATCCGCCGGAGGTGACCAGAATTCGGTATAGATCTGATGGCTATAGTGAGCCGATCGTGCAAGGTAGTCCGCACAGCGAGTGTTTTCCCTATGAGTGTGGGAAATCTTCAAATCCCAGTCAGCATAGATGAGGGAATTGGTATCCAAGATGACGTCGTGCAACGGGTGATCGTTTGCACATTGAGATGACAATAAATGAACGGCCTGGAGTGAGTCAGTGTACAGGTTGATTTTCCTGAAACCCAGCTGTTTGCAGAGCAGAAGACCTCGGTGGATTGCATGGATTTCTGCAGCAGTTGGGAAAGAGAGACCTAACTTCTGTTGAAATCCACAAATCCAGTTGCCTTGGTGATCACGGATGACTCCCCCACAGGTTGAAAGACCATCACTAGCCGTCGAACCGTCTACGTCAATTCTAATGTAACCTTCTTCCGGGGGAAGCCAGTTAAGAAGACCTCTCTCCGGAGCTTGGAAGATCAGATGCTGAAAATGTCCCCTCTCCACACTCTCTGAAAGGTGGAAAATGCATTTGTGAACCAACTCTTTCGGAGTAGCTGCTTTCCCATCAAAAGCTTGACAGCAGCGGTTTTTCCAGAGGAGCCAACATGTTGTACTGAAAACTTGTTGCCAAGACCATCTAGCCATTCTTCTGTTTCCTGGGGAATGTTGAGAATTCCATTTGAGCCAATCCTGCAAATTACCAGAAGCAAACATAGTAGAGTATAATTGGTTAGTTAAAGCAAACCACACTCTCTGGGCCTGCTCACAGTCTCTCAGAATATGAAGGATGGATTCCTCACTCTCACATAGGAATGGGCAAGTGTTTATGACATTCGGATTGAATCTCGCTCTAATTTCATTTGTTGGGAGTCTCTCATGGAAAACTTGCCACATGAAGTGCTTGACTCTTTCAGGAACACCCCAGCGCCAAAGATGTGGCCAAGGCTGGCTATGAGGTATGGTCTGTTGGTGGTAGATAGCATCATAGGCAGATTTCACGTTGAAATTACCATCAGGAGCGTAGCGCCAGCAAAGTAAGTCATCCACAGTACCCGTAGGAGGGGGGAGCGACGTAATTTTGTCAACCACCCAATTTGGAAGGAAAGCTTCCCAATGCGCTCTGTCCCAATTACCGGAGTGGGTGATGAAGGAGCTAACAGGGGCTTCTATATCTAAAAGATGAAAGTTTCTATCCACAAAAAATTCCAAAGGCTTTTCCAGAGGGGCCCAGCATTCCTGCCAAGCATACGTGTTCCTCCCACTTCTGAGCTTCTTTCCAAGGCCCCTTTGAAAAACATCCCAAACCGCTACAATTCCACTCCACACAGCCGATTGACTACGCCATTTTTGCACATGAGGAATCAAGGAAAAACCACAAGAGTACTTGGCACGAAGGCATTTGACCCACAGAGCATCCGGCTTTAAGATAAGGTTCCAGCACAGCTTCATGAGTAGGGCTTTGTTCTGGCAGCGAAGGTCCTTAATCCCAAGTCCTCCGTCATGCTTCCGCCTTTTGAGAACGTCCCAAGCAATCAGATGCAACTTCTTGGTTTCATCATGTTGGTTCCAAAAAAAATCTCTGCTTAGTTTCTCAATTTCCGAAAGGACACCTTTCGGAACCAAGGTTGATTGCATCTGATATTGAGGAATAGCTGAGAGAACAGACTTGATGAGCACAGTCCGGCCTTCCATGCTTAGATAATTGCCTTTCCAGCTGGATAACTTAGATCTCACCTTTTGGAGGAGCGGTGCAAATGTCATTTTGACCATACGTTTATGGAGAAGAGGGACCCCCAAATATTTTCCAAGGTCAGCAGTGAGCCCAATCCCCACAGCTTGACTCATCTCAAGAGCCCTGTTAAAGTGGACATTTTTTGACACAAACATTTTAGACTTATTCAAATTTATCTTATGCCCAGAAACCCTGCAAAACAGTTCCATGATGCTTCTAATCTCCTCCATTTGTGCATTGGTGGCTTCGCAGAAAAGAAGAAGGTCATCAGCGAAGAAGAGATGAGAAATACGAGGGCCAGAGGTGCTCATTTGAAGGGGTCTCCAGTTCCCCAAATCCACCTCCTGGTGGATAAGCTGGCTGAGAAGCTCCATACATAGAACAAAAAGATAAGGGCTCAAGGGATCGCCCTGCCTCACGCCTCTTGAGGGGAAAAAGGGCTCAAACGGCATTCCATTCCAGATAATGCTCATAGAGACAGAGGAAACACAGCTCATAATCAGTTTAATGAAGTCCGCACGCAAACCAAGGCTATTAAGGGTGAATTCTAAGAAGCGCCAGTCCAGCCTGTCGAAAGCCTTCTCCATATCCACTTTCACAGCTACAAAGCCTTTTTTCCCTTTCTTATTTCTCATGGTGTGAATAGCCTCTTGAGCAATGATGATGTTATCCACACTTTGTCTCCCGGAGATAAAACTGCATTGGTTCTCGGCAACAAGGAAGTCCATGACAGCTTTAAAAAGGTTGGCAATAACCTTACTGATAATTTTATAGCTTACGTTGCATAGAGAGATGGGTCTGAAGTCCATAAAGGAGACAGGATGATCAACCTTGGGGATAAGGACAATGTTAGTATGGTTGATTGCCTCCACCTCGTCCGGGGAGTCAAAATATGTATGTACTTTTTACAACAGATTATAAAGATCGAGTCCACGTGTTATATATATATATATATATAATGCATACTTTCTCTTTCCTGTTGATTAATTCACTATGAAAACAAATAATTATAAAAGTTTTATTTAATTTCACATAGAACTGAACATAGAACAGCTTCTCTATGAACCCCAAATAAATTAAAATATGCAATTTAATTATTTGACTGACTCTTGAAATTATCTTGTATTCTCATTCATTATTCCACCTTAAATTTAGTTGAACAAGTGTTTTTAGTTGCATTTTATTTTTTTTAATTTTTATAATATATTTTGTAATTGTTTTAATAAGTTTATAATAAAGTTAAGAGGCCTAACTATTTATCTTGTATTCTCATTCATTATTCCACCTTAAATTTAGTTGAACAAGTGTTTTTAGTTGCATTTAATTTTTTTTTAATTTTTATAATATATTTTGTAATTGTTTTAATAAGTTTATAATAAAGTTAAGAGGCCTAACTATTTAGGAAATGAGATTTGGTATACTTGATTTTGGATTTTATTATTTTAGCTATATTTAATTAGAATTCTCTCTCTCTCTCTCTTCTTGTTTATTTGTTTGTTTTATGTGTATGTTCTGTTTTATCTTTGCCTGCCAATTACTTTTTAGAATCAAATTGTGGCTAATTTTAAGAGTCCTAGGTAAGTTATGTCGCGGAAACACCCATCAGTGTGTTAGTGAACATCCGCAATTCTTCTCTCCAATTGTCTTCTTCTCTCTAACATTTGAACTTTTAAGTTTTGAATTAATAATTTATAGAGTGTCGAGGAGGCTTGAAGGAATTAATTAAGACCTTAAGAAAATACATTTATTAAAAACAACTTATTTTCAGGTAAGTGAACTCTGAAAAATCAAGAAAGGACTTATTATTAAATATATGAAGGCCAAAAGTAACCAAGGAAAATTTAAAAAAATAATTTTAATAATTTAAATTTATTTAATTACATTTTTGTTATATAATATTATAGTATATTTTTATAGGATATTAAGTCTAAAACTGTAGAAATAAAGAAGTGAAGGGAATAGGTAGGTAAGAGAAATGGAGAGCCATGATATTATAATATATTTTTGTTGTCTCCCTGTCACAGCTCCCCGACCTTGTCATCTTCCTCCACCCTCACCACCGTCCCCACTCTTCTACCTCACCCCCAACCCCGTCCCTACATGTCCCCTTCCCAACTTCGTCTCTTTCTCTCCATGGCTACCATCACTGGGCCTTCATTCTTTCCTTAGGTGCCCTTCATTCTCCCCAATTCTCTCACAGTCTTTGTTTTTCTTCATTTTTTTCAGTTTTCTATTTCCGCCATCCTCTCTTCCTATATGTTTTCTCACCGAATTGTGATGTGATATCAAGGAGAGGTGACTGTGGTGGACAAGGAGGTGGTAAACCTAGAGATTGGCATTGCCCAAACCCTAGGTTTGAGATCTTTCGTTCTATTTTATTTAGATACTTTATTGGAGAAGTTTTTTATTGTCTTGGATAGTTGAAAAATGTGTATAGTCTCCTGTGATTTATCTTGGGTTCTAAAAAAATTTGGATTGGTGCTGGTGGTTGAAACAGAGGAGGAGGGGATAGCAGGGTCATGTGATGAATAGAAGCATAGTTCAGATGATATGTTTGTGATTATTTCATTTTAAGTTTTTCGATCCTATCTGATGACCCTTATAATCTTCTATTATATTTGGTTCCTGTTAATGGGTTCAAAGGTGTTGTTTCCCTATGCATTTTGTTTCTGATTTTTTCTCAGGGGCCTACTTTCCTCATGCATTTAGTTGCCATTTGGTACTTTCTCTGCCCCTTTAGCAATCACGAGTGCTTTAGGGATGAACATGTCCCAAATATTTATCCATCCAAATCACTTTCTCAACTTCTATTGTTGATTTTTTAAATTGCTTGTCATTATAGGATGGAATATTTACAAGTGAACTTGTTAGCAAAATCAAAATGCTTGTCCCAGATATTAAATAAAAATGCTTGTTTCTCTAAGCATTTGTAGTGGCTGCCTTGGAGCTTTTGCCTTTGCCGGGCTTGAGAGCTATTGCTGCTCAAATCCTTCCTTGGATGTTCAAGAAACTTTTAACCAATTGTTGTTCTTGATCCTTTCATTTCGAACTGATTGGTATAGTTTTTTAATATTGTAATTTTCTCAATTGTTTTCTCCTAAGAGATTCCAATGTTTGCAATATGTCCTTATTTTTTTATTGACTTGTGACAAATCCATATTTTTATTATATTTTTTTATACTTTAATTGGGGGTTTTGTTATAATTATTAAGCTTAAAATGTCTTTCTTGAGATAAATTGAGATTAAGAGTAAATACAGTAAATTAGGACTAAAAAGGGTAAAATTGTCATAAAAATTGTAATTACTCTTAATCATTAATTTTTCTGGGAATATTTGATGATGGTTTAATTTTTTTAATGGTAGGTATTTAAAAAAGTGAAATAAAAGTGAAATTAGAGTTTGGGGCTCAAATTTCAAAAATGACAGTTTAATCCCACGAATTTAGAAAAGAACAGTTTAGTGCATTGGAAACTGCAGCGTTTTGCAGCAGCATTTAGGTCTGATTTTGAGTCCTTCTTCTGCAGATTCACGAACCAGAGCTGCCGTGAAGATATGGTTCGACCTTGGATCTTGGATCCTCGTTCATCTCCACCTTTGTCCTTCTTCGTCGCCAGCGACTTTCGCCTTCTCATTCACTGTCACCGGCGACCACCACTCCATCCTCACCACCACAAAAACTGCCGCAGACCACAACCCGCGAGCAGAGCTCATATTCGAACACCCAGAGTTGACCATTGAAGAAAGCTTGAAGGTGCCGTGAGTTTGCAGAGGAGTGGCGAGAAAGCTTTGGGAACAACATCATCTTCACCATCACCTCTCCACTACGGTGGCCTTCAGTTTTCAGTGTCCAATATGTCATAATCCTCTGTCATTCCTCTATTTTCACCATCAGTTTTGTTTCCTCATGCCTGTGCTATCGTTGAAGACACTGGTTTGCTTCTTGGTGCTGATTCAATGGTAGTTTGTGGGTAGTTCCTCTTCTCCTAGAGGAAAGGATTGAGTCTTGATGTTTCAAGCTACAAAAGGGGAGTTTTAGTTTTAGTTCATTAGCTTGACTATATATTTATGATTTCTTTGGTTTTAGAAATTGTAATTTGTAGTTAAGACTAATATGTTAGTTTAATCTTTGTTTGATGCTATTTTTGATTTGAATTAGTTTATGTTGAACATTGTGCACATCAATATATGTGGTTACATATATGGCTCATTGTAATTCTCTTGATTTTCTCTATTCTTGCATGGTATTGTTTGGATATTGAGTTGATTTTTGATTGCATTGGAACCAATTGCATTAACTAATTCATAATCACACACTTAGAGGGCTTAATGGCATCTGTAGAGTAGGGGTTCCTCTCTTTTGATGTTATACTCATCGGTTGATGAGATTTGGTGTTTTAGAAAACTTAGTGATTTTATAAATTGCATACAAAGTTGTTTCTAATAGTGTTTTAAGAAGTGATTATTTTCTAGGTCTAGGAATAATCATTGATTAATGCACTAGACTCAACGGTATTTGAGGTTTGGTATTTTGAGAGACTTTGATTGCAATTTCTAGTATTTTGTATTGAGTTTCGGTTAGAGAGATCAAGTCTTGCCTGATGTGGAAGATTTAATTCACTTAACTCAACCTAGCTTAAAAGGTCTTTTGGGCATCTTTTGTCAAACTAACACACTCCTAAAAATATTTTGAAGTAAAGGATAGATGAAATCCGTTGTTCTAAGAGGTTTTTTTTCATACTTTTCAAAACCAATTTCCATTCCATTCCACTTTTATTCCAAAAATCTAAAAATAGTAGTTTTTAAAGCATTTTAGTTTAATTACAATTTAGTTATTAGATAAAAAGCTCAAAATCATTTTTAACTTGTTTTATGTCAATCATCACACTTAGTTTCTAAGTAATTAATAAAAGACTTTTCAAGAGACGATTCGGGATTGCACCCTATATTGCAATCCTTGGTTTAATTTTTGAAGAGGTTACTAGGGCACAAAAGCACACGCCTTCTTCAAGTGGTGCCGTTGCCGGGGAGCCAAGTAATTGGTTCCTTAGTAACTAAGTGTCAATCTTTAATTGATTGGTATCTTGAGCCTTTATGTTGCATTTTAGTTAGTTTAGATAGTTTTGCATGTTTTTCATAGCATATTGCATCTTTGTATAGAAAATTTTGAAGAAATACAAACAAATATATTGATTTTCCTTTCTTTTTGCATTTGCATTGTTGCATTTTGTCTTACATACACTTGATTTGTAGCTGGAACTCATTGTTATACACTTAAAAATTGATTGGAGTTCAGTTAAAATTCGGTTACACCTATATTTAAGCTTGCTGGAATTTTTCAAAAAATTTTGCCTAGAAAATTACAAGCTTTGATTTCCAAAGTTTTGGGCCATTTTAAGCAAGACCAATAACCTTGCTATTGGGTGTAATGAATTTTAGCCAAATTCCATCGTTTTGACCACTTTTCAAATTTTTCTTTATTTTCTAGAATTGTTTTCTCCAAATTTTTCAATATGTTAGTGTTTTTTAGTTTTCTCTTTGATTTCTTTCAATTTTTAGGATTCATTTGCAATTTTAGGACTTAGGATTCATTGGGATTTAATTGATTGCAATTTGAATGGCTTGGTTTATGGAAGATCATGAGTTTAGGTTCTACACTAATCCTCCTATACATTCCTTTTTAGGGAATGAAAGAACCTCAAACTCTCAATTCTTAGATGAGTTTTATGGTACTTGGAGACATGGAGCATTTTCTGATCTTACATATTCTCAAAATCTTGATGTCGTTCAACAAGAATTGGATTCCATCTGAGCAGACATAAATTATCAAAGAGGAGTGTCTGAATCTCAACCATCTCAGTATCTCCATCCACATTTGGAACAATCTTGTCCACAAACCTCCTATTTTGACCATGAACCCACCTTCCAACCACCTCAATCCCACTTCAACCATACTTCTTCACTCTACCCATTTCATCAAGAATCACCCACTCCACTCTACCTAGAACCATCATCTCCATTCCATCTTTCCCTATTTCCCCTTACTTCCATGCCATGTAGAACTCCCTATGAACCACCTTCTCCATCATTCTATGAACCTCCACCACAATCTCCTACACCTCAACCTAGTGGACTTGATGCTTTCCTCACCTTGCCAAATATGGATGATAGAACTCGTGCATTAAGAAGAATATATGATGAGCTCAAAGTTGAACACTTTAAGTTGTTCATGTTGAATGAGGCAAATGTGATTTCCTTCAAGGAGAAAGAGCGAATGGAGGAGATCAAAGGCTTTATCAAGGTGTTTGTTGACCATGTGCCATGGATAAAGATTGAAGGAGAAGAAGTAAGCCCATGGACCTATGACTCCAATGATAAGGGAGCTAAAGAGCAAGAGTCAAATGACATTTCACAAGTGGAAGATTCCATACCTTCAGTGCCTACTCCAACAAAATATGTCAAGAAGAAGAAAGTATATTTTCAACTATCAGAAGAGCCATTTTTGAACAATGGTACTATTCCTCCTCTTCTTGAAGAGGTTGACCCTCCTCTTACTACTATTCTTGATATTGTGAGTGATGATGAGGTGGATGAAGAAATTGTGGTTGAATCCCCTTAAATTTTAATGTTGATAATGCTCATTGTGATATTTCTAATAGTAGTTGTATAGTTGATGAGGTTGCTTGCATTGTCAATGCTTTTATGTGTGATGAACATGTTCTTTTCCCTAGTTCTAGTAGTGATGAACATATTAAGCATGACATTGTGGAGAATGATGAATTATGCTTGAATGATCAAATTGTGGTAAAGTGTGAACCTAATGATAGCTCAAATAATTGTCTAAATGATGATGGCTTACATGATTCTTCTTCTCTTTGAAGTGTTGGCAGGCATGATTTGGAATTTCATAATACTATTGAACAAGGTGGGGAATTCATTTTTCCCTCTTCTTTAAACTCTTCTTTTGTTTGTTCATGTGAAAGGGAAATTACATGTGTTAATTGTTTGGAAATTGATAATTGGCTTTTTACTTCACATGAAGTTGATTCTTCATCAAGTTCAATTGATAACATCAAAGTGCATACTACACTTCCTATAGGCCTTGACAGTTGTGCATCTTTTGATCCCTCTGAATAACATGTTTTAGGTTGTTCAATAAGGAAATATTCAATGATTTTGAATGATAAAATTGTAAATGAAAATGAATCTTTCCATTTAGTTCTTTCTTGTGATTTGCCACCTGATATAGAAATTGCAAATACTTGTTTTGAAATGTTAGGTTGTAATAGCTTGATCAATTCTCTTTCTTCTTCCATTTTTTACCTCCCAACTCCTGTGATTGCAAAAGTGATGTAATGCACTCCAACACTAAGTTGGATTCCGCATTTTTCCCATTTCAAACACAAAAGGATTTTGAAAATGTGATCCATTGTTTAGTTCCTACTCAAGGGGACCAAATTGACTTTCTTGGTTGTGAAGTTTACTTGGAGAATCTTGTTTCTACAATGCCTATGTTTTATTTTAGATATCTTCATGTATTTATTTCTGGACTAGATGTTGTTGCTAGTCTAGTGTTTCTTTTACAGGAACTTACACTATCAAGGGGATACAATTTAGGAGAAGCAATTATAAGGAAGAAATTCATGTTTCTTATCCGGGATGAGAACTTCTCCTACTAGAGTCTATGGATATTTAAGCATCCGGTTGTCTCTTTCCTCACATGCTTTTTTCTCATTTTTATATATTTCTTGAGCTTAATTGTTATGTGAAGGGGATAAGTGTGGGGGAGACAAAACCATTAGTAAACGATAGAATTCTTTTGTTGTTCACCCCCTAGGCTTTAAGCTCTTGTCATTCCTTTGCCTTTAGATTTTGCATTAAGGACAATGCAAGATTTAAGTGTGGGGGAGGGATTAGGATTTGAGTCTTGTGTGCTTCATTGTGCTTAATTTCAAAAATGTGTCATTTTCAAAAAAAATTCAGAAAATTCTTGATTGAAACCACACTTTTAAATATTTGACACTCCTTGTTTTAGAAATGTCTAAATACTTATGGGAATTGCATATGTTCTTGGTTGATTTTTAATGAATTGATTGGTTATTGTTTAGAGTGAGCATTAGGATTAGTTGAGTTAATGCATTTTGATTAGGCTAATGTTCAATTAATCTTTGTGAATATGCATTTGAGAAGAAAACCTTTGTTGGAAGGATTTTTGAGCCTAATTTCCATTCATTAATGTGTATTTGCCACATATTCTAGTGTACCTCTAGAACTTGTTTAAATTCTATTTCAAAATCACATTTGCATTTAGATTAATGAACATGATAGGGGCATTCATTTTATCACCCTTTATCCCAAACGCAAACCCTATACACTAATCCATTATTAACCCCCTTTGAGCCCTTCACATTGCAAAATCCATCATCTATTAACAAGCACTATGTATGTATCTCATTTGCATTAGATTGACATCCAAACATCATTGAATTGCCATTGATATTGTAGGAATAAAGAAATGCCATTTACATACATTATATATGGGGAAAAAATCAGAAGAAAAAGCATGAAAAAAAAAGAGAACAAAATATAGAACAAAACAGTCGGACAAAAAAAAAGGGAAAAGAAGAAATAAAAAAATAAGGCATTTATTTTGATTGGCAAGGAGACATGGTTGTTTGAGCCTAAAGTTAAAAAAAAAAAGGTGGATGCCATTGTACACATTGGTGCATGCATTGTACTTGTTGTTTCATTATCCCTTCCGTAAGACCATTTCCATCATTACAACCATTTTAAAAGTCCCCTTGATTCATGAGTCTAGGTGCTACATAGTGGTGGAGATAGTAGAATTTTTACAAGCATATGGTAGGACCTAATCATTACAACCATTTTAAAAGTCCCCTTGATTCATTATGTACATTTCTTTGATTAACTGTGCATTAATCTAGTCCATCTGCATCACCTCATACTAAGACTGGTGTTGGCTTGATTTGTGATTAATGATTAATTCATTGACTCCAACCTTGAGCATTTGAAGTTTTCATTTGTGTTTAATTTTGAATTGATTAGAGTTTTACCTAGGAGTGCAAAAATTTAAGTGTGGGGGAATTGACAAATCCCCCAATTGGCTGAAACGTTTATGTTTTCCAGTATGCCTTTTTTGATTTATTGATAGTAATTGGCCAAAACTTGGTGAATTCAAAGGTATGTTTCTCAAAATTTTATCATCTAGTCCGCATAAATTTGTTTGTTGTTGCTTGTTTGTGTGCCAGATTACTTGTTAAAGTTTCCTAGTTTTCCTTATTGTAATAATTAAGTGTCTTAGCTATATATAAATCATGGTTAAAGTCATTTAAATGATGGTTGAATTGATACTTGATGAACTGAATTGTTGAAGCTTAGAATTGAATTATGAGTTTCTGTTTTAAGGTTTCTACGTGTTGAACAAATGCCTCAAAGCAACAAAGCCTAATTAAGGATCCCAAAGAAATGATTAAAGTCGATATATATATTAGTTGCATGTTAGTTGCTGTATTTTTCTGATTAAGAACAAGTGCTGTCCAACTTTAAGGGTTTTCAAAAAACCTGGAACATTTTCCAGATTAAGAGTGTGTGCTTATACATGAGGTAATGAAGTTAAGGAAGACAAAAATCTTACTACCTCTGATCCTAAATATAGGACATAGTTTGTAGTGTAAATTGCACTACAAACTATGTCCTATATTTAGGACCGGAGGGAGTATTGTTTTTTCTGTGGTATATATTATTTTACATGCTGGAAATTTCATTAGGTATGATAAACTTAAGTAAATACAGGTTAAGACTTGTACCCTCTCTCTCCCTCGCTATGTATGTATGTATGTATGTATGTATGTATGTATGTATGTATGTATGTATGTATGTATGTATGTATGTATGTATGTATGTATGTATGTATGTATGTATTTCATTAGGTATGATAAACTTAAGTAAATACAGGTTAAGACTTGTACCCTCTCTCTCCCTCGCTATGTATGTATGTATGTATGTATGTATGTATGTATGTATGTATGTATGTATGTATGTATGTATGTATGTATGTATAAATTTCATTAGGTATGATAAACTTAAGTAAATACAGGTTAAGACTTGTACCCTCTCTCCCCCTCGCTATGTATGTATGTATGTATGTATGTATCTATGTATGTATGTATGTATGTATGTATGTATGTATGTATGTATGTATGTACATGAGTTATTGTGGCTGTCATTGTTCAATTTTAGAGTCAAAAAAACTGATTGAAAGTCTATTACTTAATGCCTCTAGATACTAAACAATTTTTCTAGGTGGTTAAGCCTTAGTTAGAGGCATTTAATTGTCGATTTAGTCTATGTTTTAAATCTGGAAAATTTCTAGAATATAACATTAAGTGGTTTAGCATATGAGAAAGGTGCAAAATGTTAGTGCTAATGTTCATATCAAGCTGGACATTATTGAAAGAAAAATTTCAGATGCTACCTGAGATATTTAAAAGCTTAAATGTCACATCCCGAATTTTGACTACTAGTAAAATTAGTTAAATTGGTCAAAAAGTATAATTAAGGAAAGATGCCAAAAAATTAGAGAAAAATATGAAAAAATAGAAAAGAGATTTATGGGGCATAATTGAGGTATAGAGATATTATTTATAATCATAACACCTCAAAAATGAATTATTGGCCAAAAGCCTATTTTTAGGTGAAGTTTTATGGAAAGGAATGGGGAAAAAGTATTAAAATTATTTAGTAGGCTACAGAGGTTGAGGAAACATTATAAAATATTATTTTGTGGAGTTAGAAAAATTATGAAGAGGTTTAGTTCCCCAAAAGTGCCCTAAATAATTTTTAACATAATGTATGGGAATTAAAAGCTAATCATCCCGAAAGTTCAAGGAAAAATAATTAGAAGTAGATTTTTATGCTGTAAATTTTAGATATGATATCTTATACGACAAAGAAGCTAATGGAGTCCAAAACGTTTTACAAAGTTCCCTAGATTAATTTTTGGAATTTATTTGGTAATTAAGTACCAATAAAGAAGGGGTAAAATGGTAAATTCATTACCCCAAACCCGAAAAACAAATTTGGGCTGAGATGAAGCCCAAAATATGAGGCACAATCCGTGGTAAATCAGGTCAAGGGGATGAGATTCAGTTTTGAATGGCGTGGTCCAATAAAATGTTTCAAGATCAAAGCTTATGAGATAAGCTTTATATGTGTGGGACCAAGGAATAAAATAATTAACTTGCCCTCACTAAAAACTTCTGCATCTCAGCCTTCTCATTCATTTTTTCGATCTTCAATAGAAGATAGTGGGAGATAGTGGAGAGAAACCGAAGAGGGGACGGAGAAGAAGGAATGGAAGGAGGAGGAGGTTTAGCCAACATGCAAGTGACATTCTTGACCAAGGTAATTGTCTAGAATCACATTGTATCTTTATTTTCTTGATTTGATGAGTAGTTTGCAGTGTTATGATGAAAGAAAAATTGGTTCTAGTGAGAGAAAGTTAAGGAACAAGTAGAAAAATCATAGCCCCTAGCATATATTAAGATCTATGTGGATGATAAATGGTGTGGATTGTGGTTAAATGCAATTGCATGTTGAAGTTTGAATTTTCTTGGAGCATATTTTGAATTTGCAATTTTCATATTGATAAGTGATGTTGTTCTGAGTGTTTTATAGGAGGCTAGGGAAATTTTGATATGGTTTGTAATGACCCAAAATATGTATAAGGGCTCATGACTTAAAAGTGGACATAATGAACGTCAGACAAATACTTTTAGAGAATAAAATGCCAATTGTGATCTGAGTTAGTAGCAGAAAATGCCCAAACCCTGTATTTAAGCTTAATTGTGGTGACAAAGCTTAAATTGAACTAAAAATGAGGGGGAGGGCGAAGGACATGTGATAGAGGGGTCAAATAATGTGTTAAGTGGTGATTCAATGGAAATTGCCATAGTTAGGGGCAAAATGGGAAGAAAGAAATTTCCCGGCCAATTAGTCAGTTACTGAATGGAAAATTCACCATCAACTAAAAGAGTAAGTGGTGTGACTAAATGGCTAAGTGAATTAGTAAGTGTAATCATGTAATTACAAGTTTTATGAGAAACCATGGGATCATGACATTTGGCATCATTGGGCACCATTGGATTGAAGTCAAAAGGTCAACAATTTCAACTCCTCCCTCCCTTTCTCTTTAAAGTCGGGCTAGGCATGGGAACTAACTTATTGTCCTTGATTGTAATTTATAGAACTTGACATCTGCTCTGAGCGTACGAAACTGGTGTCCCAGCAGGAACGGAAAGAACAAGGTAGTGACTCTTTCTCCTATATCATGTATAATGCTTTGTATGTTTGTGCTTATCATTAAATTGTGATGCACGTGTTGCAACCGTGTATGCTGATTGTGTATATAGCAAAAGTTGTCGTTATTGCGAATACATTGAAAGCTGTTGTGATGAAAGTCACGCATCAATATGGACACTGAATACAGCGAAAGCTGTTATGACAAAAGTCACGCATCAATGTGGAAGTTGCCGTGAATATGGCTGTGAAAGCTTTCGTCAATGTCACTTAATGTGACGTATGTGATGAAAGTCATGCATCATGTGTATATAGCTGTAAGAGCTATTGTTTTGTGATGAAAGTCACACATCATATGATTGCTAATGTGGATGCTGCTGTGTATGCTACTTTGTGATAATTGCTTACATGCTTTGTTTATTATGCATCATATACATGAAATGTTACTATTGAGATTCATATGAATCTCACTCTTTCCAATGACTAACCTACAGCTAGGGCAAGCGGATCCAAGGAGGAGCTGGTGTACAAGGGTGACTAGTGCTCCCGGCAAGGAGATTTGAGTTTTGTGTTGGTTATGATAATTTTGGGATAAATGTATATACTGTGAATGATGTAAGTTAAATACAATGTTGTAAAGGTGGTTGTACCCATTATAGAATTATATATCGTTTGCAATCCCCGGTATGGGAACTGAGAAAGGGCGACCATGCCCTATAAAACCCTTATTATTGTTGAATAGAACTCGAGAGTCATTGGGAATTTTGTTGAGTACTCTGATATTTATGAATGGAACAGTACCGAACAAGCCAGATAGATTCAAAAAGTGGAAGTGAGACCAAATGAAACAGATTTTGAAAAGTTTCTTAAAGCCTACTTTATCACAGGACCAAATCTTGTCTTAAGGTTAAGACCCTTAATGAGTTTTTAAATCATCCTTCGGTCTCTCGTATATTTCATAACATGTTTTCGAACTATATTAACGGCTATTAAGATAAGGGGTTACATGGTTATTGTAATAATTTATTGATATTTGAGGAAACAGGAGACTCACTAAGCCTGTAAGGTCACTAAGGTTGCTAATTAGTAATTAGGGGTAGGATGGTAATTAGGGTGGCTTACTAATTCAATAACATCACTAGGGTAGTTAGGACATGTGTCTATATAAAGGGTAAGGATACTACTGTAGAAAATATTGATTGACTGAATAATAATTGATGTTCTAGTTCTCCTCTGTCTCACTCTACTGACTACTCCTTCTTTTCTCTATTCTATCCTCTTCTCTCTTCCATGTTTATAATTACTCAACAGTGGTATCAGAGCTTCAACTCCTTGGCCTTCATTCATTCTATTCATTGTTTCTACGAGATCTAAGATATGGTTGATACGTTCGAAATTTGTCTTCAAGCCATTGAGACCGAATTATAAGGCCTCTAAGGCCAACCGATGGTGGCTCAAGATTTATGTTCTTTACCAGAGGTTGTTCAAAATCTTGTGGCGGAGTTGGCTCTGTTATGCCGAGATAAAGAATCGGGCATCCACTGTAGAGGCAATGGGGGTGCTTTTCATTCTATATTGGCTCCTGAAATTGGGTTGCGTGATGGTCATGACAACTTTCATGAATTTTGGCAACCCCAACAATATACCCACTTGGAGTATCACCAGCCTCACACTGACGATGATGGGTATCACCCTTTGACACATCTTAAGAAAATGGATTTCCCACTTTTCCAAAGGATCGATATTGAAGGCTGGATTCAAAAGTATGAGCAGTATTTCAAACTTGATGATACTCCGAAGGGATGGAACGTACAGTTAGCAAGCATCAATCTAGATGACCGTGGCTACATTTGGCATTGGGTGTACACAGAGGAAGAGCAGGCTCGATTGATTTCTTGGTTCGAGTACAAACAAGCCTTACGTGAGCATTTTGGGAACCCATACAAAGCACCGACAGCTGAATTTAAATGCTTGCACCAGATAGAGTCTCTCAACAATTACAACGATGAATTTGACACTTTATGCTGTAAACTACGTCTATCTAAAGATCACATTATTGAAGCCTATATGGAAGGGCTTCGTACTCAATTTTCTTTACAAGTTTGTCTTTTTCATCCTTGGATAATGTAGGAAGCGTAAAACATTGCTAAGATCTTTGAAATCAACCTTCGAGAGGATGTTAATGGAAAATAGGTGAGCGAACAGTTCTTTAATAATGAAGCACGTGCTATTGCTACATGGCAGAATCCCAAGACTACCTCATTTACAAGTGGGTCCCCATTGATTCTACCAAAGCCATGTCAACGGCCAAAGGGAGCTCCCAGTCGGCCAGAACTAATTTTTCTCAAACCCTTGCTTATTCTTCTTCTTTACCTACATTGATAGGGCACCAAGTGTCATTACCGTAGAATTCTCAATGGAACCAGAAGATCTCACCAGAGTAGTTCGATGAATACAGAGCAAACAATCTCTGCTTTTACTACCACCAACCTTGTTCCCGTGGCCACACTTGTTCCCAATGCTAGAGATTTCAACTTCTGTTAATTGAGATTGACACAGGGGCGTCTGATGATGATGATGATGATGTAAAGGATGAACCTTTACAATCAGAAGAAGACAATGCTGAGGTTTTTGAGTGTCTCTTATCTCTCTTTATGCAGTACAAGGCAAGGTGCGAATATAAGGTTATGTAAGCAAGTGACCAGTACAAATTTTAATTGATAATGGGGCCTCTCATGAGTATTTAGATAATGTATTAGCAAAAAGATTGGGATGGAAGGACTAACCAATAACACTAAGAGGAGTAGAGGTGGTTGGTAGGGGCTGATTGAAGCATACGGTAGATGGAGGAACTTCAAGTGGAAAATGAAGGGTGAGGAATTTCAATTTGACTTTGAAGTGATGGATATCAAAACTTATGATTTAGTACTTGGTTTACAATAGTTGCAACAGGTCGTGCACCATACTTCATGGAATTATGATGATTTAGCAATGACCTTTTAGTATAAAGGGTCAATGTGCATTTTGAAGCCTACACCTAAGGAGGTATATAAGTTGTTAGAAGTATGGAGGATCATGTAGAGGAGGGTAGTCAGCTCTCCCTTCTTCAGGCAATAGAAAGCCAAATCAACCAAGCTGTGTTCTGCAGAACAGCCCTCAAGAAGCCAGTGCTAAGGTGAGGGGGTTGTTGATAGAATTTAAGGAGGTGTTTTCTAAACCTAGGGTACTGCCTCTTTTAACAGAAGGGCATAATCATTCTATTATACTTCAGGAAGGTGCTAATCTCATAAACCTTTGACCTTACTGTTACCTAACGATGAAAAAGGATGAGATCGAACATCAAGGAAAAGGTTTGTTAGAGAGTGGGGTAATCCAAGAAAGTTCTTCTCAGTTTGCCTCTCCTATTGTGTCAGTTAAGAAAAATGATGGGATGTGGAGAATGTGTAGAATAAGTACCTAATTCCACTAGTAGAAGAACTATTAGATAAGCTTTGTGAGGCTCGATGGTTTACTAAACTTGATCTCCAGGTGAGTTTTCATTAGATCAGAATGGAGCCTTGTGACACTCATAACACAACTTTCCATACTCATTTTAGTCACTATGAATGGCTAGTAATGCCATTCGGGCTCACTAATGCACCAGCTACATTTCAAGGTGCAATGAACAACATTTTTTGAGCATATCTTAGGAAGTTTTTTTGGGTATTTTTTGATGATATTTTAGTCTATAGCCCTAGTATGATTTTACATCTTGAACACCTTAAGATTGTGTTTGAAATTCTAAGGGAGCACCACTATTTTGTTAAAGAGAGTAAATGCACCTTTACTGCTACTCAACGTTCCCAATCTCCTTTGGGATCAAGGGGTCTCATTTGCATGATGATATCGACCTTGATCTCAAAGCGAACTTTTGCCTCTATTAGGGAAAATTTTACAAAGGCTACCTCAGACATCCTCTTGATAATCGATTTCAACAACAAGAAGGTGTTGAGGCCCAAGGAGCTGTTAACTATTGAGGAAACAAAACTATGTCATAGCTAGCTTGAAGCTTACTTAACACCCCGATTAGAAGGAAAGGGCAACAAGGCTAGCTTTACATGCTCTTAGTAAGGGCCAATATTAATAGGATTGCGCATAAATTGGAATCTCATCAAACTTCCTTCTTTTTCGTACTCCATAAATATTTGGGACATATCATTTGGAATGGGGAAGTAGCTACAGATCCTTAAAAAATAAAAGCTATCTTGGAGTGGCCGAAGCTAGCTAGTATAAAGCAACTCCACTCCTTCCTTGGATTGGCAGGGTACTATAGGTAGCTCATTAATGGGTATAGTGAAATAGTGCGACCCTTGACTACCTTGTTAAAAAAAAGAAAGCTTCCTATGTTCTTCAAAGGCTGTTATGGCATTTCAGAAGTTGAAGGAGACTTTAAGTTCTACGCTTGTATTAGCATTACCTAATTTTTCCAAACCTTTTATTATTGAGACAAATGCTTGTGATGTAGAAATTGGGGTTGTCTTGATACAGGGAGGACAACACTTGCATTTTTTAGCAAAGCCTTAGCCCCAAGGTACCATGGGTTGTCCATTTATGAAAAGGAGCTATTAGAGGTGGTGCAAGCAGCTGATCATTGGCATCAATACCTAGAACGAAGGAGGTTGGTTATACAAACAGACCAACAAAGTTTAAAATACTTACTAGATCAAAAGCTAAAGACCTCTTTCCAAATGTATTGGGTCTTTAAACTCATGGGATTTGATTATGAAATAGAATATAAGAAATGTGCAAATAATAATGTGGCTGATGCCCTCTCTAGTAAACCAAAAATGGAGATTATGCAGCTGACCTTATCTACGTGTTCAGATGATCTATTGTAGGAAATCCAAAATAACTAGGAAGGGGAAGCTGATTTAAAGAAATTGTGAGCAGTTGCAGCAAGGTACTGGCATCATAGGGAAATATACGTGGCAAGATAGGTTATTGAAGAAAAGTGCTTGGATTGTAGTGGGAAATAGTATTGCTACTCGACACAAAATTTGGAAATGGTTGCATGCAATTGCTCAAGGGAGACACTCCAGAATTCATGCTACCTATTAATGAGTTAAGTCCCTCTTTCAGTGGAATAATTTGTTTGAAGAGGTTAAAGACTTCATTCGACATTGTGATATTTGTGCTCATTGTAAGTATAATACGGCTGCTTATCCCAGGTTGTTGCAACCCCTTCCAATTCTTAGTAGGGTGTGGGAGTATGTTACTATGGATTTTATAGATGTTTTGCCTAAATCTAATGGTAAAGATACTATGGGTTATTATGGACAGGTTGAGTAAGTATGCTCATTTTATTGCACTTTCTCATCCTTTTTCCGCTTCTAGTTTGGTTCAACAATTTTTGGATGGGGTTTATCAGTTGCATGGTGCTCTCGTGGAGATAATAAGTGATCAAGATCCTATCTTCATTAGTAACTTTTGGCAGGAATTTCTCAAGGTTTTGAAAGTTGATCAGAAATTAACATGGTCTTTCTATCCAGAAACACATTGGTAGTTAGAAGTTGTCAATCATTGCTTAAAAACCTACCTTCGTTGTATGTGTTAGGAGTTTCCTAAGGAGTGGAGTTGTTGGTTACCACTTGCTGAGTGGTGGTATAACACTACTTACCATTCCTCTATCAAGTTTACTCCCCTTGAATTATTATATAGGCCAAAATCGTTGGTCTATATGCCCTATTTTCCTAGATTGGCTGTTATAGATAATGTTGATAGGTCCTTTGTGGTTCGGGAGGAGGCCTTATTGATAGCTAAGCATCATTTAGCTAGGGCTATAAATATGAAGTAGCGGACTGATTCTCATCGTACAGATCAGGAGTTTCAAGTGGGTCAGTGGGTATGTTTGAAACTACAGCCTTATCGCCAAATTTCAACAGCTGCAAGGAGTAATCAAAAGCTTGATCCTACGTATTTTGGGCTATATAGGGTCATTAAACATGTAGGGGTTGTTGCATATCAGTTGGAGCTTCCCCCGGAGGTGAGAATTCACCATACTTTTCATATTTCTTTGTTGAAATTGTGTCTTGATCTGGCTGTTCGACCATGCCATTCTCTCTTGGACTGGCTAGAGCCACCTTCAACTAAAGAACCTGAGAAGACTCTAAACAAGAGAATTAGTTGTCATAAAGGGCATATTGTGACTGAAGTTTGGGTTAAGTGGAAGCAACTTCAAGAGGAAGAAGCTTCTTGGGTGCTACTTTATCAATTGTAGAAACAGCATCCTTCAGTTGTGCTAGAAGACCCTTGAGGGCAAGGGTTCTTAAGGGGGATATTGATATGGTTATTGTAATAATTGATTGATATTCGGGGAAACATGTGACTTACTAAGTCTATAAGGTCACTAAGGTTGCTAATTAGTAATTACGGGTAGGATGGTAATTAAGGTGGCTTACTAATTCAATAAGGTCACCAGGGTAGTTAGGACATGTGTCTATATAAAGATTGGGAATACTACTAAAGAAACCATTGATTGACTGAATAATAACTGATGTTCTAGTTCTCTTCCATCTCTCTCTCCTAACTACTCCTTCTTCCTCTACTCTATCCTCTTCTCTCTTCTATTCTTCCAATTACTCAACAAATTCTAGGCCAAGGAAATTAGATGATATATAAGTGATGTAATTAAATGAAGACTAATGCTTATTGGGTTGAACTTTTGAAGCTGAAATCTTAGTGAAAACTTTCTGTTTGCTACTTTAAGTGACAACAACTGCTTTAAATGGTTAAAAATTTGTGTTATAAGTGCTTGAAAATGATGATTAAGCTAATGTTTTTAAAACTGGAAAATTTCTAGACTTAAAATGGAGAGGCTATTCTATGTCATGATGTACCTAGATGAGTATAATGGTATGATTTGAGTGATGTTGTTGTGTTGCTCCCTTGCAGATTGAATTTTTGGACCAAGAAGTTTTAGGAAACTCTCACTGTTTAGGGTGTTTTAATATGGAGCAAATCTCTCAACCTGTAACCCATATCGTACATGTCTAAAGGCTTCTAAGTTAAGAATTAAAGAAATAAAATTGATTCATAATTTTCCCCTTCTCTCCCCTATTTGGTCAGCATCCTTTTGAGCTTGTGATAGTTAAATTTTGCTCAATTTGAGCCCTCCTATGAACTTGGAATGGAAACTTGTATAGGGAAGTGTTAAGAATACAAGTTTAGAAACATTATTCTCTAAAGTGGAGATTTATACATCTATGTGCTATGTCTTAGCCAAGTTAAACATTTGAGATAAGGGCTAGAATTTTATAATTTCAAAATTAGAAAATGAAGAAGGAAGCTTATTAAGTTTGAAAGTTTGTGGTCAAAGGAAAAAAAGAGGCGCTCACTGTTTTAGTGCCTTAAAGTGTGAAATAATGATTTAAACTTAAGAGACTACATGTATAAAATCTGTAGTGGTTATTTTGAGGAAATTGGCAACAAGTGGCCTACGTTTTATATAATGTTCTCCCTTGCCTTGTTTCGAAAGGATGTATTATCAAAGGGAAGAGTTTATTTGTGTTCTATTTAATATGGCTCCAATAAACTATAAAGGATAATGGTGTGTGATTAAGTTAAAGTTAAGAGACAAGAGTAAAGCAAAAGAGCCAAGTGAAAAATTAAAGTTTGGGGTCTTTGAGAAATTAAAGATTGCTTTTGCCATTAATATATATAAAAAAAAACACACACACACACACGTATATGTAGACACATATATGCTTTTGTCCAAGATGACCAACCTCTTTCATAAAAAGGGTAAAGCTATGGTTTAAGAAGAGTTAGTACAAGTTGTGAATAATACAAGTGTTAACCTACCCTTATACACATAAATGTTAGGTCTTGATATTTGCCCAAGCCCTCTAAAGAATCAACAAACAAAGAAATAAGGAGAAGGTAAAATGGAAAAAAGCACAAGGGGTAGTAACTCTTTTCCTCTCATGTTATTGTGTATTGGTTGCCACATGTTTATTTGCACCGTTTTGCTATAGTTAAACATGAGAGCATATAAATTATCCTTGCATAGATATTTGCTATAGCTATGTGCGCAAATAGATTGGCATAACAATTATCTGTTTGGTGTATATGCACCAGTTATATATTCATTTATCTATTTGTAAAATGAATATGCTTAAGTTATCTATTCAGTTTATCTATCTGCAAGTGATTGTACACCAGTTAGTTATTCAGTTCAGTTATCAGTAAGATATATATGTGCTAGTTAGCTATTCAGCTTAGTTACGTTATTCACAAGGTCTTGTTCTCCATGGCTTATTTTTACATGCATAATTATTAACCTTGTATGATTAGCATGATGAAAAGTAGTTGCTATTGAAATGTCTCCGAATCTCAACCTTCTTCCATTCTATACAGTAAGGGAAAGTACTTCTAAGGGCAAGGGCATAGTGGTTGGTGAAGATTAGATGTTGGAGCTAAAGGACCTCGATAATTGTATTTTGTTTAAGTTTATGACTTTATGATTAGCTATGATTACTGTTAATATTAAGGATATATATATATGTATATATATTTTGACATGTAAATAATACTCCATAAGGAGGTAAAAGGGGCTTTTCAATGCCTAAGGTGAGTGCTATGCTATAAACATAACAAGAATGGATGAAGTAGGTAAGTTTGCTAGTTCCTATTTTATTTTGAGCTGCGAATTTCAAAGTAACGCTTGACAGAGCAAACTTATGAATTAGACTATGGAAATTTGTGATGTGGTAGTACACATTTTGAGGTTTAATACAAGTCCTAGAGCATAATTTTTAGATGGGAAAATTGCCCATAAATACTTTTTGGGAAAATTAATTGCCAAATGCTACCTGGGAAGATCTTTTGCACTTAACGGAAGATATCTTGCGCAAAAGGAAAGATATTTTGCATAGAATGGAAGATTATTTGCACATTCATAATGAAGATTTTTGAACACATGAAAGATTGTTTGAATACAATGAAAGATCTTTTGCACGCACGGAAGATTGTTTGCACGCTAGGTAGCATTTGACAATTAATTTGCCCAAAAGGTATTTATGGACAATTTTCCCTTTTAGGATTTGTAGTTTAATAGTTCTGATTTTTCTAACATAACTGAGAAGGTAGGAAATATGTTATGAACATGTTTTGTACGGATTTTATAAATGGGTGTTTTTGTACCAAATGGAATAGAAATGAACCTAGATCTTATTTTCCTTTCAAATTAAAGAGCATTTGAAGTGCTAAAAATAGAGCTTTGAACCATTAATTTTGGAGATATATTGAATTAGTTACGATTTTCCAAAATTTATAGGAAAATTCATTGTCTCCTAGTACCAATTTTAGAGAAAGAGTTTATAGTTATAAAGTTTCTAGTTTTATCAAGAGTACTATTTGGGTCATATGTTTGATAAGTGACCCTAGAGTGAGGTACTACATAAAACAATTCTATAAAGTAATAATTACATGCTGAATGGTAGAGGCTTAACCATGTGCGTGATTAAATAGGCAAATGGAATATTAAAGCATACGTTTGTGAACTTTATTTTTATTCCCTGTTTGAACAGCACCATTTGGACGAGAAATAGTTCAACTATGACATGAACGATACATATATTAACTATGTTGCATGTACATACAAATGTTAGGATTTGATTTGAGCCCTAACGCCACCAAGAAAACATCAGGAAAAAAGTGCAAGCGTGAGAGAGCGTGATATAAGTAGTTTTAATCATTAATTTCTTATATTATGTTTTGGTTGCATGTTTGTTTGTGCCATTATTGTTGTAGTTAAGTATGAGAACATGAAAATTTCTTACTTCTGTTATTGTCATGGCAATGTGTAATAAAAGTTTCATTTATTCAGTTTTACAATTATTCAGTTATTGTAAAATATTGTTCTTTGTGGTTTATTTCACATGCTCAGTGATTTACTATGAATTATATACTAAAATATGATTATTGCTACTGAGATTCCCCAATCTCATCCTTGGAAAAGGAGATGTTGGTGGAAGCATAGCTAAGGTGGATGGAAGAAAGCATGGCACGCATGTTTTGTTACATTAATTTTGCATTAGTGTGGCTTATTATAATTACTTTGGCATGCAAGCTTAAAGTTTGTTTTGGTTGTACATAACTCCATAAGTAGTAGTGGGTGAGCTTTGATATCCAAAATTATAAGTGATAACTAGTTAATATTCATGCTGAAATGTCAGTCTAGTGATTGACTTTATACAGGGTAAACATTTTATCGAAATCATGAAATTTGCCATGAAAAGAGTATACATCATAAGCTTTAAAATAATTAATAATTTGTAATTTTTAGATGTGCAGGTAAAAAGATTTGAATTTTCTAAATTTGGTCATAATTCTGCAATTTTTGCATAAAATTACTATGTACAGTATGTGTTTTAGCCAAGTTCTAGGCCCAATGAAATACTGTTGAGCCCGCAACTTAATTTTATCATAAAAAGCATTGCAAGAGCTAAAGATAGAGTTTTGAACCACCATTTTTTGATATGAAATGATTTATTTATGAAGTTTTGAAGTTTCAAAAAAATTGATTATATCACTTACCCACGCTTTTAGAAAAGTTTTAAATAGTTCATTATTATAAGGGTACTAATTGAGTCACATGTTAGTTCTTAAATGGCTAAACAATTTTGATACGTAACTCTAGAATGAGGTGTGATACTCTCAATGCATAGTATCAGTGAATCTCCTAAAAGCACCTTTCGCATAAACATATTTGTTGTTTGTTTTTGTTTATGTAACATAATAATTTAGATTTTTTTTTCATCTTTAACTGTCTTCTAATTACTTTTTAAAATCAATCACAATCAAATAACAAAAAAATAAATAAACTACAAACAAAGGAAAATATAAATTAAATTTAATTGAAAAAATTAAAACTAAAATAAGGCTTGCATCTACCTTTAATTTTCCTTTTTAATTATAGAGGGACATTATAGGCTTTTAACAATATTAAAAGTGTAGGCGTGGATTCTACCTTTAATCAGAAAATTGTTAAAAGTGTAGGCGTGGATTTAATTTTTGGCATTTCATTTTCCCTTGATTTTTTACATATATCTAAATAATTTTTTTGGTTTATTATACATTTGTCAATTCCCACGTTTTAATTTTTTAAGAAAATAGCAAGTATAATGAATTGTTACAAATTATACATATAATAAATAAGGAAAAACTACTCCAAACTTGTCTATATTTTAATTATTTTAATAATTAGGGGATAGAAAAAACATAAAATTAAAGTTATTAAGAGATAGATAATATCTTTGAAAAAAAAGTATTGGCATAACCCATGGTGGCCATTCTGTATGGTTTAAGGTTTTGATGTCATCGAATAGTATATAAGAATTTCACTTATCTATGTTACAAATATATTATAAGGTTCCATTGGTTATTGATCTTCATTTTATTTATTATTTCACATAAATGAAATGAAAAAATCCATAATTTAATTTTAGAGAAAAACATTTAAAAAGAAAAGAAAACACACAAGTAAAGTACATACCTGTAAATGAGTTACCACCCAAATATAACTCTTTCAAAGATGTGCATTTGCTTATTGAGTTTGGAATGCTTCCCTCTAACTGATTGTCAGTAACACCAAAGCCTTCAAGTAAAGGCAGTTGATAGCACATTTCTTCCGGCAAATTACCGTTTAAAAGATTGTTGCCAAAATAAACCATTATCAAAGAAGGCATGTTCCAAAGGAATGAAGGAATTACACCTACGCAAAAAATACAGAACATTTGTTTGTTGGTATAGTAAGTCTAGGAATTTCCTTAATTCACACAGAACTGTATAAGTAATACATGGAATTTTGTTAATTAGAGGCTTAAAATTAATAGACTATTATTTAGCTTTTGTTTGAAATTAATTTAAAAGGGACTCTTCCAATATAATATCAATTACCAATTGGACATTAAAACACTTTTAAAAAAGATATGCTAAAGAGAGATTATGGAATTAATTTCACCAATATAAAATGCACAACCAAGTTATTTATTTTTTGCATTAAAGCTATTTATTATTCACAAGGCTCTAACTTTGAAATCTAGCTATGAATTTTTCATAGGCTTAAAAGGCTAAAATTTTAGTTTTTATTTAAGGAATTTAAATACTTTTAGTTATGAGATGTGTTGATTGAACGTACCTGTAAAAAAATTCCATGATAGATCTAATTTTTCCAATAACGTCTCGTTACCAATTGATATTGGAATACTACCTTTCAAATTGTTCTCCGCCAAATACACCATTCTTAAGGAAGAAATGGTGAAGAGAGATGATGGAATTTCACCTGTTTCAATTTACAAAGTGAACAAGAGATATCAGAGTAAACTAATAGTTAAAAGGCTTTTGCAGTCATCTTTAACATTAAAAAAAAAATAGATAAACCACATTATATGAACAAACAAAAACACACATCGTGCACACATTAGGAAATTACTATACCGCATCAAATATTGTTAGATCGATTTTTTAGAGGGCTCCCTGTCATTTTTAATCACCCAAAATTATCTTATTTCTCCTTTTAAGATTTTTTCCCTATGAACGCAATTTGACAAGCTTCTTACAGTTCTTTAAAATGATGAAAAAAATGAAAAGCAAAATCTACTTTTAAGATTATTTTTTATTGGATAGATTAAAACAAAAACACATAACGTATAATTAATTCAATCATATAATTACAACCCTTACCTTGCAAATTGTTGTCGTCAAGATATAGGAGTAAATCAAAAATTTATTTTGCATGTTTTAAATCTCAAGTGATAATCCTAGCTTTCTTTTATTTTGAGATTATAATCACAATCTGTATATAAGTACCATTTATGAATGAAAAATATATGAATGAATGAAATGCAAAAAGAAAAAAAGAAATGAAAAAAAAAATCTCATCTTAGTTTTACTGTGGTGGAGGTAATTATATAAAAAGATTATAGAAAATCAAAAAATAGCATCGATTCATGAATTTTTGTTATTTTTGTGATGGTAAATTCCTAGCTACATTTAACCCCATTGCTAATATGTACAATATTAATGAAAGGAAAAAAAATAAAATATCATTTTAATTTTTTTTATTATAGAAAAATATTAAAAGAAAAGAATGACGATAAAAAATAATAGTATCATGCTTGTAAAGAGTTCGTTCGGCATCGAAATAAAATTGATTAACACCAACTAAAGTTAGGAAAAAAAAAAGATTAACATCAACTGAAAAAAATACTTGTAAGAAAGCTTAATGGACTTTAAAAGGGAAATAAAATGGGTCATAATATTTTCATAATATGTTTAATGTACAATTATAATATAAAATTGATAGGTAAAATTAGCCCTACTCCTTAATATAAGACCCAATTGACTGATTTGTGGAGATTAGAGAAATTAAATAAATTATTTAATTATTGTTTATGTTACTTGATCTATCTAAATATTTATGTATATCATTATATTATATATCAGTCTATAAATTATGCAAATTAGTTTGGGAAAAATCAATAAATATAAATATTTTAAAGTAATTTATTTAACTTCCTTAATCTCCTTAAATTAGTCAATTGGATCTTATATTAAGAACCGAAGGTGATAACTTTTTGTAATTGTACAGACTTTAATGCTATATTTGGATGGGAAGAAAATGAGAGAGGAAAGAAAATTGGGGACGAGAATGAAAGGGAAAATAAGTTTTCCCTTACTTGGATAGAAGAGAAAATGTGAAAGAAAAGAAAGTGGAGGAGAAAATGGCAAACAATAGAAGTGATAACATTTTCTCTTATGTTTTCTCTTCTTCCCATTTTCTCTCCTCCCATTGTCATTCCTCCCATCTTTTCTTCTCATCCAAACGGGGGTAAAAAAAATTAAAATAGGTAATATCATCTTCATATAATTTACATAAAAAAACTTGAATATTTTTTTTATGCTTAATAATCCATGCATAAATATTAAAAACGCGGAAATCAAATATATTCTAACCATAGATGTAATATCCCAAAAATTTAGTAAAAGGTTAAATTTTCAAAAAATAAAATTTAAATGGTGTTAGATATTAATCATGAGAATTAAAGACCTATTTTTCCAAAAAATTCGAGGAGCAATAATTAGATATCATAATTTGACTTAGGAATTTTTGAGAAATTATTTTTAAGACTCTATGAAGTTAATTATGGAAGAGAGTACTTCAAATTATTTAAGGATTAATTTGTGGGAAGTTAGACAATAAGTCAAATTATAGAACCCACGAAATTTAATAAATCTTAAATTAGACAAGAGGGAAAAATTAGGGCCTAGTGTGTATAATTAATAGGATAAAAATATACCTATATGTATATATATTAACACGTTGGCAAAAAGAAAATGTATATATATTAACACACCGACACAAGAGACACACACGGATATGTAGCACTCTCTCTTGGACAAACACTCACACTCGGACACCTAGCTCTCTCACAAACACACACATATACAACCAATAAACTACTCACACAAGCACATTCACCTCACTTCACTCTCTTTCGGCAACATAAACCCACAACTCATGCACTCTTTATTTAATCAAACACCCAGCACCTTCAGCTCTTCATTTTCGACTAGCAGTTGGAAAAGAAGATAGAGCAAGAGAAACAGGGAAAAAAAAACAGAACAGAGGAAAAGAGAGACATGAGTGAGAGAGAGTGAAACTAGAGGAAGCTGACGTTGGAGAAGAGGAAGAAGGAAGGTTGGATTGTCACATGCAGCACCATAAACGTGTATAGGCTAGTCTCCTACACCTTAAGCTTGCTTTTTCCATTGGATTTGAGACTGTTTTCTAGGCTGTTTCATGGCTGGAAGTGAGAAAAGTCACCGGAAAAATTCTGTCAACCTATAAGTTTTAAATCGGAGTTTATATGTCAATTTTGGAGGATTTTTGGTCTCTTGGGTTCTGATATTGGATCATTAACTTCAGGACATATGTGTAGGAGAGTATAGAATTAAAATTCATGAGGTTTAGAGTATAAATTCATGGCTGCATGTTAGTTTTCTTCACCCTGTTCTGTTCACCGAAAAACAGAGGTTCTACCAGAAAGTTGCAGAAGCTTAAATAGATGCTATAGATGGAGTTTTTGCCTGGGTCTTTTGGTATAGAAAGTTTAGGATGTGTAGTAGGTGGTAGAATCAAGTGGAGTACAATTTGGAGTGAAAATAAATGAGTTCTTGATTTTTAAACTCAGACTGTCAAAACTAATGTTTTTGGAAGACAGTCATATTCATGTTGAGTTCTGACCAAACAAATCTTATTCAATGACTATAAAATTAAATTTTATAGGGAAATAATAGACATCCATAGCTTTAAAATGAGTGTAAGAATGTGCTAATTGGATACCTAGAGTGAAAGTTATAATTTTTGAAATTTAAGTCAGAAACAGGGGAAATTCTGGATGTCCAAGTTCTAACAGTTGGTTGTGTTATGTTTCTGAATAATATATTCTTGTCCAATGGCCACGAAACTTTCTAGAACAAAAGTATGCATGCTAAGCTTTAATTTGATATATAATATATGTTATTTGGATCAGTATATTAATAGATATGAATTTTTGAAGTTAGTTGCTGTCAGATTATATTTCTGGTAGTCAGATTGTCTGTGGCGAAATTTTGCAAAACTAGACCTTGACCAAAAATTATGAAGCTCTCCATATTTAAAGTAGATATGAGAGCTTTAATTTGATAGCTGGTACATAAATTTTGGACTTGTATACTAAAAGATATGGATTTTTGAATTTGTGCCCTGTTTCTGGAATGTAATCTAGAACAGAGGAAGTTTTGCGAATTTCTAGGAAAAATGTGATAATAGTGGCTAGCTTTGGGTATTTTTCCATGAAAATAAGAGCTTCATTTAGGCTTTAGAATCAGTCAAAATGGATTTTCCTAAAATTTATTATGAATTTTCAAAATTGACTGAAAATTTGCCAATTTTCTAGAAACAGTGAAATTGTACTATGTAGAAACTGATATAAATGCATTAGATAGCCAACAGAATTTGATTTAAAGGTAGTAAGAGTACAAGTAATAACCAGTTACTATTAACTTTAATTTGAATAGGAACTAAAAATTTCTCGAATCGAAATCAAGGTTAGGACCAATAGAGGAATTGAGAACAGAGTCAGGTAGTAACTTTTTCTTGCATATACTATGTGATTATTATATGTTTGAGTATGTTATTATCTGTAACATGAGCATAGTGTCTTGGACATGCATATTAGCTTAGTTGTGGTAAGGGAACTAATGGAGGCACAGTGTTCAGCCAAGGTTGCAAACAGTCATTTGGCCTTGGAAAGTGTATACACATCATTCTATCATGTACAACAGTCTATCATCTTATATGACATGGTGTATTGCATATTTATTTTCAATTTTATATGTTTGAAAAGCATGTTACTCCTGATATTTTCTTGAATCACCTTTTTTCAAATTTAAAAATATTCTAGTGGAAGTTAGCGACTCTAAGGGCAAAACTGTAATTACCGGTGACTGAGGGTCCAGTTCAAGCGGGAGTGCAATTGATTATCTTTAGTTGTAATTTTATTTCTTTTGGACTCTATATATTTTTCAAACCCTATCGAGATTTCTTGTAATATAAACAAGCACTTATTATCAGTATGTTTCCATTATTTCTGTATGCCTTACAAAACTGTGCACTTAATACTCTACGAATATTGAAATGTTAAGGGGTTTGACAATCGAATTGCCTAACTTTTAATAACTATATAGCTAATAAGATATGTGTTTTATGTGGTAATTATTTAATAGAATTTTATAAATTTGTGAAACAAGAAAGAAATGATTAAAAATATTAAAAAAAATAAAATTAATCAGGGAAAGAAGAGGAGAAATATAGAGTTGAAGATAATAAGAGAGCGATATAAGTTGCAAATACATGCATTCATATACAGTCAACAAGTGGGCACAGTAATTATATATGATGTGGAGCTTTTTTATTGAACAAAGTATAAATGATATGGTGCAGAGCACCTAAAAAATTTTGTTTCCAAGTTTTAAATATCATGTGGACCCATGAGCTCATGAACGAATATTATGAATGAATGATATGGCGAAAAACAAACAAAGGCATGCAAATTCATTCCGAATTGAAATATGACATCTCTCATGATTGCATTAAGAATTTTCAAATAAAGATTAATTAGAGTGTTTGTTATTTTATATTTTTTTTCAATAGTTGAAGTTTTTTTCTAAAGTCTGGGAAGGTAAAATAAATATGAAAATAAAAAGATTATTCAGATTTTAGAATATCAATTATCATATCCGTAAATATAAATAGCTAAATACAAATGATCACTCAGATAGAAATATCAATGGCAAAAGTTTTACTCCACCCTTTTAATCCAATTTGACTCTAAGTAGTATTGTATGGGCCCTTTGATTAGGTTATTTTCCTTCGGCTCCCTGTTTCTTTAATGATTCAGAAACTATTACCATTTTATTCATATTCACTTTGGGATTAAAAGAAAGCATTGCATTCCATATATTTAAAAGTAATATAGCAAAATGATTATTCATATACAAATACACATGAGATAAATTTATAGTCTTTAGAAACACATGTAATTGATGATTATATTGCTCCTACATTTGCATTCATAGTCATCTCTTAAATAAATTGTTAAAAATTACTTGATGTGTGTTTGAAAATCATTTTAATGCACCTACTTCCATTTTTATGAATGCATCATTGGCCAAAAAACTAAAGTTCTAGTTTTTATAATAATAGAAAATCTTTCTATGGAGGTGTAGCAGCGTAACTTTTCCTAACGTAAAAGGTTTAAAGCAATTTTAGTTAGCAAGTAGTATCAAATAGGCATAAATAATAGATGAAAAGCTTGCTAAAGTATACTGTAATATTAAGGGATGGATATATTGAGCATATTTGTACAGGAGTTTTATTGAAGATATTAAGAGAAAAAAGGGGGGGAAGGAAAAATAAGAGGTTAGAAAGAAACTAGCAAAATTATATAAAATTATACAAAAATTGCCACACCAGAGTTACAAAGTTACCTAAAACACATATTTGTTAGGAGACTACTAGATAAGTGATTTATTCCAAGATCAATTTATTGTAGACTAAACTGTTAAATAATGATAATGGTATAGGAAGGTGATTATTTTCAAGATACAATGTTTTTAGTTGTAAAAAATTGGCAATCTCATTAGAAATATCTCTTTCAAAGTTGGGAAAAATAGAGTGATGTCGGTAACAATTTTCTTGTATAATAAATTTTTATGCACATGAGACAAATTTGTATTTTTTGTTAATAAAACAGATTTGTATTTTTGAAAACACATATGGCATAACTTGCACATTTTTTAGAAATAATAACACAAATATATTATAAATGATAAGACACTACTGCACTTGTTTTCAAAAAGGAATAGCCCATTTAATTCGGTTGGTCTAATAACCATAGAATTAGTAACTTGGAAATGTGATTGTTTCAGAAATTTGGATGGATTTATAATGTTGAAGAACATACTGGGTTATTGTACAAGGCCCATTATGCTATTTTATGCTTTAGTTCAGTTTATTATTCTATAATTTGGATTAATATAGATTTATTACTGTTATCTTTCCAGATTTGGTTGATTAATTAATTCTGAGGAATTCCTATATTTCATATAAGCTGTATTCTTCTTATTCAAGAAATAAGAAGATTATGAGTTCAATTAATTGTGATTAATTGGGGAAAAAAACAGACACATCGAAATCCATTGGCCTTTGCTATTCATAATTTCTTTCAAAACTACCACAAAAATTATTTTTGTTAACCACAAACTTTCTAAAAATATAAATTAACAATAAATAACCAAATTAAAATTAAATATTCCAAACATGTTTGTTTGGATTACTCTTTTTGGAAAAAAATCCAATTGAAAAATGAACATTATGATATCTCATTATGAATGAATGTGAATGAATGAAATGGCGAAAAACAAAATCTCATTTTGTTTACAAACAAACACATCATTTTATATTTCTCCAATCCCAAACTAAAGATAAAGGCATGCAAAATCATTCCAAATTGAAAAATGACATCTCTCGTGATTACATTAAAAAATTTCAAATAAATATTAATTCGAGTGTTTGCTGTTTTATATTTATTTTCAATACTTGAAATTTTTTCTAAATTTTGGGAAGCTAAAATAAATATGCGAATGCAAGGATTATTCATATTTAAGAATATCTTATCCGTAAATATAAACAGCTAAATACAAATGATCACTAAGATAGAGATATTAATGGTAAAAGTCATACTCCACCCTTTTAAACCCATATGACTCCAAGTAGTGTTGTATGGGGCCCTTTTATCAGGTTATTTCCCTTTGGCGGGCTCCCTGTTTCTTTAATGATTGAGAAAATATTACCATTAATTCTATTCATATTCACTTTGGGATTAAAAAAAGCATTGTGTTCTATCTCTTTAGAAGTAACCTATAGCAAAATCATTATTCAGTAATGTCTTTATGAAATAATCGAATAGAAGTTAAGACAATGATATATTTAATTAAAACTCTTACCTTGCAAGTTGCTGTTCGTAAGATATAGCAACTGGAGTTTGGTCAAATTTCCAATGTCATTGGGTATGTTTCCTTTGTTGAATTTGTTATAACCCAATTGTAACTTTTCTAATTCTTTGCATTGATGCCAAATGGAGGGTATTTCGCCAGACAAATCATTTCCATCCACATAAAATAATTTGAGTTTTGGAAGCCCCAAACACACATTCGTTGGGAGACTACTAGATAATTGATTTCTTTCAAGATCAATCCGTTGTAGCACTGAATTGTTAAATAATGAAGATGGTATAGAATCAGTGAGTTGATTTACTCCAAGATACAATATCTTCAGTTTTGAAAGATCACCAATTTCATTTGGGATGCCTCCTTCAAATATTAAGGGGGTGGGAAAGAAAATAATGTCAGTAACAATTTGTTATGTGCCACAAGTTATTAGGCACATGGGATAAATTAATATTCTACAAAAACACATAAGACTTGCACATTTTTTAACAAATGACACATGTTAGTAAACGATAAAACGCAATAAAAGGTGTAACCCTTTTAATTCGGGTGGGCTAATAACCATAGATTAAATCAACTGGTTGTGTTTGGTTGAGAAATTTTGATGGATTCAAGATGATTAAATCTAAGAGACAAATTGAAATCCAATTGTTCCTTCCTTTTCATACTTCCCATCAAAACACATTTCTTGTGAGACTCCTAGAAAAAATCTTTTTGTTGACTGTACGCACTTTTTAAAAATATTAATTACTAATAAATAATGAAATTAAAATATAATGTGGATTGTCCAAATCAAAATTAAACGTTTTGGACATGTTCACTGCAAGGCTTATTCAATATGAGAAAGGACAATACAAGTTTCTTATATTATGTCAAGTCTTCCAATCACATTTGATCATGTTTCATATTTTTAAAATATTATTGTTTAACTATAAATCCACATGAAATAAATTGGACACACGTACATGGGTGATTGGAGAACTTGACATAATGGATATAATGAACTTAAACTAAGTTTTTTTCCTATGAAACACCCCTTCAACAAGTTTTTAATGACAGAATAATATACATTTATTTTCAAAGACTGATGATGAGCCTTTACATCCACTTGGACTAATTAATATCATGCCAGTAATTTTTTTCCCATGGTGTGACTATATAATTTGTTTCAATTTTTTTATAATGAATGTTTTTTCCCTTTGATGAGTGGAAAATTTATGACAAAAATATAGAAAAAAATTCATACAAGCCCCAAAAATAAATACATAAAAATTGAGACAAACTCTTATTCCTTGAGGGTAAGATCCTGCTAACCAAGTACACTAGTTTAGAAGAAAAGTGAAAATGTTGAAAATAATTGAAAACATACCTGATAAACTGTTATAAGACAAATGCAATAACTCGAGCGAAGATAAGTTGGAAATTGTTTGGGGAATGATTCCTGAAAGTTTGTTACTGCTAAGTCGTAAAATCTTCAATCGCTCAAGTCTGCCCACCTCTAGCGGAATGGTTCCTTCAATGAAATTAAAATTCCAATCTAAGGTCTCCAACATTGACAAATTGAATAGAGATAGTGGAATAAATCCATTAAAGTTGTTATTTCGAAGATTTAGTTGTTCAAGTGAAGATAAATCTCCTATCCATGCCGGAACTTGCCCATCAAAGTCATTGTATTTCAAGTTGAATAGTTTCAATCTTCGCAATCGAACCAATTCTTCTGGTATTTGACCATAAAAATTGTTGTGACTGAGATCAAGTTCGACAAGGAATGAGAGATTTCCTAGTTGTGGAGATATGGAGCCCTTAAGACCCATGCCGCGAAGATTCAAGGAATGGACCCTTCCATGACGAGTATTGCATGTGACACCAATCCAATTGCATAGAGAAGAAGAGACAGACCAATTAGCTAAGAAATCATATGGATTTGAAGTGATAAAGGATTTAAGGGCAAGAAGTGCAGATTTATCAGTACTGATGTTTGTATCAGTCCAAGCTAAGGATGCCATGAAGCAATGAAGTAAGAGCAGGAAAACAAATGAAGAAGGCTTTCCCATGAGAAGCATAACAGACTTATCCGAATTTCAAGTCTTGTGTATCGAGCAATTAACAAACACGTCGTTTTATACTTCTCCTGCTCGAAATCAAGTCAAGTCTTACTAACAAAATGCGGAGTTGCAAAAGGACATCTTTTGTGATAAGATTGAAGAAATTGAACTAAATCATTAATTGGTATGTCTCGGGTGTATTAAATTTGATTTCACATATACTTCAAGATACTTTTTTGCTGCATTATTTTATTAACGGTCAAGTATGGTGGTGAATGAGAAGAAGCTTCGTCCCTTGATTTGATTACGTGTTGAACAATTTCACTTCAGCTGGGACCACATTTTCATTTATGGTCGAGGCTGGTAGGCTATAAAGAGTAAACAGTACAAGGACATTTTTTAACTGAAGCTTGCGTGGATTCATTGTTCCTTCAATTATATATGCATTTTTATTTTTATTTTGGGTGACACAGTTATTCCTTTCTTCATTACTGGACACTTACAATCTTGTGGATACTAGAGTCAGGTTCGAGTCGATCTAGGTCGATGTGCCAACGAGGATGCTGGCCTCTAATAGGGTGGAGTATGAAGTCCACATCGGTTGGGATGAGGAACAAAAGATATCTTATAAGATCTAGATATCTCCCCATCTTAACGCTTTTTAAAACCATGAGGGGAGGCGAACTCCAAGGGAACAACATCAAGTGCTGGGATATTACACAGTTATTAACCGGACAGTTTACCATATACATTGTTTTGTCATATCTCTCATTCTCATTACACGTGGTTAAAATTCTCTGGTTTTCAATTTCTTCAGCTATGCATGACTTTATGTCTGAGGACAATATTATCACTATATTATTCAAACTATATCTATCACTCCTTAACTTGCGGGTTATGTTTGTAAGGTTAACAACCACACAACGAGCAAACATAAATGGAATTGGCGATAAAGCTCTGATTTTTTTTTTCTTGTGAAATAAAAAGATTTGATTCATATAAAGCTCTGATTTTTTTTTCTTGTGAAATAAAAAGCTTTGATTCATACATAAATGATCTTGAAGCATTGCTCCTCTGGAACAGATGATAAGTCTGAAAATTAAATAAATATATTTTGAACGTCACATTATTCATTGATTAAATTATGATAATGCAAAAAGAATAATAAAAGAAAATGAGACAACCAACAAGCTATTAGTTGAGATGGTAAATGGTCTCACGCTGTAAAGAATAAAGCACAAGTTCGAATCTCAAGAATGGGGAAACCCTTGATCAAATGAAAGAAAGTGCCAGGTTTAGGAACCCGGACCGGACCGGACCAGCCGGTCTGGCCCGGAAACTGGCGAACCAGTCTGGTCCGGGTTCCAATTTAAAAAATTTTTTTTATATTTTTTCTTTAGAATTTCACACTATAAGCCTAAAATTTTCAAATTCTCACTGGTTTGGCCCTGGTCTGACCCACTAACCCTTAACCCAGTACCCCGACCGGTTCAATACCTAGTATGAGTTTTAATACCTTGAGAAAGAGAGACAAATACATTAAAAGAAAATAAATTTATATATTAGATAATAATTAAATTTAAATTTTTAGAAATAATATTTTGAAATTACTGAGATGTTCTATTATATAAATATAAGTTATATCCAATCAGATCTCTCCGGTTATTCCAAAACAAACTTCATTTTCCGCAAAGTATAAATTATATCCAACCAGATCTAGCAATTTTTTCTGAGGTTTAATACTTATTAATATATTTAGATGTTCTTTCTTATGGATTTTGATGTCATGATATATTTCAAACATTCTAAAATTTTAAATTTAAATATAAAGAAATCATATTTATTTTTATATTTTTTCCATTTATAAAAATAACCAAACTCTTCAAAATTGACCAGTGTTTATCCTTTTTATGAACTTTTGCTGTGTGTTTATCTTTGCTAGCCTTTTTATTTTCATTTTTTGTATTGAATTCATGATTATGCAATTAATAGAAGTTTAATTAACATGTGGAGTGGAGTAGACTTTTGTCAAATTCATACAAGCTTGATTTAAGAGGGGGATGGTAATGGCATTTGCCCCCAAAACTTTTCGCTGAGGAGCAATATTACCATGGTCAGCATCAATTTTTTAAAAGTCAATGTTAGATTTTTAATAGCATAAGGCAAAATTGCTATATTTTGAAACTTTTGGGGTGACATTGAATCTAAAAAAACTTTCAGGGAAAAATGTGCCCCTTAACCCTAAATAATATGATAGTGTATAACACATAATTATAATTTGTTAGGATTTTATTTCATTTAGAATTTTATTGTTACCTTACTATTTATGATTCAATTTTGAGAAGCTAAAAACAAAAGCACTTTCCCTAATATCTTACTGAGAAAAGGAATTCTCAAGTAAAACAATGAAGTAAAGCATAACTTTAAAAATCTTAGAATAATTGTGAAGCTTTAAAAATTGATTGAACACATTTCCATATGACAAATTTTAATAGTGAAATTTATTTTTCTTTAATAATAAGATTAATCCGAATATGGAAATTTTGCGTGATTTTGTCTATCAAAATAATAAAAAGATAACAATTTTTTTAAAAACAAATGACTAATTTCTATTTTACCTTTTTGCCAATTATATATATATATATATATATATATATATATATATATATATATATATATATATATATATATATATATATATATATATATATATATATATATATATATATATATGGAAGCTTTTCCTGCCATATTTGCAAAACTTGCAAAGAATATAATCGACAATTAGGAATGCTTTAATGGTTATACTATTCACAATTTGTAAATAACACAATTTGCAATTAGATTAGATAATTGCATATATATTCTGCTACTCTAATTGCATATATATTAATATATTTTTCACAGTTCATTCCTCTAGAAACTGAGGACAATTCAACTAAAGAAAATAAAGCTTGTTTTTTTCTTTTTGGTATCTTTCTTATTAATAAAATTAGTCATGGTTGATGGCGAGAATATATTTTATTTTTCATAATGTCGATTTTTATTAAATGATTTGTTTTCGATTTCGCTCCTTATTAGTGTACTCATTAGTGGTCAAACAATATTTATTTAAAAAGAACTCACTAGGCAGGGTAGACTTTCCAAACATTATGTCATCCTCAAAAGAAGTTGATGCAACGAAAAAGAAAGAAAATTACGGTAGCGATGAGAAAAACCTTTGATCCTAAATAGTGATCGATCTGTTATTACATGCACCAAGGACCATATATTCATTATCATCGTATTGTGTGGATCATAAAGTAAACCCATAAAGCACGTTATTAATGAGAAGAATCTTTAATTTGTCCCTTTAATTTGTTTCATTCAATGTCTGTAGGTCCACTCACCAGTCAAGCACGTCATGTACCTATAAGTAAAGGTTGATATATATAATACTTCCAATCAATTAAAGTCTAAAGACTTTTGATAGATATTTTTCATGCTAGTTGGGGTGAAACATGCAATAGTTGGACTTACTGCATTTGAGAAGAAAAATCTAGCTGAGAATAATTAAATACTAATCTGATCCACATTTATAATCTATTTCATCGAAATCAAGAAAAAAGTTAAACTTTATTAATTTTACCCATAAATCTAACAACATTCCAACTTTATCCCTATTTAAAATGTGTTATAGTACCCCTATAAGAAGAAAGTCCACACAATAATAAATGAAAGGTAAAGTTGTACCATCATATTAAAAATATAACAATAGATATGACTCATAAATAAGGCTAGAAAAGACATTCTCTCTCTATCTTATAAATAGGGTCACATAAGTATATTTTTGGGTCTTATTTATTTGCATGTTAACAAAGACTATCGACACTAGGAGGGACACACGTCATAAGGGCGCAAATATTTTTATTTTTATTTCCGGCTGGTCTGACCGGAAAAACGGTGAACCGAACATCAGTCTGGTCTGGTTTGCTTACTAGACCGGGAAAAAAATAAACCGGAGCAGACCATTATGAACCATTGCAAACCGGTGCTAACCGGGATAAACCGCAGAGTGAAGTGGGTTAACCGGGTTGAATTTTCCTGATGATTCAGCAGATCCATCTCGCTGAAGAATGGAGGATTGTGGCAGGATTCGAAGCGAAAAGCATAAAGAAAACTTGGGGCTAGGGGGGATTTGAGATTTGAGAAGAAAATAAGAAAGGAAAGCAACAAAACTAAAGTTTAAGATCTATGAAAATTCCTCTCCGTGAGTGATGGCAGTCGATAACAGAGTCGGAGACTGAGGCTTAACTGCTTAAGTGACACCTTCGCACTCTTCTGTTCTTCATCCTGTACAGATTCAAACTGAAAAAGAAAGCCTATGGCGTTGGGTGAGAAAGCATTGAGTGTTTTGACTTTTGATCAAATAAAGAAAAAAAAGAAAGCATTGCGTGCGGCTGCAAGGAATAGGTAAATAGCATTTAGCTAGGGTTGTGTTAGAGTAAGGTAAGTGGGCTTGGGCCCTCACCTTCTAACAAAAAAAAAATCTGACTGATTAAGGCTTAAGATTTTCAAAAAATAAATAAATGAGAAAATTTCTTTTAAATATTTAAAAAATTGTAAAAACTTAAATTGAATTAAAAAAATAAAACATATTATATATATGCATATAATCATATGCATAGTGATGACTTATCAGTTATGAATGATGATTATTTTATTATTGTTAATTAAATTATAATATTTTAATATGACCGGTCCGACCCCGATTAACCCATTAACCCTTAAACCTATATCACTACCGGTTCATTGACCGGTACGATTTTTTGTTCTTTGATTTCAACCTTTATAAGGCGTGTTTCAGAAAAAGTGTCATTTTGATATTTCATGAAGAAAGTAAAGGATGATATATATAATACGTCCAATCAATTAAAGTCTGAAGACTTTTGATAGATATTTTTCATGCTAGTTGCCGTGAAACATGCAATAGTTGGACTTACTGCATTTGAGAAGAAAAATGTAGATGAGAATAATTAAATACTTATGTGATCCTTTTTAAAGGCGTTTCTAATCTATTTCATCGAAATCAAGAAAAATGTTAAATTTTATTAATTTGGCCTATAAAGTTAACAACATTCCAATTTTATCTCTATTTAAAATGTATTATAGTACCCCTATAAGAAGAAAATCTACACAGTAATAAATGAAAGGTAAAATTATACCATCAAGAATGCAGTAAAATGTTGATGAAATAATAGGACTATATGACTCATAAATAAAACTAGAAAAGATATTCTCTCTCTATCTTATAAATAGGACTATATGAGTATATTTTTGCATCTTATTTATTTGCATGTTAACAAAGACTATCGACATTAGGAGGGACACACCATAAGGGCGCTATTGGTTTTATTATTAATTTTTTTCATAATTGTTAAGAAGAAAAATACTCCCTCCGGTCCTAATTATAAGACAGAGTTGATTTTTTTGAAGAAATTAAGGAAGCCAATTAAATTACTTTAGAGTGTTTATATTTTTAGTATTCTTAGATTATATATTAGTTTATTAGTCAAATTAATTAGTTTGGAGAAAAAAATTAAAATAAAAATACTCTAAAGTAATTTAATTGGCTTCCTTAATTTCTCCAAAAAAGTCAACTTTGTCTTATAATTAGGACCGGAGGGAGTAGCATACTCTGACATTCAAATACTAAATGCGTCTTTTGGTCTTATGGTTGTGGTTTATAAGTTTGTCATTAATAATTGGAGTTGTCTCTACCGACACCATTACCTCCATCCAAGATTGTTGCTGATGTAAGAACATTTATCAGAAGTTTGATGGGTACTTACATATTATGATTAAAAAATGAAACAAAACTGCCAATCTTTTATTTTTAGTAGAGGCAGTGTGATTTTGTCATCTTTGATATCTTAAGTACTTGAGAAGGTATTCTTAATGCTATAAAATAGAACATACTAATAATATCTTTTGTCACCATAATCTACCGCTACATAAATCAGAACAGATTAACGTACAATTTCAATATTAGGACTGGAAACTGATATTATCTTTTTAAATATTAATTTCGATGTAGTTTCAATTCACAATTGTTGAGCGATCGAGCGTATCATCTATTCAATAAAATGTTGACTTCAATTTATTTAAATTGGGGAATTTTCAAAATCGAAATACATCCACAAAAATGAATGTATATGCATTCAGAAAATAGATAAAAAAAATACTTGTACATAATGAATAATAAGATGCATACCTCAATCATTCTTTTTAAAACTATATCCTTTTTGTCTAGTCATAAGTCCAGATGCAAAGTGGCATTGTTGAAAAGTTCATATAATACATGCTTTCTCCATTTTAAAAAGATTTGACCTCTTTTTTTTTTTTTGCCTATCATACGCTTATTTACTCCAATAACGCTAATTTATCATGTAAGTCTATAGTAATATTCCGGTTACGACAAAACAAAAAGCAAGTGTAAATGAAATAGGCAAAAAAGCTTTAATTCTTACTTGGTCATGGTGGAAAGCGAGAATATATAACTTTATTTTATGTGAATAAATTTACCAATTTTCAAAAAATATCCTTAAGTGAACATTTAATTATAAATTAACCAAAAAAAGATAATATATCAATGGTTGAAATTTCAACCTTTATAAGACGTGTTTCCGAATAAGTGTCATTATGATATTTCAAGAAGAAATTAAATGATTTTATTTTTCTATTTTACCCCTTGTTAAACGTATTAGTGGTTAAACAATATTTATTTAAAGAGCACTTGCTCTTTTGTTTGAAAAAAAAAAAGGGGCACCTACTATATAGGCACATGACATGGTAGACTGCTCAAACAGTAAGTTGTCCTCAAAACAAGTTGAAGCAACGAAAGAGAAAGAAAAATATGTTAGTGATGAGAAAAAGCTTTGATCCTAGCTAACAGTAATCGATATGTTATCACATGCAGTAAGGACCATATATTCATTATCATCGTATTGTATGTATCATAGAGTAACCCCATAAAGCACGTTAGTAGTGAGAAGAATCTTTAATTTGCCCCTTTAGGAATAGACTCACATTCATCTCCATAGCATTATTTCATTCAGGGTCTGTTTGGTGTGAGGGATTTGGAGGGGCAGGGAGGGGAGGAAAAATTTTTATGAGTTGAATTTTAGTGGAGTAATAAAATTTTAATAAAGAAAATATAAAAGATAAAAGAGTAAGAAAAATTAATTAAAATTTTTTAATCCCAGTTTACTAGTTTCTTAAATTCAACTCAAAAAAATTTTCCCTCTATTCACTTTTCGTCCCCTCAAACCAAACAATCACTCAAAGTCTGTAGGTCCAGTCAGAAGTCAAGCACGTCATGTACCTATAAGTAAAGGATGATATATATAATACGTCCAATCAATTAAAGTCTGAAGACTTTTGATAGATATTTTTCATGCTAGTTGCCGTGAAATACGCAATAGTTGGACTCACTGCATTTGAGAAGAAAAATGTAGCTGAGAATAATTAGATTCTCATCTTATCCTATTTAATTATAAGACATTAATCCTAATCTATCCCACCGAAATGAAGAAAAATCTTAAATTTTATTAATTTTACTTATAAATTTAACAACATTCCAACGTTATCCCTATTTAATATATATTATAGTACCCCTATATAAACAAAGTCTACACAATAATAAATGAAACATAAAGTTGTACCATCATATAAAAAATGTAACCATAAATGTGATTTATAAATAAAAGTAAAAAATATATTTTCTCTCTCTGACTTATAAATAAGACCATATGAGTATATTGTTGCGTCTTATTTATTTGCATGTTAACAAAGACTATCGACATTAGGAGGGACACACATCACAAGAGCACTAATATTTTTTTTCCATAATTGTGAGGAAGAAAAATATCATACTATGTGACATTAAAATACTAAACGCGTCTTTTGGTCTTATGGTTGTGGTTTATAAGTTTGTTATTAATAATTGGAGTTGTTTCTACCAACACCATTACCTCCATCCAAGATTGTTACCGCCATTAAGTTACCTTTACAGTTTTACTTTCATACTAATTACCACTAAAATGCTGCTAAATTTACTCTTGAATAGTTATATTTCGTACGTCACCGTGAACTAAAAAGCAAATTTAAATGAGTGTTTGCTAGCTATACATGTATTATTCAAATTAATGTTGTTCTATGCATTGCTAGACACGTTATTTCTATATTATATGACACCTGCAAAAGTACGTTATGCTATTCATAATTTGTAAATAATGCATCTTGTCAATAAATTTATAAAAAAACCAAGAGGTTGATTTGTTGTGGATGATGCCACGATGGTCGCTTTAGAATTTAAAGTAGGTTCTTTCTCTTTTTTTGTGTATAGTTTTTAGGAAAAAATACATAAAAAGAACTTTGAATTTGTAAAATTTCAAATCAAATATTTCTCAAAAAATAAATTGTGAATTGCTTATCAATGTTCGTTATTTCCTTATCATTTATTAGTAACAAACCTGATTTAGGATTTTGCAATTTCAAAATTCTTTTTCTCTCTTTTTCCTTGATTTTTAACAATTGTATCAAATAATTGACACAGACATAGAGAAGTTAAAATTTAACTCATAATAATAAACCTATCATTATGAAGATTGTAATACCCTGAATTTTGGGATCGGAGGTTTGGGAATAAACCTGAATTAAGTAGACTACTAAGCCCGGTTTAGTAGATGTCTCAAATGTATTCTCTAATGTCTCTTATATCTTTGGGGCATTAAAGAAAATAAAATGGTGAATTTTGAAGAAAGTGATTATGCTTTCAGTGAAATTGCCTATGAGGCAGTAAGCTTGTCATGTGATTTTGTATGACCAAATGATGAGCAAAAATTATGAGATTTTACAGGATGAATGCAGACATCCTAAGCTTTAATTTAATAGGTCATATGATTCAATTAGAGCTATATACAAAAATTTATGAATTTTTGAATTCAGCCTAGTAAAACTATGAAGTTTCTGGAACAGCAGGCAAAGATTAAAATTCTGGGAATTTTGTGCTTCCATATAGTAAAGGCTATATTTTTCCTTGAAACTAGATTCGATAAGGGTTTTATAGCCTTTGGAATCACTCCAATTCGATTTATCTAGAATTAGTTATGATTTTTCAAAGTTCGGGCAGAAATCTGCCAAAATTTTGTAAAAAATCCGAAATTGTTGGAAATGAATTGAATAATTAAATACAATATGATATATCATCTTCCTCCTATCTTCAGCCCAAAATTGACGTGAAGCTCAGCTGAAATAGAGAGAGTAGAGTTGAGAGAGTTTAGACAGAGAAAGAGAAGAGAACTCGTAAGGTAAGCCAATTTCTCCGGTAAATCCTTACCTAACATGTATAACTCTACTCCTAAGCTTCTCTTCGGTATTCTTGAAGGTTGTAAAGCTCATATTTTGGTGTGGAGGAGTTAGGGTTTTCAGCAATATTTGGGAAAAGCCAGAAGAAGCTTGAGGTAACTTCCAAACTTTCGTATATTGCTTATTCTGGCTGCTATAAGCAATTTAATCGATGAAATTTCACCGGATTGCCATTGGTTTTAAAGTTTGGAAATGTGATGACATAGGGGTTATGCTGCCAAAATTGGGTCTTAATGGTAGTTGTAACCTAATGGAATAGTCAATAAAGTGGTTAGAAGTAATGCCCCATGCTCGAGTGTTGTGAGCACTTTCTGGTCATGGTTGTTGTTCTCTGTCAAACACTCACAAGTGAGAGCCGTTCTCACTCTAGTGAAAGTCTCTTATCACTCAGGTAAGGTCATCTTCACTCGAGTGAGTCAGCCTAAAATCTATGTTTTGCCTTCGAAAAAGGGGTCTTCAAGGTAGTTTCTCCCAACCCTTTTGGCATATGTGTAGGCCTCTAATAGTTACTTAAAGAGTCTTAAATAATAACCAACTTAAAGTATTATGGAAATAAGTATTTGGGAAAGAGATTAATCAATTGTCACTAAATTGATATAGGATTTAATATCTGTCAGACGTGTGAGCCCACTGTGTCAAAGAACGTCAGGAAAGATACAGGTAGTGACTCCTCTCTTATACTTTGTGTAAATGTATTTTATGTTTGCCTATCATGTATTGTGATTGCTGCTGCTGCTTTGTGATGCCTTGTGAAGCTTTGTGATACGTTATGCCTTGAGATGCTTTGTGGAGCTTTGTGCTTTGTGATGCTGCTGCATAGTGATTACCGCAAAAGCGGGCATAGTGTTTACAATGAAAGCTAGCATTGAGATTATAGCGAAAGCTGGCATAGTGTTTACTGTGCAAGCGGGTATTGAACATTGTGATACAGCCGTGAGTGCTGTCGGTTGTGGCGCGAGCCATGACTCATAGTGTTGTTGCTGAACATGATGAACATATATGCCTTATGTTTATATATTGTATGAGTAATTTGTTACTACTGGGATTCTTTAGAATCTTACTCTTTCTAATGACTAACATTTTGAGACAGGGCAAGTGGCTCGAAAGGGAAGCGGCCAACCAAGAGTGGTTAGGACTAGTAGGGACATTTTAGATTTTGGGACTGTTGGTTATCTAGCTGGATTTTAGGATTACTGTATATATGGATTGTAAATATAAATTTTTGGATATGTAATCACTACTACAAAAAAGGGCTTTAGTGGCGTGACTTTTATCGCACTTTTTTAATGAAGCGCCAAAGATAGTTATTTATTTTTTTAAAATCAAAATTATTTAGAAGCTTTGGCGCTTACAATTATAAACGTCATAATTGACGTTAACTTTACATGACGCTTCCCTGAACAAGCGCCAAACAAGGCCTTCAATTTTTTTTTAAACAATAGGAAGCTTTGGCGTTTTATAAGGAAGCGCCAAAGCTTCCTATATTTTTTTTAAAAAAAAAGAAAATATAATAGGAAGCTTTGGCACTTCCTTACTAAGCGCTAAAGCATCCTATATTTTTTTTAAATATATATATATATATATATATAATAGGAAGTTTAATATATTTTTTTCTTTCTTTTTAATCTTCCTATAGTTATGCGTATGCTTTGCAAAAGAAGTTTAATTTCTTTCTAACTGGTTACAAGTCCTTGTAATATGCCGATAATATTTGCATTAGGTTTTTTTTAAAAAAAAAGTTAAATTAATTTATTTTTTAATTTGGGTCATTATACTGTTATAAATTTATTATTGGTAAATGTTTAATAGTTACAATCAACGTAACGTTATATGATATGTTTACCATACTTTTTTGCTCTTTCTTTCTATACATCCAATATTATCTACTTAAATGAATGGTTGGATATATATTGTCGTCACTAGTATTAACTTAAACTCATAATGAAGCGTAAAACTGAGTGAGCTCTCTGAAGTTCATAATTTTTTTTAAAAGAGACCACATGTCGAAAAGAATTAGAAGCTTAAAAGAAATGAAAAGAGAAAGCTTTGGCGCTTCCTAATGAAGGGCCAAAGCTTCCATGTAATATTAAAAAAAATTATATAGGAAGCTTTGGCGTTTCCTAAGGAAGCGCCAAAGCTTCTTATGTATTTTTAATTTTTTTTAAAAGGCCACATACAAAAAAAAAACTAAAATAAAAAAAGAAATATTATAATAAGAAGCTTTGGCGCTTCCTAAGGAAACGCCAAAGCTTCTTATAGGAAGCTTTGGCCCTTCCTAAAGAAGCGCCAAAGCTTCCTATGTATTTTTTTTTTAAAAAAAAAGGTTCAGTCAGCTTTTTCGATTGTGTGTGTGTCTAGCTATAAAGTAAATTTTAATTAAGTGTTTTTTTTTCACTTGGGTCATTATATTATTATACAATCAACGTAAAATTATATGATATATTTGTCATACTTTTTGCTCTTTCTTTTTATAGATCCAAATTATTTGCTTGAACATATTGTTGTCACTAATATTAACTTACACTTATAATGAAGCGTAAAATTGAGTGAGCTCCATGAAGTTCATCAAATTTTTTTATAATGAAGCATAAAAGTAGTATATACTTGACCATTGTTAGAAAAAGAATCAACACATAAAATATAGTTAAACTAACCAATTACATAAACACAGTGCCAAAACTTTATATTGAAAAAATAAAAAATAAAAAACACAATAGAAGCTTTGGCGCTTCCTAAAGAAGCGCCAAAGCTTCCATTTTTTTTTTAAATTTTATTTTAAAAATGGGAAGCAATAACATTCTTTTATGAAGCGCCAAAGCTTCCCCTGTTTACAAAATTTAAAAACTCCGCCATTGACATCCCACCATTATCACTCTCCCGCTTGTCACTTCCCATAACTTCGATCCATTACTCTCTCACTTTATTGGTCTACTAGCTTTTCTTATTCGTTATCCCCACTCCTTCCTCTCTTTGATGGCAGCAAGTAGAAGTAGGAGATCCCTAGCTTGTAAGCATTGTTTTTTAAACATTTGATCCATGTTTTCTTTTTTTTTCTTTTTGGTTAAAATTTGCAATGACTCTTATATGTTTGCTCATATTTTTTATTTTTAAAGTGTTGATTTGAAGTTTCAACTTTGTCAACTTAAATTTCCTATATATTGTTATTTTTTTAATTTTTAAACTTACAAATTAATAATATTGTAGTAATTTTGTTGTAATACAAATCATTGTAGTTAATGTTTTATATTTTTTAACATTGTATTGTGATTTGTTTGTTTTATCAAGAAAATAAAATAATTAAAAAAATGATCATCATCATTTTATATTGTAATTTACCTACTAGATGAAATGTATAGTCATTTACTTGCTAAAAAATTATATATGATTATCAGGCATTTATTTTTACATTACACCGTAAAGAAAAAAATATATTTAAACAAATTATTTAAAAAATAAATAAATCTCCAAAGGAGGCAATGCCTCCTTTGGCGTTTATATTACAAACGCCAAAGGAGGTGTGTGCACCTCCTTTGGCATTTGTAATATAAACGCCAAAGGAGGTGTCAACCCTCCTTTGGCGTTTATGAAATAAACGTCAAAGGAGGGTACCTCCTCCTTTGGCACTTATCAAATAAAACGCCATAAGTAATTAATTAATTTATTTAATTTGTTAAAGTAATGTATGGCGTTTTTATAGATTGAAAAACGCCATAGGTATTTTTAATAACGTCAAAAGCTTTGGTGTTTCTTAAACGCCAAAATATGTTTTAAAATAAGAGCCATTATACCGCTTTTTTGTAGTAGTGAATCCCCATTTTAGGAAACTTTAAACCCATTGTATATATACAAGTAACCCGGGGTTGCCGGGATTTTGGTTACGCATTCTGATATTTATTATGTGATATAACTGCACAAGTAATTGTATTTGAAAGTAAATGTGAGACCAGATGAATTCTGTTTTTAAATATTTTGTTTGGACACCCCATCTCTTGGAGATGGTTGATTATAAACGTGATTTTTTTTCTTATTGGTCTCTATTTTACTTAAATTTCATAATCCGGATATAATTACAGTGAGGGGGTTACAGCCACCATTATGATGAACCCTAGTATGGAGCCACCATGACGACGAACCATGGAGTGCAGCCGCCGTGATGTTGAATCATAAAGTAGAGCTATGGGAACGTTGGCTCTCAACAATGGTGCAGTGTAATGAATCCCACATTGAATGGGTTTTCTTGAGATAAGAGTTTATATGGCTCAGAATGATTCAAGTTCAAACGAGCAAAGAGTGGGCACAGAGGAGTATAGAATGTGGGTGCCGTCAGGTGTCATGGGAGGTTCTTGTGGGACTCCTATTAAATCATCTTGACATTATTAAAGATCATACGAGGAGATAGACCTCAGAGTGGACAGCGGAAGCATGGTAAATTTATCTTTAGGCACCGATGATTTGTTTGAGGTTGTTAGTCTCGATATGTATTCAGCAAAGATGATGAATTGTATGTGCTTAAGCCATTAAGACCTGATAGACTAATAAGTCCTTCAGTCAGCAAAATGTGATGTATCTAAAAATTGTGACAAGCCGAGGCTCGAAGTGGTAAGCTCCGACATGCAAGGTTGCATAGGGAGGTGTCTCTAGGCTATAAGACCTATGTGTTAGCTTTGTGGTTGATGCCTAGTGGGATGACATTGGACCAGTGTGTCTAAGGTAATATTTTGAGATTGACAAAACATTCAAACTGCACCAGGTTGTAGCAGAGGCAGTAAGAATAGTGTGACAAAGCGTTTTGGTGTCCAATGGTACCATGTCTCACATGAGGCGTGATATTCTACCATTGGAGGAACCTAACGAAGTGAACCATGGCCGGCTCACTAGCCTAACCTCATGGACTTGGAAACTCGTGTTTGATTGCACACTACACACTGTGTACATAATGGATGATGAATGCTGAATACTATCTAAGATTAGTGATAGGAATATGACCATAGTGTTACATGGCTTGTGAGCCTGCATGTGATAATAGAATGAAATACGCTATAAGGCTAAGTATATTGGGGCAGTGTTCCAATAAGACAATGAGGCCTAGGATAATATACTGAGCGTCCTGAGGGACAATCAGTACAATAATGGGCTGGGTCACCCATGAGTATAGAATGTGCTGAATATGTAAGAGTTGATAGGTGGTTCAACCACACATATCAGGTAAATTGTGGTGCACGCTTTATAAGTATGCACAACTTATGGATGAGTTACACAGTGAGATAGGATTAAACCCTAAGTTGTAGATGTTCAAATTTCGAGGACAAAATTTATTGAACAGGGGGAAAAATGTAATACCTCGAATTTTGGGATAGGAGGTTTGGGAATAAACCTAAATTAAGTGGACTACTAAGCCCGGTTTAGTAGATGTCCTAAATCTATTCTCTAATGTCTTTTATATTTTTGGGGCATTAAAGAAAATAAAATGGTGAATTTTGAAGAAAGTGATTATACTTCCAATGAAATTGCCTATGAGGCAGTGAGTTTGTCATGTGATTTTGTATGATCAAATGATGAGCACAAATTATGAGATTTTACAGGATGCAAGTAGACATCCTAAACTTTAATTTGATAGGTCATATTACTCAATTAGAGCTATATACAAAAAGTTATGAATTTTTGAATTTAGCCCAGAAAAACTGTGAAGTTTCTAGAACAGCAGGTAAAGATTAAAATTCTGAGAATTTTGTGCTTCTAGATAGCAAAATACTATATTTTTCCTTAAAACTAGACTCGATAAGGGTTCTATAGCCTTTGAAATCACTCCAATTTGATTTTATATATTCAAATTAATGTTGTTCTATGCATTGCTAGACACGTTATTTCTATATTATATGACACCTGCAAAAGTACGTTATGCTATTCATAATTTGTAAATAATGCATCTTGTCAATAAATTTATAAAAAAACCAAGAGGTTGATTTGTTGTGGATGATGCCACGATGGTGGCTTTAGAATTTAAAGTAGGTTCTTTCTCTTTTTTTGTGTATAGTTTTTAGGAAAAAATACATAAAAAGAACTTTGAATTTGTAAAATTTCAAATCAAATATTTCTCAAAAAATAAATTGTGAATTGCTTATCAAGGTTCGTTATTTCCTTATCATTTATTAGTAACAAACCTGATTTAGGATTTTGCAATTTCAAAATTCTTTTTCTCTCTTTTTCCTTGATTTTTAACAATTGTATCAAATAATTGACACAGACATAGAGAAGTTAAAATTTAACTCAATAATAAACCTATCATTATGAAGATTGTAATACCCTGAATTTTGGGATCGGAGGTTTGGGAATAAACCTGAATTAAGTGGACTACTAAGCCTGGTTTAGTAGATGTCCCAAATCTATTCTCTAATGTCTCTTATAACTTTGGGGCATTAAAGAAAATAAAATGGTGAATTTTGAAGAAAGTGATTATGCTTCTAGTGAAATCGCCTATGAGGCAGTGAGCTTGTCATGTGATTTTGTACGATCAAATTATGAGCAAAAATTATGAGATTTTACAGGATGAACGTAGACATCCTAAGTTTTAATTTGATAGGTCATGTGACTCAATTAGAGCTATATACAAAAAGTTATGAATTTTTAAATTCAGCCCTGAAAAACTTTAAAGTTTCTTGAACAGCTGGCAAAGATTAAAATTCTGGGAATTTTGTGCTTCCAAATAGTAAAAGGCTATATTTTTCCTTGAAACTATACTCGATAAGGGTTCTATATCCTTTTAAATCACTCCAATTCAATTTTTCTAGAATTAGTTATGATTTTTCAAAGTTTAGGCAAAAATCTGCCAAAATTATGTAAAAAATCCAAAATTGTTAGAAATTAATTGAATAATTAAATACCATATGATATATCATCTTCCTCCTATCTTCAGCCCAAAACTAACGTGAAGCTCAGCTGAAATAGAGAGAGAAGAGTTGAGAGATTTTAGAGAGAGAAAGAGAAGAGAACTCGTAAGGTAAGCCAATTTCTCCGGTAAATCCTTACCTAACGTGTATAACTCTACTCCTAAGCTTCTATTCGGTATTCTTGAAGGTTGTAAAGCTCATATTTTGGTGTGGAGGAGTTAGGGTTTTCATCCATATTTGGGAAAAGCCAGAAGGAGCTTGAGGTAACTTCCAAACTTTCATATATTGCTTATTCTGGCTACTATAGGCAATTTAACCGATGAAATTTTGCCGGATTGCCATTGGTTTTAAAGTTTGGAAATGTGATGGCATAGGGGTTATGCTGCCAAAATTGGGTCTTAATGGTAGTTGTAACCTAATAGAATAGTCAATAAAGTGGTTAGGAGTAAAAAGAAACACGTTTATGCAGCTAAAACCGAAATACCCCAATTTTTCCCAGGGAACTAAGAATTTCGGCCAAGGCTACTTTGGAGGGGTTAAAGTTGGATCTTCAATAATTTGATCGTTTCGTTGAGTTCAGGAGAGAAAATTAGGTGGGGTTACAGTTGGTCACTTTTTTGGAAAAGCCCGAAAAAGCATAATTACGAAAACACCCTTGAAACCCTTAAAGTGGTGTTGCCAAGGGTTAATTTGTAATTTGACAATGAATTTGATAATTCTAAGTCTGGAAATGGATTTCTTGGGCGAAAATATGTTAGGATGGCCCTGGTTAGAATTTTAGAAAAAGTGCAGCCGGACAATGTACGACCGGGCCGGGCCAAGCCCTTAGGGGCATTTTTGTAAATTTTTATAATAGGCTCATATAATCCCCAGAAAAATCATGGAAGTATCTGAATGATACATTTGGAATTGTAGGATCAAATATGGAGCCCGAGTTATGGCACGCTTTATAAGGCACACGTTTCAAGGCAGAAAAGGGTTAATGTAGGGGACTTACCTTATTTGCATGTATTTGATATCTTTGCTTATGTAGTGATGTGTGTGATTGCTTTACTTGATTGTGTAGAGCATATTTGAATAAATTAAGCTTTGTTTCTGTTTTGTTGTGGCCATAGTCTTGTTGGATGAAACATTGAGCATGCAGAAATGTCATTATGAGGCATACATCTAGATAAAGCTAACATGTCTGCACATAGCATCCATCATGCATGCATTATGGTATCTATTTTCTACTGAAATTCTCTCGAATCTCACCTTCCCCTACCAATAATTTAGACAGGCAAATACAGAAGGTATGCTGAAATCAAAGAAGAGAATTGCACGAGAGAGGGTTGCAGTAGTGGAGCGAAAATGGGAAGAAGTCTCCGTTTTACTGAGATAGGTTTAGATACCCTAGTAGCCTTGCTCGGCTACATTATTTAAATTTATTAGGTACGAACCCCTAGGGGGAAATTATGTAATTATATACTTATTATCAGTATATTCATACTATTCCTGTGTTGCCCACCGAACCGCATATCATTTTCCGCGAATACTTTGGTAAAGGTGAAATTAAAATAAGGGCGTGATAAAGATTACTACGTTGTCTTTGCCAATGAAGCCCAATCCATTGTCAAGTGTTTTCCAATTTTGAATGGACCTATGATATAGAGGGGTCCTTTGATTCGAGCCTCCAAAATTCTATTGTTACTTTAGAATAATGAAAGAGTAAAAGGAGGGCATTGCAAAAAAAGGCAAATTTATTTTAATTGTTTTAGCATGCACCACACACACACACTTGTTTATTTTTTGACCTAATAAATGCATTATTAATTTAAAATTTTAATGTTTTTTATAACTTTTATATTGACTAAAAATAAAAAAGATATATGCAAAGTGAAACCATATATTATTATTTGACATATTATTTTTGTGATAAAAATAAAATAAATTAAAAATATAAATACCAAATAAAAATGTTCTATCTTCAACATTTTTACATTCCATTCAGTTGTACAAAATAAAGTCAAATTAGGATTACATTTAGAATGGTTCATTATCAACTTCTAATATAGCTCCTTGTATCTTTCAAATAATTTAGGGAAAATTATATCCAAGGACCTAGAACAAAAGATATTTATTGGAAAGGACTGTAAAAATTGTAATTATTCAGAAGGACCAATAACCAAAGATAGAAATACTAAATTGCCCTATATTAAACTTCTTATATTATCTCCTTCAATCTCTCCCACATTCTATTTTAAAAGTAATTTAAATTTTATTTTCTACAAAAATTGCAATAGCCAAAATCATCACTTTTTTAACTTTAACTAACATCTACTTTGTAACGCCCCAAATTTTATTCACCAAAATGTATTGTAATTTTTTGAAATATTTAATGAAGTGGAATGGTGAATATTTATGACCATAGGAATTAAATATTGAAAATTGAAATGTGAATAGTGCTGCCAATGAAATTTTCTATGAGGTAGTGAGTTTGTCATGTGGTTTTGGATAACTAAATGATGACAAAAAATTATGAATTTTTACAAGATAAAAGTAGACATCCTAAGCTTTGATTTGATATGTTATGGGTAATTTTTGGAGCTGTATACAAAGAGTTATGTATTTTTGAAGTTAACCTAGTGAAACTGATCAACATCAGTGGCAAAGTCCAAAGATTTGAATTTTGGGACTGTTAAGCTTCCAATTGGCCAAGGGCTAGATTTTTCTTTGAAATTAGACTCAATAAGGGTTTCATATCCTTTAGAATCATTCCAATTGAAGTTCTACAAATAAAGTTATGATTTTTCAAAGTTTGGTCAAAAAATCTGCCAAAATTGCCAATTGTTGCGAAATTGAAAAGAAAAATGTAATGGAGGTTATGTAAACTGTGGAATAAAGAGATAGGAGGGAAAAATAATTATTTGGCTCTTAAACATGTCAAGTGTTCTACTCTAAAGGCAAGAGATTAAAGTATAATTGTTAAAATAAGAGCACATGTGAAATTGGATTAAAATATTAGTCCCTTGTACATGTAATTGGATTAATATGTTGTGTAACACCCTTACCTTATTTTGACTTGCAGCGGAATATTGATTCGTGGTTCGGTGGGCAATATAGGAATAGAATAAATATACTGATAATTTGCACATGATTACAAAAATTCCCCATAGGGATTCGTAAATGATAATCACCATCAATGTAGCCACACAGGGCTACTTGGGTGTCTAAACCCGTCTCAGTGAAACGGAGACATCTTCCTGTCTACGTTCCACTACTGCAATCCTCTTATATAATTCTCTTCTTTGATCTATGCATACTTTCTGTATTCACCTTGCTAAATTGTTGGTAGGGGAGGTTGAGATATGAGAGAATCTCAATAGGAAAATAGTACCAATATGTATGGAGGATAAGTACTTAAGTGCATGACATACTTGCATTATATAAACTCATGCAAACACAATGACATATCTGCGTGCTCAATGTTTCAAACAACATACTTATGACCACAGCATAAATAGAAACAAAGCTTCAATCATTCATATATATTTCAAATAATCAAGCAAAATAATAACATACATCAATACACCAGTACAAATATCAAATACACGTAGGAGAGATAAGTTCCCAACCTTAAGTATTTGCTCCTCGATTTGCGTGCCTCGTAATGTGTGCCAAACCCTCGAGCACTCAATTCGGTCTTAAAATGTCAAATGTACAATTTAGACACTTCTATATGGTTCTAGACGTCTATGAGTCTATATTGAAAAATTACCAAAATATCCTTGGGGACCATACCTGGCCTCGCCTTACCCGATCAAACCGTAGTTTTCCTGAAATTTTGACATAGGCTATTCTGACATATTTTTGCCCAAGGAATCCATTTCCAGACTCGCAATTACCAAATTCATTGTCAAATTATAAAAATACCCTTTATATCCCCTATTTCAGGGTTGTAGGGGCGTTTTCGTAATTATGCTTTTTCGGGCTCTTCTAAAAAAGTGACCAACTATAACCCCACCTAAGTTTTCCTCATGAATACAATGGAATCATCAAATTATTGAAAATCCAACTCTAAGGCCTATTTCCTGCTCTAGCCGAAATATGCAATTCCCTGGGAAAAATTGAGATTTTCGAAATCTGACTCCGCATACGTGTTCTTTACTACTCCTAACCACTTTATTAACTATTACATTAGGTTATAACTACTATTTGGACCCAATTTCGGTAGCATAACCCTTAGGCCAACCGACTTCCAAAATTTAAAACCAATGACAATCCGGTAAAATTTCACTGATTAAATTGTTCACAGCAGCCATAATAGTCAATATACAAAGGTTTGGAAGTTACCTCAAGCTCCTTCTGGCTTTTCTCAAGGTTGATGAAAGCCCTAGCCTTAAAACACCAAGATTTGAGCTTCTCCAACCTTCAAATACATAAAAGAGTAGCTCAAATCGTGTTAGGTCTTAAATCGTCAGAGAAATTGGCTTACCTTATGAGTTCTCTTCTCCTCTCTGTAGAATTTCTCAAAATTTCTCTCTCGTGTTGCAAAAGAACTGACAGAAATGGGAGGAGGAAGATGATGAAATATGATTTTAAAAGATATAATAATTATCCAATAATTATGTTCCCATTTTCAGATTTTTACAAAATTCTAGCAGATTTTCTGCCCAAACTTTGAAAAATTATAACTGATTCTAAAAAAATTGAATTGGAGTGATTTCAAAGGTCATAGAACCCTTATTGAGTCTATTTTCAAGAAACAATATAGACTTTAGCCAAATAGATGCACAAAAATCCTAGAATTTAAATCTTTGAATGCTGTTCCAGAAACTTTCCAGTTTTTCTGGGCTAACTTCAAAAATTCATATATTTTTGCATATAGCTTCAAATGATTCATATGACCTATCAAATTAAAGCTTAGGGTGTCTACTTTCACATTGTACAATTTCATAATTTTTACTTATCATTTGGTCATACAAAATCAGATGACAAGTTCACTTCCTCATAGAAAATTTCACTGGAAGCATAATCATATTCTCTAAAATACACCATTTTCTTTCTTAATACTCTAAAGATATAAGAAACATTAGGGAATAGATTTGGGGCACCTGCTAAACCATAACTTAGCAATCCACTTAATTCAGGCTTATTCCCAAGCCTCTAATCCCCAAATTCAGGATATAACATTTCTGCCCCCATTCAATAAATTTTGTCCTTAAAATTTGCTATACATACATAGCCATAAATTTCGGGGAATGCTTTTGCATATCTTTTTCTGTTTCCCATATATGTGTGTGAATTGCCTATTAGCCTCCACATGTTCAACCTATTATTGTTCCCATATGCTACTTGTTTGGTATACATATCCCACGCATTTCGTTACCGCATAAAATGTTTACCTGGTCTTTCTGCCCAAAAACATTGCCCCATGCAAACATACATATTGGGTCTTACCACTTTTGTTCTCTATTTTGTACTCATAGGCAACCCAACCTATTACTGTACTGATCATCCATTAGGACACACAGTTCTTTATTCTAGGCCTCATTGCCTTATCGGGACACTACCTGAGGTATTTAGCCTTATGGTTTATGTCATTTTACTCTCACAACACTAAGTATTCCAATCTTACCGTCTTATACAAATATGTACATTGGGACGTACTGGCAATATATCTGTCTGTATTTATGCCTGCCTGTTCAGTGTTCAGGACCAAATGACTATTTGACCTTTATTGGTCATACTGTTTGCACTATTCAAGATCAAATTACTATTTGAACCTTATTAATCATACTGTGTGCACTATAAAATGAGTAGGGTAATTGATTCTGTGAGGCTATAGCTATTGAGATGCACATGCCTATACCTGACCTTGTTACATTAGAACGCATCCCAATCCATACCTACTTACATCTGTGTAGACCATAAAGGTTGACTGTGGATATGGGATTATTAACACTGGTGCTGTTAAGAGGTATTTGCCACCATCCTACCCTACTCACTAGGGCTCATCCCAATCTTTATTTACATGTGTCACCACAGACCATATAGGTTGTGTGACTGTTGACTATACAGGTCATTGCACTGTACACTACGCAGGGTTTAATACTGCACACCATGATGGGTGTAATATTGTACACCACTCTGGATATAATAGTGTACACCACGTAGGGTGTAATATGGTTCATCACACATACTGTAACACTATGGACCATCAAGGCCATATTATGTTTTGGGATTATGAACACTGGGGCGAATATCAACCTCTCCTGTAAATTTCACATTTGCATATATATTCACCACACTTTCACTGCCTACTCTGATACTTCACACTATTAAATACAATATAGGTGAGGCTACACTATCTGCCTACCGTTGTCTTACTACCTCCTTTAAATCCCACTTGGCCTCAATAGTAACCCACAACATCCATAGAAAATATGATAGATAAATATGCCATGCACCATATAGTGTAAAATGATAATTCACATCAATCCGTGTGTGTACACAAAGTTCAGGGCCAAACACCTAGTTAAAACATCAATCCATATGTGCACACAAAATGTAGGGCCAACTATCTCGTTGAAACCCCTATGTGTACCTCAGCTGAGTCCTATACTATAGTTAGGTAAAACCAGTGTACCTCAGCTAGGTCCCAGACCAGAGCTAGGTAAATCATGTATCATAGCTAGATCCTTACTAGGCCGAATGGTACATATACACTTTCCACACCACAGCTAGATAGTGTGTGTTCATTATTCATGTCACAACACATGGCAAATATGTAACATATCAATAATCACATAATGTATGAGAGATAATAGTTACTACATTGGCCTTTCCTGTATAACCTTCCTGATATTCATTAATTATTTTTTGTTGTTCTATTATCTTGCCCTGGGTTTGCTGTATTAGGTTAGGTCTAACTTCCTGACCCTGCCAAGCATCTGAACCTCTTAGCCTTACCATCTTTGTATTTCACTATATAAAGCAAGAAAGAGGTAAATATCATATTATCACAAGGGCATTTCTGTTATTTTACAAGTATTGGTTATACAGGTACTCCTAAAATCACGTATAACATATCTTTGCCAATAGCCAAGGAAGACCTATAATAGCATACAGTTCTCTGAACTACTGTACAACATGTGCTTACTCCCATTACATGACATGTCACAACATGTACATGTAATTTCCTAGGGGGTCACCCATATTAAGATTTCCTTAGGTTGATCACACTTAACTCTTGTGTACTTGTGCCAAAACGTAAATATCGACTGATCTATTCCCATTCACCGGTACCCTGAGATTGCCCTTATCTCGAGAGTCATGTCAATTGTCGTCGGTCAGCTAAACACTGTTGTAGGGGAATTTCTGTAATTATGCTTTTTCGGGCTTTTCTAAAAATGTGACCAACTGTAACCCTACCTAATTTTCCCTCCTGAATGCAATGGAATCATCAAATTATTGAAAATTCAACTCTAAGGCATATTTGTTGCTCTAGCTGAAATATGCAATTCCTCTGAAAAAGTTGAGGCTTTCGAAATCCGACTCCGCAGACGTGTTCCTTGCTACTCCTAACCACTTTATTAGCTATTACATTAGGTTACAACTACCATTTGGACACAATTTTGGCAACATAACCCCTAGGTCAACCTATTTCCAAAAATTAAAATCAATGACAATCCGGCATAATTTCACCGATTAAATTGTCCATATCAACCATAATAGTCAATATACAAAGGTTTGGAAGTTATCTCAAGCTCCCTTTGGCTTTTCTTAAGGTGGCTGAAAGCCCTAGCCTGAAAACACCAAGATTTGAGCTTCTCCAACCTTCAAATAAATAAAAGAGTAGCTTAGAAGCGGAATTATACGTGTTAGGTCTTAAATCGTTAGAGAAATTGGCATACCTTGCGAGTTTTATTCTCCTTCTTTCTCTAGAATTTCTTAAACTTTCTCTCGTTGCAGTAAAATTAACGGAAATGGGAGGAGGAAGATGATGAAATATGATTTTAAAAGATATAATAATTATCTGATAATTTTTTTCCCATTTTCAGATTTTTACAAAATCCTGGCAGATTTTCTGCCCAAACTTTGAAAAATCATAATTAATTCTAGAAAAATCGTATTAGAGTGATTCCAAAGGATATAAAACCCTTATTGAGTCTATTTTTAAAAAAATATAGAATTTTGCCAAATGGAAGCAAAAAAATCCTAGAATTTAAATCTTTGAATGCTATTCCAGAAACTTTTCAGTTTTTCTTGGCTAACTTCAAAAATTCATATCTTTTTGCATATAAGTTGAAATAATTCATATGACCTATCAAATTAAAGTTCAGGATGTCTACTTTCACCTTATAAAAGTTCATAATTTTTACTCATCATTTGCTCCTACAAAATCAGATGACAAACTTACTACCTCACAGGAAATTTCACTAGAAGCATAATCATATTCTCCAAAATTCACCATTTTACTTTCTTAATATCCCAAAGATATAAGAAACATAAGGGAATAGATTTGGGGCACCTGCTAAACCAGGACTTAGTAGTCCACTTAATTTAGGCTTATTCTCAAGCCTTCGATCCCGGAATTTGAGATATTACATGTTAAGGCCCAATTTGGTGGAGAGAGGGGGACTCTTAGGCATCACTTATGGGCTAACTAAAGGTAGGAAATTTGGTTCAATGCTAATGAAGGATAATGGCAGTAATTGGTAAGAGATAAATTCAAGTACACTTATGTCATAAAATTCTAATTTTGGGATAATAATAATTAGAGGAAAATGGGAGATGTTTTATGAAGCTTGGTTTTCTCTTTCCTCTTCATATTTTTGGCCAACAACAATAGAGAGAGAGTGTGAGTTCAAGAAGGTTTAGAGAGAAAGAGGAGAAAAATCTCAAGGTAAGCTTGATGTTCTTGGTTATTTGGCTTCTAACTTGTGTAATTCCTTCCCTAAGCTCTTCTTCTCCATGAATCTACATGTTTAGCCAGCAAAACTTCAAGGATTGAAGAGGGAGTGTGTTCGGCTAGAGAGAGAGAGAGCAAGAGAAATCAAGAGGTAACTTCAAAACTCTCAAATCTTTAATGTTGTTGTTGAAGTTATTGGTTGGATTTGTGGTTTATTGCGTGGATTTGTAAATTTGGAAAGTGATAACCCTAAGGGGTTATGATGCCCAAATTTCCTCAAATCTTGTTTAGTATGTGATTAAAGGGCTTAATAAGGGATTGAGAGTAGAAAGGAATAAGGATTTGAAGTTCAAAATCAAAGTTTGCATTTTTCCTTTTTCTTTTAAAGGTTTCAGCCAAGTAGGGATAGAGGGGTAGGAGCTGGATTTTCAATAATCTGATGGCTCCATAGTGTTCAGGAGGGAAAATTTTGTGGGGTTGATGAAAGCCCTAGAAAGTGAAATTACTAAAATACCCCTAATACCCTTAAACGGGGCTGTCAAAGGCAAAACTGTCATTTGACAGTGATTTTATGAAAACTAAGGTTAAAAATGGATTCTACATGCAAAAATGTGTAGGAATAGCCTGGGTTAAAATTTCTGGAAAAGTAAGGTCGGACTGAGTACAAAAGAGGTAGGACGGGTCACCAGGGGCATTTTGGTAATTTTATAGTTTAGACTAATATAACCCACAAAAATACTTTGGATGAGTCTAAAATAGTATATGAATGAGTTTTAACCTAATTCTTATAAATTTAGAATTTTAGGACCTGATTAATTGCCTAAGCCGTTGGCACGTAGTTCAAGGAACTATTTTTGAGTAGCAAAACGGGGTTAAAGGTAGTAACTCTATCCTTCATATATTGTGCCAATGTTTATATGTTTGTGTATGCCATCTTCTATAATTTAATTAATCAACATAGTTCTGTTGAGAAGGGACAGTTAGTGCGAGAAGGGCACTTTTACCTGGTTGTTGAGTATTAATCCAATCGAGGTGTACAGATAGTTGGGGATTGAGCCCCTAACATTTGTACACATGTCGTAATATTGTTAATTAATTTGTGCATAATATGGAGCATGACATATTTACTTTTCGCATTTTATATGATTGATTATATGTTACTACTGTGATTCCTTGTAATCTCACTTTTTTTCATAAATAATAAATGTTACAGTGGGAACCAGTGGCTCCAAAGGCAAAGTGGTAGATACGGGCAATTGAAGGGTGTGGATCCCAAGATCAGAGTTATTTGGTTATATGTAGTCTATTTTTTAATTTTTTGGATATTTTGGACAAATTGTGTATATACTTTCAAACCCTGCGGGGAAGACTCCTGTATGTAAACATGTACTTAATATCAGTATAATTGTCGTATTCTGTATGCTTGTGGAATTGTGCCTTTATCACTCTATGCATATCAAAATGTTAATGGGGGTTCACTACAAAAAAATGGTATTCTGTAGCGGTGGCATTGTAGCGGTTATATCAAACCGCTACAAATTATAGTATTTGTAGTGGTTTTAATCTAAACCGCTACAAATTTGTAGCGGTAAGCTACGCGCCAAGTGGCGCGACAGATTAGCAGTGTTTTTTGTAGCGGTTAGGTAGACAAAACCGTTACAAATTTGGCACGAAATTCCCATCTAAAACTTGTAGCAGTTCAGTTGTAGCGGTTAATAAACAAAAATCGCTACAATATTCCCGCCACTTGGCGTGACCAAGACCCACCAACAGTGTAGCTGTTATAGCAACAAAAATGCTACAAAATCCCAAACGTCAGGTATTTTGTAGCGGTTATAGGGATACCGCTACAAAATTTCAGGAGTCTCCAAGTTTGTAGTGGTTCTGGACCATAACCGCTACAGAATTTCAAAGGTTCTTGTACTTTGTAGCGGTTATTAGAAAACCGCTACAAATTTAAGTCGCCCTTGGTGATTTATAGTAGTTAACATAGCGATTATTGGGATAACCGCTACAAATTGCTGGCCTATTTAAGCTCCGCCTCCCTCCTTTTTTTCGTTTGCTCATTTTGTTTCCTGAAGTTTCTCTGAGTGTTTTCTTTTAGATTTGAGCGTTCAGACGTCTGTAAAGGAGTTTATGCTACAGTATTTGCACTTGAGGTACATAGATAAGACGTATTTTATTTGTATTTGTATTTTTATTATATTTTTGCATAATAATGTGACTAAAATATTTTTTTTGAATTTTTACAGTTGATATGGCTTCAAAAGAATATAGGGGGAAGGCCCCTGAGGTCCCCCAGACCGATTTTATGGGGTGGCAGCAACCGAGCAGGGGGCAGAGGGAGGGGGCAGCGCGGAGGCAGGGTTCCCGCGGCATTTCAGCCCATCCCCCACAGGAGTCGGCCCTACCACAGGTACCACAGATGATCCCACAGAAGACAACCGCACCAGAGGTGCCTGAGTTTAGGGGGTAGATATCAGCGTCGAGGACTACGACGAGGAGGACTTCGAGATCCTAATTGGGCTCAGGGAGATAGAGCAGTTCCTTGATGAGGAGGAGGCTCGGGAGCAGAACAACCCACGAGGGTCGTCTTCGCTGTCCACTGGGTTTGAGGTGCGAGTCCAAAGTAAATAAATTTTTTAATTTAATAAATTATTTATTTAAATTCGAAATGTTAAATTTGAATTACAATTTATCTAACGTGCGGTAAACTGTGCAGATGAGCAGGGGAATGTGTCAACTAGGAGGCTGGACGTGGCCGGTCTGAACAGCATGGACCTGACCCTGTGAGTTATAGTGCCGTGGAATGAGGGCACTGACCAGCCTATCTACAATGGGGGTCACCTGTTCAACCGCTTTCTGAACGACCTGGGCGCGAATTGGATGCAGTTCCCCCTTCACTTCAAGACGTTGAGGCACGTTCCGAAAGGGCTGAAGGACCAGGCTTGGGAGGAGGTGGTTCAGGTAATTAATAGTATTTAATTAATATTTTTTGTAATTGATTATATTTATTTAATATTTTTTAATAGGATTTTTGTAATTATTGATATTTAAATAATTTTTTGTAGCTGCAGTTTGCCGTCCGGGCCAACCGGAAGAGGTACACCCTCGTGAAGATGGGTGACGGCTGGAGGAACAGGAGGAATCGTCTCTTCCACAGGGTGGATAAGGACGGGACGATGCCTCTGGAGCAGCAGATCGAGAGCGTCCCGGACGGCGTGCCGCCGAACGACTGGGCGGGTTTCATCCAGTTCAGGAGGAGCCCTGAGGGGTAGGTAATGTATTTATTAGATTCTTTATATATAATTTTGTAATTTTTAATTATCAAATTATAATTTCAATGTAATTATTTTTAATTTGAACTTTATTAATTTTAAATGTTTTTTATTGTTTTAATACATTTAATATTGTTTTTTTTCCAGGAGCTTTCTCAGAGGATTACCAGGATCCGTGCGCAGCAGACGATCCACCACGCAGCAAAATCGAAGACCTCTGCTGTCACCTACAGCGAGCTGGTAAATTTTCAAAATATCACTGACTTTTAGCTGGTTATTTCATAGTACTAATTGAATTTTGTAATTGTTTTAGGAGAAGAAGGCACAGCAGGAGAACAGTCAGACGGACTATGGGGAGTTGTACGCCATCACACACAGAGGCGGCCATTGTAAGTAATTTTATTATTATAATTTTTATAAAACCAACTTAATAATGAAAAATGCTAATTGGTAATTGTTTCATAAAATGGCAGGAGCGGATGCAGCAGTCGCAAGCTGAGCAGTGATAGACCCAGGCTGAGGAGTCACAGGGGTCAGTGGACCTGATGTCTCCTTTGAAGGTGGGTCTGGGTCAGGCTGAGTACCCTCGACCCGTGTGGGGGATGGGGATAGGTGCCAGACCTAGCATGGTCTACGGCAAGAGCGCCGCCTTTGATGCTGGCAGCTTTAGAGGGGTCAGACGTCCGAGGGATGAGTTTATTGACCAGCTGTGGTCAGCTTTGGAGCAGCAGATGGCACAGCAGCAGCAGCAGATGCTCCAGTTACATCTGCAGCAGATGCAGCTGCAGGCGAATTTGATTTACGCTCAGCAGACGCAATGGCGTGATATCGCAAACAACATGCTCGAGCGGTCATGGAGTCACCTGTTCCCGGATGAGCCACATCCACAGGTTCCCTCTGTCCCTCGGTACATCGTCCAGACTACTACTACTACTCCTCCTCCTCCTCCTTCTGCTGATAATGATGTTGCGGTTCACTCTGCCCAGCGTCCCGATCCAGCAGCACCTGAGGGAGCCCTACCTGAGGGAGCACCAGATGATCAGCCCCCAGATACTTAGTTTAGGACATCTTTTTTTTATTTGTTGTTGAAATATTTGTAAATATATATATATATATATAAGTTTGTATTTTCGAACCTAAATTCTTATTGTGTTTACCATAATTATATTTATATTATTAGACTGCGTTGTTGAATTTGTGAATTAATTGCAACAATATTATTTAAATTTCTAAAAAAAATAAAATAAAGCATATATATATTTATAGCGGTTACATAATAAAAACCGCTACAAATATATATGGTTGTAGCGGTTCCACAATAAAAACTGCTACAACCATATATATATGGCTGTAGCGGTTCTACAATAGAAACCGCTACAAATATATATATAGTTGTAGCGGTTCTACAATAAAAACTGCTACAAATACTCAACATTTGAATTTTGGAATTTGCCGCCTTTGTGCACATTTGTAGCGGTTATTTTATGTATAACCGCTACAAATTAAAAATAATTTTTTTATTTGCTGTCCAACGACTTTAATATTAGTAGCGGTTGTATACATATAACTGCTACAAATACTCAACATTTAAATTTTGAATTTTCCACCACTGTGTGCAAAATTCCAACGGCTTGAAAATTAGGAGCGGTTTTATACATATAACCGCTACAAAATATTTTAGAACTGTAGTGGTTAGTGTAGCCGTTTTTAAACCGCTACAAAATTGTAAATGATGGAATTTCAGAATATAAGGTTCTTGGCATTCGTCATTCTCTATTCACTTATCTTCTTCTCTATACTTTCTTCTCTCTCACTAGTAGCTATGGATAAATCATGGATCTGGTTGCCGCGTAATTCTCTGGAATATTTGTACGGATTAAATAGTTTCTTGGATTTTGCATTCACTCATGCCAGCTGAACGGCAAGATCATCTATCCGTGTCGGAGATGCAAGTTCAAGAAGTGGCATGCACGAAATGTTGTGAAGGAACATTTGCTTGTGAAGCCTTTCCCTGAGGACTATACGTTTTGGGCAATTCATGGTGAGAAGGCCGGCATTAGATATGACGATGCTCTTCCTTGAAGTTCTCAAGTAGGCGTTCAAGTAGATGAAGATGATCCTGTGAATGATGCTGTGCATGATGCGTTTGGATTTCAAGGCGACAACTTCAACGAAGAAGTGCACGGTTCTGAGCCTGTTTTTATGAGGAATGAAGCAGCTCGGGATTTTTTCAGCTTAATGGATGAAGCAGATCGTCCTTTATATCAAGGTTGTCAAAAATATTCTAAATTATCTTTCTTGATCAAATTGTATCATATCAAGTGCTTGTGTGGAATCACAGATAAGCGAATGTTGATGTTGCTCGAATTATTACAAGATGCATTCCCCGATGCTGAGATTCCCACAACGTTCTACGAGGCTAAGAAGATTATCAACAGGTTGGGGTTGAACTATCAAAAGATTGATGCATGCCCAAACGATTGTATGCTGTATTGGGGAGACGATTCCAGCAGGGAAACTTGTAAGAGATATCACACATCGAGGTACAAGACAATTCGGAAGGGAAAAAAGTAGAAGACGAAACCTGCAAAGATTCTCAGGTACTTCCCTTTGAAACCTCACCTAGAAAGATTATTTATGTCATCTAAAACTGCGAAGCACATGAGGTGGCATGCCGTTGATAACAATGAAGGCAGTAAATTAAGACATCCCCGGGATGCAGATGCTTGGAAAACGTTTGACAACGACTCTCCAGATTTCACAATTGACCCCAGAAATGTTCGGCTTGCGTTGGCGACCGACGGTTTCAATCCTTTTGGGAATCTTAGCACAAGTTACAATATTTGGCTGGTAGTCTTATTTCCCTACAACTTACCCCCTAGATGTGTATGAAACAAAGCTCTTTCATTATGTCTATGATCATTCCAGGAAAAAAGGCACCAGGCAATGACATCGATGTGTATCTCTAACCGCTTATTGCTGAATTGCTTGACTTGTGGAATGTCGGCTTGGAGACGTACGACGCTTATGGTAAGACTTTGTTCAACTTGCGTGCAGCATTGATGTGGACGATTAGTGACTTTCCTGGCCTTGGCACATTATCTGGTTGGAATGTGCATACTGGGTCAGCGTGTCCAGCTTGTAATTTTGACTCTGACGTAGTGCGCCTTCCCCATAGCCGAAAGTGGTGCTTTATGGGGCATCAGAGGTTTATCGATAGAAGGCATAAGTTCATATTGCAACAGAATTGCTTGAATAGGAAACCAGAAAAAAGAGGACCACCTCATACTTTGTCTGGTACAGATATCTTACAGCAGCTTGAGCATGTTGACTTCGAGTTTGGAAAAAGCGACGATGCAGCACAAACTCGCCAAAAGACGCGCAGGACTTTGGCGCCTCTGCAGTATAAGAAGATAAGTATTTTATTCACTCTTTCATATTGGAGATCTAATTTACTTCGCCACAGTCTTGATGTAATGCACATTGAAAAAAATGTTTGCGACAATGTGCTGTATACGCTGCTTAATGAACTTGGCAAGAAAAAAGATCACCTTCAAGTGAGGAAAGATTTAAGCGACATAGGAGTTTGTGAAGATGCTTGGTCAGATGAGCATGACAAATTTCAACCGGCAAAGTTTACCCTCACAAAACTGAACAAGGAAGTCTTCCTCGCGACGTTGAAGAAATTAAAAGTTCTTGATGGGTATTCAAGCAACATTTCTCGATGTGTTGACTTGCAGGCTCGAAAGGTTGTTAGCCTGAAGAGTCATGACTCACATGTTCTTGTGTTCTAAGGTTTTAATCGTTGAGGAGCTCGATCAGCTGCAATTCAAAATCATTCTTACGCTTTGTGATTTGGAGATGATCTTTCCTCCGTCCTTTTTTAGCATGATGGTTCACCTTACGTCCACCTCGTTCATGAAACAAAGCTCGCTAGACCAGTACAATATCGTTGGATGTATCCGATTGAGAGGTACTCATTTTAAATATGTGCTTTATTCTCCGTATTTAATGTTTGCTAGTCATCCTTTTCACCATTTTATATCAATTTTCTCTTCTGCACTTCATAGGTTCCTTGGGAAATTAAAATCTTACGTAAGGAATAAGGCGTGGCCAGAAGGTTTTATAGCTGAAGGCTATATAGGGGATGAGGTGCTATATTTTTGCTCAAGGTACTTTGATGCTTTCAACCGCCCACCTCGTTTTGACGATTGTCCTGAACCTGGGCCGACATCAAGAGAATTTATCCCTCGTGTTGGTAAACCAGTTGGAGCAACTGAGAACTTCAAACTAACGGCAATTGAGAAGTTGCAAGCACATAGACATGTCTTGATTAATTGCACTCAATTTGAACCTTTCATACGGTAAGAATTGTACACTCACATGTTATTCAATCTATATATTTCATAACATTTCTCACTTTCATTTCACTATCGCCTTTTCATTATTAATGCAGGTAATTCAGAAGTCATGTTAAGTGTCAACTCAGGATCTGTACACAGACATCCTCGGAAGTTGATAGGAGGGTAACAGAGAATTCCCGAGCTGGTTTGCGTGCAAAATACTAAATGACCACAACCCACACTCACTAGATTTCAGAGCTCTTGCAATCGGCCCTCTTGATCATGTAAAAAGGTTTACAGCATACAATGTCAATGGTTTTAAGTTTTTCACGGTTTCACAGGATCAAGGATTGCAAACTCAGAATTCGGGTGTTTACGGCACATTTGGGACAAGGAGTTATGCGATCAGCAGTGACGCCAACATGTAGTTTGGAGGCGTCCCTTACTATGGCAAGCTTCTTGATGTGGTCGAACTTAATTATCAAGGTTGTTTCACCATGACGCTGTTCAAGTGTTTGTGGGCAAATACCACTACTTCTCGGGGACTGACAACTGACAACTTAGGGATCACATCAGTCAATTTCTCACGGCCGATTCATACTGGTAGTTCTTAAGATGATGAGCCGTATATTCTAGCTTCAGAGGCACATCAGGTTTATAATGTCGAGGACGAGAGGCACAGGGATTGGCATATGGTCGTTCATTTAAAGCCACGAGACCTTTATGACATGGGTGAAGGCGATAACATCGCCTACGAGAGTGAACCATTTCAGCCAGCCGATTTTGAAAACTACTTCCCTGAAGGCGATGACAATTTACCTATACTGTGTGAGTTTTTTTAAGTCTACGTCATTTAAATTAAATTTTTTAAATTTAATAAAACATCCCTAACAATAATTTTTCTACATAATTTCTGTAGGGATGGTGACGATAAGTGATCAAATTCAAATTATGCTTTTGTCTTTAAAAAAAACTAGAAAAAAAATTTTAAAAATAAAATAAAATAATATTTGTAGCGGTTATTAAACCGCTACTAACTAAAAACCACTATAAAATGGTTATATTAACCGCTACAAATAGTACGTGGATCCCTATAAATACCCTTACCACAACTCATTTCAAACACTCCTCAATTTCTTTTCACCTTACCTTTCTTTCATTTTCTCTCATTTACAATTTCTTTTGTATGAGTAGAAGGGTTGAATAATACGATCAAATATAGTAACAAGTTTTTTTTAATTTTTTTTACAATACTTCTTTCCTTTATATAAAATTTATTCTCACCATTTTTCTTCTAGATATTTTAGAGCTGTAGCTCATTTTCATCTTTTTTTTCATACATAATTACATTATATTAGACAACATAATAATTCCTTATTACCTACATATCCTTAATAATATTATTAATATAATTTTTATACTAATCCAATTAATTTAAAATTTTCCTTTTAATTTATTAATAAGTTAAACTATTGAATAATAAGCTTATTAAATGATCGTATATTTTTAAAAAAGTTTTTAAATATTTGTAGCGGTTATTAAACCGCTACTAACAAACGCACCTTTTTAAACTCAAATTAAATTTTTTGGCACTAAATTTGAATTTCATGAAATTAGTAGCGGTTTTATAACCGCTACAAATTTCATAAAAATTAAAAATTAGTAGCGGTTTATTAACCGCTACAAAAAAGAAAAAATGTCATTTTTCTTTTCCCGCCTTCAAATTTTCAATTTTTTATATTTCTAGCGGTTATATAACCCCTACAAATATCTCCGAAAAAAATTTCGTTCATGTGGATATTGTAGCGGTTTTGTAACCGCTACAAAGGATGTAGTGGTTATTTTCCGTGAGTAGCGGTTTTATATAACCGCTACAAAACCGCTTACAACATACGATTTAGTAGCGGTTTTCCTAACCCCTACTAATGTTGTTTGTAGCGGTTAAAACCGCTACTAATACCCATTTTTAACCGCTACTAAATTACATTTTTTTTTGTAGTGGTTGACATACTCAGTCATATAATAAATATATCATTTAATTATTAATATAGATATTGACCCATTTAAATTATTAATTTTTTATTGATTTATGTAATCTTGTATAAAATAAACTCTAAGTAAAATAGACAATTTAGAAGATATTAAATTTTCTATCTAATATCTTAGTTATTAACAAAGATTTATTCCAAAAACATTATTATTATTTGTTTATATTATAGAATTTATTGATTATATTAATTTTTTTAACATTAAATTTTTGGTTTACACATGAGTATTCTCTAGGGAGACAATCCTGTATACCGTTCTTGAATAAAAAAATATAATACATTATCTAGAATTTTTTTTAAGTATATTAACATTACAAGCTTTTCCATAAAAAAGCCATAACATGGACTTTTATTTTTAAAACTCACATAAAACTATTCTAACATAAAATTATTTTTATGTAAACCCTCCTTTGAATGGTTTAAAATAGCATATTTTTAAAATTATTTTTAAATGTATATAACCTTTCTTTAATGTTTATAATAAATTATAAAACATTTTGAGTCTTCCGAAAATTATATAATTTTTAATTTCAATTAAATTTTGTGTCAATTTTAAGAGTTATAATTTTGACAAAAATTGAGAGATGTTTGTGTCACAGCCCGCACCCCCTATGATCGATTGATAACCCTCAATGGGGCTGGGGGGACACTTGTCCGGCACCGCTAGGGACCCCATCGTGGGTGATGCCGTGCCCTTACAGTTTGCGTTATTTTTTCAATTGATAGCTACTTAAGTAGTAGAAAAAATAGAGAAATTGCATTTAATTTAATGAAATTAAAAAATTCATATTAGTTTTAAAAATTAAATGTGGAGAAAATGTAGGAGGATTAATCAGGGGAAATTTAGTATTTTAAAATTTTTATTTTTGTGATTGGTCATTCTGAATAATTACAGCTTTTGTGGTCCTTCCCAATAAATATCATTTGCTCTAAATCTTTCATTCTAATTTTTCCTGCAATTTAATACATGCGGAGAATCGCTTAGTTCAATTGATAAGCAGTTCTACCAACTGTAATTTGTAGGTCTCGAGTTTGAGTCCTAGAAATACAGTCATTTTCAATGTCAAAATAGTGTTTTAAGTAGCACTTTTATGCTACTGAGTTACTCCCTTCGTTTCATAAATAAATTTTTACAAAAAAATTCTTTTACAATGCATGTTTCATAATTGGTATCATTCTTATATTTCAAGAACATATTAAATGATTTGTTTCATATTTTGCACCTTATTAATGCACTATTATTAATGCACTATTAGTGGTCAAATAAGATTTATTTTAAAGAGCACTAGGTGTTTGTTAAGAAAGTAAGAAATAGATTGATTTTACTAGAACTTAGATTATTTAATAATTTCCTTGATTCATGTGAAATTTTTTTTGAAACACTTTTTATGTAATGGAGGGAGTATATAATTAAGCATAATTAATAAAATAGGTATTGTACTGAATTCGTATAATATACAAATTCATATTTTTGTTTATTTGATTTTATTCTTTCACCGTCCAGCTGAACGAGACCCAAGCAACCTTTATATCTGCACATGATAAATACTTTTATTTTTTATTTCTCAATATATTTCCCTGAAGCCATTTTCTCAAGGTCTCTCAAGACCCATCAAGCAAACCCACAGCTAAGAGTTTCAACCAGTCTTATATTAAGTTGTATATATGTCGATGCCTAAATGAACACAGGCATTACGAACCCTCTAATTTAACCGGCTAATAATGATAAATAGGCCTTTCCAATAGCAATCACCATATACAATAATCCTGTATTTTAACAGAAAAGAAATCCGTTTGAAAGGAAGCGATATGTAATATCGTATGTAACTGAAAAACAAGAGCACCTAGATAATTAACTATGATTAAATCTATCCAAATAATCATTAATTCACACAGTTATATCTTGACCCAATTCAGTACTCCTAATTCATTCTCTTAAAGCGCGATTAAGGTGCTAACAACCCAAAATAAGACGTACAAAATAGGAACTTACTAGAAGCCGCAATCTACAACTTGGGGAACCAATATTCAAATCCTCGGTGGAAGATATGCCCACATTTAGTATCCGATAGTACCTCGAATAAGATTACTTCCAATAGGGGGATACCTATGTCTAGCAAAAAAAAAAAAACATACAAACAAAGAAAAGAAATCCGGCAATCACGAAGGACATGAAATTCATCTTTGATCTTGTCTGCATAAAAATCACAATGGCCATTTGAATGCAAACCCCTTTCTATTTACACTCATTCGTTAGAAGGTGAATGCCGACGCTACTAAGTGAGATAATGCTTGTTATTGTAAAAAGGCAGTTATGCAATGTAGCCAAGAAAAAGTTTTACATCTCTAAGGAATTTTAAGCTTCCAACTCAGTTTATAGGGGAACTTTCTTTGTCCTCGTTTAGAGCTTTGCAAGCTGACCAACGACTGGTGAAAATGCTGCGCTTATCCCATTTCCATCACGCGTTGTTATTACCTTTCCCGTATTTAATCAGCTGCGGACCCTCAGCAAGGTTTTCCAATTTTTCCTTTCTCTGTGTAAAATTGACAATATCAAAAGGTACGAAAGGTCCTACATCAAAGTTGAAGAAGGCGTGTATGCTTTGGTAACTTCTTCAAAAATTAAACCAAGGATTACAATATAGGGTGCAATTCCGGATCGTCTCTCATGGAGCCTTTTATTTCCTAGAAACCAAGTGTAATGATTGGCATAAAACAAGTTAAGAAAATGAATTTGAGCTTTTTATCTAATAACTAAATTGCAATTAAACTAAAATGCTTTAAAAACTAATATTTTTGGATTTTTGGAATAAAAGTGGAATGGAATGGAAATTGGTTTTGAAAGGACTATAAAAACCTTCTAGAACAATGGATTTCATCTATCCTTTGCTTCAAAATATTTTTAGGAGTGTGCTAGTTTCACAAAAGAAAAATGCCCAAAAAACCCTTTGAGCTATCTTAGGTTACGTGAATTAAATCTTCCACATTGGGCAAGACATAATCCCTCAAACTGAAACTCAATACAAAAACACTAGCAATTGCAACCAAAGTCCCTAAAGACCTCAAACACCATTGAGTCTAGTGTATTAATCAATGATTATTCCTAGACCTAGAAAATAATCACATCTTAAAACACTATTAGAAACTACTTTGTATGCAATTTATGAAATCACTAAGTTTTCTAAAATACCAAATCCCATCAACCGATGAGTCTAACACCAAAAAAGAGGTACCCCTACTTTAGAGATGCTATTAAGCACTCTTACTGTGTGATTATGAATTAGTTAATGCAATTGGTTCTAATGCAATCAAAAATCAACTCAATATCCAAACAATACCATCCAAGAATAGAGAGAATCAAGAGAATTACAATGAAACATATATGTAACCACATATATTGATGAGGACAATGTTCAACATAAATTAATTCAAACCACAAATTGGTTCAAATAAAGATTAAATCAAAAAATTAGTCTTAACTACAAATTACAACTCCTAAAACCAAGGATATTATAAATATATAGTCAAGCTAATGAACTAAAACTAAAACTCCCCGGCCCTTTGTAGCTCCAAACATCAAGACTCAATCCTTTGCTCTAGGAGAAAATAAGCTCAGACACAACAACTCAAAGACCCAAAATCAAGAGACAAAATAATCCTCTTCAACAATTTCACAGCCATCAGAAAATTCATCGGAAAACAAGATTGAACAAAGGAAATCAAATTCAATCAAAACAGGGTCACCGAAAAAGGAAGAAAGGAAAGTAAAGGGGTTGGTGAAGGTATGGTGTCACGGCAGACAGTGAGATGAAGGTGTGAAGAAGATGAACTCCCAGCTCTCTCCCCTCACTACAATTTTGTGGCTTTGTGTCTCCTCTCTGCTTGAACCTCCTGATCTGGAATGATGATGCTCATCGGTGGCTGTGGTGGTGGATGATGCCTCCGGCAAAAGAGGAAGAAGAAGGTGAAGGTTGGAGAATCAAGGTGAAGGTCCGAAGGTTCTCTCCTCTGTGTTCGTGGCGCCCTCCCTCTATATCACCAAAGCTCTGTGATATATCACTGCTTCTGCCCACCCTCTGTATCACCAAACGCAGTAATTTTGCTCATGGACCAAACTATATTTTCTGAAATTTGGGCAACTAAATTGTCATTTTTGAAATTCAACCCCAAATTGCCATTTTTGGATTTAATTTAATTCTTCAAGTACCTATAATTAAAACAAGGGAAAATTACTCCTAGGTCCCAAGCAACAAACATATTCACAAAAAAGTCCCAGGAAAAAGTCAAATATCTGAAAAGTCCCTAGGGACTTTTCTGTGATTATTTTACAAAGTCAAATGACACACATGCCCCTCTTCTATTATTTCTCTCTCTCTCATTCGTATGGTATTTCTCTCAGATCTTGTTCAGCTCCCTGCACTCTCTCTCTGCAGAAATGGTGGCAATGGTGAAGCAGGCTTTGAGGTGGTGAAAGATTTGTAAAATGGGATGTAAGATATAAGGAAGAAGAAGATGGAAGGAAGGTTATTGGATTTTTTTGATGCTCAAGCTTCTGCCATTTTTAAAGAAGGAAGGGATGAAGGTAATGATGATGATGAATAGTCCAACCCATCCCCCTTTTCCAACCTCATTGAAACCCCATCTCATAGTAGTGAAAACGCTGATGTGGAAAAAAAATTAAATTGTTGTTAATTCGCGCAGTTGTAGTCGTTAATATAAAAAATAAAGTTGGGTGTCATAATGCTCTATTTTTAGGGAACATAACAGAGGAAGTGGTATGTTTGAAGTGGGAATGGTTGATTCTCATAGTGGTAGGGTGCTGTGAAAATGCTAATATGGAAAAGAAATAAATTGTTGTTAATATAACAGTTATAGTTGTTAATACAAAAAATGAGGTTGGGTGTCATATTGCTCTGTTTTTGGGAAAGGAAACAGAGGAAGTTGTATGTTTGAAATGAGTGAACATCGTTTTAAGCTGAAACGTGTGGGAGGTTGTAAAACACACTCAAAAGGTTATGAATACATGCTTTAAAGTTGTAAACATACCATTCGTCATACTTAACGTGAGAAAATATCGTTTCAAGCTAAAATGTGTGGGAGGTTGTAAAACACACTCAACAGGTTATGAATACACACTTTAAGGGTTGTAAACATACTTAGCGTGAGAAAACATTGTTTCAAGCTGAAACGTGTGGGAGGTTGTAAAAGACACTCAAAGGTTGTGAATACACACTTTAAGAGTTGTAAACATACACGCTTTGAGAGTTATAAACACCACAATTAGTCATACTTAACGTGAGAAAATAAGTTGTAAAACTCACTAGAATTGTTGTTAATATACGCTTGACGAGTTGTAAACAGACCATTTGGCAAACTTAACATGAGAAAACATTGTTTTTGGTAGAAACGTGGAGGAAGTTGTAAAACACATTCAAAGTGTTGTTAATTCACGCTTTACAAGTTGTAAACAAACCGTTTGTCATACTTAACGTGATAAAACATTTTTTTAGGGAGGAACGTGTAGGAAGTTATAAAACACACTTAAAAGTGTTGTTAATGCACGCTTTACAAGTTGTAAACAGGCTGTTTGCCGTACTTAACATGATAAAACATTGTTTCATGGGGAACATGTAGGAAGTTGTAAAACACACTCAAAGTATTGTTAATGCACGCTTTACGAGTTGTAAACAGACTGTTTGTCATACTTAATGTAATAAAACATTGTTTCAAGGAGGAACCTTGAGTACCTTGTTAAACACACTCAACCTGTTGTTAATATACGCTTTACGAGTTGTAAACAAACCATTTGGCATACTTAACGTGATAAAACATTGATTCAAGAAGAAACATTGACACCCAACCTCATTTTTTGTATTAACAACTACAAAAGTTATATTAACAACTATTACTGCATGAATTAACAACAATGTTTTGTTTCCATGTCAACGTTTTAACATCACCCCACCACCATGACAATCAACCATTCCCACTTTAAACATACCACTTCCTCTGTTTCCTTTCCTAAAAATAGAGAAATATGACCACCAACCTCATTTTTTGTATTCACAACTACAACTGTCATATTAACAACTACTATTGTACGAATTAACAATAATTTGTTTTTTTTACATATCATCGTTTTCACAGCACCCCACCACTATGAGAATCAACCATTCCCACTTCAAACATACCACTTCCTATGTTATACTCCCCAAAAACAGAATACTATGACACCCAACCTCAGTTTCTACATTAACAACTACAACTATTATATTAACAACTGCTACTGAACGAACTAACAACAATTTATTTTTTATCCATATCATTATTTTCACAGCACCCCACCACTATGAGAATCAACCATTCCCACTTCAAATGTACCACTTCCTCTATTACCTTACCAAAAAACAGAGTACTATGACACCCCACTATTATTGTAAGAATTAACAACAATTTCTTTTTTTTTTCTATTTCAGAGTTTTCACAATGCCCCACTACTATAAGATGGGGTTTCAATAAGGTTGGAAAAGAGGGATGGGTTGAACTATTCATCATCATCATCACCTTCATCCCTTCCTTCTTTAAAAATAACAGAAGCTTTAGCATCAAAAAATCTATGACCTTCCTTCCATCTTCTCCTTCCTTCTATCTTACATCCCATCCCACAAATCTTTCACCACCTCAAAGCTTCGACCTTCACCATTGCAACCATTTCTGCAGAGAGCACAGAGATCTGAAAGTGGAGGTCAGATCTGAGAGAACACAGAACGAATGAGAGAGAGAGAAAAATAATAGAAGAAGGGCATTGTGTCATTTGTGTAACCCCCTCACCGTAATTACATCCGGATTACAAAATTTAAATGAAATAGAGACCAATAAGATGAAATAACAATTCATAATCCCTCATCCCAAGATGGGGTATTACAAAATCATTTCTAAAACATACTTAATCCTGGTCTCACATTCACATGCGGATATAATTACTTGAGAAATCAGAGTACATAATAATTATCAAAGTGCGGAAACCAAAATCCCGGCAAACCCCGGGTTACTTACATATATAACTTGGGTTCAAAGTTTCCCAACAAGGGGATTACATCACCAAAATATTTATTTACATTAGATGTACAACTTGCAATCCCAAATCCAACACTATAATAACCAACTACCACTTAGATCTCGGAGTAAGCCTAACTACTCCTGGTTGTCCGCTTCCCTTTCGAACCACACGCCCTGTCTGAAAAGATTAAACATTTAGGAGGGTGAGATTCTAAAGAATCCCCGTAGTAACAACTATTTCATACCACATGCAATCATATAATATGCAAACACATCATCTCATATCAGCAGCAACACAAACTCACTCCACCCTCATCCCCTTTTACCGCCGGGAAGGCATACGACCTTTACCCGAACCGTTGTTAGCGACTCAGGGACTGTTGGCGTGGCAGTGCATACAAATAGCCACACGGCTCACATATAGCCTTTCGGCTTTCACAATGGCCCGTCGGCCTTCACAAATATCACACCCTAGCCTCATCCCCTTTTACCGCCGGGAAGGCATACGACCTTCACCCGAACCGTTGTTAGCGACTCAGGGACTATTGGTTTAGCGGTGCTACCACAATATCACATAACGCATATATGACACCCTAACCTCATCCCCTTTTACCGTCGGGAAGGCATACAACCTTCACTCGAACCGTTGTTAGCGACTCAGGGACTATTGGTTTAGCGGTGTTCCCACACAAAGTTTTCACAAAACTTGCAACATACAAAATCCATTTAATCACAATGATATAGCACACATATCATACATCACATAAGGTATAAAGATAGAGTCACTACCTGTATCTTTCCTGACTGGCTCCGGCACCGTGGCCTCACGAGGGCGACAAATGTCAAATCCTAAATCAATTAGGGATAACCAATCAATCTCTTTTCCATATGTATATTTCAATAATACTCTATGTTGGTTATCATTTAGGACTCTTTAGGTGACTAAAATAGGCCTAAACATATGCCTAAAGGGTTGGAAGAAACTACCCAAAAGACTCCTTACTCGAAGGCAAAACACTCATTTTTGGTCATCTCACTCGAGCACAAATGCTCTCACTCGAGCACAAGTACGGACATCACTCGAGCACAATAGCGAGTGAGACTGCGAGTGAGCACCCGAGAGCACAAGGAAACCCTCGAGCACTGGCTCACTCGAGCACGCTGACCCTCACTCGAGCACAAGGCTAGATGCCTCACTCGAGCACCCGCGAGAGAAATCCAGGAGGTGAGCACCCGAGAGCACCCAAAGCTCTCCAAGCACGGGATCACTCGAGCACAGCCATATGTGCTCGAGCACACACCTCACACCCGCGAGTGAGAAGGCTCACTCGAGCACCTTACTCGCGAGTGAGAACCCGAAAGCACAACTCCCACTTGAAGCACACTCTCACTCGAGCATGACCCCCAGTGCTCGGGTGAAACGGCTATGCCCGCGAGTGACAGAGCTCACTCTTGGCATCAGCCCACGAGTGAAGACCCGAAAGCACACCCTTCACTCTGGACTCACACCCTCACTCGAGCAGACCAAGCTCACTCGAGCAGGTTCTTCGCTCACTCGAGCACAAAACGATGTGCTCGAGCATTGCCCATAAGTTCCAGGCGCACTCGAAGCAGAACAGGGAAAAACTTCTCCCATCACTCGAGCATGATCATCCTGTGCTCGAGTGATGCTCATCCGAGACCCAGAAATGCAGAAAACCAAAAAAACACCAGATGGTCAAATTCACTCCCAATGGTTCCCAAACTCTACCAAAAGCTCACACATTCTTGGCACTACTTAGGGAACACAATGGCAACTTCATAAACACTCTAAAAACCAATTTGACCACAATCATTCATTAAGGTCTCATGATACACATTCTCCAAATTTCCCTTAACACATTTCCATCATTCCAGATTATTTCCAATAATCAAATAACTTAATCATTAACTCATTTCCAACATCAAACACCTTAAAATCCACATTTCCATCATTTGGCCTAATTAGGTGAAATTTTCCAGATTCTTCCAAACTTAGCCAAACATCATAAACAATATACCAAAATACTCTAAATGCCTACCTCTTCTCTTTGCTCAATTCAGAACCTTGATTCCTTAACTTTCAATTTCGGCCAAAAACCCAATCAACACCATTCAAGGCTCTACAATCATCACAATGTAGCTCTCATTGAGATGAACAATATTAGAGAAAAGGTTTTAAGCAAAAGAGGATCACAACTTACCAAGATTCAAGCTTTTCTTCTTCCTCTTCCCTTGCTTGCTTCAGCGAAATGGAGAGAGAGAGAGAGAGAGAGAAGAGATGAGAGAGAGATGGAGCAATGATGATGAAGCTACACACACACTCCCTTGCCCATGCCTCCAACCGAATAGGAGAGAGAAAATGAGGGAAAAGTGATATTTGTCTTCTAGTGCTTCATCCTATGACTCACACCATGCCACATGTCCACATCTTAAGCACTCCATCAAAGAGCTCACACAACCGCAAAACATAGGATCCCGACCCATTATCAATGAATCTCAACCATTAATCTTAAATACCACAAGTGTTTATTCTCAAGATTCTCATTACATTAATTCCAAAAGTGCTTAATCGCTCTAATTACAATGATCATCATATTCATTAGCCCTAATTACAAATCGGGATATTACAATTTGACTTTGGGAAATAATAATAGAAAAGTCCTTATGGACTTTTCAGATATTTGACTTTTTCTTGGGACTTTTCTGTGAATATGTTTGTTGCTTGGACCTAGTAGTGATTTTCCCTTAAAACAATTCAACCAACATCAAATATTCTTAGAAAAATCAATGATTAATAGTAATTACAATTTTTATGACAATTTTGCCCTTTTTAGTCCTAATTTAATGTATTTACTCTTAATCTCAATTTATCTTGAGAAAGGTATTTTAAGCTCAATTACTATGACAAAATCCCCAATTAAAGTATCAAAATATATAATAAAAATAGGGATTAGTCAATTCCCCCACACTTAAACTTTTGCACTCCTGAGCAAAACACTAATCAATTCAAAACTAAGCACAAATGAAATCTTCAAATGGTTAAGGTTGGAGCCAATGAATTAATCAATAATCACTAATCAAGCAAACATAAGTCTTAGCATGAGGTAATAAAGATTGACTAAATTAATGCACAATTAATCAAAGAAATGTATATAAGAGAACACTCAATGATTTGGGTGTTTAACTCCTCTAACAAGTATAGGAAATTTCGCTCAATACCACCTTGACTAGGTCCTCCTATATGCTTGTAGAAATTCTACTGTCTCCACCACTATGTAACACCTAGACTCATGAATCAAGGGACTTTTAAAAGGGTTGTAATGATGGAAATGGTCTCATGGAAGGGATAATGAAACAACAAGTATGATGCATGCACAAATGTGTACAATGCCACCTTTTTTTTAAACTTAAGGCTCAAATAACCACATCTCATTGCCAATCAAAACAAATGCCTTATTGTTTTTATTTCTTCTATTTTTTTCTATATTTTTTTATGATATTTTTTATTTTTCTTTTTGGTTTTGTTTTTTATGCTTTTTCTTCTAATTCTTTTTTTCATATATAATGTATGTAAATGGCATTTCTTCATACATAAAATATTAACAGCAATTCAATGATGTTTGGAGAATAATCTAATGCAAATGGGATGCATACATAATGCTTGTTAAAAATGATGGATTTTGGAATGTAAAGGGCTCAAAGAGGGTTAAAAATGGATTAGTGTATAGGGTTATGTTTTGCATAAAGGGTGATGAAATGAATGCCCTTGTCATGTTTATTAATCTAAATGCAAATGTGATTTTGAAAAAGAATTTAAGTAAGTTTTAGAGGTACACTAGAATAGGTGGCAAACAAAAATTGATGAATGAAAATTAGGCTCAAAATCCTTCTAATAGAAGTTTTCTTCTCAAATGCACATTTACAAATATTAATTGAACATGAGCCTAATCAAAATGCATTAACCACTACTACAAAAAACGCTTTTAACGTCCCTTTTTTGGGCCTTTTAATGTCTGAAAATAGGGGGACGTCTATATAAGCGATGTAGAAAAAAGCTGTCAATAACGTCCCTAAAACAGGGGACGTCTTTATGCCAGACTTTAGACGTCCCAAGTCTAAATTGGGGACATCTAAAGTGAGTCAGAAACACTTTAGACGTCCCCAGTTATGACTAAGGACGTCTAAAGTTTTTTTATGGCCTTTTATATACATCACTGTCCAGAAAATTTAAACTGCTGAAATTGGATAGAAGAAATATTGCATAAACCAGATGGAAACAATAGCAGTTCAACACTATCTAATAAAAATGTTATCTAACAATCTAATAGTATGTACAACAACAACTCTAATTCGCACCTTGGAATATAGAAATATCTGAATCCCCTTTATCAACCAACCAATCAAATAAAAAAAGAGATAGGTAGACAATATATGTACAACAATAGTTCAGCTACCACAAAGTGTGTCCAACACAAACCACTAATTAATTAACTAATATAAATAAAAACTTCACTCTGGTATACGTTGAAGAAGATGCCCAGCCAAAAAGTTTCTGATCAAATTAATGTCTTCATACAAGTATGCATCTTGATAGTAAAAAATCTTCAAATCAGAAAATAAGGTTAGATGAAATAATGAATCAAGTGAGTGAATTAATTTGCAATTGAATTAGAACACCAAAAATATTATCCTTTGAGAATGAAGAAGCGATTACTTGTTCAAAATCTGTGGTAATACCGCTCTGAATGATGTTAAACATATAAAGTAAGACATAGTATCCACATTCCCAGCTGCCAGGTTGTTGAGGGCACTATAAATCAAAAGCAAATGGTTAAAATCAATAAAGGCATATCTAAAATGACCGTTAATAAAAAAAACTTGATTTGAAACTACATACCTTTGGATACAACCATTTCGGGTCTTTGCCACCTTTACGATCACGAGGCCCGCTAAGGATTCGATATGTCTGGGTTGCCCTATCATTAAAATAAAAATCAACAGAAATTAAAACAATTCATTTAAGTCAAGAATCAATGAAATACAAACAAAATAACTTACGTGTTGAAGACATTTTTTGTTTCTTTGTCTGGCCTTTTACCCAAGGAATCAAACTAGTAAACTACGTTGAACCGAGAACAGAGAACACACAAACTCCAATTGTAACTATAACAACATATACAAATTAAAATGAAGCTAGATGGCAAGGCAATTATTTATTAAAAATCTTAAATAGTCAAAATTAAAACGTGTGCCCTTGAACAATCGGTGCTAAATAACAATGATAGTTGTTCTCTCCCATTGTGAAGCCTGCATAGTGAGTCCTTTTAAATTTGCACTGTATTCTTCTCCATTGTCGTATTTGCAGGACACAAGAATCCATATAAATCAACTCTTTGCATGTCAATGCATATACGACGGAAGGAGCTATAATAGAATTAAAATGATGAATGTATAAGTTAGTGAATATATGAAACCAAAAAACCACTTCACTAGATGAAGGAAAAAATGGGAAATAAAAAACTTACAGGATTGCAAATTTGACCCATCCTACATCTATCTCCTCTAACTTAATAAACTGTTTAAGGTCATATTTATCAATTATGAAGGGATACTCTAATTCCTGGTCCACAATCCCTATAGGTATATGCAAATCAATCTGCTTAATGCCTTTATAGATATGCTGTAGTCGTGCTAAGAAGGGCCACTTTCCTGCTTCCTACTCATTCTTTTAGAACATAAAAAAACATATTATTAGTAGGATGCCAACAGATCTCAAGTAAAAGTGAGGTAACTCCTACTATTGGAGGTATTGCCGCTAAGCCAATAAGATTTATAGGCCAAAGGATGAAATATCCTCTCGCCTAAGCTATCGTGTCAACCACGTCATCATAAACAAGGATGGTTGTACCTTCTTCCCCTTCTCGAACACACATCACAGCCACCCTACATAAATGCTATGGAATTTGCTGATGATGGTGGGTGGTAGCTTGTTTGTGAACGAGAGCATCTACAACGGGACACAGCTGTGGGGCATCCAAATAGAGGATGGAAGGTTCTCCTGGTGCTGGAGTGTGAGAAAGGTAGCCAAGTAGTTCCTCCACTGGGTTGTAACTTCCTATGTTGCTGTGGAAGGCCAAGGATAAAGGGGTTCTACGCTCGGTAGTTGCCATTTGTGATTCAAACATCTTTGTCATTTTAGCTCGTAGCTCAGGAACTAGCTCAAGATGTAGCTCTGGCAACAGCTCTTGTTGGAGCTTATCGCGGAGGTTGGCCTTGAGCTCTTATGAGGCTTCCTGGCTAATCTTGGCTATAAGCTTGTGACGAATAAGAATGTGAGGCTCAGCCAAAATACTTCATAACATGAACTCTCCCTGCCGCCCCTCTAACATGACCGAGGTGATTTGCCTTCCCAATCACTGTTGACAAGATATTTATTCGTCCACTTGGAGTGAACAAATCTTGACTACTATGATCTTCCAGTTCATCCTACAGCATAAAATTTATCGTAAATGAAAATTAAGCACTCCCGATATGAAAAAAATTTTGTGCTTATGCTCTAACTACTTATAATCCTCAAGGAAACCTCAGCAACAGTTGGATTTTCATACTTCCCACCCTTGATCCTCCCTGCTTTCCATTTTTGTGACGTGGAGAAGGTGGCAAGGCCTGGACCACAATGCTAGGACATGATGTGGCTGCTTCCTTCATTTTGTCCAACTCTTTTACCATAATCTTTCGCTCAAGCTTCCGATAACCACCACGAGACATGCAATACTGATACTTATTAGCTGCTTGCCTCTCTGCATTTGCTACACTTAATGTCTGTGAAAGTAAAATAATGAAAACCGAATCAATAATGTCAACTATGTTCAAATAAAACACTATGATGAAAGAAATTTTACCAAAAAGTTAGGATCTTCTTGTGATGCCATAAACAACCTCTAATCCTCTGGAGACAAATATTCATAATGCTAACATGGATCCTGACCCCTCAGGTCCCCTCGAATGTACTTTGCTGTAAGCTTGTTCTTGAAATCTTTCCATCATAAACGAACCTCCCTCATCCACTCCTTGTACATTATCACGGTGTCAGGGACATCGTAGGTTTGCTGCAAGGTAAAAACATAAGATTATTATATTTGAAGCAATAGGAATAAAGCTATAAATGCATATTATCGAAACTTATATACCAAAAGTTGTTGCCAAATCATATCTTTCATTTTTGGCGGACCAACTTCCAATTGTCATAGATAATACGAACTTTGATTCGACCCAAATAACCTAAATAGCTACTAAATTGGTCTTCCTCCGGACCAATTGGTTGTATATTGTCATCAAAGTCAATATGCAGCCTCTCCTATTGATGTTGATAATGTGCAACCAATGCTCCCATTTTTATGCTGCCTCTAGTTCTTCTTCTCGCAACGGGTTCAGGTCTATCATTTTATTGTCCCAATCACTTTCTGAGTCAGTAGAATTGTCCATATTCCTGTAAGCACAAAAATAAAAATCATTATCAGATAGGAACATAAATTGCAATAAAAATTGCCTACTCTTAGCAGAAGTAAAATAAAAAACACAGTTATATTTTCTAAGTTAAGCTCTTACTCTATATTGTTTCCCATATTCCGTCACCATGATCATGTCTTACAGCATATTCTTCATCATTTACCAATTTTACTTCACTTGTTGTAGGTGGATTAATTGTGAAAGGTGGTGTGTCGTCAAGGTTGAAGGTCGGATCACCATGTTTCTTTTTTTTACTTTGAAGTACAATGGAAATTTTTTTATTTGAAGGATTTGTGACATAAAACACTTGTTTCGCTGGCTTGCTAGAATAAAGGGCTCATCCCTATAACCTACTCTTTCAAGATCAACTGAGACAAATCCAAATTGTTGATCTATTACCACAATATTATTGCTAACCCACTTACATTTGAATAAAGCAACTTTAAACTTGTTGTAAGTAATTTCCCATATTTCTTCTATTACTCCATAATAGGCCATGGATGCTAATATTGGGTTTTTGTCTTTCTTCCCTGGAAAAGTGCATGACTTCAACTTCTACCATCACCCTACTATTTTGCATGGTACTTTTGTCATCTTGGTCTTTTGAGTAGAAAGAATACCCGTTTATATCATAACTGGTCCAAGTAATGATATGAAACAAAGGCCCCCAAGCTAGTTACTCTATTGTCTCAAACACACCGGTCTCATGCAAAAACTTTTCCTGAAACCACTCTATGAATGTCTTGTTTTGCTCAATAGAAATCTGTATGTCATTCTTCCTTGGATTCATGTTCTTCAATCTCTTTCTATGTTTATCTATGTAAGGTTGAACTTTTGCCATGTTATTCAGGATATACAAGTATGTTTGCAACACCTCTTCACAAGGCATAGTCTTCACTTTTAGTCCTCATGTTCCCTTACTTCTCACCTCTTCATGCCGACTTTGTTCCTTCTTCCCTGATAGATAATTGCTGCAGAAGTCCATAGCCTCTTCAACTACATATCTTTTAACTATTGAGGCTTCTTGTCGATAGGGATTTTTAAAGTACCCTTTTAATATCTTCATGTATCGCTTGAAAGGGTACATCCACCTCAGGTAAACTAGACCGCAGAGCCTTATCTCCCTTCCTAAATGAACTATCAAATGCACTATTATATTAGAAAATAAAGGAGGAAAGTGCATCTCTAATTGGGACAATATAATATAACCCTCAGCTTCTAGTTCATCCAGCTTTTCATTGTCAATGACTTTGTTATAAATAGCATTAAAGAAAACACACAATCTTGTTACAGTGGTTTGAACTTCATCTATCATAATGCCTCTAATAGCTACTGGTAATAGTTGTTGAATCAACACATGATAATCATGGAACTTCATTCCCACTAACTTCAAATAGTCCATTGACACGTACCTTCTTACATTCGAAGAATACCCTTGTGGCACCTTAATTTCATCCAAACACCCACACAAACTTCTTTTCTCCACTTTTGATAATGTATGCGTTGCTAGCTCCATGTATGTCCTCCTACCATCATCTCTTAGTTGTGGATGTAAATGTTCTCTTATTCCCATATCAACAAGGTACAGTCTCGTACTAATCTCATCCTTAATCTTCCTTGGTATGTGCAAAAGCGTACTAACAAGGCTATCACAAACGTTTTTCTCCATATGTATCATATCAATATTGTGTCTCACGTTAAGACTACGCCAATATGGAAGATCAAAGAAAAGTGATCTCTTCTTCTATATGTTCTTCTCACCCGCAATCTTTTGATTCTTAACTAATAAGACATTGATACGTTCGACCCAACTTTAAACTTCCTCTTTGGTTAATGCCTTTGGAGTCATTCCATGCTCCGACAAGCCGTTAAAACGCTTTCTTAACCTACGATACGGGTGGAACCTAGGAAGGAACCTCCTGTGACCAATGTAGACCATTTTTTCTTCCATGTTTAAGTTGGTGGAAGTAAGTGTCTGCTTCATAAATCAGACATGATTTATGCTTCTTCATACTGTACCCTGATAGGTTTTCGTACGTAGGGAAGTCATTTATCGTAGTGAAAATCATTGCACATTGCTTGAAGGACTCATTCTTATATGCATCAAACACATCTACGCCTTCCACCCACAACTTCTTCAAGTCCTCAATCAAAGGTGCCATGTAGACATCGATATCATTTCCTAGCTGTTTTGGTCTAGAAATCATCATAGAAAGCATCACATACTTGAGTTTCATACAAAGCCAGGGAGGCAAGTTGTATATTACAAGGAGTAACGGCCACACACTATGTGTGCTATTAAGAGTTTCATACGGATTGATACCATCTGTACAAAGCCCAAGCCAAACGTTTCTCGGCTCGGTGCCAAATTCAGGGAACATTTCATCTATTTTTTTCCACTGGGAGAGTCAGTTGGGTTCCCCATATATTTTCCGTCAGATATTCTATCATTCAAATGTCATCTTAACTTCTTCGCTCTTTTTGCAGTCCCAAACAAATATTTAAAGCGTGGTATTATTGGAAGATACCACAAAACCTTTAAAGGTTGCCTTTTAGTTGTCCAATCGCCACAACCACCATCTTTCTTCACGTTATATCGTGCAATTTGACACTTAAGGCACTCATTTAGACCTTCATACTCCTTTCTATACAATATGCAGTCATTAGGGCAAACGTGTATCTTTTTATACTCCATACCCATCGTAGAAAGGATTTTCTTAGCCTCACACATACGATTTAGAAGTACATTATCGTCTGGAAACATATCACACAATAGTTCAAGCAGCAATGTGAAACTACTATCAGTCTACCCACAAGTTGCTTTTAAGTTAACCAAATGTAATATTCTTGTCAGTCGTCTCACTACTACAAAAAAGTTGAAAGGTGGCGCATATTTTGTGGCCCTTCTTTAAAGAAGTGCCACAACTGCCTTTTTTATTTTTTTCCATTTCTATATATATATATTTTTTAATTTTGGGTACCAGCTGTGGCGCCTAGTAGGATAGGCGCCACATTTGGGATGGCCAAGTGTGGTGCCTGCCCACGTGGCGCTACAAACGCAGCCGTGGCGCTACAAACGCTACACACATGGCCCTGCATTCAAGCAAGTATAGGCAGGCGCCATACTTGCCTATTAATTAAAATAAAAAAAATTTCAATAAAGGAGGATAGTGTAATCCTCCCAGCCAATAGGAACTCCCCCGTCCTATCCTTATCTTCTAATTTCAATTCCCGCATACGTCCTTCCTCATTATTCCTTCTCTTTTGACTACATTATTATTCAACAACTCCCTTTCCCTTTCTATCTTCATTCGTCGCCCCCTCCCTCCATTTCCTATCTTCACACTAAAACACACACCTACACTCTCACACGTCTTCATCAGCGAATCTATACTTTGTTTTAATTTGTTCCAACTGCCATCCATCCCTACTCCTGTTCCTTACCTTGGCTAATTTTTACTGTTTTCCATCCACTTTTGGTCCCCACTTCATCCACTTAGTCCCAGCTGCTCAAATTTCCTCCTCCTCCTCACTCAAGATTGCGTCACCAATGGGCAACGTGGTCCCCCACTGCACTGCACTGATCAATTAAGCTGTAAGTTCAACGTGCTTCCTTTTTTTTCAGGTTGTTCTGCTTATTTTTGTTATCACACGCACGTGTGTATATATAAATATGTTGATTATATATTAAAATAAAAACTACTAATGTTTAGCTCTCCACCACACATCTCTTTAATTTGTTTGATTCAATTCCTATATGGTCCTCTCCACATTTTTTTTGCCAACCTCTCCGCATATACTATACATAATCGTTTGGTTTTATTTTTTCATCTGTATCTGCATCTATCTATATATATAGTTAGAGGAGCATATAGACAATTATATCTCATATGCTAAAGTGGAAAAAATGTTATTCCTGTCCACTCATGTCTCTAAGTGCTGCTGACTGCGTGCTTGCTATGAAAATTATTGGTGGGCCTATATAAGAGCACCACACGTGATTATATATATATATAGTATATTATTGTCGATTAGTGTTTTCTAATGATTATATATATATAGGAATTCCTATTATTGTAGATTAGTGTTTTCTAATGATTATATATTATTGTCGATTAATGTTTAACTAATCTATAACACGTGATTATATATATATATATATAGCATAAAAAATTCCTATTTGTTTGATTTAATTAATTAGTTGATCAATCGGTCTTTTTTTATTTTTTGGTGATAATCAATCTATCATTTATAGTCAACAGAACATGATAAATTAATATAATTTTTTTAATTGAATTTGTAGAAATAACTTTCTTAAACTTCACATTCTATTAATAAATTTACCCGCTAATTAATGACGGTATATCGGATGCATGATTGTCCGGACAAATTTATTTTCATGGGATTATTACCAAATTTTGATAGACAAGAAATTTTTTCTATATAATTCACAGTTCAAAAAGTAGCTAAAATTTAATGGCATATTTATTTATAGAATTTGTTATTGGTTTTTTTATGCTTTCATTGAGGGGTGAGGACCTAAAGGAAAACATATGACTACCTTTCCACTTTAATTTGTTTTACCATTGCTTCTTCTCTATTTATTTTTATTTGTTACTTATGTTTTGGCAAAAAAAAATTTGTTACTTATGTGTTTGGAATAATTCAGAAATACAATTGATGTCTAAATTTATTTTAAATTTTTTAACGTACCCTTAATTTAATAAATTGAAGTTCGCTGATTAGTGTTTCTCTCTTTTTTTTTTAAGTAATTAAGCTAGTAAAAAATAATTTTTTTTATATTCTCAACACTTATATATGCTTTCCTTTTTGTTTTGTTTTATTTTCTTCCTTTTTTTTGAATCATATTTTTTTATTTAAGATAATTAATCATATTTTATTTTATTATATATTGATGTTTTGTACACATTATTATTAATAAAAAAATTTACAACCACTAATATTTTATTGACTTTTTTTATGTGTAATTTGTATTTGTAGTTTTAGCTCATCAGTCTATTGAAGCTTCTATTTAAGGTATGTTTTTGAAATTTTGAGCTTACAAATGGGATTTTAGTTGAATTTAATAATGGTACTAGTTAGTTATAATTTGTAGGTGTTCTAATGATTGTTATGGATTAGTTGCATAAGTAAAATAATTATTTGTATATTCTTAACACTTGTATTTTATTTGTTGACTTGTAATGTTTTCTAATTTACCTATGATATGTTGTGGCAAATATGGTTTCTTTCGTTATGTTGAAGATTTGATGTTGGGAATTTATTTTAAAATTGGTAAGAGAATATAAAAGTAATTAGTTAATGCAATAGTCATACAACTAACCACGTACTTTTTTAAAAAATAGATTGAAGGCATAGGTGGATCGTAAATGGATGTCATCTAATCGGTGTTCAAGGGAATATATAGATGGGGTAAAAGATTTTATTACATTTGCAATTGAGCACACAAAAGATCCTGACAAAATCTTGTGTCTTTGCTTATCTTGTTGTTTTGGAAAGCGGATTAGTCCACTTGATTTACTAGATCATTTAGTGTGTTATGGTATTGATCAAACATATATACGATGGACAAGGCATGGTGAGATGAACGATGCAGTAGTGATCGGGTGCATACCACGAGTGGTGCTTCGGATGAATTTGATTAAAGCATGTTTGATGATGATGATGGTCTTGAAGAAATGCTAAATGTGGTTGAAGGGGTGCATCATAACTGCCCCAACAAATTTGAGAAGTTGAAAGATGATATAGAGAAACCATTATATGCCGGTAGTACTAAATACACAAGATTGCTAGCAGTGTTGAAGTTGTACAACTTTAAAGCTCGCTACGGATTGAGTGATTCAGGTTTCACCGCACTGCTTGAACTGTTGCAAGATATGCTTCCAGAAGAAAATGTACTTCCTACCAAGACATACGAGGCAAAGCAAATTCTTTGCTCTACAACTGGTATGGGATATCAGAAGATACATGCATGTCCTAACGATTGCGTATTATTTTGAAATCAGTATGCAACGTTGGAGAAGTGTCCTAAATGCAATGCATCTTTCTATAGGAAGAAGAAAGGAAAGAGTCCTTTGAAGGTCCTATGGTATTTTCCCATTATTCCGAGATTCAAGCGACTGTACAATAATGCAGAGATTGCTAAGCAGTTGACATGGCATACAGATGAAAGGATTAAAGACACGAAGCTTAGGCACCCTGCAGATGCTCCTTAATGGAAAAAAATTGATCATGAGTACCCTAACTTTACGGATAAAGCAAGAAACCTTCGCCTTGCACTATCAACTGATGGAATTAACCCGCACGGTGTTCAGAGTAGTACACATAGCACGTGGCTAGTGATATTGATGATTTATAACCTTTCTCCACACTTGATCATGAAACGTAAGTTTATGATATTGTCCATGTTAATTTCTGGACCAAGGCAACCTGGGAATGATATAGATGTATACTTGGCTCCTTTAGTTGATGACTTGAAGCTACTTTGGGAAGAAGGCGTCAATGTGTATGATGGGTACAGGGAAGAAAGTTTCACTTTGAAAGCCATATTGTTCGGCACAATTAATGATTTCCCTGCTTATGGTAATTTTTCGAGATACAGCGTCAAAGGATATGGTGCATGCCCTATATGTGAAGATGACACTCATTTAGTGCGACTTCATCATTGTAAGAAAAATGTTTACATGGGGCATCGAAGATTCTTACCATCACAACATCGTTGGAAGAAGTGGAAAAATCCTTTCAATGGTGACTCAGAAGAAGGTAGCCTACCAAAGATGTTGACCGGTGCCCAAGTGTATTCAAAGGTAAAAGACTTGGATAACAATTTTGGCAAGCCTTTTGCAAAATAAATAGAGACAAGTGGTTGGAAGAAAAAGTCTATTTTCTTTGAACTTCCATATTGGAAATCTTTATATGTGAGACATTTTCTTGATGCGATGCACATAGAAAAAAATATTTGTGATAGTTGAATTGGCACATTGCTCAATATCCAAGGAAAAAGCAAGGATAGTGTCAATTCGAGGTTGGATTTGGTAAACTTGGGAATTAGAGAAGAGTTGGCACTGATTGATCAAGGGCATCGTACCTACCTACCGCCAGCGACATACACTCTGTCGAGGAAAGAGAATAAATTGTTTTGTGAGTTTCTGCAATGAATTAAAGTTCCTGAGGGCTACTCTTCAAATATAAAGAACCTTGTATCAGTGAAAGAGTTGAAGTTAAAGAACCTCAAGTCTCATGATTGTCATGTGCTCATGCAGAATTTCCTACCGGTTGGTATACGATCCATTTTACACAAAAATTTAAGAAACACCATCACTAAACTTTGCGTGTTTTTCAAGTTGATCTGCAGTAAAGTGGTAGATTCAACTAAGTTACAAGATTTGTAAAGGCTGATTGTATGTACTCTGTGTAAACTTGAAATGTATTTTCTACCTTCTTTTTTTGACATTATGGTACATCTAACCGTACACTTAGTCAAAGAGATTCAATTGTGCGGTCCAGTGTACTTGATATGGATGTACCCGAATGAGCGATTCATAAAAATATTAAAAGGGTATGTGAAAAATAGATATCGCCCAGAGGGTTGTATCATTGAAAGGTATATGGTTGAAGAAGCAAGTGACTTCTGTGCTGATTTTCTATCAAATGTTGACCCTGTAGGGATCCCCAAGTCCCGTCATGATGGGCGAAGATAAGGGAAAGGAACAACTGGGAGGGATGTAATAACGATATCGGTGATTGAACAAGAGCAAGCCTACTTGTATATGCTACATTACACTGATGAGGTCTAACCGTATGTAGAAGAACACAAGGATGCTCTTCGATTAGTACATGGTGATAGGAATGAAAATTTGTTAACAAAAGAACACAATAAACAATTTTCAGGCTGGTTGAAAAATCGCATTAATGATGAAATGGAGCAGAATCCTGATTCATTTTTTGAAAAATTAAAGTGGTTGTCGAAGGGACCAAGCTTAAGTGTATTATCTTACAATAGTTATGCAATCAACGGTTACACATTCTATACACAAGATCATGATACACAGAGCACGATGCAGAATAGTGGGGTGACACTTGTTGCTGATTCTTGGCATAGATCCAGTGCTAAAGACATACACCCTATCTATGCATCAATGTCATACTTTGGTGTCATTGAACACATATGGGAGTTAGATTACTCTATGTTCAGGGTCCTTGTCTTCAAATGTAAGTGGGTTAACAACAACAGTGGATTGAGGATAGATGACTTAGGCTTTGTTCAAGTGGATCTTTCTAAAGTTTGGTATGAAGATGATCCTTTTATTTTAGCAGCACAAGCAGAACAAGCGTTTTTTATTCCGGATCCTGCTAGAAAGAATTGGTCTATTGTACTCCCATCCAGCAAGAATCATCAAGAACAAGTTGATCTTGAAAGTAATAAAAATTTGAACATCAATGATGACGATCCTTCGTTTGAAAATTTTTGGTCAGTAGAGATTGATATAGATAGAGTGCAAATAAAGATGAAGATGGAGATGAAGATGGACCCGTATACGTGAGACATGATCATGAAGAGGGAACTTGGGTCAAGAGAAACATAATTCTCAATCCAACACGAATTCTGAAGAATAAAATTTTAAATCAAACCAGAAAAAGGAAAAGATAATAAGTGCCTTAACTTGTTTACTTGTATGTACGTTTTTATAAATTTCAAAATAATTTGCTTTCGTTGAGATGGTTGACATTAAACACTGATGTTTTATTTTGGTGTATTTCACTTTCAGAAGTATGGACTCACCACACGATGAAACTGCTGATGATGTTCCTCAACATATTGGTAGACAAAGATTTGAGGCGAACGTATGACGTGGCAGGATAGTTATGGCGAGATTGATCAAATTGAGAAGTAGTGGAATCAAGTTACATCTGGAGTGGAATGAAAATGGAAACCCGTTCAGCGAGAACGGTAAGTCATTAAATAACTTGATTGGGACTACAGTTCAAGACAGAGTCCCTATTATAGTTCAAAACTGGAAAATGGTCAAAAAAGATTATGAGGATGAGATATAGGGTGAAGTTCAGGTAACATATTAATTATATCATTGTTCGGTTTGCTATGTTTCACTTAATTTCAATCTTACTATTATATATGTTTTTTTTATTACAGAGCATTTTTGTTATTGATGATGATCGGAAGAACTTCATGCTAAGAAAAGTTGGAAAACTTATGAGAAAATTTCGATCTGATCTTGTCAAATACTACTTAAGGGATGATGATGACAATATCATTGATACACCGCCTTATCCATTGTATGAAGGAATCATCACTCAAGAAATGTGGGATGAGTTTATCAAAACACATACAATTCAGGAATTTCTGGTAATATAATTTGTTTTACTTTCTCTATTACTTGTAATGTATGTATTTGTAATTAACATTTGTACATTGATATGAATCATTTTGATCTAAACAGGAGTTGAGCGAGAAAAATCACGCTAACGCGCTCAATATGCCATACCGGTACACACAAAGACATGTTTCATATGCACAGTTAGAAAGAAAACTGGTACGAACTAATTATTATTTAATTTGTAGATAAATTGTTTGAATATCATTTAACTTTAACTAAATTTGCCGTGCAGATAGAAGAATCAGGTTCAGGTATTACACAGGTTCCACGACATGATTTATGGATAGCCGGTGTGACAAATAAGAAAGGTGAAATTCATAGTGAGGAAGCAAGAAGAGTAGCTGAATATTGTGTAAGTATTGGATTATGTGTACAATAAATAATTGGCTTTACTTAAATGAACTTGATTTATAATAACTAATATTGTTGTAATTCTTTTTGTGATAGCGACAAGTGTCACAGGAGGATCCTGCATTGGCGAGCTATGTTGGTCGGGACGATTTGTTGAGCAGAGCTATGGGAGTACCCAAGTATGATGGTCGTGTTTGGGGTACTGGTTTTGCTGTCACCCCATCAGCATACTTCGGACGTCAGAAGCACCATAGGAGAGGTGACGTTTCCCAGCTACGTGACGAGATGACTAGTTTCAAGAGTCAAATTCAAGAACTTCAAGAACAAATGCGCCATAAGAAACAACGAGAAGAACAATTCTTAGAACAAATGCGTTTGTTGCAAGAACAAAATGTGTTGTTAAGAACAAAAATACAACAGTTTGTGCAATGTAGGCCAACACAAAATGTTCCCTTCTGTGATAGTCCAAGTGTCAGAGATAGTTGCACTTCTATGCCTAAAGTCCCTTTTCCTTTGGTAATTAATTTCTTCTATACTTAACTTTATGTTATATTATAATTTAGCGAACTATGACATATTAAGTCTATTTTCTATAGGGTGAATTCCAATGTAAGCTATATGTCGAGCAAGCTCCCAAGCATGTGGTTGCAATAGGTGTTGCCTACAAAACTGATAAAGACATACTACACAATTCACCACTGCCTGACAACACACTCTGAGTGAGGGTTGACGTCTGCACAAATGAACATGCCCTCTTACCGATCCCGTCTCAGGATGAGCAAATAATGGTCAGAGGTGTTGTAGGTGGCTATGTTGCTTGGCCAATAGGTCTTATAGAGCCATATGAAAAGGTCATTCATTTACAATTCCCTGCATTTTTCCTTCGTACTTCCATATAAAATTGTGATTTAATTTTTTTATTTTCGCAGGGTAAGATGTCAAAGTGTTCGACAACACAACCCAAGTCTAAAGCTTCAACTAGCCAACAGAGCAGAAGGAGACCGACCTCATATCGTGATCAATTAGTATTGATTACACCACAATTGATCGATGCAGGAGGACGGGAAATACGTCTTGAAAGACATATCTACAATATTGGCGGTCTAGTTGATTATGTTACTGCCGAGGTCGTGCATGACATATATAATCGTGATTGGGTTAGTGCTTCAGCTATCAACTTCTGGATAAGGTACTTGACCATTATCATTTATCACTGTTATTAATATTTCTTGTTCCATTTCTTTTGTTTTTCATGACATTGTTTGTTTTATACCAAGCATTTATACAATGACTGCTTAATGGATACAAATAGGGTCCAATTCATATTTGTCAACCCTTATCTCGTTGGCCACCATAGGGGTAAAGTAGATATACATGCGCAGTCTAATGATCTAAAAGATTACTTTAGAAAGAGAGCGACACCGACTACGCTATTTTTAGTGCCATACAATGCAGGGTAAGTTATTAGTGGTACAATTTTTCTTTTTATTGTTTAACTTTTATCATACCATGATTGTTGAAACTAATTTCTTAAAATATTTTAGGCGCCATTGGATATTGATAGTTATCAATCCAGCGGAACCTTCAAGCCCTCGCATTTACTATGTGGATCCTCTAAAAGATGGTCTTCCACAAAACCGTTCTGATATGTTACCATTGTTCAATGGGTAAGCGTACGTGCATATGTGTAAATATTTGCATGTGATTGAATTATCAAAAGTCATCAGTTTCTATTTGTTTTGTTAGTGCATTGACTGAGTATCGGTCCTCTGTCTCGTTAAGCTACTCTAAAGCTGCCGACCCTCACTTTAGCTATCCTTGGAAGAAGATACTGGTATTGATATATGAATTTACTCAAATTTTATTAGTAAACAATTTTTATTCATAAACAAAGTTAAATATTGCATTATATTTTTATAGTGCCCTTTCCAACCCAATGATATTGATTGTGGGTATTATGTCATGAAATTTATGAAGGATGTAATTACGCATGATCAGGCATTTATTCCTCAAAAAGTAAGTCATTTAGTTGCACTCCATATTGAGTTTTAATTAAATTTAATTAGTTCCTGATAATTACATTTTGCTGATTTTAATTCGTTTTAATTTGTGGTTGATTGTATATATGTGTAGTATTATGAAGATCAACGTTGTGACACTTTAACTGACCATCAGCTTGATGAAGTGATCGAGGAATGGTGTGAATATGTTTTTAGGCAAATCTCTGGGTAGCTATATTATTTAATTCATTACTAGCTACAGGCCTTTGTTGTGTTGTTTCTTGGCAATTGTTGTGTCATTCATGCATGTAATCAAGTTGAATTTGTTATATAATTCATTCACGTATAATATATTGTATAATTATTTTATGTTCTACTTAAACTAATTAATCATTTGTTTGTATTATTTTGAAGTTATATCTATTATTGTTGTTTGCTTTTCTTCATTCTGCAATATTGTGTATATAGATACAAAATGTTTATTAAATCATACAGTGTGAAATATTGTACAATTATAGGAGATATGATTGAACAAAAAAAATAAAAAAGAGTTTTTGTGGCGCTTTTTTAAATAAGGGCCACATGAAGAGCCCAAGAAAAGAAAAAATGAGAAAAAAAATACCCTCCTGTGGCGCTTGGTGGGCCAAGCGCCACCAAGCGCCACAGGAGACCCCCTCCTGTGGCCCTTGCTCCACCAAGCGCCACAAGAGGGTATTTTTTTAAAAAAAAAATTATAATGCTGTGGCGCTTACCAGCGCCACAGCTTCTTTTAGTGGCATTCAGATATGTAGCACTTCTCTAGCGCCACAGCTAATCAAGTTATAAGCACCACAGCTTTGCTTTTTTGTAGTAGTGTGTGTACTTACTCCCAGGGAACAACGGTGTCTCTACATCACTTCGTAGGCTGTCAAATTCATGTGACTGCGTAAAGGATTCTACCTCAACATCGTGAATCATTCTCTCTATTCTATCTTCATTTATGACATCTACAGCTTCTTTCTTGTGCAACAGACAATCAATTACTTCCTCACCATGCCATATCCACCTTGTGTATCGAAGATTTATTCCATCACAAAGTAGGTGATCTCTTATAACTTCAATATCCCATTTTCTCTCATTTAAACAATTGACACAAGGACAAAAATACATCCCATTTTTGGCTGGAGCATTCCTTCTAGCAAATTCAATAAACTCTTCAACCTCATTCTCATATTCTTCACTTGTTCTCAAAGCATTCATCCAACTATGATCCATTTTATTACTACCTACGTCATTCTTATTAACACCCAAGTTTAGAATAATTGTCAACATTGGGAATTTCCTTTTACTATTTTGTTTTTCAAAATTTTGGCAGCATTTCCCCTTAAAAGTGAGACATCCCAAAATCAAAATAACAAACCATCTCAGCTTAATTTAAATAAAACTAAACTAATTAAGGCAATTCATATTCAAGACAATGTCAGCACGTTAAATCTAACAATTTTAGTTGCAATACCACTCATTCATGTATTCAAATCATGCAAATTCACAAGTAAATCCATGAAAGTTCACACTCCATAAGCATACGTTTAATCAAGAAATTGTATAGATGGCCATGGCATATTGTCAAGCAATGATTCCAGCAAAATATGTAAGCAAATTCAGTGCATCTCATGGCAAACTCAATGTCTAACTATATTAATGAACCAACAAAATTCAAATAACATGGATGGAAAGAGTTGCTACCTTAGATTTTCTAAGCTTTACAACCTTCTGTGCTCACTTGATTCCAGTGGAACTTTGCATATATAAATCCTAGTTCACATGCACCATAACTAAAATTATTCCAAGGTAAAAAAGGGATAAAAGTAGAATATAAGGACACTCTTGTCTCTATATTCTACTCTTTTTTTGCTAAAACTTGTGTATGTAATTTATATATCCAAACAGTAAAATTAGATTGCAAATATACTTATGGAAATATCCCAACAAACAAATAGGAAAAAAAGAAAGTGTATATAATTTCCCAACCAAAGTTTGAGTCAGAATTGTAGCAATACAAGTTAGCAATGATGATCATTTATTTGCAAAGAGTAGATGGCAAAGAAAAATTATTTGCTCAGAAAATTTAAGCACTGCATCTATGGAAATTTAAAATTCAAAAAAATTAAACAAAGGTGTGGTTGGAACTTGGAAGCAAACCTGTAGAGGATGCTTTACGACGAGACAACCCATGGTGGTGAGAGGATGACGACGGTGGCCACAATGTCAGCAAACCGACGTTGCAATCCCCGTAGCAGTGATGGTGATGAGTTTAGGCAGAGAAGAGAGAAGAATGGAGGACCAAGAACAGAAAACGCATAGAGGAGTAAGAAGGAGGTGAAAGTTGAGGAAGAGTGATCGAGGGTGCTTTATTGTCTTCAGAAGACTTGCTCACAAGACTCTTAGCTTGCTGCTCACAAGACTCGCTCGATGGGTTCTGAACTAATGACTCTTAGCTTGCTGCTCACAAGACTCGCTCGATGCTGGGTTCTAAAGTGATACTGGGTTATGAACTAATGATATCTTGCTGCTCTATTTTAAAGAACTTTAGGCATCCTCACTAAAAATGGGGACGCCTAAACTGTGTATATGCATCCCTAATTTGACTAGGGATGCCTAAAAGGCATTTAGGTGTCCCCAAAATGGCTGGGGATGCCTAAATACCTAACAGATGCACATGCACTGGTCATGTCAGACCAGTGCATGTGTACGTTTAAACCAGCCTTTTAATATATAAAAAAATTTTAAGCCTTTAAGCGTCCCGAGTCCAACTGGGGACGCCTAAACATGGCTTTAGGCATCCCCAATTGCCTAAATGTTAATTATGGCATGTTTTAGAGGAAAATTTAAAGTTTTAGATGTTTTAGGCGTCCCTTTCTAAACAGGGGACATCCGTTAAAGTAGTAATATGTATTTTCTATAGTAGTGAAACTCAACTAATCATAATGCTAACTCTAAGCAATAACCAATCAATTTATTAAAAATCAACCAAGAACATATGCAATTCTTATAAGTATTTAGACAAATTTCTAAAACAAGGAGTGGCAAAAATTCAAAAGCGTGGTTTGAATCAAGAATTTTCTAAATTTTTTTTTTGAAAATGACATATTTTTGAAATTAAGCACAATGAAGCACACAAGACTCAAATCCTAATCCCTCCTCTATACTTAAATCTTGTATTATCCTTAATGCAAAGCCTAAGGGCAAAAGAATGGTAAGAGCTCAAAGCCTAGGGGGTGAACAATAAAAGAAATCTACCTTTTACTAATGGTATTGTCTCTCCCATACTTATTCTCTTCACATAACAATTAAGATCAAAGAATCATAAAAATGAGAAAGAAAATAAGTGAGGAAAGAGACAAATATTAGATCCCATATGTTTTGATCATAAAAAAGATTGGAATGATCTTCAAAAGGTTTGATAAAGAGAAAAAGAGTTTTGAATAAAGAAACAAAGTAGTTGGTGGCATGCAAAGCCATAAATGAGTGGGCACTTAAGTAATGAAGGACAAAAAGTCATATAATAAGAGAAAGAGTCTCTGGCAGAATTTAGAAGGGATCACTCGAGTGATCACTTAAGTAATGAGGTAAGAAATGTACTAGAAACTTACTACCAGATTTTGAGAGGTGTTACTCGAGTGATGACCAAAAATCACTAGAGTGATCAGGTAAGAAATGAGCTAGTAACTCTCTGCTAAGATTTGGAAGGGAACACTTAAGTGATCACTCCAGTGATGTCCCTGAATCACTCGAGTGATGTAGTCAGAATTACTATTTCAACTCTTTGCCAATTTTTGAAAGGGATCACTCGAGTGACGGCCCTGGATCACTCGAGTGACCACTTGAGTGATAAAAGTCCAGATTGCATGATTATAATCTGTTGCTTAATGATTTGTTATCTATATGATTAACCTTTCATTGCATTTTTATTCTAAGTATATTTTCAAGGAAATAATAAAGAGCTCATGCTAAAAGAGAGAGAAGTCAAATGTAATGTCCGTAATGCTCATCTACCACAACAACTAATTTTCAAATATGAAGAACGGTAAAAAAAAGTTGTGTAACTCTAACGACATGTTGAAATGCTTCCAACGACTATAACTACTCAACTATAAATATAGGAACATTCAATGATGAAGACAGACACTGAGAACACATGAACATACATCAATTAACACATTCATAGTGATTATTTCTTATATTCATTCTTTGTAAGTGGTCATATATTTACTCTGTGAGAGAGATTTTCATTACAAACTCAATATTTGTTATTAAGACAGCTTAAGGTTGTGGAACCTTGAGTTGGGGATTTGTTTACATCATGTAAGGGGGAGCGAGTGTCTAGTGAAGGAACTTGTTGTGTACTGAGATGCCAAGAACCCACTGAATCTTGGAAGATATAGTAAAACTCTTAGAGAACTCTGAGGACTAGATGTAAGTCAAAGTTGTTGTGACAGAATCAGTATAACTCCGATGTACACTTCGGTGATATCTCTCCAAGCTCTGATCATGGAGGCTATAAGACTAACAGAAGGAGTACCATTGGGTAATGCCAGTTTCTTATAGGCTCAATTGTGTCATGGTTCAGCAAGAAACAAAATATAATGTCTCTTTCATTAATGGAAACTGAGTATATCGTAGTATCAAGTTGTTGTGCACAAGTATTATAGCTGAAGCAATAACTACAAGACCTTGGTATACATTTAAAAGAGATACCTATCTATTGTGACAACACTAGCATGATAAGCTTGACAAAGAATCCGGTCTAACACTCCAGAACCAAGCATATCGATGTTAGATATCACTTCATCAAGGATCATGTTTAAAAAAAGGATGTCAAAGTGATATTCATTCCAACTCATCTTCAACTAGCTAATATCTTTACGAAACCCCTCACCAAAGATCAATTTCTATTTATATGTAGAGAATTAGGAATGGTAAATCCTAATGAATTGTAAGTTTTTTATGTTAGAAAATGTAATTTGATCATGTTTTGATGATTGCTGACTTAAGCATCAGAGTATCTAGTAATTTGTTTTTGCGGGACTTTGATACTCTATTATGCAAGTAGAAGTTAACAGAGTACCACATCACTCAAGTGGCAACTTCAAGTGATCACCAGATTACTCAAGTGATAATTGGAAGATATGGTCAGCATCACTCGAGTGACCACTCGAGTTATGACAAAAAAATCAAGCCATTGAGAATTAAATCAAATTCAAATCAAATGAAATGGCATAACAGTTGAATCTGAGCAGTCAGAAGTAGAAGAAACTGCTGACTTGAGTGAGCACTCGAGTGATATCTCATACTCACTCGAGTGTACATTCGAGTGATCATCAAGGTAGATGATAGATCAATCAAGTATCAACCCAAATCTACCTTCTAGTGCCACAAAATCAAAAAGGGAATATATATATATATATATGGGTAATTACAATATTACTCATGCCATGTATGTTTTAAAATTACATCATTTTTATTTTTTTCGCATGATTACTCAAGTGATGTCTCAGGATCACTAGAGTGAGCACTCGAGTAATGTTAGGCATAGTGGCTATATCTACCGGCATTATCATTTTCACAAAATCTCTTCTAGTGATTCACCTAGTGCTCTCTCAAAATTTTCTCACAAACACTTACCCACTAAATTTTAACCAAAACCCAATGATTTTAACCCTAAAAAATAGCCTAAAATTTCTCAGATTTCTTGCCCTAAACCTTCGACAATTAGAACCCTCTTTTAAGAAAATCAAACTTCTTCTCATTTCACTATGGTGAGGACAAAAACAACCCATAATGATCCTCTTAAAGACTCGTTCGGGTCCCAAAACTCCTCTGAGCCTCCTCCATCTCCTCAAACCAAGGAGCAAAAATTTTCAACAAAATCCAAATCCAAGCCAAAGGTTCAAGTAAAACCCAAAACAAAGGGGGTTGAAATCAAAGAGCCTATGATCATAAGGGCTAAAACAAAGAAGGCCACATCTCTAGGCAAAAGCAAGGATACCACAATTGCATCTTCACCTTCCTCAGATTCATCTGATACTCCCTCAAGGACTGAGAAAAGTACAAAGATACCCAAGTATGATGCCAAACTTGCCAAAGCAAGGGCAAGTATGTTAGATAAGGCCTATCAATCTAAAGGAGGGAAGTAAGGACAATCCTCCAAGGATCCAAAGTCACCATTAAAGGAAGGGGAAGGAGAAAAGGAAGAAGAAATTACTTTTCCTCCTAAGGGATTCAATGTCAAGAAACTCGAAGAATCCCAGAAATATAAAGAACACTTCTCCCAGAGAAAAGTTTGTAAGATGATTATGTTGATCTTCAAATTTTACAAGAAGCACTAAAATTTGATTTGTGTCCTTATCTTGAATCCTATATGCCTTGGCTATTTGTGAAACTTCCTTATTGCACAAAAGTATTTAGACACTTTTATTACAATTTGGAACTAGTAGATGATGCCTTAAGAGATTCAGTAGAAGAAGATATGGTAACCAAAGTAAGAGGACAAGAAATCTTGATCTCTCCCTCTAAGATAAAGACCTGGTTTGGTATAGAGGATCCCCCTGATGATATTTAACCTAAAATAGACTCAAACCAACTCTTTAGTATATTAAGGTCAGTTGAGAGAGTAGGGCCCCTAATCTTTAACCCCAGTGATATGTGTGATATACACAAGGTCTTATGGTACATATACTCTTAAGTCCTAAACAATTTTAATAATTTCACTCTTTTTATTGAGAGGGATTTTAGGAATATGTTATCTTTACTTCTAAAAGAATATAGGGATTTGGGTGAAATTATTTTTACTGAGATCAAGAGATATCAGTTTTTTGGAACCCGAACAACACCTATGGCATTTCCTCAACTCATCTCTTTATTTTTGAAAAAGAATAAAATATGGTACCTAGAGTCTAATGAGCCTATTGTGAAGTTACTTCCAGTAGGGAGGAACTAGATAGGAAAATTGGGCATTAAGATACCTCTAAAAAAGCCCTTGGAACCCAGCCTTAAGAAGAAGAATAAACAAAAGACTGAGACAAGCAAGTTGGATGACACTCAGTCCTTTGCCCCTACCACTACTTCTACTCCATTATTCTTTAGTTTCGCTATGCAAACCTACCTGAAGAATGTTCTTGAGGGTTTTCATATGGATATCTCCAACACAAATATAGAACTTATCACCCACATGAACTTCAAGATGGGTAGGCTGATAGATCACACAAATAAACATAATGAAGCCATGTTAGAAGAGCAACATGCTCAAGGTAATGCTATATAGAAGATTGGGAATCTTTTGAGATCTTTGCATGAGAAGGTAGATGCCGTGACACATGGTTCTTCAACCCCTGGTCTATCCATGCCTACCACTGCCCCTTATTCAAGTTCTATTCTAGTTACTAAATTTGTTCCTATTCCTCCTCCGATTGTACCTCCTAGTAATCTTCTATTCAAAATGACTGACCCATCCACATCTAACCAAGTTCACATTACTCTTGATGAGCAAGTCCAGCACTAGACAGTGCCTACACCTGCAGGCACTGAGCTACTCTCTTCACACCACTCCTTTAGTGATCATTCATATCATTTACCCATGATACTGAGGAGGTGGTAGTTATATCATAGACCTCACCACTAAAGAACCCTTATATATTTACCCTATCTCCAGATGATCCATTTCAGACACCTCCTATGAATCTCCTTGAGCCTAAACAATCATCTCCTACCTTCTCTACTCATCAGGGTGATTCTGGAGCCATACTTCTTAACATCATACCAATCTCTACACTAATCCATCCAGCTCTAGTTCTTCTTCTCTCGACTGATCCCCACTTTTCTGATGATGTCAAAAAGGGTGAGAAGATTTGGACAGTGTGATTTTGTGATTTGATAGATTGTAGAAGTTATAACATGGGGTGCATTCGGGTGTATTAGCATTTAGGGAGATTTATTAACTTATTTTAATGTAATGTTATGAATTTCTAAGTTTACTCTTATTCTGCAGATTAGAGTTCTAAATTTAATTTTATGAATTCTGTAGTATAAAAGCTGTTATTATTGGCAAATTTATGAACTGATGAAATTTTGCCTATGTATGCAAGGTAATTACGAAATTGATCTAATATTAATAATATTAAAAGTATGTTAATTTTCAAAGTCATTGTTTTTTAATTCAAAATGGTTTTCGAGTTTGTTCAAAAATCACCAAGTTTTGTCATCATCAAAAAAGGGGAGAATGTTATATTCCATATGTTTTGATGATAACAAAGATTGGAATGATCTTCAAAAGGTTTTATAATGAGAAAAAGAGTTTTGAACAAAGAAATAAAGTAGTTGGTGGCATGCAAAGCCATCACTCGATTAGGTACTTGGTGATGAAGGATAAGAAGTCAAAGAATAGGAGAAAAAGTTTCTGGCGGAATTCAGAACTCAAGTGATTACTCGAGTGATGACCCTTCATCACTCGAGTGATGACCCTTCATCACTCGAGTGATCACTCGAATGAAGAGGTAAGAAATGTACTAGAAACTTACTACCAGATTTTAAGAAATGAGCCAGTAACTCTCTGCCAAGATTTGGAAGGAATCACTCAAGTGATGTGGTCAGAATTACTATTTCAACTCTTTACCAAGTTTTGTAAGGAATCACTTGAGTGATCATTTGAGTCCTGGCCCTAGACCACTTGAGTGACCACTCGAGTGATAAAAGTCTAGATTGCGTGATTATAATCTGTTGTTTATTAATTTGTTATCTATATGATTTCCCTTTCATTGCATTAGTATTCTAAGTATATTTTCAGGGAAATAATGAAGAGATCATGATAAAAAAGAGAGAAGTCAAACGTAATGTCCGCAACACTCACCTACCGTAACTGCTATGTTTCAAATATGAAGAACGGTCAAAAGAAGCTGCATAACTCTAACGGACATGTTGAAATGCTTCCAACGGCTATCACAACTCAACTATAAATATGGGAACATAAAATAAAGAAGATAGATACTAAGAACACACAAACATACATCGATAAACACATTCATAGTACTTTCATTTTTATATTCATTCTTTACACTTCAGTGATCATATATTTACTCTGTGAGAGAGATTTTCATTACAAACTCAATATTTGTTATTAAGACAGCTTAGGGTTGTGGAACTTTAAGTTGGGGATTTGTTTACATCATGTAAGGGGGAGCGAGTGTCCAGTGAAGGACCTTATTGTGTACTGAGGTACCAAGAACCCACTGAATCTTAGAAGATATAGTGAAACTTTCAGAGGAACTTTGAGGACTGGACATAGGTCAAATCAGTTGTGACCGAAGCCGTATAACTCCTAGTGTACACTTCAGTGATATCTCTCCAAGCTCTTAGCAACTTTAAATTTTTTCAATTGTTATATATGACTCGAACTTTCTGTGATCACCCAATTCAACTCCCCCTCTTGGGTGAAACGCTTGCACTAACAACAATCTGAGGCTTAAATCTCCTTAGACTCTTTTAGGAAAAGTTTTCATCTTGGATGAGAAACATACATTTCCTTTTTGTAATCACTTCTCCTAGAATATACCTTCTTGGTAGTGTAAGTTTCTGCAAAAGAAACACCTTACAAGTAGTAGTATCTAGTCCATAATTAAATACATAGAGAGGTCTAAAATAAAACATAGGCATTATACGAATGAGATTCTCCAAATAAACTTCACAACTAAGAAAGTCAATTTGGTTCCCTTCAGTAGGAACTAAATAAGTGGTTATATTTTGAATATCCTCTTGTGCTTGTAATAGGGAAAATGCAGAATCCAACTTAATGTTGGAGTGCAGTACATCACTTTTGCAATCACAAGAGTTGGGAGGTAAAAGAGTAGAAGAAGAAAGAGAATCACCACCAAAAATATCTAAACAAGTATTTTCATTTTCTATATCAGGTGAAAAATTGTAAGAAAGAACTAAATAGAAAGATTCATTTTTATTTACAATTTTATCATTCAAAATTGTTGAATCTTTCCTTATTGAACTACCTAAAACATGTGATTCAGAGGGAGCAAAAGATGCATAATTGTCTAGGCCTTTATCAATGTAGCATGCATTTTGATGTTATCAATTGAACTAGATGAAGAATTAAGGTTGTTAAACCCCTTAACATTTTTTGATCATCATATAGCATTAAACGCATAGTTTCATATGTCCCTTTTTGCTACACAAGAATAGCTCCTTGAACTACATGCCAACGGCTCAAGCGATTATTCCAGTCCTAAAATTCCAAATGTACAAAAATTATATTAAAATCCATTCATGTACCACTTTAGAGACTTCTATAGTATATTTTGTGGTCATATTAGTCTATATTAAAAAATTACCAAAATGCCCCTAGGACCCGATCTCGGCCTTACCGTACCCAGTCCGACTATACTTTTTAGAAATTTTAACCTATGCTATTCTAACATATTTTCACCCAAGGAATCCATTTTTTACCTCAATTTTTGCAAAATCACTGCCAAACAATAGTTTCACAATTTTCCAAAAACTGACAGATCTTCAGTCAACTTTGTAAATTCATAACTAATTCTAGAAAATTCCAAATTGACTGATTCCAAAGTGTAAATGAAGCTCTTTAAATTTAATTTCAAGAAAAAATATCCAAAGATAATTACTAATTACAAATTTTTCCCCAAAATTTGGCCAACTACTACTGTTCCAGATTGCATTCCAGAAACAGAGCTCAACTTCAAAAATCTATATCTTTTAATCTACTAGTCCAAAAATTATGTTTACCCATCAAATTAAAGGTCTAAATGTCAACTTTAAATCTGAAAAGTTTCATAATTTTTTATTTTAGGTTTCCAAAATTTCGCCAAAACCAATCTAACTTCCAGAAATATAATCTGTAAACAACTAAACTTCAAAAATTCATAACTAACTCTACAAAAATTGAAATGGAGTGTTCCCAAGTCCTATGTGACTCTAATTAAATATAATGTAAGGGAAAAATATTAGTCCCTTCAAATTATAAGCCAAATTTTCCCAGAATTTTTGAAAATCATAACTTCTAGACTTGAACGTCCAAAATGACCTATGTTTCTTACTTAACTTTGAAAACATATGTCAAAATAATGCATTCTTGGACTCATGGGAAAGCTACGAATTTTTACCACCTTCCTAAAAAATTTCATAATTTGTTTCTAAGATTTGGATGATCAAAACTCAATAGGAAGCTGATTGACTCCCAAAAAGGTTAGTTTTGACAATTTGACTTGAAAAATCAAGAACTCATTCATTTGCACTCCAAATTGTACATTTCTTGATTCTATCATCAACTAAAAATCCTAAAATATCTATAATAAAAACACCTATTTGAAAAAATCCATCTATAGCCTCTGTTTAAGCTTCTACAAAGTTCAGGTAGATACTCTGTTTTTCAGATAGCAAAACAGGGTGAAGAAAACTAATATGTAACTATGAATTTATACTCTAAACCTCATGAATTGTAACTCTATATTCTCCTACACATATATCCTGAGGTTAATGATCAAATTTTAGAACAAAAAAACCCCAAAATTTGCCCTAAATTGGTCATACAATCACTAGTTTAACAACTTTTTGGTGACAGAATTTTCCGACGAATTTTCTCTTATTCAAGCCACAAAACCACCATAACAACAACCTCAAATCCACTCAAACCAAATGGTATAAGCAAGCTAAATATGTAAGAGACTCACCTACATAAGAATATGGTGTTGCATGTATGATTTGTAGCCTCCTCTTCCTCTGGTTTAACTCTCTCTCACTCATGTCTCTCTTTCGTTCTCTCTTCTATTTTCTTTCTTTTTGCTTTAGATGTAGAATGTAAATGGATGAGTGAGGAGGCTGATATGATTTATTTACTAGGTGTGTGTGTGTGCGCGCTATCTACATATGGCTAGAGAGCGTGTGTGTGTGTAGTTTATTGGTTTATCCTTTTGTGTTGTCCAATTGTAAGCAAAAGTATTTGTGTGTGTTGAAGAAGCCTCCAGGTGTGTAAACAAAAGAAGATGGAGTGATTAATGTTAGAGTGTGTGTGTCAGCAGATTTTAATATTAATTACACATACTAAGCCCTAATTTCCCCCTTTGTCTAATTTAAAATTCCTTAAATTTCGTAGGTTCCATAATTTGACTTATTATATAATTCCCATTTAAATTTTCTTTTTGAAAAAAATTTAACCTTTTACTAAATTTCAGGATATTACAATTCTCCCCCTGTAAAAATAAATTTTGTCCTCGAAATTTGTTACATCTATGAAGACATAAATTTTGGGTAACGTTTCATCATGTCTTCTTCATCTTCCCAAGTTACTTCTCTAGAAGATAACACCTTCCAGACAACTTTGATGAACGGAATACTCTTACGCCTAAGTTGTTTCTCCTGTTATTCAATGATTCAATCAGGTGCAACCTCATATATAAGATAATCCTGAACATCTAGCTCTTCATATTTAATCACATGTTATGGGTCAGGGTGATATTTCTTTAATTATGAGACATGAAAGACATCATGTAGTTTGCTCAAACTTGAGGGTAAAGCTATTTGTAGGCTACTGGCCCAATCTTAGACAAGATTTTAAAAGGACCAATATACCTAGGGCTCAACTTCTTCATCTTTAATGACCTGCCAATGCCTGTAATAGGTGAAACCTTCATAAACACATGATCCCCAACTTCAAACTTGAGGGGTTTTGTCACTTGTCAGCGTAGCTTTTCTGCTTGCTCAGAGCAGCCAATAATCTCTGCTTGATTAGCCTTATCTGCTCTATGGTTTGATCAACTATATCCAGCCCATACATTTGTCTCTCAGATAACTCTATCCAACATAAGGGTAATTGACACTTCTTTCCATACAATGCTTCATAGGGAGTCATTTGAATGCTCGAATGGTAGCTGTTGTTGTATAAGAACTCTGCAAGTGGAAGGAATTGATCCCAACTGCCTTTAAATTCTAAATCACATGCTCTGAGCATATTCTCTAGTGTTTAGATTGTTCTTTTAGTTTTCCCATCCATCTGAGGATGATAGGCCGTACTGAATCGGAGCTTGGTACCAAAAGCTTTGTGCACTGCCCTCCAAAACTGGACGTAAATCGATGATCTTTGTAAGATATGAAATTCTTTGGCATACCATTAGACGTACAATCTTATTGATATAGATTTCTGTGAGTTTATCGGAAGAGTAGTGAATACTGATTGGGATAAAATGGGGTGTCTTCGTGAATCGATCCACATTACCCAGATTACATCATGATTTCAAACCTTAGGTAATTCTATAACGAAATCCATGGTGATACTCTCCTATTTCCACTAAAGAATTATAGGATTTTGTAGAAGTCCTGATGTTCCTTGATGCTCGGCTTTCACTTTCTGACAAGTAAGACATCGAGCAATAAGCTTTGTTACATCTATTTTCATGCCTAGCCACCAATATGTAGACTTCAGATTGTGGTACATCTTGATTGCTCCTGGGTGTAGAGTATATTTACTCTTATGTGCCTTTTCCAGGATTTTCTGCTTCAACTCCATTTGCAGTGGAACGTATATTTGCTTCTTGTATCTGACTAGCTCACTTGGTGACAAGTCATGTTCCTGAGTCTCTTTCTTTACGATCATATCTTTGATAGACTGGGCACTTCTATCTTGTATATCAGCTTCTTTTATATATGCTTTTAAGTCATTCTCTACTTGTCTGATGTTGATATTGTCTATCATAATTTGATTTGATAAGATGAGATCTCTACAGTTCTCAATCAGCCTTTACTCATGAATCATGAGGTCTGTTAACTGCATTGCTTTGCTGCTCAATACATCTGCCACTACATTAGCCTTGCCTGGATGATATTTGATTTCCAGGTTATAATCTTTAAGCAACCCCAACCACTGACATTGTCTCATGTTGAGCTCTTTCTAATAGTACAGATATTTCAAACTCTTGAGGTCGCAGTACAGCTCCATGGTCTCCCTATAAAGATAACGTCTCCAGATTTTCAGTATGAACACAACTGCTGCTAACTCAAGATCATGTGTGGGATATCTCTATTCGTGAGGCTTTAGCTGACGAGATACATATGCCACTACTCGGTCCTGCTACATCAAAACACATCCCTATCCCTATCCATTAGCATCTATGTAAACAGCAAAGGTTAATTGCGGATCTGGAATTGTTAACACTGATGTTGTTGTTAATTTATGTTTTAGCTTTGTGATGCTCCTCTCATAACTGCTATCCCACACAAACTGTTGAGTTTTCCATTTTAACTTTGTCAACAACAAAGCTATTCTAGAGAAATTTTGTATAAATTGCTTGTAATACCCGATATGACCCAGAAAACTGCGTATCTCAAAAATAGTTTTTGGCCTCTTCCAGTTCAGTACTGCTTCCACCTTGTTAGGATCCACCAATACCCCTTGTTGTAAGACTACATGGCCCAGAAATATTACTTCTGGAAGCCATAACTTGCATTTAATCAGGTTGGCATAGAGATGCTTTTCCTTCACCATGTTCAATACTGTTCACATTTGTTACTTATTTTTCATTTTACTCCTTGAGCTCATCACTATGTGATTAACCAACCAATTTTTAGGATTACCACTAAGCCCTGTAGCCATGCAACAGTAGACAATCAAGTTTGCTAGTGACTCATATCTCTTGGCATTCAATATACAACTCACACATACATCAGCTGTGACAACCCTAACACCCGAGAGTGTAGGCACAATCTATTTATATAGAAATATGTGAAAGCTTACAAATTTCACTTCCCTTTCTAGGGTAGCCCGTTCATATCCTCTGAAAATTTCCAGAGAATTCGTCAGCCTACTAGGCCATCAAACCATCATTCCCAACTACCCTTTGTTCTATTAAAGATCTAACTCTCAATCATTCTTTCTAAGCAATCATTCTTTCCATGGGAATATTTTATAATCATGGTCTTTCCTTATACTAGACTAACAACTAGAAATCTTTCAAAGTCCCTTTCTATAAAGATTCGTGTCCATAATAATCTTGTTCCTCAATTCCATGGATCGTTACTAGCCCAACACAATTTTGAATAAATTTGCCAGCCTAAGGACATACCGGTCTACTAGGTCTTAAGACTTTTGGACACATAAGTCCATTACAACATATTCAGCATGTAAGATTTTACAGCCTAAGGTCCCTAACCCAACTTTTAGGTTCATCATGAAATCTAGAACCTTAACATCACATATATTGGAAATTATTTTCCTCAAATATACCCAATAGGTTCGCTAAGCATTAGAATCAATAGCGCCTATTCTAACCTCCACAACATTTGGGTATTATCCTTAAAACATTACTAAAGGTTCAACACTATCCACAAGGTTCAACTTTCCATCATGAACAGAACCATAATGCACCCTTATTCACATTTTGACCTAAGTACTATTTCAGCTTAGATTTGATTCAAGACTATTTCAACCTTTAGTATCATCATATCGGATCCTCCAGGATTGATATACAGCACAATCACTGCTAATCATTGCTTAGATATCATATTATACCATTCTTAGCTATATTCTATAACTCAAACAACTTTGAGTTATTTCAGCGTTCCTCGAACCTAAGGCTCAACATTGATTCTTGATTTACAATCTATCCCTTAATTTTATTCTATAACCTCAAAATCAATTTAGTCAAAGATCATTCTACCTTAATCATATCCAACATACATACTAAAATCATCATATAGTACTATATGTCACAATTAATTAATATCGTCACTTAGCATAGAGAAACCTCAAAACAATTACTATACCTCAAATTTCCCATCACCTTATCAAATGAACTTTTCTGCACAGTAATTACTACAACAGAAATGGTTTGAATTAAGATTAATACTTATATTGTCAACATCTCCATAGTTCTAAACATCATTTGAATCATCTAACTAAAATGATTATTAGTCATGAAGAAACCTTAAGATAATCACTATTCCTCAAGTCTCCATGACCTTACCAACTTAACTTCCTTGGTTGTCACCCATCCTAGGATTTCTCTAGGTTGAGCACGCTTAACTTTCATGCACTCGAGTTGAAACATAGATACCGACTCTATCTGCTCTTGACCACTGATACCATGTGACTACTCTCACCTCAAAAGATTTACCGGCTTCATCTGGTCACCCAAAATATAATGACTGGGCCCCACATCATTCCCTGTATATTCACCACTGTACCAGATTGGTACTGTGATCCATGAAGTCCTAAAAGCATTCGGTTGGACCTCTCTCGACAGTATCAATCTTCTTCCGGTATTACACTATATGTTGCCTTCAAGTGTTCCCAAATCCTTCAGGGCTGACTCACAGACTAGGAAGATTCACTCCTTTAGTACCCCCATCCGTGCATATATTCTAGCACTATATAATTAGTACCAAATCAATATACTATCTTGATATTGCCAGAACCGCATGCTTTAATACCAAAATTGTCAAACCCCTTAACATTTTCGATATTTATAGAGCATTAAGCGCATAGTTTCATAAGACATATAGAAATAGCATAAACATATTGACATTAGGTACTTATTTACAATACAGAAGAATCTTACCAGAGTTTGAAAAATATACACAAATGTATAGAGTGTTCAACATAAAGCAAAAGTACAAATGTAGATAACCACAACAATTCTAGTATACTTTGGGACTCTATGTACCGATAGCCTCTGTCTTTTCCTTTAAGCCACTAGCTTCTACTGGAATGTTTTTCAGTTTGATAAAGGGTGAGATGTGAGTGAATCTCAGTGGTAACATTCTTTTCTGACATATAAAATGTGAAAATAAATATGTAATGCACCATGTCATGAAGAAGCTAACTCATGTTGTGTGCACACTGTCCAAGGCAAAATGACTATTTGCTACCCTGACTGAACTCATGTCCATGGTCCAACGACATGTTTAGACCCTGGCTTATCTGCGTGTACCATAACTGGATCCCTGATCACAGCTAGGTCGTGTGCCCTCAGCACTGTCATGTTGTAAAAGATGGTATACACAAAGCAAACAAATTATTACATAGTATATGAAAGAAAGTGTTACGACCTTATGTCCCTTTTTGCTACACAAGAATAGTTCCTTGAACTACGTGCCAACGGCTCAAGCAATTATTTCGATCCTAAAATTCCAAATTTATAAGAATTACATTAATACCCATTCATGTACCACTTTAGAGACTTCTATAGTGTTTTTGGTAGTTATATTACTCTATATTGAGAAATTACCAAAATGCCCCTGGGACCTGGTCCTAGCCCCATCGTACCCGGTCTGACTAGACTTTTTCAGAAATTTTAACCCAAGCTATTCTAACATATTTTTGCCTAAGGAATCCATTTTGACCTCGATTTTTGTAAAATCACTACCAAACGACAGTTTCACAATTTTCCAAAAACTGCATCGTTTTAACAGCGCCCACTTAGGTCAGGTTTAGATCTCCTGCTTGATTTTGGGGATGAGATAGAGTCGTGAAATGGCATAACAGAGGAGCCATAAGCTTCAGAATCACCTTCAGGTTGAACGGCATCATCATCGCATCACCTTTTCCGTCACCGATGACTCTCACCCTCAACACTATCGTCACCGACAATGGAGTTACAACTCATCACTGCCGTTATAAGTCTTCTGAAATTAATGGCAGCATTTGACACTTACAGAGAGGAGGAGGAAGATTCAAATAAGGACTCCTGAACTTGAGCTTCACTATCTTTGTTATTAACCAAGCTTCTGTCAGGATTTTTAGAGCTTCAGCCTTTAGATTCAAAGAGCAACTACCGTTGATTTCTCCAAATTGAGCAACCTTCATATTAGAATTTACGGTGGAGCTGTGTTCATAGGTTGTAGTGGTTAAAGTTCTCATTTCCTAATGTAATGGTTTGAATATTGATGCTTAGAGCTACGAAAGGGGAGTTTTAGGTTTAGTTCATTCGCTTGACTATATATTTATGATTTCCTTGGTTTTAGGAGTTGTAATTTGTTGCTAAGACTAATTTGCTTGGTTTAATCTTTGTTTGAACCAATTTGTGATTTGAATTAGTTTATGTTGAACATTATGCTCATCAATATATATGGTTACATATATATTTCATTGTAATTCTCTTGATTCTCTCTATTCTTGCATTGTATTATTTGGATATTGAGTTGATTTTTTATTGCATTGGAACTAATTGCATTAACTAATTCATAATCACATACTAAGAGTGATTAATAGCATCTCTAGAGTAAGGGTTCATCTCTTTTGATGTTAGACTCATCTGTTGATGGGGTTTGGTATTTTAGAAAACTTAGTGATTTCATAAATTGCATATAAAGTGGTTTCTAATAGTGTTTAAAGAAGTGATTATTTTCTAGGTCTAGGAATAATTATTGATTAATGCACTAGATTTAACAGTGTTTGAGGTTTGGTATTTTGAGAGACTTTGATTGCAATTGCTGGTGTTTTGTATTGAGTTTCGGTTAGAGAGATTAAGTCTTGCTCGATATGGAAGATTTAATTTACTTAACTCAAGCTAGCTAAAGGGTCTTTTGGGAATTTTTTGTCAAACTAGCACACTCCTAAAAATATTTTGAAGTAAAGGATACATGAAATCTATTATTCTAAGAGGTTTTTTATCATACCTTTTAAAATCAATTTCCATTCAATTCCACTTTTATTCCAAAAATCCAAAAATATTAGTTTTTAAAGCATTTTAGTTGAATTGCAATTTAGTTGTTAGATAAAAAGCTCAAAATCATTTTTTAATTAGTTTTATGCCAATCATCACACTTAATTTTTAGGTAATTAATAAAAGGCTCCTCAAGAGATAATCTGGGATTGCACTCTATATTGCAATCCTTGCTTAAATTTTGAAGAGGCTACTAAGGCACAAACACACTGTTTGCTACCGCAAGTGCACGGATCGTATCAAGTAATATAGTGGTAAGTAAGATCGTTCCCTCGAAGATTTGAGTAACAAATTAGTCAAGCAATAGGCTTGGTGAATTCAATTAAGTTGAGCCAAAACATGTGTTGGTGTAGACAAAGAAGTTTCAAAAGATATTTTTGTAAAAACTAAGAATTTTACTGAACCAAACACCAAATCCTTATGATTTCAACAGTTGTAATAAACCCAGGATTGTTCATCCCCTTTTGTATTTCATAAACTTGATTTATTTCCTCTCCAAGAGCCTTTCCATGGGATATATATATGTTAGTCTAAGGTTCACAAGCATTTGATTAGCTTTCTCAAGTCATAACCAACTCTGTATCTTCAATTAATATGACAGTCTCTTGCTACTATTAAGAGAAAATATTCATTAAGCACCAACCTTAATGTGACAATGCTAGGCTAGTAACTATATCTATATGTTTCTAACAAACCATCCATTTAGTTCTTAAACTTCCAGTCTAGCATAATTTTTCCAAATTTCTACAATTAAGTTAACTCTCTCAAGCTTAACTTAATTGAACAAATCATCCACAGTGATGGCTAGTCACGAATAGTAGTGAAAACAAGGTAAAATCAACATATTTATGCCATTAGATACTTAGAGAAAGAAGGAATCAAGTTTAATCCATACAAAGGTTCATAAACAATCCCAGAATAAAAGTTTAGTTGCTCATATTCAAGAAATCAATACAAAGATACAGAGCATGAACTGCCATATCAGCAAAATGAAGAAGAAAGAGAAAGAAATGAGTAAAATCTAGGGAAACCAGCTCGAATCTTTGCAAATCTTCAATCTCCCCTTGATTTCCCTTGCTTTATGGCATACCCAAGCTCAAAAGAGTGACACAGCCGCTTCCCTAGGTATTTCCGGATCAGGAACCCCTCTTTCAGTCTCTATTTTTAGCATTTATACACCCTGAATGTCAAAACGCATAACAGCTATATCAGGCATTGGCCTCGGCCAGTGAGCTTCTGTGATGTTGTTGGCTACGGCCAGTGATTGTGGTGGCTATTGCTAGTAAGTTACTGTCTACTAGTTGGCCGCAGCTCAAAGGATACTTGTCCGCGGCCAGTATGTTTCTGACCTTATATTAGCCGTGGCTAGAAACCCTGCAATGCAAATTTATCCCTTGCTAAGATATGTTCTCATCCCTTCTTGCATTTCCCTAGCACGGTTGATGGCTTCAACTCCATTTCACCTTCTTTTCGTGGAATTTGGCTTTCTCTGGCTCCAGTTGTGACTGAATTTTTATCCTTTCAACACAAAGAACTCATAAAAGATCATAGTTTGGTGATCATAACAGATATTCACATATTACCCCCACATTTATACTCTTTCTGTGCCAAGTATGTATATAACACATTTCCTCTATTTCAGCACTCCCAAATGCCCGTTAGTACACCAAAAATATGGAAGAAATAAGAGGAAATGTCCAATTCTGACAAGAATTTCATGAGATTATCACACCCCCAAACTTAAACGTTTGCTCGTCCTCAAGTAAAAATCAGTTAAGTAACAAGAGCTAGATTAATTAATCCCAGACGGAGTGCTCGTGCATGATAATTTTCCTCATTGGCTACTCATGATGTAATGCTCAATAGGCAAAACAATAAAATGTAAAGGGATGCCTGGTTCACAGTTTAAGGATGAACTTCCCAACATTTTTTAGAATGTGTGTGTGATGGGAGTTGAATAACAATCTTCCTACAGGTGTTAAGATCAAATGCAACACTTCAACGTGTATAAATAACCTCAATATCCGAACTTAATCCTTCTGCATTCTCCTTTCTATTCACTTATATATCATTCTATACACTTTTAAAATCAATGGGACTTTAGGGGCTTGTAATGTGTTTAAAGGTTAATCTCATCAAAAGAATAGGAAAGTAGAAACTTCAAAGTTCTTGAGATAAATGACAATATTTTTCATGCAGCTTATCTCCTCCCCCAAACTTATCTCAAGTTGCTTCTTGTACTCCGAATTTTTATTGGATTAATCATTATCACTACTGAAGCTAGCACAAGTTTTAGAATGAGGTAATATAGATAGACTAGATTAATGCACAATTAATCAAAGAAATGTACACAAGAGAACATTCAAGGATTTAAGTGTTTAACTCTCACAAATATAGGAAATTTCGCCCAATACCACCTAAACTAGGTCCTACCATATGCTTGTAGAAACTCTACTCTCTCCTCCACTTTATAGCACCGAGACTCATGAATCAAGGGGACTTTTAAAAAGGGTTGTAATGATGGAAATGGTTTCATGGGATGGATAATGAAACAAGTACTATGAACACGCAAAAGTATACAGTGGCATCCATTTCTTTTCTTTTCTTTTCTTTTTTTATAAATGCATGAAAATTACATTTATTCAAACCAACAATATTCATGAAAATTCAATGATATTTAAGTTGCACTCTAATGCAAATGAGAAGCATACATAGTGCTTGTTGTTAAATAATAGTTTTGAAATGTGAAGGGCTCAAAGGGGTTAACAATGGCTTAGTATATAGGGTTTGTGTTTAGGTAAATGGGTTTAGAAATGAACGCCCCTATCATATTCATTAATCTACATGCAAATGTGATTTCGAACAAGAATTTAAACAAGTTTTAGAGGTACACTAGAATAGGTGGCAAACACACTTAATGAATGAAAATTAGGCTCGAAATCCCTCCAACAAAGGTTTTTCTTCTAAGATACACATTCACAAAGATTAATTGAACATTAGCCTGATCAAAATGCATTAACTCAACTAATCCAAATGCTAACTCTAAGAGCAATAACAATTCAATTTATTAAAAATCAACCAAGAGCATAAGCAATTCCCATAATTTTTTTTCTTTTAGCTCAGAGAGTGCAAATCATGTTCTAAAAATGTGTGAAATGTTAATTCATTTCAAGAAATTAATATACAAATTCAAAAGACCTTTAATGAGAAAAGCTCATACACGTCAATTTGCTATAAAATCTCCTAACAAAAGCATTCAAATTATTTCCAACCCATGTATGCAATGTTTATTCCAGAAAGCACTAGGAATTAAGTTTTAAACTCTGAACCAAGCATTCATGAATATTTATTATTGTTTTCCTAAAAAACATAAAATTCAAGTATCCATTCCTATCATCGGATCACACATTCCACTTCAGATATAATTAATCAAATCTAACTCAACTTTTGACTCACAGAACAGGGCGCAAAACACATTTCCAAAATTTGAAATTCTTATCAACGATAAAAAACATGCATCAAATACCCCCAAACTTGAGACAGACAGTGTCCGCACTGTCACAAGGCACAAAGTGCACACATATCACCTGTAGTTGAATAAATAACACAACAATCCACAGAAAGAATAATAACAAATATATGTGAAAGGAACAACAGTAAGTGAAACCCAGAATCAACCATTAATAAAAAAATGCCAATAATATCCATTGATGATAGTATGAACAGCAACCAAAGCAACAAAAACAAAAAGAGAATACTAACAACAAAGGAAAGCAATACTAATCCTCACAACCATCATCATTGGTATCAACATTATCATCATCCTCATCCTCGCCATCATCATCCTCACCAGTATGAGCAGCACCAGGTATATGTGCAACAAATAACTCCTCTAATCGGGTCAAGAGAACACCATGGTCCTACAAATGTGAGAGGCATTGGTCAGCAGTGGCCTTAGTGCGTTGGATGGCAGTTAGGATCATATCTAAGGTTGCGGGAGGCTGAGAGGAGGAAGGGGCTTTCAAGGGTTCACCATGCTCCAAATGAGACTGAGAGGTCCACCATGTTCCGGATGAGCCTGAGAGGGTCCACCATGTTCAAATACAGGATCACTAGCTGTTCGTTGGGATACTAGAAGTTGTTCATTCGGTTTTGGCTTGATTCTCTGGTAGTGAAATTTTTTGATTGGTTTGAACAAAATATCAGTGGCTATGGCTGTGACACCCACAGACGAATAGAAAGCAGAGATAAGGTGTGGCAGCATCAGGCTATCAGTATGGTCATGAATGTGGTCTCTCAGAGACTTGTAAATCATAGCACCTAGATCGACTAGTTCCTTGTTCATCAAAAGGTAAATAAGGAGGGCTTGGTCCCTAGTAAGGCGGTTTCAGTTGGATGAAGGCCAGAAATAATCCTTGCCAAAGTGTTACCAGACACGAGCTTCAACCGATAACTGAGCGTGGGGTAAATACTTCTGAGTCTCATCATGACTTTGCCAAGCCACTTCTCCGTTATAAACCAGCAATTGAGAAATGGCGTCCTCAGGGATGTCATCTGTATTGTCTAAATGTTGTTGGTATTTGTATTCCTCGACTGTTGGGAGTGATGCAAATTGCCAGAAAATAGCTAGAGTCGATGTCGATAACCCGAAGGGGAAACCGCCAAACAGGTCGCACACAGGCATTGGCGTAAAACTCATGGACAATTTGTAGATTCCCGTCAGTCTTGGGGTCCATGAGCTTATTCAAATGATATGTTCGGGTAGCTAGCTCATGAAACACATAGGAGGTGGTGAAAGGGAACTTCATGTTCTTACAACAAGGACTTCTTGACGATCTTGGCTTTTACCTCAGCAATGGCCCTGGGTTCTACTCGGTCAGCAACTCGCTTGGCAGGCATAATAGCTAGAGAAATAGACAGATTATAAACCCAAATGTAGACAAGCAGGAACAAAGATTTACACCAAAGAAGGAAAAAGAAAGAAATGAAAAAAAAAGAGAAATTTCCCCCAAACTTAGTGTCTTACTAGCACCAATCCTGCAATCAAAATTCTAGCTTAACTCCTATCCTCATTGCATGGAGACATCAATAATGTGCCAAATACCTCAACCAATTACCACAGCAACATTTACAATTCCAGTATAGATCCTATTCCCATTTCTTTGAAAAATTGAGTTTAGTCCAAAAAGAAGTGCATTGTAATGAAAAATGAAGGATTTGAAAATTGGCTTCGAAATGTGGCTCACTGGAAACATGATACACAACCCATATTTTGAAATAATGGAAAATAACAAAACAATTCCAATCACTAAACTAGTCTGCACTGATCAAGCCTAAGTATAGAACAATATTCTTTTCATTGGAAAATTGATGGAAATGATTTTTATGGCAAAAAACAGAGAGGAATAATGTGGAAAAATAGATTTATGTGCAAAATAGATTGACAAATCACAATATAGAGAACAATAATGAGATAAATCAATGCACGAGGATATCCATTAGTCTCATCTACGCCTACGCCTAGATCCCCAAATCTGAACTGCATTAACTACCCATAAGGCAAAGTAAAAGAGTGATGACGAGAAGCATTTACCTTTGAGGGTTGAAGAATCAATCGAATAATTGACAAATCAAAGGAATTTGGGTCATGTCTGGTGCCCTAGATTATAGAAAATAAGATGACGATGCGCAAATCTGAGATGGAGAGCAAGACAGAATGAATTATGGAAGATAGATTGAAGGGAAAATGCAATGGAGGTCAAAGATTGAGGGAAAAGTGGGAGGGAGGTTGCAGAAAGGGAAGTCGAAATTGAGAGAATGAGGGAAAGGGGGAGGCGGTAGCTCTGAGAGAGGCAAATGAGAAATGAGAGAAAAGAAATAGGATTTTAAAATGCTGCTATCGGGTTTGGGCCGCGGCCCAATACCTTCTATGCATAAGTGGGCTGCGGCCAACATTTTCCGGGCCGCGACCCAAAATCTTCTAGGCATTTGTTGGCCGTGGCATAAATCTCTCTGGGCATTTGTAGGCCGCGGCCAACATTGGCCTGGCCGCTACTATTAATTTTCTCCTGACTCCATCAGATATCAGTTTTACAACATGAATACACAAAAAATATACTATGCTTTCCACCCTATGATCCTGAACACAACATACCAAAACTAAATCATTTTCATCATAACTTCCTCCTAAGTCGCACACAATCAACAACCATTGACCATATATTTGAATACAATTCCTCATGATCAAAATGCATCCATAATCCAGAATCCACTATGCATAAAAGAAATTTGACAGGATTAAGCAAAGACAATGCATAGTGCATCTCTAATTCATACTACAACCATGAATACATTTTTATCAAAGGTTATAGAAGTGCATAGTGGTCATCAATTCAAGTCATAATCATTTAAAATTAGGCTAAATCAAATCATGGGAATTGAAGAACTTTCCAGAAATATGCCTTTCCAAAACCACAAGTCACCACTCTTTCTTTGTATCCTCTTGCTCTCTTCTTCTCTCTATTTGGGGTTCCTCTCCAACTTGCACAGGCAAAAGACCAAACATAAATCTACCAAAAATATACTAAAATCAAAGAAACTAAAGAAATTAAGTTAAGAACTTGGGTTGCCTCCCAAGAAGTACTTAGTTTATAGTCTTTAGCCTGACTCTTCATGTTGGTCACTCTTCATTAGATAAATAGATAGTGGATACCAGCCTATCCATATCTCCTCCCCAATAATGCTTCAACCACTAACCGTTAACCTTGAATCACTCTCCCTTCTCATTTTCCACCTACACATCACCAAATTTGGATGCTTGAACTACCGTGAATGGACTGGACCATTGAGATTTCAGCTTTCTCAGAAATAACCTCAGCTTGGAAATATAAAGGAGAACCCTTTAACCAGTTTCAAAACTCTTAGGAACTATGTTGCGGTCATGATCCCTCTTTGTCTTTTCCTTATAAAGCCTTGCATTCTCATAGGCATTGAGGCAAAATTCATCAAACTCATTAAGTTGAAGTAACCTCTTTTCTCCCATAGCTTAAGGATCAAAATTCAGCCTTTTGAGTGCCCAATAAGCCTTATGCTCTAATTATACTGGCAAGTGGCACGCTTTCCCAAACACCAAGCGATATGGAGACATACCAATATGCATTTTGTAGGCCGTTCGGTAGGCCTATAGAGCATCATCCAACTTGAAAGACCAATCCTTCCTAGTAGTATTAACCATCTTTTCAAGGATGTTCTTAATCTCCCGATTGGAAATTTCCGCTTGGCTATTGGTTTGGGGGTGGTAGGGTAATGCTACCTTGTGCATGACACCATATTTCTTCATCAAGGCTTGAAATTAGTGATTGCTAAAGTGTAAACCACCATCACTGATAATCACTCTTGGTATACCAAATCTTGTGAAAATGTGCTTTTTGAGGAATTTCAATATCGTATTGGCATCATTAGTCACACATTCAGTAGCTTCGACCCATTTGGAGACATAGTCCACTCCAACCAAGATATATTCATTGTTGAATGACTTAGTGAATGGACCCATAAAGTCAATCCCCCAAACATTAAAAAGTTCAACTTTAAGCATACTATTCAATGGCATCTCATTCCTTCTAGAGATGTTCCCTACTCTTTGGCATTTATCACATTGAAGAGCAAAGGCATATGCATCCTTGAATAAAGAAGGCCAATAAAACCTACTTTGTATTACCTTTGCAACGGTTTTCTCTCCTCCAAAATGGCCACCATATTCAAAAGAGTGGCAACAATGCAGAATGTACTCTTGTTCAATTTCTAGGACACACCTTCAAATGAGTTGGTCGGGGCACCTATTGAATAAGTAGGGCTAATCCCAAAAGTACTTCTTCACCTCATGTAAAAACTTACACCTGTTATGAGAATTTAAATCCGAATGTAAAACCCCACAAACTAAGTAGTTTACAAAGTTAGCAAACCATGGTGTGGATGAATTATCAACAAAGAACAGCTGCTCATCCGGGAATGATGCATGGATCATATCAGAATTATCGAGTTGAGCCTCAGTACTCAACCTTGAGAGATGATCCGCCACTTGATTCTCAGTGCCTTTTCTATCAATGATGTTCAAGTCAAACTGTTGAAGTAGAAGCACCCATCGAATTAGTCTGGCCGTGGAATCCTTCTTCGTAAGTAGGTACTTTAAAGCTGAATGATCAGTATAGATAATGACCTTGGTACCCATAATGTACGGTCAAAACTTTTTACAAGCATAGACTATAGCAAGTAACTCCTTTTCAGTGGTGGTGTAATTAAGTTGGGCACAATAAGGAGTGTTGCTAGCATAGTAAATGGGGTGAAAGAGTTTCTCTACCTTTTACTAAGAACAGCACCCATGGCATAATCACTAGCATCGGCCATGAAGATGAAAGGTAAAATCCAATCTGGAGCTACTAAGATAGGAGCTAAAATGAGACTCTTCTTTAACTCTTCAAAGGCTTATAAGCACTCATTATCGCACTTGAATTCCACATCCTTCTCCAATAACTTGGACAGTGGCTTGGAAATTTTAGAGAAATCTTTGATAAACCTCTGGTAGAACCCGGCATGACCAAACCCTTCTTAGATACCCGATGGCCAAGTACAATGCCTTCTTGCACCATGAAGTGGCATTTCTCCCAATTAAGAATCAAATTGGTCTCTTTACATTGTTTAAGCACCGCATCCAAATTCTCCAAGAAAGAATCTAAAGATGGACCAAAAACAGAGAAATCATCCATAAATACTTCAATAGTCTTCTCAATCATATCAGCGAAAATGGACATCATGCACCTTTGAAAGGTGGCCGGTGCATTACATAGTCCAAAAGGCATTCTTTTGAAAGCAAATGTGCCATAGGGACAAGTAAAAGTTATCTTCTCTTAGTCTTATGGGGATATGGCAATTTGATTGTAATTGGAATAACCATCGAGGAAGCAAAAGAACTCCTGACCCGCTGGCTTATCCAATATCTGATCAATGAATGGCAAAGGAAAGTGATCCTTCCTTGGAGCAGTGTTAAGCTTCTGGTAATCCATACACACCCGCCATCCAGTAACCGTGTGAGTGGGAATCAGTTCATTTTGGGTGTTAGCCACTACAGTTATGCAACCCTTCTTAGGGACATATTAGACTGGGCTCACCCATAAACTGTCAGAGATGAGATATACAATTCTAGCTGAGAGCCATTTGAGAATTTCCTTCTTGACCACTTCTTTCATAATTGGATTCAAGCGCCTCTAATGCTTAATGGAAGTTTTATTATCATCATCTATTAGAATCTTGTGCATACAAATAGAAGGGCTTATTCCCTTGATATCAGCTATCGTCCATCCAATGGCACGCTTGTGATATCTCAAGACTTGTAGGAGCTTCTCTTCTTGAAAATCAAAGAGAACGGAGGAGATAATAACCGGTAAAGTATTAGAATCCCCAGGTAAGCATACTTGAGATGAGAAGGTAGAGGCTTCAACTCTAAAACTGAAGGAACTTCAATAGATGGCTTCAAAGGGGTACTTAAAGCATCAGACACTTCAAGTGGCTTAAAAGTCCTTGGTCTAAAGTGAAGGAATGCTTCCATACTAAAGAGATTTTCAATAGCTTCCTCATCAAACTCCTCCAATCTCCTCTCACCAATTAAGAATGCTTCTAAAGGATCTTTGATCATGGACTCGTATGATTCTTGACGAATGATTGAATCTAATATATCGACAAAAGAGCATTGTACTGAACCATCATGAAACTTCAAAGCTTTTGGCATATTGAATATCACTTTTTCATTATCAACCCTCAAAGTGATCTCATCCTTGTCCACATCAATGAGAGTCCTTGTTATGGCTAAGAATGGTCGGCCAACAAAGAGAGGGATTTTCTAGTCAACTTCACAATCAAGTACAACGAAGTCCGCTGGAACGATGAACTTGTTTACTTTAACTAGGATGTCTTCAATGATTCCTCTAGGTTTAGAAATTCTTTGATTAGTAAAGAGAAGGGTTACCGTGGTGGGCCTTGGCTCTCCCAACCCCAATTGATTGAAAACAGCTAGAGGCATCAAGTTAATACTAGTATCCTAGTCACATAGAGCCTTATCATTGAAGTTAGTCCCAATATTGCAAGGAATGTAGAAACTTCTGTTAAATGACCGCACTACACTCTTCAGTCAATGCCATGGTTTCAAATTCATTGAATTGCCGCTTCTTGGACAACACATCCTTGAGAAACTTATCATTTTAGGCATGCCCTCCAAAGTGTTAGAACCGGCTAACACCCAAAAGGGGGTGAATTGGGTGTAAGATAAAAATCTTAAGAACTTTGAAAAAAATTTTCTGCATCTTAGAGGAAGCAATAAATATGAAAGTAATGAATCATAAATCAACAGTTAATATATGCTGGAAATATAAGAGTTTAAGGAAGAGAATATGCAAACTGTGATTTATCCTGGTTTGGTCCAATCTGTGATGGCCTACATCCAGTCCCCAGGTTCCTCCTGAGATTTTCAAATCCACTATGTTCTTGTTTAATCCAGGAACAAGAAAAGCCTTTACAAGGTTGTCACAAGATACTCCCCCTTACAACAAGTTTTACTAGCAGAGCAATCCCGAAGATCTTTCCTTCCTGCTTACCCGTGCAAGTCTTACAAGCAGCAACGTCCTCTCCTACTTTTACCCCTGTAAGTCTTACGAGCAGCAACGTTCTCTACTGCTTGCACCTTATAAGTCTAATGAGAGGAAAGTCTTACTGGCGATTCTCTCTACACTTCCCCGTAAGGAAATCAACCCACTCAAGGTCCCTCTACCTTGAGATCAATTCAGAAATATAGTTGAAGGTGTTTACAAACTCTCTTATAGAGTGGATATAATGCTCCCTGAAGTACAATACAAATAACTCTCTCAAATGTACATGATATAGAAAATAGTTAAGAACAGAGAGTAGTTGGGTCGAAGTGGATAATTCATGATATAAGCATGTTTGCGTTGTAGTGTTCTTGTTGGTATTGTTGTTGCTCTCTGCTTGAATCTCCTATATTTATAGTTGAGTAGGATATGACCGTTGTGAGTATTTTAACTTATCCATTGCGTCCCGTTGCTTGAATTTGAAAACTAGCCGTTATGAATGTTGACGCTCATATATAACTTGAAATATATCAAATTATATTTCCATGGAAATCCCTTTAAGTCTACTTTCATATGGAACCAGTTGCATCTCAATCCAACGTGTATTTTGAGAGTTATGTCCAAAATACCAAAGCTGTCCTGGAATATGACGCTGATTCATGTGTCAACTTCAACAAATTATATCTCCCTCATCTGAACTCCTTTAAATGTGATCTTGGTGTCCATAGTTCGTGTTGGGAGTCTAGGTTCATATGCCACTAGTGTTAGATCAATTCGACGTGTGGTTAGAGAGATATGCCCAAAATACCGAACCTCTGTCATGACGCATGAAAACAGAGTATCATTACTCGAGTGGTCACTCGATTAATCTTCAAGTAACTTTGCATATTACTCGAGTAGCCACTCGAGTAATCACCTCCAAAATGAGGCAGTGCCATATTGCTCAAGTGATTACTCAAGTAATCATCCCCGGAGGTACCATAACTTCCGCACACATCACTTTAGGTTCGTATTGACCCATTCCAACTTCTATTTGACCATAGAAACCTCCGATATCACTTCTAATAGCTTGGATCTTGATATTCTCATGTGATCTTGAAAGTTCTTCTTTCTTCAATCTCTTTCTTCTTGTTTTGGCACTTGATGATCATTCTTCATAACCCAACTAGATATCTTCTTGAATTGATTATCATTCTTCATAACCCAACTAGATATCTTCTTGAATATCTTCAATTTTCTTCTTTCATTGCTTAACTAATCTTGAATTTTCATATTCCCATTAGATCTTACAATTTCTTCTTTCTTCAATCCCTTGCCTCTTGATTTTCTTCTTGATGATCAACCTACCATCGGGTTTATGACTAATCTACAAGATATACAATATTAAATATAGTAGTTAGTCAATGTAGAGAATAAGTATATCATACAAACTTTTTGCTCTTAATACTTGACATCTATATTTGACATCATCCAAACTATTCATATCTAGCATTCTCCCCCTTTTTGATGATGGCAAATCCTATAAGAAAAATATTTATGAATATGAAAACAATTTGAATGCAGCATATTTATATTTTTCTTGCCTCTCTCTCCCCAAGTTTGACATCAACAAAAAGTTTGAAGTATAGAGAAGAAAGACTTGTAGAGAAGTAAATATGTCATGAAACTTTTCTCCCCATTAATCAAAATAAATGTTTCATGAAAACAATTTTCTCTTCCTCGATTTGAAGGTAATTTGATGCAAATGAAAAATGGTGAAAATTTTGAAACAATTTGGAGAGGTTTTCAAGAAAAATTTTCATAATCAAAGCAAATTGAAATCAGATATAGGAAAAATATTCTCAAAATATAAAGAGAGGGTTTAGAAATGCTCATTTGGATTTAGCAAGCTGATAATTGATCCATGAAATCCATTGCCTTCCTTTCTTGTTGTGTTAGATCCAAGATGTTATGTTCACCACACTTTCACTATGCAACTATAATGGATCTTGTTCATAGGAGTTAACTATGGCTGGATCAATGGTAGGCTCTAAAGTGTGCTCAATAGAAAGCTTAGGGATAGCCTCTGAGATGTGGAAGGGAACTAAAGTACTTGCTTCTCAAGTGGTGTCTAAACTCTTGTTGCTTGAAATGTTGTTGTCCCTTGTTGAGCGTTAAAGTATATGTTCTCCAAGTTGATATATTCTCCTTTTAGTGTGTTGAAAAACAATCTGTCATAGAGCAAATTCTTTTGCTATAAGTAAAAGCATTATTGCAAAGAGAATGGTTAGTGCAATCAAGTATTAAATTTATTGCATAAGTCAAAGTCATCCTTTTTATATGATATGTTAAAGATTGAGATCATGAAAGGAAAGTATAAGAGTAACTCATCATCAAAACTAATTAAAAGATCGTGAATTCATATGAGTATGTTAAAAGGATTTTCTTTCAATAAATGAGATGAGCTTTTAAGATATAAAACACATGTGTATGTAAAGCTCCCCCTTAATGAATGCATGGCTTAAAAGAAAATCGTTGTGAGCAATACAATTAATAACTCTCTTGGATTAGTAAAATCATTGGAAATTTTGCAGAGAGAATGATTACGAAAATATGAAGATTAAAGATAAATCAAGTTTTTAAAATGATGATGTTAGTCAGGATTTTAATCTTGTAACCCTGTATCCCTCGAGTAGTTACTCGAGTAATAACACTCAACCATCACTCAAGTGATGTGACTCAGAGAATTTCAATTAAGTAAGAATACAATACCGCACTCGAGTAATCTCATAATTACTCAAGTCATAATCCATTGTAATCCATTAATGCATCGTTGGCTTGTCATTGTCTGATGATGTGATTAGTACTGAGGGATTCTGAAGTGTAGTCTCATTCACAGAACTGATGAACTCAGCATTGTTCATAGTAAGCTTTGTGTGATTATTGAAGCTCCTCTCTCAAATAGCCTTGGACAGATGGACCAAAGAATGAAGGACTAGGAGACTAGCTCTAGCAAAGTGTTGTCTCTCATTTATTCTTGAAGTCTTAGCTCTTATCTTCTATGCCTCTTGTGTTAACTTGGAGTGAGATTCAGACTTACTTGGAGTAATTGCGAATTACTTGAAGGTCTACTTGAAGTAATTGCCGATTACTTGGAGGTCTACTTGAAGTAATTGCATATTACTTGAAGTAATTTCATATTACTTGGAGTAAGTCCTGTAGAAGTAAATATACATCTTGTTCTCTGACAGACATGATCTTTCCAGTATTCCTCTCCTCCTTGCTAATAATATAGGCCATTGTATGATAATTCTTCTCAATGAAGTGAGTGAAGTTGTTGGCCTTGTTCACCATAGCTCTAGTGTATGTATATTAGATTATGCTATGAAGATCCCACATAGAACTTAGGATTATAGTTAATAATCCCCATAGACTCACCAAGCTTGATGTCTCAGCATCTTCCTCTGAACATCTCTATTGGCTCCATATCATAGTGAAAATGTCTTATCACCTTGAAACGACAAGGAAGGTAGGTAGACAACAGAAGCACATAATGGCTAGACTTATTCTTGGCCCCATGCTGCTTTAAAATAATCTCCGCTGGGTCTACTAAAAGATCTTCCTCCTCTTTCTCTTTCTCTGACTATATCACTAGCTAGTTATTTGCTAGTGATGGCATGTCATTTGAGTAATATCACATATTCTACTTCAGCACACGCTGCAACACTATCAGTCATGCCTTTTTTGTTAGCCTCTAACCTTTGTATCTGGAAAAAAAATGTTTTGATCAACTCCTGTAAAAGTATAAACTATGTTCTCTCGTACCCATCTTCTTTTAGATCCGTACAATATTAGACATAGCAACTCTTATGCTCTTATACAATTAATCGTATGATATTTGAGCAAAGAGTACAATAAACCAACAAAGGTCAAAATATAATTTTTACCCAATTAAATAAATTCAAGAAATTGAATAAAAAAGGGTAACGAACAAATAATACCAAGAATGATGATTTCAAATATCAATGACAATTTGTAAATACACTTTAAAAGATATGTCATTGATAAGATTTTCATGCAAGGCATGTAAGTGAGATCAAAAGAAAGTAGTAGATATATCCATCATCATTGCTCAACCCTAATTTTTAATTTGTTGCTCGAGGCTTCTCCCTCATCCTCCACCATCTTGTGCTTATATTCTAAGCTTTCATTCCTTTTTTATTATTTGTTTCGGTGATCAAGATAAGTAATTAATAGATAGAAACCCTGTGCAGTCATTGACGTATTTGTGTTTTGCATCTTTTATTAACAAGAGTGCCTATATTACTCATTTTACCTTCCAGTAAGTAGACGATCTTCCCACAATTGTGTTTTACATCTTTAAGCTCATGGATGAGATGATCATCCAATTTGAACTCGTTGACATGGGATTATACTTCCAAATGCAGGTATTATTTAGTACTCCCTTCGGTCCTTAATATAGGACATATTTGAGAAATTGATCTTGGTCCTAAATATAAGACATATTTTTCATATTTGTAAGCTTTTTCCAAATTTCCCTTATTTATACTCCCTCAGCAATAATCAATGAGGAGAGGGAAGCAGGGAATTAAAGAAGATGTTTAAGGTATTTTAGAAAATACATGTCATAATAACTAACTTCTTTAATCTAATCAAATTAACTAAATATATCTTTTATTAATTAAAGATCGGAGCGAGTAGAAAATTTGGAGACTTTGGGATTAACACAATTTCAATGTCTCAACGACATTATTTGTCCTTGCACAAGTGGCAAGGTCACCTTATACATCTCTCTTGATGTCTTGTATATATAGCTATTATCTTGACTCCAATGTCAAAAGCTGTAACATTCCATTTTTTTTGCCTCTCTCCCCTTTTTTGTCTTTTTAAGTATCAATATTTGGATTGCTTTGGTGATCCTAAAACATTTGGAAAGGTTTGTATCATAGTTACTTAGAATGATTAATCTGTTCTTTATTCTCAAATTGGATTGCTCATTCAAGTCATCAATGGCGCCAGATAGGTACAGATTTTGAAGTTTTCAAGTGCTCTTGGTTGGTTGTGAAACCATTGTAACTTAGCAATGAAGAACAAAAGAAGGTGTATTATTGTGAACTTGGACATTTTTTTCTCCTTCTTGGCCAATGGAACAAAAGACAGTGTTATATGTAAGAAATGTCATATAGAGATGTACGAGATTCCTGCATCAGATTTTTCTTTGGCAGATTTTATTTGCCATGTTCTTATTTGATAAATATTTATATTTCAGAGAAGAACCTCGTGCATTGTTCATAAGTGTCATATTCATCCTTGCTAACCATATGGCAATTATATATTGCGATGTGGCGAAATGTTGCCATTGACGCCTTGTTCAAAAAGAGGTTGTACGGGGTTACTTATTTTCCTGCTGATTTAGCATATTCGTTAAGCCAGAGTTCTACATAATATTTGTTTTTCTATGCTTTTGTTTCAATTTGTTAAAAATAGGAGGTATATTGGGGAATGTTTTCTTGAATTTGTTCTGCTAGGTTCTTAAATGTGGAGAGATGCAGCAACTTAATTAGGGGCAACAAATCTGCCACTCTAGCTTGCAAATAAAATAAATGATAGATAAAAAATACCTAACGAATAATCAATGAAAAAAAAAATCTAGTATAAAAATAATAAAGGGAAAATGTTAGAAAAATACTCTGAAAATTATAAAAAGACAAATCAGTGATTCCGACTTATAAAATCCTATGTCAGTACAGGTGAATGAATATGGGATTATAAGATCTTGCCCAAAAGACACCATTGCCCTTGAGTTACTTCATTCCATCTTTTCCCCCTCTCTCACTCCAGAATCAAATGGTTTTTCTGCTTCCTGCCCAGACCTTACTTCAATCTTATTTGTTATTTATTTTTTAAATTTTATGTAATACAGATACATGGACGAACATATAACGATCTGCTTCATAGGTGCGTCTCTGAAGTGTTTTTATATATTTTTTTAATTTCATTGCATTCTATATACTAAACAAATCCTGCGTTTGTGAGTGTTCACAAATAAATGCTTACTGAAGATGTACTGAAATAGAAATTCCTTCCTACAATCAAACTGTGCACAAGAACTTCCTTACTAACTTTCCTAACATTGAGCATTTTATCATATTAAGTCTAATAATATTTGGATACAAACATATATGATACACACACATATAGAGCAATAGCTTATTATATGTAATATATAATCATCATCAACTAAATTTGGTCCACTGACTATTTTGTTTTTCTAACCATTCCAACATCCAGTCGAGATGGGCCGAACAAAATAAATGCATTCAATGAATTAATAAATACATATCGAGTATACAATAAGGTCCGTCCATAGAAATCAGGGACCATGCACATTGAAGAAAAGCTGGGGGTGGCAACTCTTGGTGATAGAATTTAACCATAATTTGTAATGTTTGACTATAAAAGAAGGGTATTGGCAAAGAAAAAAAAAAGACTATAAAAGAAGGGTCAGTGATGAGAGCGTACTGGGATATGGCTATACACTTACATCGAAGCAAAGATTTTATGGGCACCCTTACAAGGATCTTTTTCATGAGATTTTGAGAAAGATTATTCTTCATCATTTTGCAAGGATTATTTTAATGCCTGAACTATTAGGCCCTACTGTTTGGTATGCAGCACTAAATTTTGGTGGATTGGAATTGAGATTGGGACTATATATAGATGATTGAGACTTTAAAATTATGTTGGGTTTGAAGTAATATTTGGACAGACCGTGTAAATTAATTTTATTCCATAATTAGCTATAAATTATTAGAAAAACTATAATGCCCCTGATAATAAATTTTAAAAAGGTGAAGGTGAAATTTTAACAATAATGTTATATGGCAGAGCATCTAGCACCATTAAGTTTTCATAGGCATTAAAGTACATATAAACATTATAAATTGGGGCAATTTTACCAAAGCAATTAAATTGAAGCATACAGGCTTGACTTTAGTGTTTGTGGGTCACACAGGGTGTATACCTGTCATTTGTTTCTCTTTTCGATCGTTTGGAAGACATGACTCAACCCACTTGTGTCCTCTAGTAAACGCCTGAAGTTGAAGATCTGAACCTCTGATTCTATTTATGTTTATCAGACATGGTTGGTGGGAGTGGAATAACTCATCAAAATTAAAACTTAATATAAAAGAAATGGCCGACAGCAATATTAACCAAACATCAAGAAAAAATGGTTTGTAATTCAGTGTCTGCGCTTTCGATCCATATATATCATGGCTCCATGTACCAATAAACGCCACTCCAATAACAACAATAGGTATCATCTCAACATAAACATTCACAGAAGCTGCAGAAGATTCCACTGTATTAGCCTCATCTTTACCAACCTCACTCTCATTTGCAGACCCTGATTTCATGTTTTCAGATTTAGGAGGATCTGCTTTTGCTACTGCTTGATTGAACTATATTTTTACATGAATTTTTCATGATTAATTTGGAATTTTAATGTATTTCCTGAGATATTATTGCATTATTTGGTATTAATTTTGGTTAGCGACAATTGTTTTGAATTAATGGCAATTAGGGGGAAAATGGTCTCAATTTATTAATTATTTTTGTACGATTGTCCCTTGAACTTTTAATGCTACATGATATTTAATATTGTATTGTAGGTGGTTTAAAAGAAAATTGGAGATTTTGGAGGTCAAATTAATATTTTGAAGATTGAGGAATATCACAGAAAGGTGCCCTAGATTTTGGAAAAATTACAAAACTCACGAAGAAAAGTGCAATGTAGAAATACAGATAAATATCCAAAAAGTTCAGAAATTATGCTTCTGCTCACCAAAGTTTCCAAACAATGCAATTTAGTCCCTCAAGGAAAGATTTCAGAGTTATTTTTTTGGTCCCTGGGTCAAAACACGTCGTTTTGACCAAGGGATCCAATACTCACTAGGCACTACTCACTGGACCCTGTGGATATCGCAGATGGACCCGATAGTGAAAACAGAGACCCGGGATAAAAGAGAGGAGGAGACAGAGTGATAGCGCCGCAAGCCGAGACCAGGAGCATTTATTCCTTCCCTCTTCCACCTCCCTTTCTTGGTGTGTCGCCGGCGGCCTTCTCCGTTCTCACTGTAGTCGCCGGCGACAATCTTCCACGGTCCAACCACCAACACCGTGAGGAAGAGGAATAGAAAGTTGAGCTGGGAGCTGAGGGACATTCCAGATTCAGAGAGGACGAAGACTGGAAGAGGAGAGAGAGACCATCGGAGGTGAGACAGAGAGCTCCGAGACCAGAGCTGCACAGCCTCCTCCGTCCTTCCTCTGTTCTTCCACTCACCATACCACCACCACCGGAGCTGTGTACCATTACCACCAACCAGCTCCGTATTCTTCCTCCCTTCATTCGACTATCAACTTTATCCATACAACCATCGTCCTCCCACCGTCAACCATTTGCTCCGCCTCTTCATCACCTTCCACTATTCCTCTGTTCTGTTTCTGGGTTAAATTGCAGACATTTTGGTTGGTAAATTGATCTAGACTGTACCAGTGTCTCATGAGTGGCACTGACTGATTTTCTTGCTTCTTGGTGATGAAGATTTGTACTTGAGCTTAATGGACTATAAAGGGAAGTTTTGCTATCATTCCATTAGTTTAGAATTACATATTTGGATTGTCTAGTTTTAGGAATTTTTATATATGTGATTATGGAATTGAGATTGATGTTAATTATCTCTGTTGGTTTGATATTTGTGATTAAATTAGATTTTTATAGCTTGTGGGATTTATATATATGCATTTCCTTATTGATTCAAAAATATTGTGCTTTCTACGTATTATTGTTAGATTTTATAATTAAATTGGATCAATTGAATGTCGTGATATCACATTCATATTAAGAGGAAACAAGTTATAGTTATCCATTTTAATTGCATATTAAGTGATTTTTAACAATATCTCAAGAGGTAGTAGTTAGCTATGTTTGTAGGAGCTACTATTAATTGGAATTATTGAACTCAAGTGTTATTTAGGTTGTTATTAAGACTTAATGAATTTTTAACTCCCATAATCTTTTTGAGTAAGGATTGTCACTTCTTTATTACCAAGAGCATTCTTTATTCATATTTTCCACTTCATACCATTCCATTCACTCATTCTCCTTTTTTTTATAAAAAGACCAAAAATAGTAACTTAGTATTTAATTAAATTGCATCTTTCTTTTAGTTATGAATTCAAAAAATCCAAAAACCATTTTCTCCTTGTTTTTATTGCATTCGCATGGCATATAGATTACTTAGGATTCAATAAAAAGCTCCTCAAATGAGACGATGCGAGTGTTGCATTGTACTGTAATTCTTGGATTAAAAAAGTATTTTTGCATTTAACCCCAAGGCGTAAAGACACGGTCAAATCACCACTACTACTAAAGGTGCTGGAGCAGCCTTAGGAAGCACAATGTCAAGTGGAAGACGGACCTTATCTACCTGATATATGGCGAGCTTGTAGCCTATGCACTCTAGGATTAACACAATTTCAATGTCTTAATGACATTGTTTATCAATGCACCAGTGGCATGGCCACCTTATTGAAATAAGTTTGGGGGAGTGTTTGGCTTCTTGAAAGAAAATTGTGTTGTACAAATAGAGGAATTATGTATTGTCATTTATGACAAGAAATTTGAATCCTCTTTGTTTCCCCATTCTTTCAATGAGCTTAACCATTAGCCACATTACAAGCTTATAAAGTCCTATTGGTTTTGAGATTGTGAGGAATGATCTATTAGTAGAAAGAGAGTAGAATATGGGCATATAAAGTCCTGATATTTAGGTTGCTTTATACATGTTGAAATGTTACATTTGATCAAGACATATTTGCAGGAAAATTGTTATCTAACTCTCCTCACACACACACTTCTAAAATTTATAGGAAACCTTTAAATTGTGAACCAAGCATTCTTCGCTATTCCATTGTTTTCCTATGGAATATATCATCTTGAACAACCAATGAAGAAATAATCATGCATGTAAATTAAGTAGATAATTGACTAATCTAGCTCTTTCATCACTTGCTTGTTTCACTCGAGGACGAGCAAAAGTTTAAGTTTGGAGATATGTTAATCTCATGAAATTCATGTCATTTCGACACATTAGCCTTTAATTTCTCACACATTTTGGTGAATTCATACATATTTGAGGATATATATGCAAAGGAAATGTGCTTAGTTGATATTTGGGATAAAGGGATAGAACTCTTTGATTAAGTGTGAATATTTTGCTATGTTTCATCAACATTGGCTTTTATAGACTTTCTTGTGTTGGTAGGTTATCATTTGAACCACATGTTGAGCCATTTAAAGCACAAATCAATGACTAAGAAGTTGTAAAGGAGATTAGAAAGTCAATACACCATGGAAAAAAACCAAAAGATAAAGAAGAGTTTTTGGCCTTAGCCAAAAAGTAAGACAAAAACTTTTTGGCCTCAACAAAAGCATTCTCTAGCGTCAGCCAGAAGCAAGGCAGAAACTGCTTGGCCACAGCCAAGGACTCTCTTGGCTGCAGCCAATGACAGTGAATGAACCTTTGTGTTTTGAGGTCAGAACTAATTATAGGGTTTTAAACACTGAAATTCACAGAAAGCATCATCATTCTTCACTTCTTGGGTGATTTAGGAGGTACTTGGGAACCTCTCTTTGCTACAGTCTGGTGTTCTTGAAGGAGATTCAAGTTTAGATTAAAGATTTGAAGAGATTCAAGCTCATTTTCTTTGGTTTTGCCTATTTTTTCCCTTTTTTCATTTTTCTGATATGGTTATAGCTATTTTATGTATTTGTGGTCATTTGCTAAACATGAGTAATTAAACTTTTCATTCTAGGATTATTTTGAACTTTTGTATGGATTAAGACTTGAATACTCCTCTCTTTGGATAGCTAATGATATATGTGTTGATTTTATCCTTTGCTTAATGCTTCTAAGTGTTTGGCCACCATTTAGAATGAGTTGTTCACTTTGGTTTGACTTAAGAAAGCTAACCTAGGTGTAGAACTTGGTTAAAATCATGCTTGACTTAAAGTTTACTTGGTAAATGGATAGTTTGTTGGTAAAATAAAGATATATTTACTAACCTTGCATTGTCACATTGAGGTTGTTGCTTAAAGCTGATTTTCATCAATTGTAGCAAGAGATTGTGCATTTTAATGAAAAGAGAAACTTGATTTTGACTTTAGAGAACTGTGTCTAGTGCGTTTTAACCTTAAACTAACACATATAGTCATTGAAAAAAATACTATTTGAGAGGAAATTAATCTAGTTTTATGAAGTGTAAAGGGGAGAAATAATCATAGGCTCCATTTATTCCTTAAAGTTAAAGAATCATTTGTTTTTATCAATTTTTAGTCTTAAAAATAGTTTTCAAAAGTTTCTTTCCACATCAAAAACTTGTTTTAGCTCAAATTTATTGAATTCACTAAGCTTATTGCTTGACTAATTTGTTAATCAAATCTCCGCGGGAACGATCTCTACTTATCACTTTATTACTTGGTGCGACTCGTGCACTTGTGATGAGAATGGACATATTTGGGGAGTTGATAGTGATCCTAAATATAAGACATATTTTTTATATTTGTCAGTTTTTTCCTAATTTACCTCTATTGATGATTCCTCAACAATGATCAAAGAGGAGAAGGAATGAGGGAATTAAGGAAGAAGTCTAAGGATCTTAAATGTTTTCTAATCAAATTAAATATTAGGGAATATTAAATAACTTCCTTAATCTAATCAAATTAAATAAATATTAGGAAATGTTTTCTTGAATTTTCTCCGTTAGGTTCTTAAATGTGGAGAGAAGCAGCAATTAGTGGCAACAAATCTGCCACGCTAGCTTGCGAATAAAATACCTGATAGATAAAAAAGGCTTGATGAATAATCAATGAAAAAAATCTAATATTGAAATAATAAAAGAAAAATTCTAGAATAATACTCCAGAAATTATAAAAAGACAAATTAATACTTCCAATTTACAAAATCCTATATCAATATAGGTGCCTGAATTTGGGATTTTAAGATCTTGCCCAAAAGATGCCATTGCCATTGAGTTACTTCATTCCATCTTCTCCCCCTCTCTCTCACTTTAGAATCAAATGGTTTATCTGCTCCATACCCAAACCTTACTTCAATCTTAAAGCCAAAATGAACAACTGGACATGGCTAGATTGTTGGTTTCGCCTCCTGTGTTTGGTAGATATTGATGTCTTCCCCTGCAATATGTCCTTCGTGAAGAAGAAGTACGCATGTTGGGTCTACGCCAGGGTCCGTATACCGTGAAGAATCTCAAGCCGGACAGGGAGAGTCCGTAAATGTGATTGTAAGAGTGGGCGCTTCCATGGTGGCGGTGTACAGTCCGTAGAGATTCGCCGGCTTATTAGTCCGATGTAAGTCGGAGAACGGATTTTTGGTGTTGAGACCACAGACGGAGCTCAAAGACGCCCACACAGTGGCAGGTTGGGGATTTGTAGCTTTGGCGATTTCCAAAAAGTTGACAAATCCGGTAATGTTGGAGCTCACATATGATTGCGGGTTCTGCATCGCGTAGCGAACCCCTGTCGTCTGTGCTGCGAGGTGGAGGATGTGCATGAAGGGTATGAGTATGACATCGAAGAGTTTCGACAACTAATTACTGAATCTTTCCAGCCTATGCTCCTTTCCCTTTTCTGAATCTCCACAATCATTCATATTAATAACTTGTGTTTTTACTTTGAAGTTCCCCTCCCCCCTGTTAACTGGTTTCCGCCTTTTACATTCACTTTATTATTTTTTTTTTGGGTGAATTTATTCCCAGTTGACTTGTTTTACTTATGTTATATCGTCCGATAACGATGTTTTATGTTTTAGTTGTATCACTAGAGTATGAACTTAGTTTGATTGGTTTGCTATTGGAGTATGACTTCTCGAAGGGGGAAATGCTCTTATCTGAATTATCGAGGTTTCTTTTCCAGGAGTAGCCATCGAGCCTGCGTTTAAATCTATCTATCATTCTATTGCTAAATAGTATTTGGGGGAGAGATGAGTACGGGTTCAGGTGGAGAGGCAGATGAAAGGGAGAAAAAGTAAAGGGTCAAGCAACTCAAGGGCATTGAAGTCTTTTTGTCAGGATTTTGTAATCTCATATTCATCCTTGTGTACTGACATAGAATTTTGTAAATTGGAATCACTAATTTGTCCTCTTATAATTTTTGGGGTATTTTTCTGAGATTTTCCCAATAATAAATACCTACTGAAATAAAAAATAGCTACCATGAAGATAAATAAATAATAAATATTATGAATTAAAATAACTATGCTCTTATTTGGCAAAGTATACCAACTTTTCCCTCTTGAGGGACATCATAGAATGCAGAAACTCATGTAATGAGAGATAAAGTAAGAATTTACGTCTTAAAAGTGTTATATTAAGTTTTGATATGTTTTTTTTTTCATTTTCATTCATTATTATTCTAAAATTATTGGGTCAAATCTATGAAATTTTTATTTGTATAAAAAGTTTTATGAATTCAAAAGAGAGGAGGAATTCTTGATACATAGGACTTTTTTTCTTTGGAAAACCAACGTTTAGTTCTAGAGTATGTAATATGTTATATTGTTTCTGGATTATTTAATTTTAAATATAAATATTTAAATATGTTACATTTTTAAATTTAAATAGTTTGATAAAAATACATGGAAGATAAGAAACCCATCACACCGCCGGAAAACAATATATATAGACACAAGCTTATGACTCTTCAAAGTTACTATCATCATTCATTCAAATAGCTCGGAGGATTTTCTAAGCATCACTCCCTCACACCCGATTCCTATTCTCAAAAATATTCTCTGCTCCAAGGTAAGTTTGAAAACACTACTTATAATTTTGATTATTATTTCTAAGACCTTTTCGTCATTAACCATGGATCTAAATAAAAGTTTCATTTCCACAGCCACGAGTTCTTCTATGTCGCAAATCTCTATCTGATTTGTTAACTTCATGATCCAATTTATGATCCAATTTGAGATCTATAGCATAACTAAGCATATATGATTATTTATTTCCCCCCATCGGACCTTGTTGTATTCTATAACCATTGATTTAAGTGAAAGGTTCTTTTCCAAACCCACGGGTTCTTCTATGTTTCAAATCTCTTTCTAATTTGTTAACTTTCCCATCCAATTTAGTTTTCCAGTTCTTTAAAGCTTGTGTGAGATTTCTTAGTATTTGTGTGATACAGAGAATCTCTTTTTTCCGCCTCAAATTTGTCCTCCCCGTATAGAATCCATAGCATTCCCTCTTTCAATAGGAATTTTGATCTTCTTGGATATCTCTTGCGGTTTTCTTTGCCATTCTTCTTGTAAATAAGAGATGTAATTAACAATTTTGATCTTCTCAGGTGCCGGCAAATCCAACAACCCTTCCACCAAAAAGAGCCATGGGAAGACCTGAGGGTTCAAAGAACAAGCCCAAGACGCTACCACCACCACTCGAGGCCTTTGTTGAAATCCCTGCCGGCGAAGCCATTGGCAACAACCATATTCTCCGGCAAGTAAGAAGGCCCGTGGGAAGACCCAATGCTTTAAAGAACAAGCCCAAGACATCACCACCACTCACTGAGATTGTCATCCACATCCCTGAGGGCGCCAACATAGTGCAATGGCTCCTCCAGTTCTGTTGCTTTCACCAAGTTTCTGTCTCTGTGTTAAATGCCTCTGGGCAACTTGCCAACATCATCCCCTACTTCAAACCAAACTTCAACATCCCCGGACCCTTGCCCATAGTGTCTCTTTCTGGTACCGTCGTGCCAACCCCATCACCCTTATCTGGTGCCCCAAACTCGCAGGAGACTATTTTTCCGTTTGTTGTTTCTCTTCCCTCCATATGCGGCGGAATAGTGCCGAGGAGTGCGATGGCGGCAAGCATGGTGAACGTGGTTGTGATGACGACCACGATGCACAATAACAATGTGTCGTTTCAGACAGTTTCCGATGATCAAGCTAACACCAGTAACATTGAAACTTCACCAGTTAGCGATGTGCCACGTCAGACTCAGAATCTTTTGTTTGATGACTTTCACAGATTGATCATAGAGGATCAGATAGAATTATCTGATCAAGCTAACACCAGTAACATTGAAACTACACCAGCTAGCGATGTACCGCCTCAGACTCAGAATCTTTTGTTCGATGACTTTCACATATTGGTCATAGAGGATCGGATAGAATTATATGATGAATTCCATCGACCAGTGTCATGGGAAACCGTTTAAATTATGTATGAAATTCACATTAATATTCTTTATTATTTTCGTAAGTATTTTTACATTTTGTACATATGAAGGCTTTAAATTAAGTTCCGCCTTATTATTGATAATTTGTACGTATTTTGCCTATGTCCTTTTAGTAAATATCGAATTGCTCTTGAAAATTCATCCAGCTTTTAAACACCAACCTCAGCAAAAAATCTCTAAAAATATGTCACTTTATAATCTTCCATGTCCTATAGGGCTAGATTCTCCCTATGCTACGGTCCTATGTGAAGGACTGCTGAGATGTAGTATATCTCCCTCCCTTGCCTTAGCGGAGGGGGAACTCTATAAATTGAAGCTTAAATATTTACAGGCCTCATGTTTTGAGCCATTTCTAAGAGCTGCCTCACCTCATCTCCATCATGGTCCATATTGGCTTTGTATACATGAAGACGCTCTGAAGGATTCACAGAGAGAGAGAGTGGCTCAGGCGAATTTTGATGCTCTATTTTGAAGATACAAAACAGAGGAGATGGAACATAAGGAAAAAATTTCGCTTATTAGTCTTGTAACGAAGGAAAAGAAAATTAAAGATAGAAACAATCTTTAATGTAAAGCAAACCTTAATTTCGTTGACAATCTTTAATGTTTACCTCTTGTGTTTTACTTGATTCTATAACCTTCATCACCAATTTTTTTTCCTTGTTCCCTCTCCTCTGTTTTGCATCTTCAAAATAGAGCATCAAAATGCACCTAAGCCACTCTCTTTTAGGAGATCCCTCCCTCCCTCCCTCCCTCCCTCTCTCTGTGTGAATCCTTCAGAGCCTCTCTCTTTATACAAAGCCAATTAACTACATTTTGAAATTTTACAGAAAAGCCTAGTACAAAATCAACTCAGGGTGGCGTAAAAATTAATAGGACAGGTGAACCCGCAGTTGCTTTCCCAATAGCTCTTACAAATAGCATCACCGAAAGATCAATATATCTAAATATCAAACCACATATAATGAAATCGCAAGGAAGAACAATAGACCAAGCAAGGAATTATAAAGGGGAAGAAAAAACCACAAAGACACACACCAACATAGCCGGAGTTCGTCCTCTCTCACTCCACCACCAAAGGCCGACGCTCAAAGGCGGGGAGAAGGGGTAGGGACTTTTGAACTTGGAAAAAAGAGGAGGGAGAATAAGAATTGGACGAAGCACACACTACCATTGAAGAGCTTCACCATTACTCCATCACCACCTTCGATTTGTAATTTGTATTTTAAAAGTCAAATTCAAAAAATTATAATTTGTATTTTCAAAGTCAAATTCAAAAAATTATCATTAATATAAAATAGTTTTGCTCTGGCTCAAAAAACCACCTTAAATATTTTGTATTTTCTAAAAGAGCAAGTTGAAATGTGGCAAAAAGAAGTGGACATGTTTATCCATTCATTACACTTAATAGGAGGAATGAGATGAGTTTACCATATATTAGATATTGATTGATGTGCTGATTATATGTAATTTTGAAAAGTTTCAATAATACTCGCAATCATTTACCAAAAAAATACTGTATTTTAAAAATGTTTAAATAACATTCATTTGTTCTTTGGGGCTTGGGCACACTATATACTCCTCCGGTCCTTAATATAAGATATATTTGGGGAGTTGATATTGGTCCTAAATATAAGATATAGTTTTCATATTTGTTAATACTTTTCTAATTTACCCCTATCGATGCTCTCTCAACTATAATCAAATAGGAGAGGGAATAAGAGTATTAAAAAAGATTATTTGAGTGTTTTAGAAAATACATACCATATTAATTAACTCACCAACATCCTTAATCTAATCAAATTAGGTAAATATCTTATATTAAGGACTGGAGGAGTGTTATATTTCCAAACCTCAAAACTTCATGGCTCTCAATTTCCATAAATAGAAAGATGTAGTTAGATAGATAGATAGATGAATAAATAAACAAACAAATAGACAGTTTTTAGGCCAACCATCCTGAAAAATTGTTACTTATAAGGAGCTTCAAACAGTTAGATAGCGAAAACTGTTGAAAACCTCATTTGCATCTCTCTTTCTATATATCTATCTATATTTTTTTTTATATATGACAAAGCAATAAACTTCTAACCACATCCCTGACATAATAAGGTGAATCTTCTTCTTTTCGCTAGTGGATCCCCAAAGAAAGCCACGAGCACTCTTCTGAACTTCTTCACAAGTACCCAGGGGAAGAGAGGAAGTTTGCATTGAATATGGAGGCATTGCTTGTACAACAGATGAAATAAGAGTGTCCACCCTTCTAGAGAAAGTGCGCTGATCTTCCGATTACTCAATCTGGATTTCACCTTATCTACAACAAACTGGGATATGTATATCCTTTTTGACTCTATCGTGGTGTAAAGGAACCCCAGATATTTCCCAAAGTCTACAGCATTCTCGGGAAACCCAACTGTTCACTAAGTTGACTTGTTCTTGTATGGTTAACATTTTGAGAGAAAAATACACGAGTCTTGTTTTCGCTCACTTTCTGGCTTGATATATTGCAAAATTTATCAAGAAATCTTTTAATCACCTCCACTTGTTCTAGAGATGAAGCTTCAGCAAAAAAGAGGTGGTAAATCAGTGGGTCATTCTTTGTGAGTCTAATAGGCTTCCAATTCCCATGGTGAATTTACTCCTAAATTAAATGAGCAAGTTTTTCAATGCCAATAACAAAAAATTAAGAGGAGATGAGATCACCTTGGCGTATACTTGGAGATGGAGAGAATTTCTGAGTTTTATTGCCTCCTATAAATTATCATTAGGGTGTGTTTGGTTTGAGGGGAGGGTAGGGGAGGGAAGGGGGGCAAAATTACAATATTGGACAACAAAGACCCAAAATTTACCTTCTCATTCATTTAAATTTTGGGCTCCCGTCCAAAATTTAAATACCTTCAACCTAAAAAGGTAATTTAACCCCCCCTCTCCTCCACTTCCTCCCCCACCCTCTTCTCAAACCAAACACACCCTAAGGATAATATATAGGAGGCAAATCAGCCTCCTCAAAACACTTAAAAATAAAATACCAACGAATCCTATCATACACCTTCTCAAGATCAATTTTAGTAGCCATAGATCTTTTCTTGCCTGTCATAGAGTGTATCTATCTATATTTTTGCCCCCCTTCTATCTATCTATAGACTTGTTCGGTGTCTTGGACTTGACGCTCTGAATATTAAAAGGGAAAAGAAAATGTGTGTGTGTGTGTGTGTGTGTGTATTTTGATCTTATTTTCTAAACAATTTATTGAAGATATTAGGAATATTATTTGTAATGGTCTATTTGTATTGTATTATGTATTCTGGACAATTGATAGTGGGCCTTAAGTCCGTTTAAAGCCCATTAAGATTAGGACTAGATACTTGTATAAATAAGTGCCCAGGAACATATTGTAAATGGATTCTATCCATCTTTATGAGTTAAATGAGATATGTTTTCTTGGGCCACCCGGTGTTAATATGGTATCAGAGCCGCGGGTCGGATAAGATAGGATCCGATGCTCATTCAAGATCTGGTTGTCGTTCCAAGATTGGGTTCACCGATAGCCCGATTTGCGAGTTATTATGACAGAGCTAGGGCATCGATTCCCAAATTCCAAACACGAGATGGGTGATGCGTCAAAGAGCGAGGAGTCGTCGTTGGGGGTGATCGGATTTTCTCATCCCTTATACTTGCATCCGTCGGACACCCAAGGTGCGACAATCATTCCGCAGATCTTGATCGGTCCTGAAAATTACAGCGTCTGGAGCAAGGCGATGATGATCGCCCTTCGAGGAAAGCACAAGATTGGCTTTATCGACGGAAGCTGCTCCAAAGAATCACAGGACAAGAGTCTCCAGGATCAATGGGAGCGCTGCAACGCTGTGGTCTTGTCTTGGATCTTGAATTCCTTGTCGAAGGAATTGGCTAACGGCATCGTGTATTACCAGGATGCTCATTCTGTGTGGGTCAACCTCAAGGAGCGATTCGACAAAGTTATAGGTTCGCGAATTTACTCTCTCCACCGTGAAATTAATTCCCTCACTCAAGGCGATCTTTCGGTTTCTGCATACTACTCACGTCTCAAGGAATTATGGGAAGAGCAATCGGCTCTCCTACACACTGGACTTAAATGCCGATGTTGTACCTGTGGGGCGATGTAAGCCCAATCCAACATCATTCAGCAACAAAAACTTCTGCAATTCTTGATTGGGTTGAATGATTGCTTTAGTGTGGCAAGAAGCTAGATCCTACTCATGTCACCACTTCCATCAATTAACCAAGCATATGCAATGGTCGCTGAGGATGAAGCTCAGAGAATGATTCACGGATCTGTTCGCAACTCTCCTACCGAAGGGATTGCCATGACGGTTCGAGGAAGAGGACGCGGACATGGGAGAGGGAGAGCTTCTAATCTTGAATGTTCCCACTGTGGAAAAAGGGGGCACATTAAGGATACCTGCTACCAATTAGTAGGATACCCAGCTGATTTTCGTGCACCCAAAGGGAAACAGGGCACCAGTTCGGATCCAGCTCAACATGGTTCTGAAACTATGAAGTTGACGGACATGAAATCTAATGAGAAAGGACCACACTCGGCAAACCACATCTCAACCTCACTGACCCCAGATCAGTATGAACGGCTGCTTGAGATACTGAAAAGGGATGCCGAGGATAATGCACACGCGTTGACTGGTACATGTTTTACTAATTTTTATTCTCATAATTGCCCTCAAACAGTTTGGGTTCTGGACTCAGGTGCCACAACACATTTAGTGAGTGATTTATCACTCTTAGACACTTATAAGGAATATAGTGGACCAGTGAAAACAATTAGAATTCCTAATGGTGATAGGGTTCAGATAACTCATATAGGACTGGTATGCCTCTCTAGTGGGATCTATTTGCGTGATGTGTTATATGCACCTTCATTAAAATTCAATCTTATATCTATATCCAAGTTAACTAGGGAAGAGGGATATGTGGTTGCTTTCTTTCCTAACACTTGTTTGATGCAGGACCTTCGGGATGGCAAGTCGAAGGTGACTGGTAAATTGGTTGATGGCCTTTATGTTCTGGAATATTCTGATTCAAATGCTGTAAATGCTATTAGTGAAACAACTAGGAAGACTGAACATGTAAATGCTTCATTACTGCATAGTAGACTGGGACATGCCCCTCTTACTGTTTTGAGACACTTGAGTATTGTACATGATAAAGGACTTGCTTTGAATAAAGATTGTGATGTTTGCTTCCGGTCTAAACAAACAAAACTTCCATTTTCTCATAGTTGTATTAAAACAAAGGGCATATTTGAACTCTTGCATATGGATATATGGGGACCTTATAGGACCCCAACTCATACTGGTTGTCAATATTTCTTGACTATAGTGGATGATTTCTCCCGTGCTACATGGACATTCCTTATGAGACATAAAACTGAAACTGCTTCTCACATTAAAAATTTCATTGCATATGTTTTGACTCAATTTTCTGTTGTAGTTAAGAAAGTTAGAAGTGACAATGGAACTGAGTTTGTTAATAATACAATGAAAGAATATTTTAACCAAAAGGGAATATTGCATGAAACTAGCTGTCCACATACTCCAGAACAAAATGGTATAGCGGAATGAAAACATAGGACACTAATGCAAGTATCTAGGAGCTTAATGTTACAATCTAGTATGCCTATTAGATATTGGGGTGAGTGTGTTAAAACAGCGACTTATATAATTAATAGAGTACCCTCTAGAATTCTGAACTTTGCAACTCCTTATGAGATAATCTATGGTCAACCTGCAGATTATAGCAATTTAAGGGTCTTTGGCTGTTTAGCATATGCAAGTGACTTAACCACCACCGATAAGTTCCAACCTAGATCTATTGCATGTGTCTTTATGGGATACCCAAGTAATCAAAAAGGGTATGTGCTTTACAATGTCAAAACTAAACATTTGTTTGTAAGTAGGCATGTCCGGTTTGTTGAGGACCAGTTTCCTTTTAGAGAACAAGAGAGTGCACAGCAAGGGGGAGTAAGTAGATCAATTAGGGAGATGTTCCTCTTTGATTCTGAACTAGAGGGAGAGACACGGCTTCCTGTTCAGGAAGAAGTAGGGACTGCCAATAAAACTTTAGGAGAGAATAGAGATCAGAATCACAGTACAGATTCAACTGAGGAGTTAGAGGCAATAGAGTTAAGACCTACAAGAACTAAACGACCACCTATATGGTCACAAGACTATGTGTGCAACATGATTAGAGTAAATGAAGGCATTGTTGCAGGTAGAATATCAAAGAAACAAACTGCAAATATCCTTTGGAAAATTATATTTCATATGACTCCTTTTCTCCCTCTTATCTATGCTATTTATGTTCAATTGATTCAGTTACTGAACCTAGATCATATAGTGAGGCAGTAAAGGATGATAAATGGTTAAAGGCAATGCAACTTGAGATAGAAGCACTACAAGATAATGATACTTGGGATATTATGTCTTTACCAAAAGGAAAAAGGGCAATAGGATGTAAGTGGGTATATAAAATAAAGTATAATTCAGATGGCTCTATTGATAAATATAAGGCCAGATTAGTGGCCAAGGGATATACCCAACAAGAAGTAATCGATTATCATGAAACCTTCTCACCAGTAGTTAAAATGATAACTGTGCGAATTATTATGAAAATGGCTGCTGTTTTTGGTTGGAATATATTTCAAATGGACGTTCACAATGCTTTCTTACAGGGTGATTTAGATGAGGAAGTTTATATGACTATACCTCAAGGTTTTAAAATTCAGGGGGAGCAAATGGCATGCAAACTCAAAAAATCTTTATATGGTTTAAAACAAGCATCACGACAATGGAATAATAAATTGACTATGGCTTTAGTAAATGGAGGTTTTAAACAAAGTAAATATGATTACTTATTGTTTACTAAAGAATTTGATGATGCATGCGTATATGTTCTAGTATATGTGGATGATCTTCTAGTGACAGGTAGCTCAGAGGAAAGGATAAAGGAAGTGAAAAGATTCTTGCATGAACAGTTCAAGATCAAGGATCTAGGACAAATGCAGTATTTTTTAGGGATTGAGATAGCAAGATCTGAGAAAGGAATCATACTTTCACAAAGAAAGTATGTGTTGGACCTGCTTGCTGCAACTGGAATGAGTGGCTGCCAACCATTAAATCTGCCAATGAGGCAGAATCTTCGTTTATTGGCATATGAAGAAGGAAGGGATAAGAAAGAGGATTTGTTGCAGGATTCAGAAAAATATAGAGGACTTGTAGGAAGACTCATTTACTTAACTAATACTAGACCTGACATTTCATTTCCTGTGCAGGTCCTCAGCCAATTTATGCAAATGCCAACTAAAACACACATGGCAGCAGCAAGAGATGTTATCAGATATCTAAAGCAAAGTGCAGGATTTGGAATAATGCTTAGTTCAAAGGATGACTTGGTTTTATCCTGTTATTGTGACTCTGATTGGGCTGCTTGTGGGACTACAAGGAGGTCAGTTACTGGATACTTACTGAAGCTTGGTGACTCACTTATTAAGTGGAAAACCAAGAAGCAAGAGACTGTGGCACGTTCTTCAGCAGAGGCCGAGTATAGAGCCTTGGGATCATCGGTTTCAAAAGTAGTATGGGCAGAAGGTTTGATGAGAGACCTTGGCATTTCACATGGTGAGCCTGTAAGTGTACATTGTGACAGCCGTGCAGCTATACATATAGCTTCTAATCCTGTATTCCATGAACGGACGAAGCACATCGAAATTGATTGCCACTTCGCCCGGGAGAAATTGCAATCTGGTTTGATAGAACTGATACATGTTAAGTCTAGGGATCAGGAAGCGGATATTCTCACCAAGGCAGTGGGCAAAGATACACAGGTGCGACTGCTGGACAAGTTGGGAGCTGTCCACGTTTGTCAGCCCAAACGTGAGGGGGAGTATTGAAGATATTAGGAATATTATTTGTAATGGTCTATTTGTATTGTATTATGTATTCTGGACAATTGATAGTGGGCCTTAAGTCCGTTTAAAGCCCATTAAGATTAGGACTAAATACTTGTATAAATAAGTGCCCAGGAACATATTGTAAATGGATTCTATCCATCTTTATGAGTTAAATGAGATATGTTTTCTTGGGCCACCCGGTGTTAATACAATTTTTGTTGAAAAAATGAAAAATAATTTCTTTTGAAAATTGTATTTTAGTTGTGTTTTATTGATTTATTGAAAAAGATAACATTTTTTTTTTTAGAAAAATTGTTCTTTTTTATGTTTATTTACTTTTTCCCTACAATTTTAAAAAAAGGTGGATGACATCATTTTTACATAAGCGACAATTATGTTAGTAAAATAAACAATTCTTTTATTATTCAGTTTACCAACTTAGATATGTTTTTTTTTTTTGAAATAATGATTTAAAAATATATATTTTTTATTTTAAAAACTTGTTTTAAAAATTACTATAAAAATTATTTGAAGAATAAAAAGATGAGAGTGTAGAATTAAACAACCCTTTAGTAAAAAGACAAAATATCGACAACCCTAACTTTTGTTTTTTGCTAAGAACAGATATCCTCATATTAGAAGTAATCTTATTCAAAGCACTGTTAGGCAGTAAATATAAATACTTCTTTCAATGAAGATTTAGACTTTGGCTTATCATATTATAAGAGATTAACCTTTTCCACTAGACTTAACCCCAATAGTAACTTTTGTTTTTGATTGGTGGTTGAAATTTTTGTCTGTATCGATGAATTGGGCCCACTTTGTCTTTTTAAGCCTCTTTGACCTGGCATTTCGGCCAACTTGGGCTTATTGAGTTTTTTAAATTAAAAAAAACAGAACCACATCGAATGATCATAAAACTGACATTCAACCAATGGAAGTTGGTCCAAGTGATAAGCAGTTTGATTCCGTTTAAGCAAGGTCTTGGGTTCGAGTCTTGTGTATGCAGAAAATTCCTATTGGGAGACTCTCCCACCATAGCCAGGTGCGCGACGCGAGTCGGATCCGGATGTAGTCAGGGTAAAACTCCAGTGAACCGGGTGGACAAAAAAAAAAAAAAAACTGACATTCAAAGCCCAGTTCATATGTTTCCACGAACCCTCTGATCTCAATCAAAATCCCGTGCAGTTGGCTTGTATGGACTCAAATATAACATTTGGATCTAGTACATGTGGCAAGGGCCGAATGAGATCAGTCCGGAATAGATGCCCAACATCTGACCCTAATAATCTTTTTCCTATTTTTCAATCAATTTTTTCCCCATCAAACTCTAACAATGCCAATAATATCAGATGTAATTCAAGATGGTTTCCATGTTGGCATCCTAGATTATACTCCTACATAAAAAATATTTATCTAAATTAGGCAAATAAAGTACTTAATTATAACCTATGTGTGTTGGGAACCCAAATCACCATATTAAAGGTCACTGATATAAATATACACGTGGAGGAGGTAAATCAGTCATAATATTGCAATTTTATGGCCAAGTGCATGTCTTGTTGTGCCATGGAATTAAAAATTATAAGCACTAATTTCGATAAAAGAAAACTCAGGGATCAAAACCTATGTTTTGAACCAATAGGGATAAAAACCAAAATAAAATCAAATTATAAAGGCCAAACAATGTATTAAATAGAAAATTTGACTTACATAAAATTAATGTACTCTAATTAAATTAGTCTTCAAGTATCGTCTCTTGTAACTCCAAGTAAGGCGTCTTGACTCTTGAGACCCAATAATACTTTTCCAAGTACTTACACACATGAATATTCATGATATATTAGAACATGCATTTGATGTGTGCTATTCACACTCATTAATTTCTATGGTATGATAGGACATGCATTTGGGCCCAATTTACCCCTCCAAGCTTATATTTATGTCTTTGAGTTTAGATTTGTACTACTATAATACCCTCTTAAATATGAGTCTCTTCATTACTTGGGCAACTTTATCATATCGTATGCCACCGTCTCTTTTTTCAGGATTTGCTCTCCTTGAATGACATGACTCGGGTAACTTTATCACATCGTATGCCACCTATAATTCTATGAGAAAGTTTTGCTAATTAATGATCCTCAAAGTCCAAACTTTATATTTTCCCTTTTTGATGAGAAACATGTACAAGTGATAATTTTATATTTTCTCCACCATTTTCATTTTTTGAGATAGTTCAATTATCAATACAATCCACGTCCTCCAATTCCAATTCTAATAGCACAGATGCGCATATTTAGGCCTTAAAAGATTATAGTTTTGTAGGGTTCGACCTCTATTTTCCCAAAGGACTCTTTTCACTTGGTTTAATAATCGGCCAAGATAGAATGTAGCGATATTGACACATGCTTCGTCGATTTAGGCCTTCATATTTATAAAAGGTAAAAATACATAGTTTAAAGCCTTTATATTTATAAAAATTAAAAATACATAATTCAGAGCCTATGCACAATGAATATGAACAATTTGACATTAGAATCGATATGGTACTTCAACCCTTAAAGCAGGTGTCAGATTTTCCTCTTATCGCCGGATATCCTCATCGTTCATCAACTCATCATTATTCGTTTCCTTCATCATCCGACCACGTTCTTCTTCTTTCAGGTTATCGTACAATTGCATGCCAGCTTGTATGGGAGCATTGGGATTAACAGATTCGTAAAACTCATTGAACAGAAGATTCGGAGTTTGAGGCGGTGCATTGCTGACCGATGAGGTTTCTACACTACTGTTGTTTGGCGGATTGTAGCAACAGTCTCAGCAGTCATGGTGGTCGCCACGACCTTCACCATGCTAGCAGCCGTCGCACTCCTTCCTACCGTTCCACTGCATACAACACCGTCCAGCGAAGAAAGAGAAACCTCTAACGGAAAAATGGTCTCCTCCGAGTTTGTGGTCCACATCACGATACCGGAAAGAGAAAGTATCACAAAGGGTCCGAGGATGACGGAACTTGGGTGGTGATAAGGGATGATGTTGGAAAGTTGTCCAGAGGCATTTAACACTTTGAGGGAGAATTGGTAATAGCGACAATACTCGAGGAGCCACTGCACTACGTCGGCTCCCGATGGGATTTTAATGAATATCTCTGAGTTTACTTCAATGAACGGTCGCGGTGGGGCTGTCTTGGGCTTGTTCTTTGAACCCTTGGGTCTTCCCACGGGCCTTTTTACTCGCCCAAATACTTGGTTGTTGGCGGTGGGTTCATCGGCGGGGAATTCAACCGCGGCCGTGGAGTTTAGAAATCTGGTATCAAGCGGAGGTGCTACTCTCTTGGACTTGTTCTTTGAACCCTTGGGTCGGCCCACGGGCCTTTTTACTCGTAGGAGGATATGGTCGTTGCCAGAGGGTTCGCCAGCGGGGATTTCGACGCCGGCTGTGGCGCTGCCAGGGAGTTCGCCGGTGGGGATTTCGATGGCGGTGGTGGCGTTTAGAAATCTGGTCTCGAATGGCTGCGGTAAGGGTTCGCCAGCGGGGATTCCAACAACTGTGGAGTTTAGAAATCTGGTCTCGAGCGGTGGTGGTACTATCTTGGGTTTGTTCTTTGAACCCTTAGGTCTTCCCCGGGGCCTTTTTCCTGGCCGGAGAATAGAATTGTGGGCGGCGGAGGCGGTTGCGCCGACCCCGGAGAAGGAATCAAAAGCAGCGAGTGAAGGATTGTCGATGGGGGTGATGCGTACGCTAAGAAAATCCATGAGGCTACCGAAGGAATTGGGTGTTAGAGCTATCGTAGCTTGGAACGGTCAAATGTTTGTGCCTGTGCGTGCGTATATAATAAACATAATGTTTATTTGGGGTTTGATTGATTATATCCGATACCTTATCAGATAATTATCAAATCATTTAAATTAACTTCCAAAAACAATTATCAAATCATTAAAATTTAAAATGAATTTATTTAAATATTTATTCAATTTTTTTATTTTGGTTTAATTTAAAGTTTTTTTATGTTTTTATATTTTAGCAACTTATTATTTTAATATTTACATAATTTAAAATAAAAATAATATTATATCTGACACTTCTTTAAATTTAAAAATGAATTTATCACTAGTAATTTCGGTCCTTTTGGTTTGAGACTTTAAAGTTAAAACTGACCAAGAGGTTGTTAGTTCAATTATTGGTAATCTGGTATATCCAAAAAAAAAAAAGAATTTATCATTAAAATATGTATATAAAAAATTTTAAATCTGGAAGATTCAAGTAAGATTTTTGATGTCCAAATTGTCCATATGTTGAGATGGTGATGTTTTCAATTAAAGATATCGTGATTTTTCCTTAAAAAAAGATATGGCGACTTTTGATTTTAGATTAATTGATATTAGCTAAATTTTCTCTCCGTACGCAGCACGTGTATTTAAAATGGCAAAAGATAAAATGGAATATAAAGGTCGATTTTTTAATCATGAATTAAAAGATTCAATCTTTCAACGTTTTTGACTCTTAATTGAAAGAGCCACCCAGGACGGATATGCTATCCTCCTCCTCCTCCTTTTCTTTTTAGTATCTCATCCCTATACTTAATTAGATAAAAAAAATAGATATGTCAGATTTAATATTTTATAAATTTATCATCATCATCATCATCATTTTATAAATTAAATTTGTTTTAGGCTAAAGTTTGAGTTTGTCTTGTCATTAAGTTTGGATCAAGTTTCAATTTAATCCATTAAATTTTCAAAGTATATTTTTAGTCTTTTAATTTTAATACCGTTTGTCTTAGTATGGTGATTTAGCAATTAAAGGTTCACAAAATATACTTATAATGCTCTTGGTGCACAACATCATTTTGCTCTTCCCAATTAAAAATAAAATATAACAAATCATATTATTATAATTTGATGTGGCATAATGATTTAATTAAAGTTGGAGAGATTTTACTTAATTATTTAATCTAATTTATATCATAGGCCAAAAAATAATAATAATTTATATCATATATCATGCTTACTTGACGTCTGTCATCTCGAGAAATACTTACATACTTTAAGATTATCACATTATCTGAACTTTATCTAATAAAAATATACCATATAAGATCGTTTTAATATATTAGAATGTGACCCACGAAAAAAAATTCAAATTTCAATTTGTTTTCAAGAAAAATACACATCTTAATTTATAAAAAACTAAAACAAAATGACGAACTCATATTTTGGCCCGCCCAAACCCAGTGAAAAATTGCCCATTTTGACAATATATATTTTATTATATATAATAAATATATTCAAGTCGGCATATGTCAAAGTTGTTTTGAAAGCAATTTTTCCTAATACAATATAGTGTGAAGTCAGTAGAAGTAGATTATGGATATCTTGCATCTCTTATATTATCAATATACAAGTAGCTTCATTCATTGTAATGAAGCATATGGCGATCTCAATTTAAGTTAGCATTAGAGTAACTGGAAAACAGTGCTTATGTTGGAAATGCTTTAGTTCTAAAGGTTGAAACTAAAATGTCATTGTGTGGCATTGATCCCCCATTAAGAAGTTTTAGCCAATGCAAAAACTATGACTAAGAGGGTTGAACAGCTTTTAGAGGTGGATGAATATTTTCAAGCTGATTTAATTGAATCACTAGTACAAAAAGGGTGTTTTAGACCGGCACATTTAGACCGGTTGCAGCGGATGAGGTCTAAAAGAAATACGCGGTGGCATTTTTGTAATTATAAACAAATTGGGAGACCGGTTATTCTCTAAACCGGTCTAAAAAATATTATTTAGACCGGTTCTACATTAACCGGTCTAAAATATTAAACCTTTTAGACCTGCTTGGATTTTAAACCGGTCTAAAAGGATCAGAGGAAAAGAATTTAAAAAATTAAAAATGTTTTTAGACCGGTTATAGATATGACCGGTCTAAAAAGTATTTTATTTTAGACCAGTTAATATAATAACCGGTCTAAAATAAAGGTTTTTAAGACCGGTTGTTCTAACAACCGGTCTAAAAGATATATTTTAGACCGGTTGTTCTGAACAACCGGTCTTAAAAAGGTTTTTAAGACCGGTTATTTTTATAACCGGTCTTAAAACTCTTTCCCCAAATCCCTATCGCGGTTCACGCTTCGCGCCTTTCTTCATTCTGAATTGTTCAAAGCTAAACAGCAACGGTCAAGGACGAACAACAACTCCAAATTCGTCAAATCAAGAGCGGAATTAGTGTCTCACCTTGTTCTCGTTTTGCATTTGCGCTATGAAAATGGGATCTTGGAGCTAGCATCCCCGTTGCTCAGTGTTAGGGAGCGCGTACTGGTGCTCTGTCTCTTCGTTGAGTGTCGACGTTTGACGGCGCTGAACACATCCTGTTCTCGTTTTTATTCACCCTCAATCTACGAAAGTTGGATAATCAACTTGCTGAAGCCTAATTCTCTTCCAGGTAGTTTTTTACTTCGTCTATTAATATTTTTTTGTGTGATTGCCGACGAAGAAGGTTGAGGCCTGGGTATGATTTAGGATATTAGAAATGTGGGGGCGTTCTGGTTCTGATTTCTGAAACATTACTGGACTTTCTTTTGTATGAGACATTGGTTTGCATTATGATAGCTTATATGTTCCTTATTTGTTCCTGCGTTATGGTAGCTTCTCTTATCCTTATTCTGTTGCTGCGTTATGATAACTTCTGTCTTCCTTATTCTTATGCATTTTTATTGATTTGTTCATCTGTCTCTCTCAACCAAACTCGTCATAATGGTTCCCCTATTTCCTAGTATATTTTCCCAAAGGGTCCTGATATTGCTTTCTTCGTCAGCACAGGAGGTTACATGAATCACTTCCTTTGTTTCTCTGTAAACATCATCACAAGCTTATGCTGCTTTAGCAAAAATATATTCAGTTGCATAAGTTTAGGTAACCATACATATGGGTATGATTTGAAAACAGGTGGTTGATAACCTTGAAATAGCTAAGAATTGACAGTTTAGTAAGCTTCATTTGTCGGCCTTGTGGGGGCATCATCAGTTAGAGAAGGCAAGGCCATGTGCCCGTGCCTACCTGGTTGTCTCATTAGCAGAACTTGAGTGGCAATCTTCTTTAGAGTTAACATAAGAAGATATAGTGATGTTCTTCAATACATACAGAAATGCTGCTCTAGTTATTTAGTGAAATCTTAAAAAATAAACAGAATTTTATTTTTTTGGGTAAAATTCGCAAACATCACACTCTTATCCATTAGATTTTTCTTGGATGTGTTAACAATGATGGACGTAAGTACTCCATCTTGTTTGGTGGTTATTCTATGAATGATACTAATTTGAATGTTTTCAACCCTCTAGTGGCCTATTATTAATAAACTGTATTTTCAATATAAACATGATATGAAATTCGCACAAATGAATTATGAAATTTTATTTTGTTCTGTGCACAAGAGTGTAGAGAAGAATTTGCTCATAATTCATCAGTGATTTAAAAATTGGGGTCGATCGCCTTTAATGATAAAGGTTCAATTTCTTTTACTAAAAAGTTATAAAGGCACCCCATAAAACTGTAAGAGAATGAAGCCACAAATCTGGTGCCTCCATCGCTAAAGCCGAGTAGGTCAAGGCCAAAAGGTTAAACCACCTTTCCTACTTTCTTCCAGCGTGCAATCTACCCTACATCATACCAAGCTCATCTTTCCCGTGTAGTTTCCGGCCTTAAAAGACTTTATTCGAGTGATGGACGAGTAATCAATTAGTAATTACTGAACCCCTAATCCCTATGGTACTATTCTATTTCTACTGTTCGTAATGGTAATATATATGGCAGTCAACCCATTGTATTGGACAGATTTGCATTGTTAATGAGACTTGTACTATTCAGATTACTCTTCTTCTATCTCTATCTCTCTACTCTCTTCTACTTGTTCATTATGTAGTAGTTAAGCTAGGTAGTTGGGTGTAATGATTGCCTACTCTCATTATACTCCTTCCTTTTCCAGGGGAAAAAGTAGAAAACAAAAAATAAAAGGTATTGGAATATATGGATCGTAGTTGGATACAAGCTAAACGGACGAGTGTTGAATATGATATTGGGGTGAGGGGTTTTTTAGACTTTGCAAAAAGAAATGCCGATGATGATAGTGGGATGTTTTATTGCCCTTGTGTAAAATGTTTGAATGAGAAGCGATTAAGTGCTGCAGATATATATACACATTTAATTTGTGAAGGGTTTTGTAAGACGTATGTAGTATGGGTATGGCATGGTGAACAATTAGAAATGCCAAGTGCATCTCAACAGGGGGAAGTGACTTGTGATGATAATGACACGGATATGGATGATCGGATAGAGGACATTATTCGTGATGTAGGAGAGGAGGCTTTTGAACAATCACATGCATATGGTAATATGTGCAGTGATGCTGAGAAGCCGTTGTACCCGGGGTGTAAAAAATACCAATTGCTGAATGCTGTATTGAAATTGGTAAGCTTGAAAGCACGGCATGGATGGAGCGACAAGAGTTTTTCAGAAACGCTTGAGGCCTTTAAAGATATGCTTCCTGATGATAATGTGTTGCTTTGTCGATACTATGATGCTAAGAAAATACTGTGTCCACTAGGGATGAAGTATAAAAAGATCCATGCTTGCCCTAATGATTGCATATTGTATAGAAAAGATCATGAAGAGAAGGAGCAATGTCCGATATGTGAAACTCCGAGGTATAAATCAAATAAGGGCCCTGCAAAAGTGTTGTGGTATCTTCCAATCATTCCAAGGTTCAAGCGCCTGTTTGCTAATGAAATTGATGCCAAAAATTTGAGATGGCATGCAGATGAGCGGATTTCTGATGGAAAGCTTCGACATCCAGTTGATTCTTCTCAATGGAAAAAAATCGATCAATTATTTCCTAGCTTCGGTGAAGAACCTAGGAATCTTAGGCTTGGGCTTAGCACAGATGGTATGAATCCTTATGGTAGTCTAAGTAGTATACATAGTTCATGGCCTGTTCTGTTGGTAATTTACAACTTATCTCCTTTGTTATGTATGAAACGAAAGTACATTATGTTGTCTATGTTGATTTCGGGACCAAAGCAACCCAAAAATGACATAGATGTTTACCTAAAACCCTTGATCGAAGACTTGAAAGAGTTGTGGGATAAAGGTGTCGATGTTTTTGATGCGAACAAGAAGGAGACTTTTAATATGCGAGCAATGATCTTTTATACTATAAATGACTTCCCTGCATATGGGAACTTGTCAGGATATAGCGCTAAAGGCCACAAAGCTTGTCCGATATGTGAAGAAGGCACATGCTACCATCAACTTCAACATGGAAGAAAGACGGTTTACCTTGGCCATAGGCGATTTATAAGACGAAGCCACCGTTATCGTAGATTAAAAAAAGCTTTTTTCGGTGGCCAAGAGTTTGAAGATGCTCCAGAGGCATTGACTGGGGATCAAATTTATGAAAAGGTGAAAAATATCAATGCTATGTTTGGTAAGTTATCAAAGAGTAGAAATGAGAAAAATATATGGAAAAAAAGGTCCGTCTTCTTCGATCTTCCATATTGGCGCAATCTTGACGTCAGACACTGTATTGATTTCATGCATGTGGAGAAGAACGTATGTGATAGTATTGTTGGGACACTGCTCAACATACAAGGAAGTTCTAAGGATGGCGTGAAGGCAAGATTAGACTTGCAAGAAATGGGAATACGAGAAGATTTACATCCAAGGCCATACTGTAATAGAACTTTTTGTCCTCCAGCTGCTCATACTTTGTCTAAGGTTGAGAAAAGAAGCTTTTGTGAGTGTTTACATGGCGCTAAAGTTCCTTCAGGGTATTGTTCAAATTTTAAAAAGCTTGTATCGATGAAAGACTTGAAGTTAATAGGGCTAAAGTCTCATGATTGTCATGTCTTAATGCAACAACTACTCCCAGTAGCTATTCGAGGCATTGCCGAATATGATCTTCAACACATATTGACCAGACTTTATTTCTTCTTCAATGCCATTTGTTGTAAAGTCATTAACACGGAAAGATTGGAGGAATTGGAAAATGAAGAATATATGATCTTATGCCAGCTTGAGAAGCTTTTTCTTCCTTCCTTTTTTGATATCATGGTACACTTGGTTGTTCATCTAGTGAGGGAGATAAAGTTGTGTGGCCCTATCTATTTCCGGTGGATGTACCCGATCGAAAGAACTATGAAAATACTAAAAGGGTATGTGAAGAATCCCAATCAGCCTGAAGCATCTATTGTTCAAAAATATGTTTCTGAAGAAGCTATGGAATTTTGTCAACACTATTTGTTAAATGTACGACATATTGGCCTTCCTAAACGTCATGATCAAGAAGGGGGAAGACGCGGGGCAACAGTAAAGAGCATAGATGCTGATGAATTGCACCAAGTCTACTTGTACATCTTGAACAATGTTGATGAAGTTCAATATTACATGAATGCCCATAAAGAAATTGTACGGAAACAAAATAGTCGAATGACTGAACAAAGGTTAATCAGGGAGCATAACAGAACTTTCGCACATTGGTTCAAACAAAAGGTTGACGGAGAAGAATGTGTTTCTGATACAATAAATTGGTTAGCACGTGGTCCTGAAGTTGAGGTCATAAGTTGGACTTCATTTGTGATCAATGGTTATACCTTTTACACGAAGTCCCTAGATGATAAGAGCACCGTCCAGAATAGTGGTGTTGTATTAGTGGCTGAATCTATGCACTTCTCTAGTTTGAAAGATAAGAACCCTACATTGGCTGTCATACCTTATTATGGGGTGATTGAAGAGATTTGGGTGGTTGACTATGTTAAAATTAGATTTCCCATTTTCAAATACAAGTGGGTTGATGTCAATAATGGTGTGAAGATCGATAGGTTAGGATTTACATTAGTAGATCTGAATAGTAGAAGTTTTGGAGATGAACCTTTCATTATGGTAGATAAGGCGCAACAAGTGTTCTATATCATTGATCAGGTAAATAAAATATGGTCTGTAGCTCTCCAAGGAAAAAGGATCGTTGATATTGACGAGAAAAGTCACTCAAATTATGATCTTCTTGAGACTCCTTCTTTTTCCAGGGGTCTACCAGAATTGAACGAAGAAGATGAAGCAGATAATGCGCACGGCACAAGAAATGATCATCACGAGGGAATATGGGAGGATATCTCTTTATGATACTACTTTGACCTTAACTAACTAAAGTAATTATGATTATGACTTATATCCGAAGAATATATTTAGTTATTTTATCGATATAGTCTTCATATGTCATAGCTTAGGATTTATCTTTCTTTGTTGTCGTTACAGGCAAATAACGGATCCCCAGCGTCCTAGTGCAGAGGATCAGCCACGTCCTCCACCTCTGAGTCAGCCACATAGTGCTCAGGAGAGTCAGCCACCTAGTGCTCAGCAGAGTCAGCCAGCTAGTGTTAACCAAGGTGAGCCTAGCAATGCTCCGAGCCAGGGTCATAGTGAGCGCAGTAGCTAGTCTGTATGGAGGGGTAGACGTGGCACACGGTTGACAGATGTTTCCCTCAGTCGGAGTGCAGGCGAAAAGATACCGATTGAGTTTGATAGATATTGGAAACCAATCGGGCCTAATGCACAACGATATAGGGGTTTCGTCGGCCTCCTTGCACGTAACAAGCCGAGCATCTTGATAGAGGAGTAGAGAAATGTCGATGCAAAGGTGAAGCAGCATATTTGGGACACTATTCAGGTATACAATTCTCGTCTGTATGTAATTAATCATTATCAAATGTCACAAATTTGTCACTTACTCCTTCAATGCATGTATTTCAGCTCACCTACGACGTTCCTCAGAGTGAGATCTTGTACAACAAGACGATGACGTATTGTTATGAACGCTGGAGCAAGTTTAAGACAAATCTGACCAACAATTACATTCATATTGAGGTGAAAGATGGTCAGCCTCGTCCTAATCCGTGCGACCAGTATACATTTCTTGATCAAGCGACGTGGCAAGAATTTGTTAGGCTTCGGACTACTCCAGAATCTTTGGTTAGTTGACTTATTTTTTGTTTTATTTACTTAGCAATTATCTTAATTGATTCTAACACTTTCCTTTTGTATCATTTCTTATTCGCAGGCAAAAAGGCAAAAAGCACAAGAAAGTGGAAGAAAGAATGATTGCCCTCATATAATGTCTCGTGGGGGTTATGCAAAGGCTGAAAGAAACTTGTTGGCAGCCAAACGGAAGAGATTGGAAGAAGCATCTCAATCCGATCCTTCTGTTCTTCTTTCTCCGCCTTCTCCGATTCGTCGAGAAGAAAAATGGCAATTTGCCCACCAAAAGAGGAGTGGGACTTATACGAGTGAACAATCTCGTATAGTTGGTGAAAGGATTGTAAGTATATATCATTATTGTAATTAATTACATAAGAAACGTACATTATTACTTATGTTTGTTATTTTGTATTATGTTACAGGATGAACTTAGAAAACAACAAGCTGAGGGCTCTTTTAAGTCGGAGGGCAGGAATGACATCCTCACAGTTGCTACTGGCAAACACGAGCATCCAGGCCGTGTCAGGGGAGTTGGAGGAGGGGTAGGGATACTGGATTACTTTGAAGCCCCCGTACGCCATTCCTCAAACATCGTGATTAGGGAGGAATTGGAGACTATGTTGGCCATTGCAAGAGCAGAAGCAAAGGCCGAGGCTGAAGCATCTTTTGATGCACTATTAGAGACCCGGTTGAGCAAGATGAAAGAGGAAATGATAGTGTTTATGAGCTCAAGACAAGATACCAGTGCTCCCTAGCCACAATCGATTGATCCTAATAAGCAGAGCACTAAAGGTAGTTGTTGCAACATCGGGCAGTCATCAGAGGGTCCTAACCCGCAAATTACGGAGCTTTGTGATCTTTTTGTCGAGGATCCTCTGAGACGGTTAGTTGCACAGGGTAGTGTGCATAACCTGGGATCAACTGTCCACCATCGACAAATGGAAGGTGATCAATTCCGGGTGTCAGTTGACGAGGTGATTATTGCGGATGCACCTGTCCCTATCCCTTCTGATGAATTCAAGGTCGTTAGCGATGTCTTGGGCACATTCATCTTGTGGCCAACGAACCTTGTTTCTGGTCGAGCCGAGGATAGTCTGATCAAAGCCCCACCACCAAGTCCGATCAAAGCCCCACCAAGTCCAGCTCCCTTCACTCAGCAAGAAGTTTCACAGCCTCCATTGAATATCATGCAGCAAGTGATTCTGATGGCATATGATACATCCTTCAAAACAAGAGAGTGGCCTACGGATTCAGTTGTTGGACAGTCAGGAGTGACATGCTATCTTGAGAGGGATAATTTGATGTCCCTGGTAGCTCCTGGACAAAATCTTACGATTGGGATTGTCCAACTGTTCTTAATGTAAGTAGCTTCTGCAATTCAAAGTAAATATTTTAAAAGTTTCACCATTTACCTTTTATTTATGTACTTGCGTTATTGTAGGTACATGCATCATAGGTTGGTCTCCTCTGGCAAAAGCGAAAAATTTGGATTCTTATGCCCCCATCACATCCAAGAGAAAGGGACCACTGCTGCTACTAGACATCGATACTTGTCAGAGAGGCTTAGTGAAACTGGAACTGAGTATTTCTTGGCTCCATATGTGCATAGGTAAGAAACAAATTGATAGTTTATAATTTATATAATGTTTTATAATTTATATAATGTTTTATGCTTGCTTAATATTCTTCTGTTTTTTTAGTGATCATTGGCAGTTGCTTCTTCTATGCAAGAGTAGTTACACTGTCATCCTCTTATGTTCCCTCCACTTCAAACCAGGGAATGATTTGAAAAAGACTATGAATTCGTTAGTTTTCTTGCATTCTTACCTTTTGTATGCAAAGTATATGGAATTTGTGTAATACCAATAACCTTTGTCATTGTCATGATCATAGGTCTATGCGGACATTCCTACATAGTGCTTGTGGTAAGCATGTTCGTGATTTAAAGGATCCTACATGGATCATGCCAAAGGTTAGTACATATGGATTTGTTTAAAGAATGTAATAAGACATGCCTTTATATTTGTTTTAATGATATCATGTTTTTTCTCAGAGCCGTAGGCAACCAAAGGGGTCCAACTTATGTGGCTTTTATGTTTTGAGACACATTTACAACATTATTACTCTAGGCACGACTGATTTTACTGAAGAGGTAAATTTATATTTCAGAACTTTTGTTTTACTTTATTGTTTTTAAGTTACTAAGTCAATGTTTCATCTGGTTTTGGTGTTACAGATGTTTGATCTTGCTGATCCCTTTCCGGAAGAAGATATTGATTTCATTCGCACATGTTGTGCTGAATTCATCTATGAGCTATTACACAAATAGTGAGTTTTTTAATCCAACGTTACATTGTACATTATTGAATTGTGATGGTTGTGTCCTGGTGTTTTTGCATCTATATGATGGGTTAATTGTGGCAAGATATTGCTCCTAGAATAGGATTCTTGATGAATCATACTGTTGCTTGATTATTTGGGTTTTTGTACAGGACATAATTGACGCCAAGAGCTATTTGAAGCAAAGAGGAATTGAGGTCAATGTCATTTAGCTTTTGTTGGTTCTTGTTTGCTCTATTTCATTCTCAATCCGATCCTTAGACAGAAACTTCATGTTTGGGTTTTTGTACAGGACATAGTTTACACGTTTTTTAGAGCATGTTCATTTCTTTGCTTAGTTCTTTTCCCAAAAACTTCATGTTTGGTGTAGGTAACCAAAGGGACACTGGGGACTAGCTAGGGAAGGTACAATCAACTTCAAAAGAAGAAGCTTTTGTTTTACTGCCATTTGGTCATCCTTACTGTCTAATGGCCAAATGAATCATCAATGTATGACTGTACTAGCTTGTATGAACATTAATTTGTTGCTGCCTATAGACTGTACTGGCTTTTGAATTTTGAAATTGAAATAAGTGATTATGTGATGTTTAATGTATTGCTGTCTAATGTATTACTGCCATTTTAATGTATGACTGTCTAATGTATTGCTGTTTTTGGAGCATTCTGTGCGTGTACATAATAAAAGGGACGTTTTTTAAAAAAAATTGAAGCTTTAAGACCGGTTGTAGTCACAACCAGTCTTAAAAATCACATTAAGACCGGTTGTGGTCACAACCCGTCTTAAAGGTCACACATTCAAGACCGGTTGTTGCCACAACCGGTCTTAAATGTGTGCCCTTTAAGACCGGTTGTGGGCACAACCGGTCTAAAAAATAACAGATTTTTTAGACCTGCTGTATCAAGACCTTATATAGAAACGGTCTAAAAAGTCATTTTTAACCGGTCTAAAAAGTCATTTTCCTACTAGTGAATGTTTCCTAGTATAAAATTCAAATATATTTTGTTATTTACTTATTTGTTAGATTAAATTCCGTATTGATTGAAAACTTTGCAAACTATCTGTTAATTTGTGCATGTCATTTTATATGTAGTTTCAATGAGGAATGATGAGGATTATGTGGCTTTATTATTAGTTTTTTTTTTTGTAATACATATAGAGAAATTAGTAGCAACAATGTAATGGAAATGTAACTGCATATTAAAGCTTTTTCAAAAAAAAAAAAAAAATGTACTAACGGGCTACACATGCTCACTTAAATTTATATGAGTTTAGTTCAACCCATTTATCACGGACTTTAACGAGGCCATCAAGAAATAAATGGATAGGCTGCGGGCCAACCATCAGACTACCCATCTAGCCCATTGCTCATGAAAACTAGTAGTTGATTCTTTTCTTTTACACTTTTTTTACCATGTTTTCATTCTTTTACAGTTTAAGATGTTTACCAACTCCTTTTAGTTTTTATACTTAATACATTTGCTACAGCATTCCTAAATATTTTGGGCATCCACGTCTATTTTCAAAATAATAATGGAATGAGAAAAGTTTCGTATTATATATAAATTAACAACGGCTCTTGAATACGAGTCTCATGTACGACTAAATCGAATAAGATGCTATGATAGATGAACATCTCGAATTATATATAGGAAGTCAACTTGGACATTACCATGGATCATATCAGTTTCCTTCTTTTTTGTCACCAAATTATTTTCTCTGACTCATTAGTTTCACTAACTCATCTTAAATAACGAATTAGGATGAGTTAGTGAAACTAATGATAAAGCATGAAGCAATCATCAATTAACCTTAAAAAATTAGATAAAGCTAAAGTATACTATTTGGTACTTTAAGGGTTAGTATCAGGAAAGTTTAACACGTACCACTCTGGTCCTATTTATAAGACTCTTTTAACTAATTCTCACATATCAAGGAGAATTAGTTAACTCATTAACTATGGGCTAAATTTTCAGTTTTACCCTTATCTATGATTGGTTCCAAAAATCTACATGAATAAATTTCTTTTGTTTATTACAATTAATAGAGGTAAAAAAGTACAAAATGCATTTACTACCCTGAAGATGAACTTATAAATAGGACCAATGTTTTTGGTAAAAAAGGACTTATAAATAGGATCAGAGTGGCACCATTAATGTATGCCTGGGAAAAAAACACGTACCATTCATGTATGACTGATCAATTAAATGTTTACTCATTGATTTTTAATTTAAATATATGTAAATTAAAAAAAATAATTAAAAATCTAATGAAGAGCAGTCAAAATCTCAAACCAGAACCTATTGGAAAAAATCCTAATACTTGCAAACTATCACTGATAAGGCGGGGTTTAATTTAACGCCTTAATATTTATAAAAGGAAAAATACACTATTATGAGAGAAATAAATAGGGATCATATATAAAAAAATTTATGTAAATTTCATACATAAATTAATTAGAACAATTTCCCCTTAAAATTTTCTTTTTTGGTTATCTTATAATTGTATCAGACCGCTCTTAGCTCCATAAGGTCTCAATCACGTTGCTAAGAACCGCCGTCGTCATCGTCGCCACCACTCTCACCACGCTTGCAGCCGTCGCACTGCTTCCTATCCTTCCGCCGCATACAGCACCGCCTGGCGTAGAAAGAAAAACAACAAACGGAAAAATACTCTCCGGCGAGTTTATGGCACCAGCTAACGGTGGTGGGGTTGGCCTGACGATTCCGGAAAGAGACAGTATAGGAAAGGGTCCGGGGATGGAGGGGCTTGGTTGGTGTAAGGGAATGATGTCGGAAAGATGACCGGAGGCATTTAACACGTTGACGGAGACTTGGTGACGGCGACAAAACTGGAGGAGCAACTGTACTATGTTTTCACCGGCGGGGATTTCGATGACGGTCGTTGAGTATATGTCAATGGGTGGTTGTATTCTCTTGGGCTTATTCTTTGAATACTTCTTTGGTCTTCCCACGGTCCTTTTTACTTGCCGGAGATTATCGTTGTTGCCAGTGGTGCGCTTGCTGGCGACGGGGATTTGGACGACGGTGGAGTTTCGAGATCTGGTCTCGTGCCGTGGTGGTACTGTCTTGGGCTTCTTCTTTGAACCCTTGGGCCTTCCCACGGGACTTTTTGGTGGCCGAAGAATAGAATTGTTGGCGGTGGAGGGTTGGCCGACGCCGGAGAAAGAATCACCGGCGGTGAGTGAGGGATCGTCGATGGGGGTGATGCTTACCCTTAGAAAATCCATGAGGCTATTGAAGGAATTTAGGTCAGAGTGATTCATACATACACATATATGGGGTTGGTTTGGGGTTTTGATGGTTTATATCTTTTTGGATCATCATCGGATCGTCTAAATTATGAAAATAGAACTTCAGGCTAAAAAAAAATTAAGAATTAAGAAAATATAACATATTAATTAAGCATTTGTCTGTATATAAATCATATTTTTAAACAAAAGATATGTTAATTCATGTGAAAACAAAAGATATATTAATTATTTTTAGTAGAAAAACTATTTTTTTTCATACTTGTATAGCTCTATGTTATTGGGTTGAGTTCTCTCATTTTACTCGATCTTAATTTTTTTAGAATCTCATAGATGCATTTAGATTGAGATATGATGTTTTAGATTTTAGATTTTATAAATTTATTATTATAAACATAAATAAATTTAAATTAAAGTATTAAAATTTTATATATACAATTCATAATTGTAACATAGATAAAATAACATAAATTTAGGTTTTAAAAATATAATAATATTAATTTTATAAAATATTAAATCTGAACCAATTACTATTTTTTAATCTAAGGATAGAAATAAAATGTTGAGAAAAAAATGAGAGGAAGGAAAAGGATATGAACTCTTTCTTGTGCGGCCCACTCAATTAAGAGTATAAGATCTCGCCCAAAGAAAAAAAAATTAAGAGTTTAAAATGATGATGCCTTGAATATTTTTATTCAGGATTAAAACGAAAGAAAAATAAAATCAACCACATAGATAATGCTTTCTATGCTATAGATGAATATGTCAAAATATTGAATAAAATTTATCTTTATATCACATTATTTTTTTTTTTTAATATCTTTATATTACATTCTATCTCTTACCATAATCACGATACCAACATATGGATAATCCGGACCATCCAAAATCTTAATTAGAATAATAATAAAAAAAAAATCTTACTTAAATGGTTTAGATCTAAAATTTCTAATCTACAATTTTTAATGATAAATTCATCTTTTAATTTAAAAAGTGTCATTTATAAAGTTATTTTAATTTTCAATTATCTATCTATTAAAATAGAAAATTGTTAAAAAAAAAAAGATTTAAAGCTCATCTCAAGTTTATTTTAGCGTTGAATTAATGTGATCCCATAAATATATCTGCGCTGAATTTTTTAATGTTATATTTTTATAGTTTAAATTTAATTTAATTTAACTAATTTGAAATTGATTGGATAATCATGGTTAAAAAATGATTGGATAACAAGTAACGCATCGCACCCCCATAAAACAATATATATAGACACACGCTTATGACACTTTAAAGTCACTATCTGTGGCCGTTTGGTCGATGGAATTGGAGGTAATATAATGTAATATAATAAAATGTAATGTAATGATAATTATATAAATTTGTTTGGTTTGTTATTAGGGAAAGATGATGTATATGCATAAAAACGTTTATTAGATTACATCGAATTTGAGAATATATAAGAATAATATATATAGCAAAAGACAAAATTACCAATTTCTACATATATGTATAATGTATACATTAGATTAATGATAATTTTTTTTATTTTGTGTAGTGTACACGTTGGGTTCATAGTAATTTTATAATATTTAATAGTGAAAATATTATGTAATGTACATATTGGGTTCATCATAATTTTTTAATATTTAATTATGAGAATATTATTTAATGGGATATTTTAATATTTTTTAATAGAGGAATATAATTTTTGTAATTTTTTAATGGGGGAATATTTCTTAAATTTCTATATTATTAATTAATTTCTTAATATTTAATGGTGGCAATTAAAATTATTTAATATTTAATAGTATTTATAGTGGGAAATTTCATCAATTTAAAAAATTATAATGGCAATAGTGTCATTTTCACTTGATTACAAGATGCCTACTGATAGAGCTTAATATTTATATATTTTTATTAATTAATCTTAGGCTTTTGTGGGACTTGATTGAATATTTTGAGTATAATCAAGTGTTAATGTGAGATTTTAGTGAAAGGATAATTTAGGAATTATATTGATTAAATTGTTATATTTTTAATCAATATTTGTCATTCCCATTATTCTTTAATTGTGAGCAAAAGATATTATCTTTGTGAATATAATTTTGTAGGTGGTGATGTAGCACAACTTTTATCAAGGTCAAAGATGTACTTTTGGAGCTTAATGAAGGACAAAAGTGAAGCATTACAAGTGCAGAATTTATTTTCACTTTTTTTTTTCCCTAAGAGGAGGTTAAATGAGTAAGAGCCTTATTTAGTGATTGTAATTTTGTGCCTAATACCAAAACAAATTTTTACTTATCCAAACAAAACACAACTCACTTTCAACCTAAATATAATTGAATTGCAAAGAAAAAGAAGTGGGGACCATTGTTTGTGTGAGGGCGGCGGCTGTGAAAAAGAATTGAAGAGCACAAATTGATGGGAAAAAGAAGGGCTGGACCGATTTGAAGAATGCAAGATTGATGGGGCTGGACCGAAAGGGAATAGTTAATTGAAGGAAGAGCTGGACCGAGTTGTAGAAAGGAAGAAAAAGAGATGCAGCCGAAATGGTTGAATAAGAAAGGAGGGAGTTGGCTGATGAATGAAAAGAAACAGCTGAACCGAATTGGAGAATAGAGAGGCAACAGCTGGACCGAATGTGAAAGGGGAAAAGAAAAGAAACAGCTAAACCGAATTGAATCAAGAAAAGAAGGCTTGACCGAATTGAGATGACTTGGACCGATGGAAGTAATTGACGAAAAGAAGCAAGCGGCTGTGTGAAAAGTGGGAGAAACACGAAATAAAGAGAAGGAAGGTGTGGCGGCTGTGTAAAAAGGGAGAGCATAGACGCAAGTGGGGAGACGTCCTGCAGGGCTTCAGCCGCACTTGGAGAAGCAGAATTGAAAGAGACATGTGCAGCATTTCTATGGCTAATTCCTTCTTTATTCATCAAGTTTCATCTTCTTCCTTTATGAGTAGCTAAGTCTTGGTGATTTTATTGAGTTGGGTAATGGTTTGAGCTTTTAAACTTCAATGAAATTCCTTAAGCTCTCTTTCTAGTTCATAATTATATAGCTTGATTAAGTATGTGTTTGTAATCTTGATTGTTATATGCCAAGTAAATAAACTTGGTGGTTGAGCTAAGAGTTGATTAAGCTTTGTATAATTCAAATTAGGAGTAAGTTGAGTTGTTTATTCTAACTCGGTTAAGTGGATTGCAAATGACTAAACTGAATGCTTTGAATTTTTGTAATGGTAATTACAAGTTAGAATTGGAAGCTAATTATTCATCTCCTATTGAATCTGAATTATTTGGTGGTATTCATTTAATTGCTTCCGTAGAATGAATTAGATGATTATTGCAAGTATGGAGCTAGTAGTAACTTAGTTCCATTCTCTTGACTCATGTTATTGAATTCTTATAATGTAAACAAGGAAGACTAACACCTCAACTCAAAGGAATCCCATTTCATCATTATACTAGTTAATTAAATTTATCTTATTGTTAGTGTTAATTTCAATTTTGTTTGCTTCTTTGTCTTGAAAACCGAAAAATACAAAAATATTAAATTAGATTAGATTACTTCATTAGTTTTATAAAAAATTTCTCAAAATGATTTCTCACAACTTTAAGATATTTATCACTTTATTATTTAGAAACTTAAGAATTAATCTCTTCACAAGAACGACCTAGGTTGAGCTACTACACTACATTTTCAAATCTAGTTATATTTTGAGAAATCACACGATATGGGTTTGTCACCTACATTCTCATTCATTAGCCTTAACAATGTAATCCTAATTATATCAAATGATGTAATAAAGATTATAAAATGTAATCCTCTTTATATTATATAAGCCCAATCAAATGCTGTAATGGATTTGTTACATCAAGATCACATGTAATCCTCTCTTAAAGAATTGAACCAAACGGCCTATCACTATTCATTCAATAGTTTGGAGGATTTTTCAAGCATCACTCCCTCACACCCAATTTCCATTCTCTGCTCCCAGGTAAGTTTGAAAACACTTTATAATTTTGATTATTATTTGAACTTTCCTATGTTAATTCTTAAGTAAATTACATTCAAAATGATTACATATGCAGATTGACAAGATAAGATTAATTTTTATATCAAATTAAATTCTATTTTGAAATTACTCCATATATATCAAATAAAATTATCTTTTAAATATTTTTAAGAGCTGATTGTCTTGCTACTCTAAGCTGATTGTATGAGGTTTCATATCGGCTGTAAAGGGAAACAAAAGATGTCTTATAAGGCCCTCCCTTCTCGACTCATTTTAAAACTATAAAGGGTGATGATTTCTCAAAGTAGACAAAGGGTGTGTTTGGATTGACGATTGGATAAGTGACTTATTTTTACTTATACTTATGAAATCTTAAAATTAAAAAAAAAGTTAGATTGGGTAAAATAATGAGTGTTTGGATTGACGATTGGATAAGTAACTTATGTAAAAGTGAATGATGTTTGGTTTAGCTTTTGTATAAGTGACTTTTGTATTATTTAAGAGAAAAAATTGTAAAAATTATGAAAAATGAAAAAATGAAAGGATAATTGTGAAAAAAGCCCTCATTGGCAACTTAATTGCCAAATGGGACCTAGGAAGATATCTACACACGAAGAGATTTTTTCACAATTTTCTCAAAAATTAAATTTGAAAATTTGGCAATGGTACAATTTTAAATAAAATTATATCAAACTCTAATTTAAATTGGTACACTCCAAAAGTCTTTTCTATTATGTACTTCAAGCTTAAATTTTATAAATTATATCAAACTATAATTTAAATATTAAATCCTAACTCATATTTTTACATAACTCAAAATCTAACAAAATAAACTGATTAAAACCTCAATAATACCTCCAATAATTCAAATAAATTATTTAAACTAAATTTAATGGGTAAAAACACTATATAGAAATTAATTTATGATATGTTTATAAAACAAAATTGATTATAAAATCATAAAACAACTAAATAATAAATCTAAACTGATTAAAATTAATTACTAATTATTCTCTACATTTCTACAGTCATATATTAATAAAACTCAAAACTTACCTAAACTCTTATCTCAAAGTATTATTTAATTAGCAGAAGATTACTATCTAAAGAAAGAGAAAATTATTTTGAACATTTTTCATAAAAGAAGTTGTGATTAGAAGTGATTTTGAGTACCTCATTGATCCCCAAAAATATAAAAATACTCCTATCAATATTATTTTACACACACGCACATAAGTTCCAATAAGCTCCATTTTAAGGCTTATGAATTTTTTAATCTTAAACCTAATTGCTAAAACAAACACCCATATTGTTCAAATCACTGTTTAAGTCCGTTCTGTGCACTGTTGAAGGCCGATTTCTGTCCCAAACGTTAAAACCAACACACACAAAATCAAGAGCGAGGTATTGGAATGTTAGTATTTGGAGCTTGCATACCCCAATCCCCAAAGGAAGGGATAAGCAATTTGAAGAATGAGAAAAAGTATTACCTTGACTAAGTTAAGAGACTAGTATTCAAGAGGAGTATAATACTATTAGGAATCCAAATATGCCTATTGAAGGCTCAAAACATAAATATACACGTTGCAGAAGTTAATTGACTACCTGAATTAGTTTAATTAGTTTTAGAAAATTATATTGTTTCTTCAATATTTTAAACACGAATAAATATTTAAATATATTATATTTTCATAGTTTAAATATGTGTTTTCTAAGTATCACGTCCTTTATCAATCTCTTGCTCACCACCTTTGATTACTTCTTAGGCCCCGGCAAATTCACCACCGCCAACAACCCCTCCCACCACCTTCAACAACCCTATCCTGCGGCAACCAAAAAGGTCCATGGGAAGACCCAAGGCTTCAAAGAATAAGCCCAAGACATTACCACCAAGTCTCCGTCCCCGTGTTAAATGCCGCCGGTCATCTTTCCAACATCATCCCCTACTTCCAACCAAACTTCAACATCCCTGGGCCCTTGCCGATAGTGTCTCTTTCTGTTACCATCGTGCCAACCCCACTACAATTATTTGGTACCACAAACTCGTAGGAGACTATTTTTCCGCTTGTTGTTTCTCTTCCTTCGTAGGGCGGTGTTGTAAGGGGCGGAATTGTTGCAAGGAGTGTGACAACAGTAAGCATGGTGAAGGTGGCGGTAGTGATGACCACGGCTGCTCAGTAACAATGTGATGTTTGAGCCTATTTGCGTTGATCAGGCTAATTCCAGCAACATAAACCGCTCTGACTCATGAATGTTTTTCTACGCTTTTGTTTCAATTTGTTAAAAATTGGAGGTATAATGGGGAATGTTGTCTTGAATTTTCTCTGTTAGGTTCTTAAATGTGGAGAGATGCAGCAATTTAGGGGCAACAAATCTGCCACTCTAGCTTGTGAATAAAATACCTGATAGATAAAAAATGCTTAATGAATAATCAATGAAAAAAAAATCTAATATTGAAATAATAAAAGAAAGATTCAAGAATAATTCTCCGGAAATTATAAAAAGACAAATTAGTGGTTCCAATATCCAAAATCCTATGTCAGTATAGGTGGCTGAATTTGGGATTATAAGATCTTGCCCAAAAGACGCCATTGCCGTTGAGTTACTTCATTCCATCTTCTCGCCCTCTCTCTTACTTTAGAATCAAATGGTTTATCTGCTCCATACCCAAACCTTACTTCAATCTTAAAGCCAAAATGAACAACTGGACATGGCTAGATTGTTGGCTCCGCCTCCTGTCTTTGGTAGATATCGATGTCTTCCCCTGCAATATGTCCTTCGTGAAGAAGAAGTACGCATGTTGTGTCTGCCCCAGGGTCCGTATACCGTGAAGAATCTCAAGCCGGTCAGGGAGAGTCCGTAAATGTGATTGAGGGACAGCATAGAATGCAGTAACTCAAGTAATGAGAGATAAGGAAGAATTTACGTCCTAAAAGTGTTATATTAAATTTTTTATATGTTTATTTTTCATTTTCATTCATTATTATTCTTAAAATTTAGCTGAATACTCATACGGGGGTTAAGCGATAACCGAATTATTTTACTAATTATCTGAATAATATTTTCTATGAAGGTTGGATATAATATATTTTTGTTTACATTTAAGCAAACAAATTTTCAGTCAAAACAAATTTTCTTGCATTCATGATTCAAATAATTTATATAACATTTATTAAATGATAATTATCTGTGATTTTTTTGTTTAGTTCTAGAGTATGTAATATGTTATATTGTTTCTCGATTATTTGATTTAAGTTAAAAATAAATATTTAAATATGTTATATTTTTAAATTAAACTCAACACACGGCCTGAAAACAATATATATATATAGACACACGCTTATGGCTCTTCAAAGTTACTATCACTATTCATTCAAATAGCTTGGAGGATTTTCTAAGACTCACTCCTTCACACACGATTCCTATTCTCAAAACCATTCTCGGCTCTAAGGTAAGTTTGAAAACACTTCTTATAATTTTGATTATTATTTCTAAGACTTTATTGTCGTTAATCATGGATCTAAGTAAAAGTTTCATTTCCACAACCACGAGTTCATCCATGTTGCAAATCTATTTCTAATTGTTAACTTCATGATTTACAGAAATTGTTCGCAAAAAGAAAAAATAAAGTTTCTTACCAAAATAAAAGCCAGGCTCCATTCCTTATTCATCTTGCTCTCACCAGCCACGATAAGTCTAAATGCCCAAATTTCTTGCGTTTGGGTTGTCCGTGTAAATTCATTCACTTTACCTTCAGCATATATAGGCATATCAAGACTCTCATTGAGAGCTTTAGAATAATTTTTTTGTGATTACATGTGAGTTAAGGAGTAGCATGTAACACTAAAAATTCTTCCATATCCATATAAATTGTGTATGGCTGGATTAGGGACTGATCAGTCACATGAGTCATGGTTGAGAGACTAAGTTATAAGTGAATTAAAAGTTGGAGGACTAAAAAATTAATTTTCCCTATCAAGGAACTATACACAATCACATTTCCTAAACGTGTTGATTTGAGATCTATAGCATGACTAAGCATATATGGTTATTTATTTCCCCCATCGGACCTTGTTGTATTGTATACCCATTGATTTAAGTGAAAGGTTCTTTTTCAAACCCACGAGTTCTTCTATGTTCCAAATATCTTTCTAATTTGTTAACTTTCCGATCCAATTTAGTTTTCCAGTTCTTTAAAGCTTGTGTAAGATTTCTCAGTATTTGCATGATATAGAGAATTCTTTTCCCCCCTCTAATTTGTCCTCCCCGTACAGAATCTATAGCATTCCCTCTTTCAATAGGGATTTTGATCTTCTTGGATATCTCTTGCGGTTTTCGTTGCCATTCTTCTTGTAAATAAGAGATGTAATTAACAATTTTGATCTTCTCAGGTGCCGGCATATCCACCACCTCCAACAAAAAGAGCCATGGGAAGACCTAAGGGTTCAAAGAACAAGACCAGGACGCTACCACCACCACTTGAGGCCTTTGTTGGAATCCCTGCCGGCGAAGCCATTGGCAACAACCATATTCTCCGGCAAGTAAGAAGGCCCGTGGGAAGACCCAATGGTTTAAAAAACAAGCCCAAGACATCACCACCACTCACTGAGATTGTCATCCACATCCCTGAGGGCGCCAACATAGTGCAATGGCTCCTCCAGTTCTGTTGTTGTCACCAAGTTTCTGTAACTGTGATGCCAACATCATCGCCTACTTCCAACCAAACTTCAACATCCCCGGACCCTTGCCCATAGTGTCTCTTTCCGGTACCGTCGTGCCAACCCCATCGCCCTTATCTGTTGCCACAAACTCGCAGGAGACTATTTTTCCATTTGTTGTTTCTCTTCCCTCCGTATGCGGCGGAATAGTGGTGAGGAAAGCAACGGCGGCAAGCACGGTGAACGTGGTTGTGATGATGACCACGATGCACAATAACAATGTGTCGTTTCAGACAGTCTCCGACCATCAAGCTAACACCAGTAACATTGAAACTATACCAGTTAGCGATGTGCCGCCTCAGACTCAGAATCTTTCGTTCGATGACTTTCACAGATTGGTCATAGAGGATCGGATAGAATTATATGATGAATTTCGTCGGCCAGTGTCATGGGAAACCGTTTAAATTTATTATGTATGAAATTCATATATATTAATATTCTTTATTTTTTTCATAAGTATTTTTACATTTTGTACATATGAAGCCTTTAAATTAAGTTCCGCCTTATTATTGATAATTTGTACGTATTGTGCCTATGTCCTTTTAGTAAACATATTTTATTCTTATTTGCATGATAATTAAACAGAGTAAAACTATGGAGCTAAGAACCCATATATTATGAATTTCAAAACCTGCCTTTTGATACTCGTCTTTTTTGAAATTCCAATGTTGGAGTCTCGTTTCACTTGGTTTAATAATCAGTCTAGGTAGAATGTAGCGCGGGAAAAGCTTGATATTGGTCTTATATATGAAGCCAACATTGAGTTTCATCATATTTTTAATAAAAAATATATGTAAATTGAGTCTCCAACACTTTAGGAAAAAATTTTCTCATGATTTAGATAGTCATCTATCCGTTATTTTATTTTCATAATAGATCTTTTTAAAAACATGAATGAACATACTAAGTGGATTAGTTACCATTGGCCGAAAAAATACGCATTTTAATATTAATATTTTTTAATAATATTTTAAAGTCACGTTGACGGGGAAAAGGCTTCTCTTTGTCATACTAACCATATAAAATTTTTTATATGTTGGAAGGATATGTGCATTATTTACAGATTCAAGCGCCATAGGAATCTATTTTTTTTAAAAAAAGAAACAAGTTATGGCACTTTCATATATTTATGAAACGTTATAGCTTTGCACCATAACTTTCTTTTATGGTGCTGGAAGCTATGACGCTTCCTAAACGCCATAATATTCTTAAAAATAAGTGCTACCTATTATATTTTTTATAGTAGTGCATGCATAGTCATAGAATAATTATTATTTAATGAAGAAGATAGAGTTGGTTATTTAATTATTATTTTTTAATTGATCAATTAGAGTGTACAAGAATTTCTTTTTATATCTTTAACATTCAAGACTATTTTATTTAATTGTACAGTCAGCTATGAGACTAACAGTGTTAGGGTTAAAGGATAAAAAATAAACTTTATAAACTTAAAGGACTAAATTGAATCTTGGAGTAAACATAAAGGATTAAATGCATCCTTTAGCCTAAACAAAAATGCGTGGGTTTAAAAGGACCGGCCCTCAATCCTAACGAGCCAACCCTTCTATTTTTAAGCCCTTCAATTTAAGCTCGAGTTCCTTTTGCACCCCTAAAATACAAATCCGGCCATCCACATAAATTGGCTAGCCCGATGGGCTCGGCCCATTCTAATGGCTCTACATAGAATACAATAACTCAGGTAATGAGAGATGGGGTAAGAATTTAGATCTTAAAAGTAATATGTTTAAGTGTTTTATATGTGTATTGTTTCATTTTCATTCATTGTTATCCTTAAAATTTAGATGAATACTCATACGGTGGTTATTTAAATAATATTTTCCATGAATGTTGAATATAATATATTTTTGTTTACATTTAAGCAAAAAAATTTACAGCCAAAAATTTTTTTCAATCATTCAAGATTCCAATAATTTATATAACATTTATTAAATCATAATTACCTGCGAATTTGTTTTAAAAAATTATAAATATAAAATTATTGAGTCAAATCTATGGCCTTTTTATTTGAATGAAAAGTTTTATGATTTGGAAAGAGAGGAATTCTTGATACGTAGTTTTCTTTGGAAAACCAACGTTTAGTTCTAGAGTATGTAATATGTTATATTGTTTCCCGATTATTTAAATTAAAATTAAACATAAATATTTAAATATGTTATATTTTTAAATTTAAATAGTTTGATAATAGTACATGCAAGATAAGAAACCCATCGCACCGCCTGAAAACAGTATATATAGACACACGCTTATAGGGGTGGAAATAGGCTAGGCTAGGCTTTACCTAAATAGGCCTGGGCCTGTAACAAAGATTCAAAGCCTGAGCCTGAGCCTGAGCCTGTATGTAGGCTTTTTTTTAGGCCTGAGCCTGGGCCTTTAGAAGGCCTGATAAAGCCTGAAGCCTGTTTAAAAGCCTACTTAAAATGTAGGACTTTAAATAGCCTTTAAAGCATATGCTGCCAAATTCATATATAACCCTTCATGCTTATATACAATCCTATATTATGTCTTAAAAGCCTAACATCTATTCTTGTAGTAATATTAAGGCTTAGTAAGGGAAAAAAAATAATGTCTAGTGACAACACTTGTTCGAGCAAATAGGAATAAGAAAAACTAATCGACTGTTGACTAATGAGATATATTTTTTAAAATCAACCAAGCATAACAAATAACATCTAAAACTAGATTTTTACCTATTTTATTCTTTCCATGTAAATTGGGACAAACTCCTCTTGTTAAGATTAAAATATTTCATTTGGCACTAAAATAAACTCATAACATTTTTTATGCTTTAGTGGAGGGCACAAATTAGGCGAGAGAGTGAGTTAGTATTGCCATCTCGAGCGATCGAAGAGAAGAGATGTAGAGGTGAATGATTTATGCGAAAACAAGGGATGGGTATAATGTCGATGAAATATGAAACTTAGAATTTAAAATTAAGATTAAGTTGGTAAATTTATAAAATTATTTAGATGATATTATATATACTTATATAATAATATATTTTTTAAAATAAAAAATTAAATAGGCCAGGCCTATAGGCTTGTAGGCTAGGCCTTATAAAAATAGGCCTGGCCTTTTTATCTAAATAGGCCTAGCTATATGCCTGAGCCTGAGCTTGGCTTATTTACTAAATAGGCTAGGATAGGCTTTATGTAGGCTAGGCCGTAGGCCCCTGTTAGGGACCTGGTCTATTTCCATCCCTACACGCTTATGACTCTTGAAAGTTACTATCATCATTCATTCAAATAGCTTGGAGGATTTTCTAAGCATCACTCCCTCACACCCGATTCCTATTCTCAAAAATATTCTCTGCTCTAAGGTACGTTGGAAAACCCTTCTTCTAATTTTGATTATTATGTCTAAGACTTTATTGTCATCAATCATGGATCTAAGTAAAAGCTTCATTTCCACACCCACGAGTTCTTCCATGTTCCAAATCTCTTTCTAATTGTTAACTTCATGATCTACCGAAATTGTTGGAAAAAAAAAAGGTTTCTTCGCAAAATAAAATCCAGGCTCCATTATATTCCTTGTTCACCTTAGTCTCACCGGCCACCATGTGTCTAAATTCCCAAATTTCTTGCATTCGGGTTGCCCCATATGAATTCATTCACTTTATCTTCAGCAAATATAGTCATATCAAGACTCTCATTGAGAGCTTTGGAATAACTCTGTGTGATTAAATGTGAGTTAAGGACTGGCGTGTAATTTTAAAATTTCTTCCATATCTATATAAATTGTGTATGGTTGGATAAGGGACTGAGTCGCGCGAGTTATGATTGAGAGACAGAGTTATAAGTGAATTAAAACTCCAATGACTAAGAAATTAATTTTCCCTATGAAAAAACTACACACAATCGCATTTCCTAAACGTATAGATTTTGAGATGTATAGCATGACTAAGAATATACGGTTATTTATTTCCCCCATTGGACCCTGTTATATTGTATATCCATTGATTCAAGTAAAAGGTTTTTTTCCAAACCCACCAGTTCTTCTATGATCCAAATCTCTTTCTAATTTGTTAACTTTCCAATACAATTTAGTTTTCCAGTTCTTTAAAGCTTGTGTAAGATTTCTCAGTATTTGCATGATATAGAGAATCTCTTTTTCCCCCCCAAATTTGTCCTCCCCGAACAGAATCCATAGCATTCCCTCTTTCAATAGGGATCTTGATCTTCTTGGATATCTCTTGCGGTTTTCTTTGCCATTCTTCTTTGTAAATAAGAGATGTAATTAACAATTTTGATCTTCTCAGGTGCCGGCAAATCCACCACCTCCAACAAAAAGAGCCATGGGAAGACCTAAGGGTTCAAAGAACAAGCCCAGGACGCTACCACCACCACTTGAGGCCTTTGTTGGAATCCCTGCCGGCGAAGCCATTGGCAACAACCATATTCTCCGGCAAGTAAGAAGGCCCGTGGGAAGACCCAATGGTTTAAAAAACAAGCCCAAGACATCACCACCACTCGCCGAGATTGTCATCCACATCCCTGAGGGCGCCAACATAGTGCAATGGCTCCTCAAGTTCTGTTGCTGTCACCAAGTTTCTGTCACTGTGTTAAATGCCTCTGGGCAACTTGCCAACATCATCCCCTACTTCCAACCAAACTTCAACATCCCCGGACCCTTGCCCATAGTGTCTCTTTCCGGTACCGTCGTTTGAGACAGTTTCCGGCGATCGAGCTAACACCAGTAACATTGAAACTACACCAGTTAGCGATGTGCCGCCTCAGACTCAGAATCTTTCGTTCGATGACTTTCACAGATTGATCATGGAGGATCAGATAGAATTATCTGATCAAGCTAACACCACCAACATTGAAACTACACCAACTAGCGATGCAACGCCGCAGACTCAGAATCTTTCGTTCGATGACTTTCACATATTAACCATGGAGTATCAGATAGAATTTTCTGATCAAGCCAACACCAGCAACATTGAAACTACACCAGCTAGCGATGTGCCGCCTCAGACTCAGAATCTTTCGTTCGACGAGTTTCACAGATTGGTCATAGAGGATCGGATAGAATTATATGATGAATTCCATCGACCGGTGTCATGGGAAACCGTTTAAATTAATTATGTATGAAATTCACATTAATATTCTTTAGTTTTTTCATAAGTATTTTTACATTTTGTACATATGAAGGCGCTAAATTAAGTTCCGCCTTATTATTGATAATTTGTACGTATTGTGCCTATGTCCTTTTAGTAAACATATTTTATTCTTATTTGCACGATAATTAAACAGAGTAAAACTATGGAGCTAAGAACCCATATATTATGAATTTCTAAACCTGCCTTTTGATACTCGTCTTTTATGAAATTCCAATGATGGTCTCTCGTTTCCCTTGGTTTAATAATCAGTCTCGGTAGAATGTAGCGCGGGAAAAGCTTGATATTGGTCTTATATGTGAAGCCAACAATGAGTTTCATCATTTTTTTAATAAAAAATATATGTAAATAAAGTCTCCAACACTATAGGAATAATAATGTTACAACATTAATGAACACTCTGAAGAAATTTATCAGCGAAAATAAACTGCTTTTCATCATCATCATCATTATTTGTACTATGAGGTTTTTAATTGAATTCATTTTATGTAATACACATACATGGATCAACATATAACGATATGCCTCATAGGTGCATCTATGAATTGTTTTAATATTTTTTTTATTTCATTGCATTCTATATACTAAACAAATCCTGCGTTTGTGAGTGTTCGCAAATAAATGGTTGCTGAAGATGTACTGAAATAGAAATTCCTTCCTACAATCAAACTGTGCACAAGAACTTCCTCACTAACTTTTCCAACATTGAGCAATTGATCATATTCAAGTCTAATAATATTTGGATACAAACATATATACATACATACATATATAGAGAGAGAGCAATCGCTTATTATATCTAATATATAATGATCAACTAAATTTGGTCCACTGACTATGTTGTCTTTCTAACCATGCCAGCATCCAGCTGCCGAGATGGGCCGAATAAAACAAACGCATTCAATGAATTAATAAAAAAGTTGCAAAAACCTAGGAAGAGCATAAAACCTCTCATATCAAGTATACAATAAGGTTCATCCTTAGAAATCAGGGACCATCCTTAGAAATGGTTTTGTAATCTAGTATCTGCGCTTTCACTTCATATGTATCATGGCTCCATGCACCTATAAACGCCACTCCAATAACAACAACAGGTATCATCTCAACGTAAACAGTCACAGAAGCTGCAGAAGATTCTGCTGTATTGGCCTCATTAGCCTCATCTTTACCAACCTCACTCTCATTTGCAGATCCCCACTTCGTGTTTTCAGATTTAGGTGAATGTGCTTTCGCTGCTGCTGCTACCGAAGGTGCTAGAGCAGCCTTAGGAAGAACAATGTCAAGTGGAAGAAGCACCTTTTCTACCTGATATATGGCGAGCTTGTTTTCTATGCACTGTGCCCGTGAGGGTGGCATTAACCGCGCCAATGTGAGTATATTATTAATTATATTTGATTAAATAATTAATAAATACGGACGACCCAAGAATTCTTGGTAGGTTTCCCGCACTTGCTCATCGGAACCTTCCCGCAATGAAAGGAAATAAATAGTAAAGAAGATAGGAAGATGGGTTAGAATCATATGCAAATGATAGTTGTACATCACTATTACAAAATGTGGAATTATTGACCAAATTTTTTCCGTGGGTATTCAATAGCTTTGTTTCCCACCTCTAATCCTTCGGTAATAAAATGTTTTTTTGTAGTGCACCGTGTCGGACATGCACACACTAAAGTAATGTCCGTTTGCTTCAAGTTAATGCCTTTGGTAAAATTGCCCCAATTTGTAACTTCCATGTGTATTTTTACACCTTGAAAACTTTATGGTGCCAGGTGCCCCTAATATAAAACATTATTATTAAAATTGCACCTTCAACCTTTTAAAAATTATCACAAAGCCTTTGGCTCTCAGATATAAGGTTGATAGCTCCATCATCATTGTTCAACCCTAAATATTAAATTTGTTGCTCGAATCTTCTCCCTCATCCTCCACCATCCTGTGCTTATATTCTAAGCTTTCGTTCCTTTTTTATTATTTGTTTCGGTGATCAAGATAAGTTATTAATAGATAGAAACCCTGTGCAGTCATCGACGTGTTTGTGTTTTGTATCTTTAATTAACAAGAGTGCCTATATTACTCATTTTACCTTCCAGCAAGTAGACGATCTTCCCACAACTGTGTTTTACATCTTAAGCTCATGGATGAGCTGATCATCCAATTCGAACTCGTTGACATGGGATTCTACTTCCAAATGCAGGCATTATTTAGTATTCCCTCCGGTCCTTAATATAGGACATATTTAGAAAGTTGATCTTGGTCCTAAATATTAGACATATTTTTCTTATTTGTAAGCTTTTTTTCCAAATTTCACTTATTGATACTCCCTCAACAATAATCAATGAGGAGAGGGAAGCAGGGAATTAAGGAAGATGTCTAATATGCTTTAGAAAATACATATCATAATAACTAACTTCCTTAATTTAATCAAATTAGATAAATATGCCTTTCATTAATTAAATATCGGAGCGACTAGAAAATTTGGAGCTCTCGCTTTGGGATTAACACAATTTCAATGTCTCAACGACATTATTTGTCATTGCACAAGTGGCATGGTCACCTTATACATCTCTCCCGATGTCTTGTATAGCTCTTATCATGACTCCAACGTCAAAAGCTGTAACCTTCCGTTTTTTTGCCTCTCCCCTTCTTTGTCTTTTTCAGTATCAATATTTGGGTTGCTTTGGTGATCCTGAAACATTTGGAAAGGTTTGTGTCATAGTTACATAGAATGCTTAATCTGTTCTTTATTCTCAAATTGGATTGCTCATTCAAGTCATCAATGGCACCAGATAGGTACAGATTTTGAAGTTTTCAAGTGCTCTTGGTTGGTTGTGAAACCATTGTAACTTAGCAATGAAGAACGTAACAAAAGAACGTGTTACATGTAAGACAGCGTCTTATTGTGTACTTGGACATTTTTTTTCTCCTTCTTGGCCAATGGAACAAAAGACAGTGTTATATGTAAGAAATGTCGTATAGAGATGTACGAGATTCCTGCATCGGATTTTTCTTTGGCAGATTTTATTTGCCGTGTTCTTATTTGAAAAATACATTTAATTCAGGGAAGAACCTCGTGTCATTGTTCATAAGTGTCATGTTCATCCTTGCTAACCATATGGCAATTATATATTGCGATTTGGCGAAATGTTGTCATTTACGCCTTGTTCAAAAAGAGGTTGTACGGGGTTACTTATTTTCCTGCTGATTTAGCATATTCCTTAAGCCGGAGTTCTACTTAATATTTGTTTTTCTATGCTTTTGTTTCAATTTGTTAAAAATTGGAGGTATAATGGGGAATGTTTTCTTGAATTTTTTCTGTTAGGTTCTTAAATGTGTAGAGATGCAGCAATTTAGGGGCAACAAATCTGCCACTCTAGCTTGCAAATAAAATAAATGATAGATAAAAAATACCTAATGAATAATCAATGAAAAAAAATGTCTAGTATTGAAATAATAAAGGGGAAAATCTAGAAAAATACTCTGAAAATTATAAAAAGACAAATCAGTGATTCCAACTTATAAAATCCTATGTCAGTCCAGGTGGATGAATCTGGGATTATAAGATCTTGCCCCAAAGTCGCCATTGCCCTTGAGTTACTTCATTCCATCTTCTGCCCCTAGTCTAGTATGCCAAATAGCCATATCAACAGTTGAATCAGAAGAAGTAGCAAAGCAATCATGTATATTATAATCATCAATAATATCCATTACAAAGAACTTCTTTGAAGGGAAAGCTAGACCATAAAATACAAAATTATAAAATATGTCTGCAACTTGATCATGAAAGTTTACATTAAACCCATAATTTACAAGACATTTTACAGAAACTAAATTCCGTCGGATGTCAGGAGCATGAAGCACATCATGTAGGATCAAAGGCTTTTCACTACGCAAAGTTAATTTGCAAGTTCCAATGCCTTTAACTTCAATCTTTGCATTGTTGCCTACATAAAGCCACTTACATTTGTCAGGCAGCCGACGGTATTCTACATAGGATCCTCGATTCCTCGTCACGTGGTCTGTTGAACTTGAGTCCAAAATCCAAGAAGAACAAATATTCTCTGTTAGGAAAACAGTGCTAGAAACATAGGAAATATGTGAATTTGCATAATCCACTAGTACCTTTTCACTCTCATTTCGCTCAGTGCAATCCCGTGCGAAATGACCCATCTTTTGGCAGGCAAAGCATTTGACTTTCTTTAAGTCATTTTTATTCTTCTTCCTGCCCTTTTTTCCTTTCTTCTTGAATTCCTTTTTGCCTTTTACAAATTTATTCTTGTCCTTCTTTCCATTCTTTTGGAATTTATTCCTCTTCTTGGAATTAGATTTTGTATTAGAAGGACCTACACCCTCTGTGTAGTAGGCATGGCCAGAGAACTTGTATGCCTCCAAGCACTCGTCCTCAAGTTCCAAGTGTTTAGCCACATCATTAAAATTTTTAATGCCTTCATTATGGGTTAGATTAACCTTCATGTGCTCCCAACTAGATGGCAATGATCTTATCACTGCCTGAACTTGTTGTTCATCAGACACAGTGTGCCCAGCTTCCTTCAATTCTCTTATCATATTTGCCATCTCTCTTAGATGTTGTTTCATGGAAGTATTTGGCCTAAGCTTATACGTATCAAACTTAATAGTTAATCGTCTAAGCTTAGAGGTGGATGTACCACCAAATCTGTCTTTCAACGCTGCCCATATGGCTTGCGCTGTTTCATTTTTCTCATATTCACACATGAGGTCATCTGCCATTGTACTCAGCAATGTAATTCTTGCAATGCTATTTTTCTTTTTCCAAGCCTCATAGACCTCTTGGTCTCTCTTGTGTTGGGCCGTATTCCTAGCAGCAGACTGTGCTACAACTGTTGTTAGAGGCTCCATTGCCTCTTGTTCCTCCAAAATATATTGGACTTTTCAGTGCCAGATATCCCAATTGTCACCATTTAGTTTGTCCCCTTTATTTAACTCAGTGATGATGTTCTTACTTGCCATTTTCAATTTTGGAGACAAATTCATTCCACATTCAATATGTCTCTCTAAAAGAATTAAACTATTGAACATATCATCGACAATATATAGCACAACACAGTATACAATGTCATGTACTTATATTATTCTTAACCAGAAAAAATAGTAATACTACTAAATTCATGATCAGGAGTATACGTTTGTATCTCCCATCACATAAATATTAGCAACATTACTAAAAATCTGTCAAGAATTATATATATGTACTTTAACAACTCCAACTTTTAGGATTAACAACTCCTAAAAGCTCCCACTTAACAAAAACATATAATAATATAATGAATTATCAACTAAATCATGCTTCATTATAATATAAATAAGACAATATGCATTCTGTAATATTTGAAAAAATGTTCATAACACATATAAATATAACAAAAAAAATATTGTACTCAACAAATGAATTTTAGAAGTTTTAAAATGATTTAAAACATTCATAAACGCACTTAGAATAACATAAACATATATTAATTAGCGTCAAAACCAATTATATAGCATATCATATTAAAGATCATGAATTTAGGGATTTTTAGGAGCAAATTGGGTCCCATTTGGCTCAGGCACGCGCCCCCACTCACCAAAAGAAGACAAAAAAAAAGAAAATAAAAAAAACCGAAAACACACGCACACAGTGGCGCGTGTAAAACACGCACCACCTTCCGGAAAGATTCCGGAAACACGCGCCGGATCATCAGCCACCACGCGCCGAGATCTGTCGGATGGTGCCCACCATGTGTCAAAAAATATGCCACGTGGCCTCACGCGCCACGTGGCTTTTTCTGCAAAAAAAAGTTTTTTTTTTATGTCTCCGTTTTTTTTTTTGGGTTCGGCCCTCACATATTGGGCCTGAAGGTTTAGGCCTGGACGGAATTCATTTTTTTTATTTGGGCCTCTTTTTTGTTTTGTTTTAGGCCTCACTGTGTGGGCCTAAAGGTTGGGCCTAAAATAACTAATTTTTTTTTAAAATTCCCCTGCCCAGACGCCCTTAAACAAAAACAAAAAAAACTTTTTTTTTTTTTTTAAAACGCTGAAACGACGTCGTTTTTGGAGGCCGGAGGTTGCCTTCAACCTCCTGCCGGGTCGACCCGGACCCGGTTATAGGTGTGGGTCGGGTCCGTCGACCCGGTAATTTCTCTCCTCCGTATCTCCTTCGTCCGACGTCCGTTTTGGGTGTTCTTAGTGTCGTTTTCAATCGTTTTTTCGAGCACTACGCAATGAGACTAATTTTAAATCCTAATTCTCTGATTTTAAAATGACCCAATACCAAAAACAATTTCGTTTTTCATGCTTTCTCTCTCTAAGTTGTTTTATGATTCTAAATTTACATATACTATATCTTTATGCCTATACAAAGAGCATACTCTCAAACTCAGAAATACAGTGGAAGCATTATACATATATTATCATGTGAATCTCAAGAACAAATATCAATAAGTTCCCGCACACATATATATGTGACTATAGAAAATATCATATAGATCTTTGAAAAATAATAACATACACATCATATTATCATAATATGAGGATTACAATCTCATACAGGCTAAACCTGGCTCTGATACCATGTAAGAATAATTGGGCGTACCTGGAGTGCGACCGTTTCTCTCTTATACCTACGCTAATCGTATCACAGTAGCGGAAGCGATTATGACGCACAGCAAATACACCACTATAGGAAGAAGAAAAGAGAAATATAGTAGAGGGAATAGGGATTCACAGTGACAGAGTTTCTGTATGTTAATTCAAGTAAGTTGCAACTGAATTCCTTTACGCCTATTTATAGGGTTCTATGCACCCCTTCCTCTTCTACTAACATGTCATTCCATCAGAGAGACAAGATATCCTTTCGATTAAGAGATATATTGTTTCAGTGAAATAATGCCACTTGAAGAGTCATATTGCATCGGACAAAAAAACATGACTCATAATATTTTGGATAATATTACATATATCTACCCAAGCATTTATATAATTTATACTTTGACCCCAAGCTTATTGAGCTTGGGCCCAATCCACCAAGGGTGGACTAGGCTATTTTCCAACAACATACATGGATCAACATATAACGATATGCCTCATAGGTGCATCTATGAATTTTTTTAATATTCTTTTTATTTCATTGCATTCTATATACTAAACAAATCCTGCGTTTGTGAGTGTTCGCAAATAAATGGTTGCTGAAGATGTACTGAAATAGAAATTCCTTCCTGCAATCAAACTGTGCACAAGAACTTCCTCACTAACTTTACCAACATTGAGCAATTTATCATATTCAAGTCTGATAATATGTGGACACAAACATATATGCATACATACATATATATATAGAGAGAGAGCAATCGCTTATTATATCTAATATATAATCATCAACTAAATTTGGTCCACTGACTATTTTGTCTTTCTAACCATGCCAGCATCCAGCTGCCGAGATGGGCCGGATAAAATAAACGCATTCAATGAATTAATAAAAAAGTTGCAAAAACCTAGGAAGAGCATAAAACCTCTCATATCGAGTATACAATAAGGTTCATCCTTAGAAATCAGGGACCATGAACATCGAAGAAAAGCTAGGGCCGGCAACTCTTGGTGATAGAATTGGACCCTAATTTGTAATGTTTGACTATAAAAGAAGGGTAAGTGATGAGAGAGTACTGGGATGTGGCTATACACTTACATTGAAGCAAAGATTTTATGGGCAACCTTACAAGGATATTTTTCATGAGATTTTGAGAAAGATTATTGTTCATCATTTTGGAAAGATTATTCTAATACCTGAACTGTTAGGCCCTACTGTTTGGTATGCATCACTAATTTTCGGTGGACTGCAACTGAGATTGGGATTATATATGATTGAGACTTTAAAAGTATGTTCGGTTTGAAGTAGTACTTAGATGGATTGCGTAAATTAATTTTATTCCACAATTAACTATAAATTATAAAAATAAGACTATAATGCCCCTAATAATAAATTCTTAGAAATGTGAAGGTTAAGTTTTAACAACAATGTTATATTCCAAAGGCATCCGGCACCATTAAGTTTTCAGAGGCACTAAAGAACACATAAACGTTATAAATTGGGGCAATTTTACCACAGAAATTAAATTGAAGCATACAGACTTGACTTTAGTGTATGTTGATCCCACATGGTGTATGCCTGTCATTTGTTTCTCCCTTCGATCGTTTGGAAGACACGGCTCAGCCCACTTGCATCCTCCAGTAAACACCTGAAGTTGAACATCTAAACCTCTGATTTCATGTATGTTTATCAGATATGGTTGGTGGGAGTGGAAGAACTCATCAAAATGAAACATAAAAAATAAAAGAAATGGAGGACAAAATATTAACCAAAGATCAGGAAAAAATGGTTTTGTAATCTAGTATCTGCGCTTTCACTTCATATATATCATGGCTCCATGCACCTATAAACACCACTCCAATAACAACAACAGGTATCATCTCAACGTAAACAATCACAGAAGATGCAGAAGATTCTACTGTATTGGCCTTATTAGCCTCATCTTTACCAACCTCACTCTCATTTGCAGATCCCAACTTCGTGTTTTCAGATTTAGGTGAATGTGCTTTCGCTGCTGCTGCTACCGAAGGTGCTAGAGCAGCCTTAGGAAGAACAATGTCAAGTGGAAGAAGCACCTTATCTACCTGATATATGGCGAGCTTGTTTTCTATGCACTGTGCCCGTCAGGGTGGCATTAACCGCGCCAATGTGAGTATATTATTAATTATATTTGATTAAATAATTAATAAATACGGACGACCCAAGAATTCTTGGTAGGTTTCCCGCACTTGCTCATGGGAACCTTCCCACAATGAAAGGAAATAAATAGTAGAGAAGATAGGAAGATGGGTTAGAATCATATGCAAATGATAGTTGTACATCACTATTAAAAAATGTGGAATTACTGACGAAATTTTTTCCGTGGGTATTCAATAGCTTTGTTTCCCCCCTCTAATCTTTCGGTAATAAAATGTTTTTTTGTAGTGCACCGTGTCGGACATGCACACACTAAAGTAATGTCTGTTTGCTTCAAGTTAATGCCTTTGGTAAAATTGCCCCAATTTGTAACTTTCATGTGTATTTTTACACCCTTGAAAACTTAATGGTACCAGGTGCCCCTAACATAAAACATTGTTGTTAAAATTGCACCTTCAACCTTTTAAAAATTATCACAAAGCCTTTGGCTCTCATATATGAGTTTGATAGCTCCATCATCATTGTTCAACCCTAAATTTTGAATTTGTTGCTCGAAGCTTCTCCCTCATCCTCCACCATCCTGTGCTTATATTCTAAGCTTTCGTTCCTTTTTTATTATTTGTTTCCGTGATCATGATAAGTTATTAATAGATAGAAACCCTGTGCAGTCATCGACGTGTTTGTGTTTTGTATCTTTAATTAACAAGAGTGCCTATATTACTCATTTCACCTTCCAGCAAGTAGACGATCTTCCCACAATTGTGTTTTACATCTTAAGCTCATGGATGAGCTGATCATCCAATTCGAACTCATTGACATGGGATTCTACTTCCAAATGCAGGTATTATTTAGTACTCCCTCCGGTCCTTAATATAGAACATATTTAGAGAGTTGATATTGATCCTAAATTTAAGACATATTTTTCATATTTGTAAGCCTTTTTTCCCAATTTCGCTTATTGATACTCCCTCAACAATAATCAATGAGGAGAGGAAAGCAGGGAATTAAGGAAGATGTCTAAGGTGTTTTAGAAAATACATGTCAAAATAACTAACTTCCTTAATCTAATCAAATTAGGTAAATATATCTTTTATTAATTAAAGATCGGAGCGACTAGAAAATTTGGAGCTCTCACTTTGGGATTAACACAATTTCAATGTCTCAACGACATTATTTGTCATTGCACAAGTGGCATGGTCACCTTAAACATCTCTCCCGATGTCTTGTATAGCTCTTATCATGACTCCAACGTCAAAAGCTGTAACCTTCCGTTTTTTTGCCTCTCTCCCCTTCTTTGTCTTTTTCAGTATCAATATTTGGGTTGCTTTGGTGATCCTGAAACATTTGGAAAGGTTTGTGTCATAGTTACATAGAATGCTTAATCTGTTCTTTATTCTCAAATTGGATTGCTCATTCAAGTCATCAATGGCACCAGATAGGTACAGATTTTGAAGTTTTCAAGTGCTCTTGGTTGGTTGTGAAACCATTGTAACTTAGCAATGAAGAACAAAAGAACGTGTTACATGTAAGACAGCGTCTTATTGTGTACTTGGACATTTTTTTCTCCTTCTTGGCCAATGGAACAAAAGACAGTGTTATATGTAAGAAATGTCGTATAGAGATGTACGAGATTCCTGCATCGGATTTTTCTTTGGCAGATTTTATTTGCCGTGTTCTTATTTGATAAATACATTTAATTCAGGGAAGAACCTCGTGTCATTGTTCATAAGTGTCATATTCATCCTTGCTAACCATATGGAAATTATATATTGCGATTTGGCGAAATGTTGTCATTTACGCCTTGTTCAAAAAGAGGTTGTACGGGGTTACTTATTTTCCTGCTGATTTAGCATATTCCTTAAGCCGGAGTTCTACTTAATATTTGTTTTTCTATGCTTTTGTTTCAATTTGTTAAAAATTGGAGGTATAATGGGGAATGTTTTCTTGAATTTTTTCTGTTAGGTTCTTAAATGTGTAGAGATGCAGCAATTTAGGGGCAACAAATCTGCCACTCTAGCTTGCAAATAAAATACATGATAGATAAAAAATACCTAATGAATAATCAATGAAAAAAAAAAGTCTAGTATTGAAATAATAAAGGGGAAAATCTAGAAAAATACTCTGAAAATTATAAAGAGACAAATCAGTGATTCCAACTTATAAAATCCTATGTCAGTCCAGGTGGATGAATCTGGGATTATAAGATCTTGCCCCAAAGTCGCCATTGCCCTTGAGTTACTTCATTCCATCTTCTGCCCCTTTCTCACTTCAGAATCAAATTTTCATACCCAAACCTTACTTCAATCCTATTTGTTATTTATTAATTTTATGTAATACACATACATGGACCAGCATATAACGATATGCTTCATAGGCGCGTCTCTGAAGTGTTTTTATACCTATATATTTTTTTAAATTTCATTGCATTCTATATACTAAACAAATCCTGCGTTTGTGAGTTTTCACAAATAAATGCTTGCTGAAGATGTACTGAAATAGAAATTCCTTCCTACAATCAAACTGTGCACAAGAACTTCCTCACTAACTTTCCCAACATTGAGCAATTTATCATCTTTAAGTCTAATCATATTTAGATACAAACATATATGATATACATACATACATATACACACACACATATAGAGAGAGAGAGCAATAGCTTATTATATCTAATATACAATCATCAACTAAATTTGGTCCACTGACTATTTTGCTTGTCTAACCATTCCAGCATCCAGTGGAGATGGGCCAAATAAAATAAATGCATTCAATGAATTAATAAATAAGTTGCAAAAACTTAGGAAGAGCATAAAACTTCTCATATCAAGTATACAATAAGGTTCATCCTTAGAAATCAGGGACCATGCACATTGAAGAAAGGCAACTCTTGGTGATAGAATTAATTGGTCCATAATTTGTAATGTTTGAATATAAAAGAAGGGTCAGTGATGAGAGCGTACTGGGATATGGCTATACACTTACGTCGAAGCAAAAATTTTATGGGCAGCCTTACAAGGATCGTTTTCATGAGATTTTGAGAAATATTATTCTTCATCATTTTGCAAGGATTATTTTAATGCCTGAACTATTAGGCCCTACTGTTTGGTATGCAGCACTAAATTTTGGTGGACCGGGATTGAGATTGGGATGACAGATGATTGAGACTTTAAAATTATGTTTGGTTTCAAGTAATATTTGGATGGATTGTGTAAATTAATTTTATTCCATAATTAGCTATTAATTATTAGAAAGACTATAATGCCCCAAATAATAAATTTTTAAAAAGGTGAAGGTGAAATTTTGACAACAATGTTATATGGCAGGGCATTTGGCAGCATTAAGTTTTCAGAGGCATTAAAGTACACATAAACAGTACAAATTGGGGCAATTTTACCAGAACAGTTAAATTGAAGCATACAGGCTTGACTTTAGTGTATGTGGGTCACACATGGTGTATACCTATCATTTGTTTCTCCCTTCGATCGTTTGGAAGACACGACTCAGCCTACTTGCGTCCTTCAGTAAATGCCCGAAGTTGAAGATCTGGACCTCTTATTCCATTTATGTTTATCAGACATGGTTGGTGGGAGTGGAATAACTCATCAAAATTAAAACTAAATATAAAAGAAATGGCCCACAGCAATATTAACCAAAATCAAGAAAAAATGGTTTGTAATCCAGTGTCTGCGCTTTCGCTCCATATATATCATGGCTCCATGTACCGATAAACGCCACTCCAATGACAACAATAGGTACCATCTCAACTTAAACATTCACAGAAGATGCAGAAGATTCCTGTATTAGACTTATTAGCCTCATCTTTACCAACCTCACTCTCATTTGCAGACCCCACCTTCATGTTTTCAGATTTAGGAGGATCTACTTTCACTAATGCTGATACCGAAGGTGCCGGAGCAGCCTTAGGAAGCACAATGTCAAGTGGAAGATGGACCTTATCTACCTGATATATGGCGAGCTTGTTGTCTATGCACTCTAGGATTAACACAATTTCAATGTCTTAACGACATTGTTTATCAATGCACAAGTGGCATGGTCACCTTATTGAAATAAGTTTGGGGGAGTGTTTGGCTTCTAGAAAGAAAATTTTGTGTTGTACAAAGAGAGGAATTATGTATTGTCATTTATCTCAAGAAATTTGAATCCTCTTTGTTTTACCATCCTTTCAATGAGCTTAACCATTGGCCACATTACAAGCTTATAAAGTCCCATTGGTTTTGAATTGTGTCGAATGATCTAATTAGTGGAGAGAGAGAGAGAGAGAGAGAGAGAGAGTAGAATATGGGTATATAAAGTCCTAATATTGAGGTTGCTTTATACATGTTGAAGTGTTGCACTCTATCAGAACATATTTGTAGGAAATTGTTATCTAACTCTCCTCACACACACATTTTGAAAATTGCTAGGAAACCTTTAAATTGTGAACCATGCATTCTTCTCTATTCCATTGTTTTCCTATTGAATATATCATCTTGAACAACCAATGAGGAAATAATCATGCATGTATATTAAGCAGATGATTGACTAATCTCGCTCTTTCATCACTTAGCTTGTTTTACTCGAGGACGAGCAAAAGTCCAAGCTTGAGGGTGTGTTAAACTCATGAAATTCATGTCATTTCGGCATATTTGCCTTTAATATCTCACACTTTTTGGTGAATTCATGCATATTTGGGGATACATATGCAAAGGCCATGTGCCTAGTTGATATTTGGGATAAAGGGATAGAACTCTTTGATTAAGTGTGAATATTTTGCCACATTTCATCAACATTGGCTTTTATAGACTTTCTTGTGTTGATAGGTTATCATTTGAGCCACATTTCAAGCCATTTAAAGCACAAATCAATGACTAAGAAGTTGGAAAGGAGCTTAGAAAGTCAATACACCATGGAAAAACAACAAAAGATAAAGAGGAGTTTTTGGCCTCAGCCATAAGCAAGACAAAAAACATTTTGGCCTCATCCAAAGCATTCTCAGGCCTCAGCCAAAAGCAAGATAGAAAATTTTTGGCCTTAGCCAAAGCATTCTCTAGCATTAGCCAGAAGCAAGGCAAGAACTGCTTGGCTGCAGCCAAGGACTCTCTTGGCTACAGCCAACGACAGTAAATGAAGCTGTGCTTTTTGAGGTCATCAGAATTGATTCTAGGACTTTAAACACTAAAATTCACAAAGCGTTGTGTCATTCTTCACTTCTTGGGCTATTTGGGGGCGACTTGGGAAACTTTCTTTGCTATGATTTGGTGTTATTGAAGAAGATTCAAGCTCATTTCTGCTGGTTCGGCTAATTCCGTTCCCTTTCTTCTTCATTTTTCTGATATGGCTGTAGCTCTTTTGTGTATTTGTGGCCATTTGCTAAACATGGGTAGCTAATTAAAGTTTTCATTCTAAGATTATTTTGAACCTTTATATGGATTAAGACTTGAATACTCCTCTCTTTTGTTAGCTAATGACATATGTGTTGATTTTATCCTTTGCTTAATGCTTCTAAGTGTTTGGCCACCATTTAGACTAAGTTGTTCACTTTGGTTTGACTTGAGAAAGCTAATCTAGGTGTAGAACTTGATTAAAATCATACTTGACTTGAAGTTTACTTGATAAACGGATAGTTTGTTGGTAAAATAGAGATCTATTTACTGACCTTGCATTGTCACATTAAAGTTGTTGCTTAAAGTTGATTTTCATCAATTGTAGCAAGAGATTGTGCTTTTTAATGAAAAGAGAAACTTGATTTTGACTTGAGAGAGCTTTGTCAAGTGCTTTTTAACCTTAGACCAGCACATATATTCATTGAAAAAAATACTATTTGAGAGGAAATTAATCTAATTTTATGAAGTGCAAAGGGGAGAAATAATCATTGGCTCTATTTAATTCTTTAAGTCAAAGAAACATTTGTCTTTATTAATTTTTAGTCGTAAAAATAGTTTTCAAAAGTTTCTTTCCACATCAAAAACTTGTTTTAGCTCAACTTTATTGAATTCATTAAGCTTATTGCTTGACTAATTTGTCAATCAAATCTCTGTGGGAATGATCTCTACTTATCACTTTATTACTTGGCGTGACTCGTGCACTTGCAATGCGAATAGACATATTTGGGCAGTAGATATTGATCTTAAATATAAGGCATATTTTCATATTTATTAGTTTTTTCTTAATTTACCCCTATTGATCCTCCCTCAACAATAATCAAGGAGGAGAGGGAAGGAGGGAATTAAGGAAGATGTCTAAGGTGTTTTAGAAAATACGTGTCATATTAAATAACTTTCTTTATCTAATCAAATTAGGTAAATATGTCTTTTATTAATCACAGATCAGAACGAGTAGAAAATTTGGAGCACTCACTCTGGGATTAACACAATTTTAATGTCTCAATGACATTACTTGTCTAGGCACAAGCGGCATGGTCACCTTATACATCTCTCTTGATGTCTTGTATAGCTATTATCTTGACTCCTATCTCAAAAGTTGTAACCTTCCGTTTTTTTGCCCTTCTCCCCTTCTTTTTCTCTTTTAGTATTAATATTTGGATTGCTTTGGTGATCCTGAAACATTTGGAAAACTTGGTATCATAGTTAATTAGAATGATTAATCTGTTCTTTATTCTCAAATTGGATTGCTCATTCAAGTCAGCAATGGCGCCGGATACGTACAGATTTTGAAGATTTCAACTGCTTTCGGTTGGTAGTGAAACCATTGGAACTTAGCAATGAAGAACAAAAGAAAATGTTACATGTAAGACAGCATATTGTTGTGAACTTGGACATTATTTTCTCCTTTTTGAACAATGGAACAAAAGATAGTGTTATATGTAAGAAATGTCATATAGAGACGTACGAGATTCTCGCATCGGATTCTTGATACATAAATTTAATTCAGGTAAGAACCTCGTGTCATTGTGCATGTTAAGTGTCATATTCATCGTTGCTAATAACAATGATAGGTTGGGGATTCGCAGCTTTGGCGATTCACATACGATTGCGGGTTCTGCATCGCGTAGCCAACCCCTGTCTAAGCTGCCAGGTGGAGGATGTGCGTGAGGGGTATGACATCAAAGAGTTTCGACAACTAATTACTGAATCTGTCCTGCCTATGCTCCTTTCCCTTTTCTGAATCTCTCCTTTCTATCAGAAAGCGAGGGGTGAGTGTCTGTGTGGCCATGGCTGTTTCGGCTACAGCTGATTTGTCCCCTTGTAATTTCCTAATTTTCTTTCTGGGATTTTCCCAATAATAAACACATTCTGAATAATAAATAAAAAAAAGCTACCATGAAGATAAATAAATAATAAATATTATAAATTAAAATAACTATGCTATTATTTGGCGAAGTACACCAGCTTTTCCCTCTTGAGGGACAGCATAGAATGAACTAACTCATGTAATGAGAGTTAAGGTAAGAACTTACGTCCTAAAAGTGTTACATTAAGTTTTTTATATGTTTAATTTTTTTCGCTTTCATTCATTATTATTCTTAAAATTTAGCTGAAAACTCATACGGTGGTTAAGCGATAACAGAATTATTTTACAAAATATTTGAATAATATTTTCTATGAATATTTAATATAATATATGTTTGTTTCCATTTAAGCAAACGAATTTTCAGTCAAAACAAATTTTTCAAGAATTCAAGGTTCAAATAATTTATATAAGATTTATTAAATGATAATTATCTTTGATCTTTTTTATAAAACTATATATCTAAAATTATTGGGTCAAATCTATGAATTTTTTATTTGTATAAAAAGTTTTATAATTTCGAAAGAGAGGAATTCTTGATACATAGGACTTTATTTCTTTGGAAAACCAACGTTTAGTTCTAGAGTATGTAATATGTTATATTGTTTCACGATTATTTAAATTTAAATATAAATATTTAAATATGTTATCTTTTTAAATTTTAGTAGTTTGATAAAAATACATGGAAGATAAGAAACCCATCACACCGCCTGAAAACAGTATATATAGACACACGCTTATGACTCTTCAAAGTTACTATCACATCCATTCAAATAGCTTGGAGGATTTTCTAAGCATCAATCCCTCACACCCGATTCCTATTCTCAAAAATATTCTCGGCTCCAAGGTAAGTTTGAGAACACTTCTTATAATTTTGATTATTATTTCTAAGACTTTATTGTCGTTAATCATGGATCTAAGCAAAAGTTTCATTTCCACAACCACGAGTTCTTCCATGTTGCAAATATCTTTCTAATTGTTAACTTCATGATTTACCGAAATTGTTGGCAAAAAAAAAACATAAATAAAGTTTCTTACCAAAATAAAAGCCAGGCTCCATTCCTCGTTCACCTTAGTCTCCCCGGCCACCATACGTCTAAATTCCCAAATTTCTTGCGTTTTGGGTTGTCCCATATAAATTCATTCACTTTACCTTCAACAAATATAGGCATATCAAGACTCTCATTGAGAGTTTTGGAACAACTCTGTGTGATTACATGTGAGTTAAGGAGTCGCAAGTAATTCTAAAAGTTCTTCCATATCTATATAAATTGTGTATGGCTGGATTAGGACTGAGTCACGCGAGTCATGGTTGAGAGACAGAGTTATAAGTGAATTAAAACTCGGAGGACTAAAAAATTAATTTTCCCTATGAAGGAACTACACACAATCGCATTTCCTAAACGTGTAGATTTTGAGATGTGTAGCATGACTAAGAATATATGGTTATTTATTTCCCCCATCGGACCCTATTGTATTGTATATCCATTGATTGAAGTAAAAGGTTTTTTTCCAAACCCACCAGTTCTTCTATGATCCAAGTCTCTTTCTAATTTGTTAACTTTCCGATCCAATTTAGTTTTCCAGTTCTTTACAGCTTGTGTAAGATTTCTCATTATTTGCATGATATAGAGAATCTCTTTTTTCCCCCCAAATTTGTCCTCCCCGTACAGAATCCATAGCATTCCCTCTTTCAATAGGGATCTTGATCTTCTTGGATATCTCTTGCGGTTTTCTTTGCCATTCTTCTTGTAAATAAGAGATGTAATTAACAATTTTGATCTTCTCAGGTGCCGGCAAATCCACCACCTCCAACAGAAAGAGCCATGGGAAGACCTAAGGGTTCAAAGAACAAGCTCAGGACGCTACCACCACCACTTGAGGCCTTTGTTGGAATCCCTGCCGGCGAAGCCATTGGCAACAACCATATTCTCCGGCAAGTAAGAAGGCCCGTGGGAAGGCCCAATGGTTTAAAGAACAAGCCCAAGACATCACCACCACTCGCCGAGATTGTCATCCACATCCCTGAGGGCGCCAACATAGTGCAATGGCTCCTCAAGTTCTGTTGCTGTCACCAAGTTTCTGTCACTGTGTTAAATGCCTCTGGGCAACTTGCCAACATCATCCCCTACTTCCAACCAAACTTCAACATCCCCGGACCCTTGCCCATAGTGTCTCTTTCCGGTACCGTCGTGCCAACCCCATCACCCTTATCTGGTGCCACAAACTCGCAGGAGACCATTTTTCCGTTTGTTGTTTCTCTTCCCTCCGTATGCGGCGGAATAGTGGCGAGGAGTGCGACGGCGGCAAGCATGGTGAACGTGGTTGTGATGACGACCACGATGCACAATAACAATGTGTGGTTTCAGGCAGTTTCCGACGATCAAGCTAACACCAGTAACATTGAAACTACACCAGTTAGCGATGTGCCGCCTCAGACTCAGAATCTCTTGTTCGATGACTTTCACAGATTGATCATGGAGGAGCAGATAGAATTATCTGATCAAGCTAACACCACCAACATTGAAACTACACCAGCTAGCGATGTACCGCCGCAGACTCAGAATCTTTCGGTCGATGACTTTCACATATTAACCATGGAGTATCAGATAGAATTTTCTGATCAAGCCAACACCAGCAACATTGAAACTACACCAGCTAGCGATGTGCCGCCTCAGACTCAGAATCTTTCGTTCGACGAGTTTCACAGATTGGTCATAGAGGATCGGATAGAATTATACGATGAATTCCATCGACCGGTGTCATGGGAAACCGTTTAAATTAATTATGTATGAAATTCACATTAATATTCTTTAGTTTTTTCATAAGTATTTTTACATTTTGTACATATGAAGGCTCTAAATTAAGTTCCGCCTTATTATTGATAATTTGTACGTATTGTGCCTATGTCCTTTTAGTAAACATATTTTATTCTTATTTGCACGATAATTAAACAGAGTAAAACTATGGAGCTAAGAACCCATATATTATGAATTTCTAAACCTGCCTTTTGATGCTCGTCTTTTATGAAATTCCAATGGTGGTCTCTCGTTTCCCTTGGTTTAATAATCAGTCTCGGTAGAATGTAGCGCGGGAAAAGCTTGATGTTGGTCTTATATGTGAAGCCAACAATGAGTTTCATCATTTTTTTAAATAAAAAATATATGTAAATTGAGTCTCCAACACCATAGGAAAATTTTTTTTCTCAGGACTTAGGTAGTCATCTATCCGTTATTTTATTTTCATAATAAATATTTTTTAAAACATGAATGAACATACTAAGTGGATTAGTTACCATTGGCGGCAAAAATACCTATTTAAATATTAATATTTTTTAATAATATTTTAAACTGCCGTTGAGGGGGGGAAAGCTTCTCTTTGTCATACTAACCATATAAAATTTTTTATCTGTTCGAAGGATATGCACATTATTTACAGATGAAGCGACTCCTAAGAATTATTTACAGTATTTAATTGTTTTATTAATTATGGATGTCACAGTCCTAACCCTCTTCTAACGCATTCAACCATTGCTAGGTACTCCCTCTGGTCCTTAATATAAAACATATTTGGAGAGTTGATCTTGATATTAAATATAAGACATGATTTTCATATTTATCAATATTTTCCTAATTCCCCTATTGATGTTCCCTCAACAATAATCAAGGTGAAAATGGAATTAGGGAAAATGACTAGGTTGTTGTAGCAAATTAATGTCATATCAACTACTTCATTAATCTAATTAAATTAGGTAAATATGTATTATATTAAGGATCAGAGGGAGTATCAAACATATATTTTAATCTATATATAATTAAACTTATATAAACATTTATACATATGTACACTTGTAAACTTATGAACAAAATAATACATCTGAATGAACCAAATTTTGTTAAAACCACTTAAATTTACAGTTTTAAATTCTTGATTTTTTAAGTGAGAATTTCAATTTTTTAAGAAATCAACTAGGTTCATCCTAAAGCAGAAATTGAAATTAAGAAATTACTGAATCATAATCGTAGAGGAACCGCGCAACCCAACGAAACTATGATGCCAAGTTAAGAAAATATACAAATATTTATTCATCTGTTTTTTTCAAGACCATATATTAAAACAAGGTAAAATGATACTCATAAATGGAGCCTTTATACATCAGGAAAAAGGAAAACTTAACATACGACGAGGCCCAATCCATTCAAAGCAAGACAAAAACATACAAACACCGGGATACATGAAAACACAAGCACCGTAGCTAGACGAAGATAAGAACAAAAAAATCATAAACCAATTTATCATTAAATTTCAGACACCTCACATATAAAGAACATTGTTAGAGACGAGATAGGTAGCGAATAGCTACCTTTTACACTACATAGACTAGTTATATCCACCTATTGTATTCTCTAAAGTAATAGGGCAAGACAATCATACATTCAAAAAGCGGCATATAAATAGCGAGGTCGATATTACCACCAAGTCTCCGTCACTGTGTTAAATGCCTCCGGTCATCTTTCCAACATCATCCCCTACTTCCAACCAAACTCCAACATCCCCGGACTCATGCCGGTAGTGTCCCTTTCCTGGACTGTCGTGCCAACCCCATTATCTGCTGCCACACACTCGTAGGAGACTGGTTTTCCGTTTGTGGCTTTTCTTTCTTTGCCAGACGGTGTTGTAAGTGGCAGAATAGTGGCAAGGAATGCGATTGCGGCAAGCATAGTGAACGTGGTGGCGATAACAACAACGTTGCTTAGCAACAATGTGTCGGTTCATGCTAATAATAGTAACAGCAATGTACGTTACCCAGTTCATCAAAGCTGGTGCAAGAGTTCTCAGTATTTGCATGATAAAGAGAATCTCTCATTTTTCCCTCAAATATGCCCTCCTTTGTCATTTTTCCGGATGTAAACAATTTAGAATTATATAATTAGTTCTTAGATAACACATACACCGTAGTCATTTTTTTTAGTCATTACATATATCTTTATCTTTTAATTCCTACTCAGCTAGTAATAAAATCAAATACTCTTCTGTATCAGTTTAGTCATCACATATATTTTTATCTGACCATAGTTAACACGTGCATTATTAGTTAGACACACCATCTTAACTCCCTGTTATCAAGAAAGTCATGATAAGAAACAATCAAGTATTCAAGTAAGAAGAGTAACTGTATTCTGCACGTGTAATGTTAAGCAAAGTTTCTTTTAAAAAAATAAGCTTACAAAAAAGGAAGCTATATAAATATTTTGAAGAAAGCATAGCTCAAAATAGAAGATTTAACTAAATATCATTATTAATTCTTTGACGAAATCCTCCTTAAAAACAACTTTTGATGAATTGCTAAAGACTCAAACATGTCACCCATCAATAATGGTTGGATCTTGAAAAAGGAAGAAGATTGCCCCAGATTCTTTATTGGCTCAAAATAAAAATTTAACCAAATATCATTCATATAAAAAATAAGAAAAACTCATTAACCAACAAAAATTAACCAATTATTTTGAATTTTTCAAAAAAAATGAACCAACAAAAACAAAAAAAAATGTATGATCTCTCAATTAACCATCTTTAGAATTCATAAGAGCAATATCCCGGATTTAGGCTTAGAAGCTTAAGAATAAGCCTAAGCCAATAAGACTACTAAGCCCAGTTTGGTAAGAGTCTCAAAGATAGAATGAGTTTTTATGGGACTATAAGATTCAGCCCTCTGGGTTGAGAACGAGTCTCCAGATTACATGAGGCTCAATGCGTATAAGTAGTTGGATAATCACACATAAGAATCACTTGTGCAATCAGCCGAGACAACTTGCCAATCCCTGGTCCGGCCACATAACCGACCTGCCCGAACACCAAGCACGAAAGTCGGAGAAAATTATCAAATCTCCTCTCCCCTGATATGGAAAGTCAGCCAAGGGCCTAAGAGAGAAAGGGGGAAGTCGGCTCAGGGGAGGAAGAGAGAGAGAAAGACAGGTGTCAAAAGGAGCACCGGGTACCCTGTGACTTAAACGGAGCACCAAGCACCCTGGGAAAAAGAGCATCTGGCACCCTAGGATTTTAACACATGACACATGTCATCAAAAGAGCACCTAACACCCCCTAAGCTCCATTAAATCTGTGCAGCCCATGAAAATGAAGGGGAAATGGAGAAAATGAAAGAAGAGAGAAGGTGGGAGTGTTCTTGAGCTCCCGAGCTGATTTCATCTCCGAATCTATGTTTCTAGCTCCCGATGCCTTCATAAATCTTCTTACATTCTCGAGGGCTATGTATCTACAGTTTCGGATACTTGATCAGTGAAGTTTGGTGATACCTTTACAATCACAGTACTACCGGAATTAAGAACCAAATGCATAATCAAATAGAGGTAATCGTAAGCTTCGATTTGAGTTAGGGGCCCTCTAGGTTTTCAGCCAAGAGAGGAAATTAGAGCTTTAATTGTTGTATGAAGATGAACATGATTTTAGATGAGGTCTTATGGTGTCTAATGACATGTCTTAAGGTTCAAATTGCAAGAACACAACTTATGCCAATTAGGGTTCACATTCGGCTAGCCTTAGTTCATGGGGTTGGACCTGGATTTTGGTAAAATTGAGGTTGGAAATGGATTCTATCGGAAAAATTATGTAGGAATAGTTTGTGGATATGATATTTGGATGATTGGTTAGAAAACCCTAATTTTGGAACCTAAAGTGTTAATGTTCAATTCTGCTAGATTCAATTCGAATCAAACTACTCGTGGGTTCTTTTTGAATGGTCAAACCTTATCCAACGATTGTGATATTTTACAGGATGTTAGTACACATCGTAAGCTTTCGAATGATGTATAGAATGCAATTTGGCTTTGTAAATTGTGAGTTATGATCTATTGAAATTGAGGTACAAATACTGGAATGCATTCTAAGGCAGTAATGTTGGTCGAGGATTATTGAGATTGTACCTTTGTAGCTAGCACTGACTGGCATTTTTTCTTTAAATAGCACTTAAAGATCTTTCCATAGAACTTAGAACCACCCCATTTAGAATTTTCTTAAATAAGTTATGAATTTTTTAATTTGGGTGACAAATCTGCCAGATTATGGTAACCTATGGATTTGAGGTGTTTAAGTTAAATTGTGACAAGCTTGATCTCAGAGGGTAGAAACATGTACTAGAAGCTAGTGTAGACTCTATTTCATACCTATTTGACATAATGTAAGAGACTTGGAGAAAACTAACCAAGTAATATTAGAGGTCAAGGATTTGGAATAAGTCATAACATATTCATTCGTAAATTCTAATTTCTATGATTCGATCTTTGCTCGGGCCAACCATGAGATTGATAAACAAGGACAAGTTGTCGGAAAAGGCGTTGAAGTAGTAACTTGTGATGCTCTGCGTGTATCTTTTACCATGTTTTTATTATGAACATGCGAACATGCCGGGTGGATGGCTGAGGCAGCTAAGTATATGACGGGTGGACACCCGTGTTTGTAACCAAGCATTGTGGTAATGTAAACTGTGTATGTTGTGCTGCATGTTGATGTGCTAGATGCTCCTGTATTGCTCATTATGTGTTATGGTTGTAATGAATACTTTATATACTTGCATTTTATATAATTAGATGCCTGTTACTACTGAGATTTTTCCGAATTTCACCCTTTTTCGAAATTCATTACATAGCAAAGACAAATGGCACAAAGGGCAATGAGGTAAGCTCTGCTGAGTGAAGGAAGGCGCTAAACATGAAGAAGTTATTTTGCTAACTATTTGTATATTTTGTAATATATTGAAAGATAATTGAATAGTCTTATATGGCTACACATCATGTATATATACATGAATACACGTGACGTAATAGTAAGAATAGTATAAAGCGGTATCAGAACACTTAGTTATTTTATCAGAATATTACATATTTGGTAATGTCGACCCATATAAAGGTAAGATCAATATATAAGATAAGGGTATCAGTACCCAAGCGTGGTATCAGAATTATCAAAAAAACAGTAGTATCAGAGTATACAACCACGACGATAGTGTCAGTATAGGTATTTTATTAATAGAAACAAGGAAATTGAGTAATACGTCATACGTATATGTTAAATAAAGGAGGGTATTACAATAACAATGCCTCCCTCCCTAAATAAATCTTTATTTTGAGCCACGCTTTTTTCAAAATATTTTTTTATACAAAGTCTCATCCAAAAAAATCTATATTACTCTCCTTCACTAAATCATTAAATACCTTGACTAAAATCACAACGCACATTGATATTCTGCATACTGATTTTATATTATTTTTATTTCCTTATTAATCTTGAAATAACATCATCTTTAAGTTTAAAAAATATGAATACATCATATTTGTACTTTAGTAACTCTATTTTGTTGGATTAAGTATAGTTTTTAACATGAATATTCTATATACTTGTGGATTAGTTCTTTTTTATTTAAATCATTATTTTAATTTTGATTGGTTTGATCTTAAGTTGACTCCAATTTGGACCACTAACCTTGAATCACTACTGCAATGGTTTATTGGCCGGTCTGGTTTCCGCTTGTATAAAGTGTATAATATGTATCTACTAAATTCTGGTTTCCACTACTATAAAGTGTATAATATGATATTTGGATGATTGGTTAGAAAACCCTAATTTTGGAACCTAAAGTGTTAATGTTCAATTCTGCTAGATTCAAATCAGACTGCTTGTGGGTTGCTTTTGAATGGTCAAACTTTATCCAATGATTGTGATATTTTACAGGTCATTAGTACACATCATAAGCTTTCAAATAATGTATAGAATGCGAATTTAGCATTGTAAATTGTGAGTTATGATCTGTTGAAGTTGAGACACAAATATTGGAATGCATTCTAAAACAGTAATGTTGGTCGAGGATTATTGAGATGCATATACTTTGGCCCAATAAAACAAATAAGAAAAATCCGACCCAACATTTATTTTCCCAATATCTTTTTTTCATCTCTTTTTTTCAATATCAAAAGTAGATATATAGTTTAATAAATTTTTAAGTTGAATGAAATAACATCTTTACATTGTTCTGATTTTTTTTTTTTTTTTGGTTACAAACATTTGTTTTTAGCTGACAACTTTGTTACAAACATTGTTCTGATTTAATTATACAAATCAATATATATTTCTTTTTGTGGAGGGTCCAAGAAAGTATAGCAATGTTGAAGAAGAAAGTGTTAAAAATTTGGCTCAAATTATATATGAATTCCCCTAAACTTAGAATCACGTATAACTGGCAAAAAAAAAAAAGAAACACGTATAAATTTAAAGTTCAATAATCAATAATAAACCCTCTTAAACGTTTAAGTATATACAAATAACCCCAAACTAATCTATTTTACATCCTTACAATTTACTTTTGCATGCATATAATCCTTTTAAACTTTTAGTTATATGTAGATAGACCTCTTAAATTTTAAACTATTTGTTGATAAATAATGAACAAAACTTTGTAAAGTTTCAAATGTTATGGAGATTATTTAGGTATCACATAAATTAAAGTTTAGTGGAATTTTATATTATTTGCCCTAAAAACTGTGAGAGTTTATTAAAATTAACGAGAGAGGGAGAGGGAGGGAGGGAGGGAGTGAGGGAGAGGGGGAGAGAGCTGTTATCATCGTGTAATAGATTAATTTTATAGTTATCATGGATATTTTTTATAATTTCAATTTTTTGCTTTATTGAAAAATCTCCCATTAATTTTATAATTTAGCGTAAAATACTCTGATCATCCTTTCATTTTGCTTTAGTTATATATACCTTACTTCTATTTTGAAAACATACACTTAAGTCTAAATTGTTAACTCCGTTAATTAAAATAAATTTTGCTTACTAATGACCCTATTATGAACTTATTGTCTCTTGTCATCACTTCTTAAGATATTTCAAACTACAATTCAAGCCACCAAATAAAATGTCACGCCTGAAAAATCAAGGGGTGACTGACACGGAATACAAGAAAATTCATATTCCATAAGTCTAAAAATATAAATATAAATACTTGACATACTAAATATAATAGCATTTATAATACCATAATTAGTATTATAATCTTGCATATACTTATATCATTTCTAGATCATGTATAAACATATTCCTTATAAATAAAATAAAGTTTTTTATATAAATTTTGATATAGTCCCATCTATAAATTGATTTACAACATCCTAATAGTACAATCCAGTATATAGAGCTCCGCTCCACAATAACATATGCATATACATAAATCCCAATATATCAAAAGCACTTAGGAATCTTGCCTATATAATACGTAAAGCAACTCTAATACACTATACAATAGTATATATGAACTATTTACATTAGTCTAAGCTTCAAGTAATAGTCCAAAGGCTTCTGTCCAAGGTAGTGGCTTCAAGAGTCAACAGGAGAAGCAGATCCACTTCTACTATCTAAATGCCAAAAATATTTTCTGGTAAATAACGTCCCCACAATAAAATATAAATATACAATAAAGGTAAATTGGTCCAATCATATCAAAATAAATATAGTATTTAAATAACAAACAACTATGTAAACATTCAACACTTACATATGAATTGGTTAAGAGCAACAAATAACAAAGAGAGATATAATCATGTTGTTTAAACGAATAAATAAATAAATAACTTCAAAGAACCTTAATAGTTTGAAAACCAATAAAAGAATTTAAAAAAATTCTCATTTCTTAAAGGACTTGGGCAGAACAATAACAGGTGTGGACATACAGGCCACGATGATAAGTAATTACCAATTCAACGCAGCTAAAAGCCACGAAAAACTGCCATGAGTGATACTCACGAAAACCCTTTCTTCGTTCCACTTGTGTTGGTCTTCACACAGGCCTATCACCTCCTAATCACCCAGCTAGCTGGATGTACCATGGTATGCCAAGGGCTAACGGAATTGCTATTAGCAACTAGTGTTGTGCTTTGAGTCCCTTGAAAACATTCTTCTTGGCATACATGGAAGTAAGCTGCCTTGTAATTTCAAATCACTTCAATACAGAATAAACAAGTGTTTCTTAGAAGAAAATTGATCCCTTCCATGTATGTATATAAAGTTAAACTCAAATAGAAAAGTCAAATAAAACAAATCCTCATTTCTTGAAAAACAAACTGCAATATTCCCAAGTGTTAGTACTTAAGTAAAAACCTTTATAAGAAAATGGCATAGTTAAAAATGTTTAATGTAAAATTCAATTAAAACTACTACATCTATATCTAAGTGGGACATTATTTACTCACTTCATAGTGCCAATAGGCAATAGCTATAGTTTATCCTACTACGTAGTCTTCAAATATGATTCAACCTTAATCCCCTAAGGCACAAATAATATTATTGTCATCACAACCATAGCTTTATAGAAATCTCTGATATCATATTGGATAAGATTTCATATTGTCCTTTTTGATACTCTCTCTTTCACAAACACCAGCACTCTATATATACATAAATCCAAAAATACTCATAGCAATTGCCAATAAGTTATCACTCTAGCTTTAACTTGTATTAGAAATACATACGTAATTATAAGCATCATTTATAATTTCTCGAGTCTTAATATGGAATTAAATAGCTTCTAATTATCAAATACTTCTTAAAATCCATAATTTCCTTTTTCAAGCATTTAATCAAACACTACATGTGCCCTCTATAAATTAGCTCAAAAGCAATGGTTATGACCACCCTCTGTGAACCCAACAATCTCAAGCATTACCATTAAATCATACAATCTCAAAATATCAATCTTGTAACAAAGTTTGGCTCATAATCAAATTAAATAAGTATCTGGATCCAATTAATCCCTCTTATACAAACATTCAACAGCTGCACACTCGAGCAAATTAAAGGATTCATGCTTACCACTTGCAAAAGAGATAATGAAGGAACGAGAGAGTAACTGAACTTTTAAATCTGCCACAATCACAAAGTAGAGAGAGACAGGAACTGATTCTTGAATAATAAATTAGGAAGATTGAAGAAAACACCTACAGTAAAGAATAAGAATTAAAAACATAGATCAGGGAGGACGGTATTGCCAAGCCACTTTCAGAAATTTTCCTCCTCTTCTTTTGCTGTTGAAACGCCGATTGAGAAAAGAGAAGAAAAGATAGCAGCAATGATGTTGAACGGAGGAAGAAGATGAAGGCGAACAATCAACAGACACACTAACGGCGGCGACGGTAGTGGAGATGAGCGGCGGACAAAACAATTGGAGCTAGGGATTAAACTCACAATGAAGATGAAATTTTCGGATTTGGCTTCCCTCCACTGCCAATCCTTTTCTCAGAACTACAGGTGTAGTTTTGGGTGTAAAATTATGAGGCTGAATTTTTAAAAAATGGACTCTTGTATTTTGAAATGTTTTTATGGACGTATCTAGTGTCTTAAAATATTTTTTTAAGTAGCATACAGTATCATAAAATAATTTTTAGTGTTTTTATTAACCCCTTAAAATATTCACTACTATAAAAAACACAAGTTGTGACGCTTAATTTAAAGAATACTATGACGTTTGAGAAGCGCCGTAGCTTTTAGCGCCGTTAAAACAAGCTACGGCGCTTCTTGAATATATAAAAGCATCATAACTTGATTATTATTATTATTTAAATATAACTTCCTATGGCGTTTATCCAGAGAAGGATGACTTCCTACGGTACTTCCCTGGAGAAGTGTCGTAGGAAGTCTTTTATTTTTTTAAAAAAAAATAATTTTATGACTTCCTACGGCACTTCCCTGGAGAAGCGCCGTAGCAAGTCTTTTATTTTTTTAAAAAAATAATTTTTCATAATTATTTTATTTTCCTGATGAAAATCTCCATTTATAATATAAAATCCACAATCCATAGCAATTTATAATACAATTCACAGAAAAATGAAATAACATAGCATATGTTTTTTACAATATTGCATCTTCATGTATCAAGTATAAAAGAACTCCAGCATTTAAGTTGCTTAAACTTGAACCATATACGTTACTTCTACGGAGGATTAAATTAAATATTATTATATTTGTAAGCTCAAAAATTAAAAAACTTATAATGTATAAGAAGCTTAAGAAGACAAAGTTAATACTTCAAATAAATACCTGAAAAAAAATTATGAGCACACATATAAGCTTCATGACAGATTTTAACTAAAAGAAAATGTGAATCAAATGTTGAAAAAAGAAAAACACTTACAAGCTAGGAAGCTTCTGAAGGAGGCCAAAATAAGAAAAAAAAACACATGAGAAAGGAAACTTTCTACAACAATGGAGTTCTGGGAAATGGGAGAACTAGAGAGAAAGCGGAAAGATGAAAATGAAAATAAAAACAACAGGTTATCGAAATTAAATTACAAGGAGAGAGAAACTACGACGTTTTATGTCAAAACGCCAAAACTTCTCAATTTGAAAAAAGAACGATGACCAATTTTTTTTTTAAAAAAAAGGCAGAAACTACGGCATTTTTTCTCAAAACTCTAAAGCTTCTCAATTTAGTAAAAACGATGGTCATATTTTTTTAAAAAAAAATCTTAGACAGCGCTTGATTATCAAGTGCCGTTTAAAACTAAGCCTTAGACGTCACTTGCTTTCAAAACGTTGTCTAAAACGCTTAAAATATCAAATCACCTGTGGTGCCTTAACTAATTTCAAGGCAACCACTTGGTGCCTTTTATTAAAAAGGCACCACCAGTGCCTTGAATTAATTCAAGGTACTCGTGCCTTTTTAATTCAAGGTTTAGACGACGCTTGGAATCCAAGCGCTATCCAAGGCCTACTCTTATCTGGTACTTCATCAACAAGCGTTGTCCAAGGCCACATCTTACCCGGTGTTTCATTATGAAGCGTTGTTCAAGGATTTTTATTCAAAATAAAATAAAATCCTTTTTAATAGAGATGATTTATCTCTAGATTTTGATCTTTAAACCGATTTTTAAATTTAATTTTTGTTTTTAGTATAGACAAATTTTCTCAAAAAAAAATATCTTATTATAGTAATAGAGTTTTGACACTTACAGAATTTCTATTATTCCATAGTTGTTACACATTTTTTTTAATAGTAGTAAAGGGATTAATTTTAAAAACAAAAAACAAAAGAACCCCTTGTATGTCACTTTTTCAGGCAAGTGTCATATAATGTGTTAAGCAACTATGGCATTTTTCCTACTCAAATGTCGTAGGTATTACATGTATTGTTTTAAAAAAAAATAAAAAGTCTCCTCCGGCACTTGTTTAAATAAGTATCATAAGATTGGTGCCACTAAATCCATATTTTGTAGTAATGATTTTGGGAGAATTAAAATAAAAGACCAAGAGAAAATAATATTTATTGTAAAAGACCATAAAAATTGTAATTACTTAGAATGACCAAATATAATAATATAAATTTAAAATTACTAAATCATCCTTAACCAAACCTTCTAGATTATCTCTTGTATTTATAATTAAAAAAATAACTAACATTAAAACTAAAACTACCCATCATTCAAATGTGATATAATCATATCTTTTTTTAACTTTCAATATATTATTGGTTAAATTATATAAAACCCCCCTAAATTTTGGGTTAGTTGCATGCAACTCCTCTGACATTTCAAAGTTCAAATTTAACCCCCCCTAACCTTTATTTTTTAACTATTAACCCTCTGCGTGACCGTTATCTTTTTAACGAAAATTTCCACGTTAGGTTATGAGATAACATGTGTCATCCTACATAGCATCTTATATAAATTACTAATTTTATAAAACCCCCTAAACTTTGATCAGTTACAAATAACCCCCTTGACATTTTAAATTTGAAATGTAATTCCCTTAAAATTTTGATTTATAATAATTGAGCCACATGTTGTTACTTTAATCATTTTAATATATTTACTAAGTTTTTTACTATCATTTTTCAATTAAAATAGTTTTCTTGTATGAAAAAAAAACTAGAAGAATAATATTTAAAAAGATAAAAATAAAAATGTCATCAGTATAACATTTACTTATTTTCTTGGGTTAATTGAGTATTGATAGTATAAAATTGTCATCATTTGTGTTAAACATATTCTTAGGATAATTAAGCATTGATCGTTTAAACATTACATTTTTGTTAGAGGATAGCTCTTGTTTTTATTAATTTTTTTATTAGTAATGCATATTTTTTTTAATTAGAGGTTCAATTTTTATTTTATATTTTTCTAAATATTAAAATCTTCTAGTTTTTTTCATAAAAAAGAACTATTTTAATTGACAAATAATAGTAAAAATTTTAATCAATTTATTGAAATGATAAAAAGTAACAACATGAGATTTATTTATTATAAATCAAAATTTTAAGAGAGTTAAATTTAAATTTTGAAATGATAAGGGGGTCATTTGTAACTGATCAAAGTTTAGGGAGATTATCTACAATTGTTCAAAGTTTAGGGGGTTTTATAAAATTAGTAATTTACACAGGATGCCACATAAAATGACACGTGTCATTTCATAATCTGACATGACAATTTCCATTAACAAAATAACGGTCACTTAATGGCAGGAAATTAATGGTTAAAAAATGAAAGGTCGAGGGGTTAAATCTGAACTTTGAAATGTCATGGGGTTATATGCAACTAACATAAAGTTCAGAGAGATTTTGTATAATTTAGCCTATATTGTTTAAATAACAATGTTTAAACTCATATGTTTTTTAATTTTTAGTTTTCACCAAGTTTCTTATTCATATATCATTTAAATAATCAATATATCATCATGTTGCTCCATTTATATTATCAACGTTGATATCAATTAATTCTTAGTTCATATTTTTTCATGATATAATAGATTTTTTAGATTTTTTTAATTTTAGTAATATTAAATGAATTTTTTAACCCACATAAATTTCAATTAAAATAAAAATAAATCATATAAGCTTTATTGGTTTAACTTATATAATAAATTATAAAAGACCTTAAGTTTTATTAAAATTATATAATTTTAATTTTTATTGATTTTAAAAAATTATAATTTTCAAAAAAAATTGAAGAATGTGTAAGTTTTTCCATAGATATCTATGTGAGTTGTGAAAAATGAAAATTGATAAAAAAAAAAATTTTAATTCAGTGAAATTTAGATTTTTTTTTTTTTTAGTTTTAAAAAATAGAATGTGACAGAGAATGCGGGAGAAAATGTAACAGATTTTGTTAAGGGCATTTTAGTATTTTTAATTTTACATTTTTGTATTTGATCATTCTAGATAATTACAATTTTTATGATCTTTTTCAATCAATATCTTTTCTTCTAAGTCTTTCATTCTAACTTTTCCAAATATTTTTTCAGTTGTACCTAGTGTGTTAACCGACTGATTGCAATTTTACCCTTAATGTATTTTTTCAGCTTCAAAAATTACTTAAAAATATTTTTTGGTGTTTTTAACATTTTAAAATATTTTTTAAGTTGTATCCAATGTCTTAAAATAATGACTATAGTCTTACTATTAATGTATTTTTCTTAGTAACCAGCACCCAAAACTTAAGATACTATAATTTATTGATTTCCACCCATTCTAAAATATTTTTCCAGTATCAACTAATATTTTAAAGTAATTTTGGAGCTGAAAAAATAATTAAGGGTAAAATTACAGTCAATCTAGTATGACACTATGTACCAAGGATTTTAAAACTGGATCGGACCGAACGGTTGAATCAGTCCGACCTTTACCCATTCAACACAACGACTCGGTTGGTACATTTAGACTGTTTAAATGATTGATCTGAATTGGGCCGTCCAATACTGAATGTTAAGCCGAAATCCATAGTTAAGCTAGAACTCGAAATGCTCAAATTTTCTTCCCTGACTATGTTTTTTTCTAAAACGGGCAACGAATTTTGGTAAAATAATAGGGAAAGACCAAGAAGAATATGGAAGACGAATGGAGAAGAAAGGAGAAAGAGTAGAGTGGTGCTCCTTGTGGATTTGGCATTTAATGTCTTCCATTATTGAACATCACTGTCATCGCTCTGAAGAATCTCCTTCCTTTCGTTTCTAATTTCAGATCTAAGAAGATGTATTGGTAGATAGAGATGAGGAAAAAGTAAACATCAATGACCCATATTTACTCATTCAAATATCAAGGTTTAGGTTGTGTTTCACTTTTACCAATAGACACATTTTCCGACACTCCAAGAGGGATGCTCATTCTACTTTTCTTTACTCCTAATATCTTAACCATAAAATCTATTAGATATTTAGTTATATTCTTTTTTAACCAACGTATATTAGCTGGTGTCATTATTCTCCAGATTTTTTGACCTAATTCGCAGATTAAAAATACATAATATTATATTATAGTATTACTATTATTTAATTATGAAAATATATTTAAGTAATCATATATATATATAAGTTTCTACTATGAATATATTAAAAAAAATTTAATGTTCTGTTCTTATTATTTTTCATGTATTTTTGTTATAGTTATGTTAGTATATATATATATAATATTATTTTTAATTTAATTATTATGTTTTACGGCCGACCAGACGGCCTGACCGTTTGAACCATGACCCGCTAGCTTTTACGGCTTAATGTTTGATCCGGCTTTTAAAACATTGATGTGTACAACTGAAAAAATATTTTAAAGAGTTAAAAACATAAAAATATTATTTTAGGATACTGCATACTACTTAAAAAATATTTTAAGATATTAGATACTTCCAAAAAAATACTTCAGAATACTAAACACTATTTTTTTAAAAAAATTCAGCCCCATCATTTTACAGTCAAAACTATACCAAAATGGTGTAGTTTTAAGCAAAGGATTGGCAATAGATGGAAGGGCAGCGGAGGGAAGCCAAATCCAAAATTTTCGGATCTAGCTTCCCTCTGCTGCCCTTTTGTTCGCTGCCAATCCTTTTCTCAAAACTATACCGTAATGATAGGGTTGGACATTTTTTTTAAAAAAAAAATGGTATTTAGTATCTTGAAATATTTTTCTGGATGTATCTAGTATTTTAAAATATTATTTAAGTAGCATGTAGTATCTTAAAATACTTTTTAGTACTTTTAACCCCTTAAAATATTTCTTTAATTGTACCGAGTGTGTTAGGAGATAAATTGCAATTTTACCCTTAATATATTTTTTCAGATCTAAAAATTTCTTTAAAAATATTTTTTTAACCCTTTGAAATATTTTTTCAGTTACACCCAGTATCTTAGGAGACTGACTACAATTTTACCTTTAATGTATTTTTCATAATAGTAACGAGCACCCAAAACTTATGATACTAATTTATTGATTTCCACCCACTCAAAAATATTTTTTTCAGTTGCATCTAATATTTTAAAGTAATTTTTGGAGCTGAAAAAATACAATAAGTGTAAAATTGCAATCAATCTACTAACACACAGAGTACAACTGAAAAAATATTTTAAAGGGTAAAAAATACTAAAAATTATTTTAAGATACTGCTACTTAAAAGATATTTTAAGATACTAGATAAGTTTAGAAAAATACTTCAAAACATTATATACCATCTTTAAAAAAAAAAATTTCAACCTCATCATTTTACACCCAAATAAGAAAATGATGACAGCGGATGGAACTGGCGGCGGCGAACGGAAGTCAATTCCAAAATTTTCTTCCTCTAGTCTCCCGAAGCTTCTCTGATCCAATGAGGAAAGAGCAATCCAAGGGAGTACTATAATATCTGCTTTTCCCCTTTTATAATTATTTTTATTGTTACTTATTATTATTTTATTATATATATTTATTTTAGATATTTGGGCCTTTACATAAAAATCAAAGATGAAGGAGAAATCTATTTTCTGAAGACGAACTCAGAGAGATCAAATTTGAACCCTGAATTCTGTTCAATGTGTTTTTTGAAAAAAAGCGCACTCAAGTAGTTATTTTGAAATTTTTGCGAGCTTGGGAAAACATTTGGAGTTAAATTGAGGTACATACTGTCAACACCCATTTTCATTTCGATAATTGAAGAGTAATAAAGACGGAATTCAATAGGCATACAAAAAAGTATAATTATACTGATAAAAATATTCGTTTACAATCTCACGTCGTTCGCCAACGAAACACAGAAAATACAGCGAAAACTTCAATATTTACATAATTTTCCAAAATATCTAAACATAAACTAATTATAACCATTATCCTGTCCTCCCCTTGAGACACGTGCCAATTATTTCCCAGGGTTTACACCCTTGACTTTGGATGCCCTGGTACCTAATGAGATGTTTATTTAAAATAGGGTGAGATTCCGAAGAATCTCAATAGAAACATGCTATCATTCATAGAAAATGCGAAAAGTAAATATAGCATGTGCCAAGGTATGCACAAATTAATAAACAATAGAAACACATCATCGATATGTGTACATGAGTAAGGCCCAACCCCACAATCTACACCGGTTGGTCTTCCGCCAACTCCTAATGTAACTGCCCATCGGCACTAACAACCTCTCTTTAGGCAATTCATGCTAATTAATAAAGTACATTTACAAACGTTGGCATCCACACAAGCATATAACTATAGCATGATGTATGAAGGATAATGTTCCTACCTCAAAGCTTTATAAACCCCTTTTCAAATGTGCCTCGTTATACGTGTCGTGTCCGGCCTCTGACTCGGTCCTAAAATATTAAATGTACAACAAATAGGTCATAACTATCCGAGTATCATTTTAGACTCTTCCATAGTATTTCTTGTGGTTATATTAGTCTATAGTGAAAATTTACCAAAACGCCCCCGGGACCGTAACCCAGCGCCGCCGTACCCGGCCTGATGGCACGTTATCCCAAAATTTTACTAGGGCTATCTTGACGTATTTTCACCTAAGGAATCCATTTCCGAGTTCAAAATCACCAAATTCACTACGAAAATACCCCTGACAGCCCCGGTTTAGGGATTTCATAGGCCTTTTCGTAATTATATTTTTGCGGCCTTTTCCGAAAAAGTGTCCAACTGTAACCCCACCTATTTTTGTCCACTAAATATAATGGGACCATTTATTTCATGAAAATCAAGCTCCTATCCCTTGAAACAGTGCTGGCCGAAATATTCAAGAAAAATGGAAAAATTGGGGTTTTGTGTTTTAGCTTCCAAAACTTGTACTTCTCCACTTTTAATCCCTTATTAACTTATCTAAGCACATCTTAACCATGATTTAAAGAAATTTAGGCAGTATAACCCCTTAGGATTATGGCTTTTCAAATTTTTCAACTCAACCAAAAATCACCAAATTAACAACAAACTTCAAAACCAACTTCATACAAGTATAGACTTGAGTTTGGTGTAGTTACCTCTTAGGCTTCTTAGATCCTCCCTCCCTATGTGTCCTCTCTCTCTTCTCCTTGAGCCAACAATGAGTCTTAAAGATCAATAATTCATGAAGAAACAAGGTTTAGAGGAGGATTTCATGCATGCTTACAAGAAGAACACTTAAGAGACAATACTTACCTTAGCTTCTTCTTCTTCCTTTTCTCTAACTCTTCAAAGTTTCTCTAAGGCACTCTCTCTCTCTCCTTCTCATGTATTATGCGTGAAGTGTATGAAGGGAAGGGAAGAGAAATACTTCATAAACTTTCTCCCTTAATTCTACATCATTGATCTCATCAAAGAGCCATAATATGACACTTGTCACAACCTTATATCCACCCATGCCTCCTTCCTATCTACTCGTAATTACTCCTTTAGTTCCCTTTGGCATTGGTCAAATTTTTCCTCCCTTGGTTAGGCAAGAAAAATCGTCCCCCCCTCTCCTCTTATTGACCAAGTAAGTTCTTTTCCAACTAAATCTAAGTTTGTACTCCACCATGCAATCAAGTTTATCCCTTTCTTTACTCAAGCTATTCCCTTCATGCATTCACCATACCTTCATGTAAGGATACTCCACCATTGTCATTATTACTCTCTTTATGTAGCATTTTTGACATGTGCTCATAGAATTTGTCAACATCCGTTTCCATTTCGATAATCGGAGAATAATAAAGATGGAATTCAATAAGCATACAAAAAAGTACAATTATACTGATAATATATTTGTTTACATTTCCAACATTGTTCGTCGACAAAATTCAAAAAATACTATGAAAACATAATATTTACAGGATAATCCCAAAATATCTAAGGCATAAGCTAATTATAACCACTATCTTCCCTCACCTTAAGACACGAGCTAATTACTTCTCAGTGTCCACGCCTTTGCCCTTTGATCCACTGGCACCAGCTGAGATATTTGTTTTTGAAAAAGAGTGAGATTCTGAAGAATCCCCATAGAGACATACGATCGACATATAAAATGTGAAAATTAAATATGCAATGCACTATATTAGGCAAAAGGAAAGTTTGATTCAATTTATATATATTTACCTCAGCCGAGTCACCAACTACAGCTAAGATTTCCAATAATATACCTCAATTGAGTCATTGACCACAACTAGGATTTTCCGATATACCGTTGTTGGGTAGCGAACCACAACTAGGTATTGTGCCTCTAGCACGCAATCATATCACGAAATATAGTAACACATACATATAATTATTCACATAGTATATGAAATATGGTAGTCCCTACCTCAGTTTGTTAAATCCCTTTTTCAGTGTGCCTCGAAAAACGTGTTATTCTGTCATCCAACTCTGTCCTAGAATATTAAATGTACCAGAAATAGGTCATAATCTATCCAAGTATCATTTTAGACTCTTCTATAGTGATTTTTGTGGTTATATTAGTCTATGATAAAATTTTATCAAAATGCCCCTGGGACCTTGGCCTAGCCCTGCCGTAATTGGCCTGATGACACGTTTTTTCAAAATTTTAAATATAGCTATTCTGACATATTTTCGCCCGAGGAATCCATTTTGAGGCTCGAAATCACCAAATTCACTGTCAAATTACGAAAATATCCTTGACAGCCCCTATTTAGGGATTTCAATGATGTTTTCGTAACTATGTTTTTTCAGCCTCAACCGAAAAAGTGCCCAACTGTAACCCCACTTATTTTTGGCCACTGAATCCAATGGAACCATTTATTTCATGAAAATCCAACTCCTACACCCTGAAACAGTGATAGCCGAAATATTTCAAGAAAAATGAAAAAATAAAGTTTTGTGTTTTAGCTTCCAAAACTTCTACTTTTCCACTTCTAATCTTTTATTAACTTGTTTAAAGACATCTTAATCATGATTTAAAGCGATTTGGGCAGCATAACCCTTAGGGTTATAGCGTTCCCAATTTTTCAACTCAACCAAAAAACTTGAAAAGTCAAGAAATGTCGCTAACAACGACACCACAATCACAAGAGAGTAAGTTTATGAAATTACCCTCTTGCTTCCAAGCTTAGTACCTTTACTCCTTCTCTTCCTTGGAGCCTTGTCTTACACAAGAATATGTAACCAAATCATTAAGTCAACACTTACTGTCACGCCCTCATCTTATTTTCACCTATTTCAGAGTATTTGCGGAAAAATGATACGCAGTTCAATGAGGAACACAGGAATAATATAGATATATTGATATTATGTGCACGATTACGGAAATTCCCCATAGGGCTTCGTACTTGATACTTACAATTAATGTAGCCTCGCAGCGCTACGTGGGTGTCTAAACCCGTCCCAATGAAACGGAGATATCTTTCAGTCTTCGTTTCACCACTGCAATGTCCTCGTACGATTCTCTTCTTTGTTCTCAGTATACGTTCTGTTTTCTCCTGTCTAAATTGTTGGTAGGGGAGGGTGAGATTCTGGGAAATCTCAATAGGAAAGCAATACCAATATGCATGTAAGATAAGTGCTTAATGCATGACATGCTTGCATTACATAACACATGCTCACACAATGACATATCTACGTGCTCAATGTTTCAATCAACATACGTATGGTTATAGCAAAGCAGATACAGAGCTTCAATTATTCATCAATACACTAGCACAAATATCAAATACATGCAGGAGAGGTAAGTTCTCTACCTTAATCGCCCTTCCCTAACCTTTAAATAACATGCCTCAATTTGTGTGCCAATCCCCTGGACTCTCAACTCGGTCTTAGAACATCAAATGTACATTTTAGACACTTCCATAGTATTTCCAGTGGTTATATTAGTCTATAGTGAAATTTTAGCAAAATGCCCCCAGGTGTTAGGATCAGTAAGCACAGCGAAAGAATTTAAAAAAATTTTCACCGATCCTAATCGAGGATCTATCAACGGTGTTTATACTAAGTTGGAAGGATTCATACCTTTTTTTTATGATTCAAAGTTTTCACGATCTCTAGGAGCCAACACGTCAGGTCCGCTCCCTCTACCGGTATCCACACGAATGCTCTCCAACCGAGACTGCGTGCTAGCGTCTCTAATGTCTCCAAGGGTTTAACTTGCAGCTCTCAATTCTGATGTACACTGAGTCTATCAGCTCTATCAAGTTTATAACCCATTAGGGTTATTTTCAAATTTCAAAATTAATCATCATTAATTTTGAAATTAATTAACAATTAATTATCTTGATGAACTAATTAAATAAATTCAGTTTAAATTAAATATGTCCAACAGTTTTAATTTAACCTATTTATTTAATCTAAATAAAGAGCCATTAGATTTAATTTATCTTCATAAATTAAATCTCAGATACTATATCTCTATCATGTTAGTTATTAAATTTAATATATCTTAATAAATTAAATTTAAAACCAACACAATATAATAATATCATATAATATATATACATACATACATATATATATATAATATATTTCGAAAATATATATATCTATATAATATTATTAAATATAATAATATAATATAATATATATATGTATATGTATAAAATATATATTTCGAAAATATATATATATATATATCTATATAATATTATTAATGAATTTTATATTATATATATATATATAAAATTCATCCACCCTAAATCAAACATTATCTCGTGTTGGGCCATTCTTGTGTGCGACCCTGTAGGCCCATATGAAGTTGGCAGTGGGCCAATAACTACTCTAACCCAAAAGTTGCAAGCGGCCTCTAGCAAGATATTACGACTACCCAATTCATATGAGGATCGTTATCACAATGCAATCTGTCATACAACCATGTCACGTCCTTTTTGTCACACGATATATCGATCAAGGATAAGGCATGGAAAATGTCATCCTCTTGTTCCTGACCATTACTTTCTCGATTCCTGAGTAGCCTAATAACAGAGACAGAAACTCCTTTCATCATAGTATGGCCATACATTTCTCAGACTCACTCATCGAGGGGCCCAGTAATATCTCTCTACTAATGTAAGGGACAAATTCCATCTTGATCATTCATATTCCTCTACATGAAAAACCACCAAGCCCGATCGTAGCCTTTATCATCACCCGGTCAAAAGTGAATTTTTACTAGTTCAAAGCTTAGCAACTCTCATGTAGGAATCCATGATGACCTCAGGTCTAAGGGCATTGTGACGTGGTTATACATGAGAAAAGCTTATGACTTGATCCATGTAGCTCTCTCATAGTGGGTCGGTCCAGCACCTTGTACTCTTACAAGTGCCTAAGACTTTGATTCGTATCTCCATATTTTATCAAAGTCATACTGGTCTTGTTTCATCTCTGCTCCCGCATAGATGACCGACCAGGGACATTTTAGGACAATCTTTATGAATTATCCAAGGATACAATTATCACAGTTAACATGTAAATAATATGATAATAGAATGGAGAAATTTCATTAAAATAATAATGTTTAAAGTACAATGATTGGCCCTTAGGGCACAATTTCCAACACCAGGACCTCGGCCCGCCATACCCGGCCCGATGGCATGTTTTCCCAAAATTTTGACTAAGGCTATTCTGACTTATTTTTGCCCAAGGAATCCATTCCGGGATCAAAATCATCAAATTCACTATCAAATTACGAAAATACACTTAACAGCCTCGATTTGGGGTTTTAGGGGCGTTTTCATAATTATGCTTTTTTGGCCTTTTCTGAAAAAGTGACCAACTGTAACTCCACTTATTTTTGCCCACTGAATCCAATGGAGCCATCTATTTCATAAAAATCCAACTCTAATTACATATTTACCCCTAGCAGCCCCTATGTGAGGGTTTTAAGGCTTTTTTTGTCATTTCACTTTCTAGAGCTTTTCTCACTTCGCACCCAACATGAACCTTACACAATTTTCCATTCTAAACACAATGGAATCATCAAAAACAATAAAATCCAGTCCCAACACTATCCAACACAGATCTGGACGAAATTCTTTAATAATTGTAGAAAATGGAGTTTTATGATTTCAATCCATAAAACACATTCTTATGACCTTTAATCACTTGTTTGATCACTTAATCACATTCTAAATATGATTAGACTAAATTTGGACAGCACCTCCCCTTAGGATTAGGACTTTCCAAATTTACAAACTTAACAAAAATCACTAAAACCAAACACAAACCTCAACAACAACACCATACTAGTTAGATTTAAGGTTTGTGAGGTTACCTCTTGAGATCTTGAATCTTCTCTCTCTAGACTTCTTCTCTTTCTCTTCTTGAGCTAAGAATGTGTCTTCAAATTCATGGATTCCATGAAGAAGAAAGGTTTAGAGAAGGTTTCTAAGCAAAATCACAAGAAAACTCTTAAGAAATCACACTTACCTTAAACTTCTTCTTCTTCCTTCTCTCTAGAACTTGAGAGCTCTCTCTCTCTCTCTCTCTTCTCTTCTTGTGTTGGATGAAAATGAGGAAGCGAAGGGAAGAGAAAAGCTTCATAAAAATGCTCCTTTGATCCTATACCATTGATCTCATCAAGGGTTGAGATTTCAACACTTGTCAAAGACATCATCCCTCTTCCCATACCTCCAACCATGCCTTCTACTTTATGCCATACCCTCTCATCATTTGGGTCTTCTTGCCTCTTAGCCCTTGATCTCATCAAGGCACCATAATGTGACACTTGTCACAAGCATACATCCACCAAGAATATTCCAATTATGCATTTTCCTTTATTTTTCTTGATTAATTGAAATTAACTCAATTAATTGAAAAATAATTAATCTTGGGCTAAATTGGTAAAATTATGATTTTGCCATCATCTTTGTAATTTAATCCAATTCTTGAATTAATTTGCCTATTTCCTTATGAATATGAATATTTCAAAATTCATAAATTCCAAATTTCATGAATATTCACCATTTTATTGAATTTCTCAATTAATTATAATATATTTTTGGGGAATAAAATTTGGGATGTTACACCTATTTACCTTAATCTTCTTCCTCCTTCTCTCTAAGTTTTCAAAAACTCTTCAAAACTCTCTCCCTCTCTTCTCTTGTTGCAAGTGACGAAAATGAAGGCAAGAGAAAGAGGATGAGGCTTCATAAATTTTCTCCATTCATTCTACTCCATTGATCTCATCATGGGTTGAGATCACACCACTTAACATGCACACCATTCCTCCTCCCATACCTCCAACCATACCCTCTACTTTATGCCATACTCTCTTAACTTTATGTCATGCCTTCTCATCACTTGTCTTCAATTGGATTTGAACTAGATTTTCCCTTGTTGTTAACAAAAAAGTGCTCCCTCCTATACTCTAACTAAACTAATTGCTTTTTCCAACTAAGTCCAATCTTATACTCCTCCATGCACTCAATTCATCATTATTTGTCCATGTAGCATTATTTTAAAGCAATTTGACATGTGCTCATACAAATCCATTATAATTTAATCCCTTCCTTATATGATCATGACACTTGAAATTTTAATTCCATTAATCAATTTCTAACACATTTTATTTTCAATTTTCGGAATAATGCCAATTTTGATAGATTTTCTGCCGTAACTTTGAAAAATCATAACTAATTTTGTAGATATTGTTTTGGGGTGATTCCAAAGGATATGGAACCCTATTGAGTCTAGTTTCAAGAAAAAATATGAAATTTTACTAGCTGGAATCATACTATTCCCATATTTTCAATTTTTGATCGCTGCTCAAGAAACTTTTCAGATTTTCTGGGCTAATTTTAAAAATTTATATCTTTTTGTATATAGGTTCAATTGATTCGTATGACCTGTCAAATTAAAGCTTAGAATATCTACTTTCATCCTGTAAAATTTCATAATTTTTGCTCATCATTTGGTCTTCCAAAACCACATGAAAAACTCACTACCTCGCATGCGATTTCACTGAAAACACCATTCAACTTTCAATTTTCACTATTTAATTCCTTTGGCCTTAAACATTCACCATTTTATTGAATGTAGAAAATAATCACAATATACTCTTGGTGAATATAAAATTTGGGGTCAAAATTAAATTTTTCCCTTCATTTCATGTGTTTGGACGAAAATTAGGGAGAAGGGAAGGAAAAATGTGTTTCACTAATCTCATAATTCCTTCAATTAATTTATGCCCAAGTCCATCTAATTCTACAATTCTTGATTTATTCCATCAAGAATAATCAATTTATACATTTTCCTTTATTTTCCTTGGTTAATTGAAATTAACTCCAATTAATTGAAAAATAATTAATCTTGGGCTAAATTGGCAAAATTATGATTTTGCTATCACCTTTGTAATTTAATTTCTTTCTTGAATTAATTTGCCCATTTCCTTATGAACATGAATATTTTAAAATTCATAAGATCCAAATTTCATGAATATTCACCATTTTATTGAATTTCTCAATTAATTACAATATATTTTTAGTGAACATAAAATTTAGGGTGTTACACATACCATTTTTTTCGTTTTTTCAAAAGTTTGTCTATTAGTATATACATTAGCAAACTAAGATATAGAACCTAAAATTTTCAATATGTTTTTATCTGAAAAAATTAAAAATAAATAATTTTCACCTTAAGAACTAAGATTATAAAATTTTATAAATTTTATAATATATTAAAAAGTTTAAAATATATGTGTATTAAAATTATTTTTGACAAATATAAATGTTTAAATAATTCTTATATTAAAGAGAAGTATTTTGGTTAAACAAAAGTTTAAGAGTCGAACTTAATGGTGAACTAAACAATTTTGGTTAATAGAAACGAAACCTCAAATATATATGGAAAGTTTGTTGTGATATACATTTTAATTTTAAGGGAGATTTATATAAGTTTTTAAAATATATATGGAAAATCGTTGTAATTAAGACAAGGCTAAGGGATAGTTAGAGTATTTTATTACACTATAACTTAATGTACTATGAAAACTAAAAAGGAAATGGATAATTAATTAAGTCTATATAACTTTAAAGATGATTTACATTTGATGCCAATATTATTTTTGAAATAAGGAATAATGTGCTTTGAAACATGAAAAATAGTAACTATATTTTTATATCAATAAATTTTTTTATATTTTCCTATTTTTTTTCAAATTCTTTTCTTTTCATGTGGCCATGTGTGGTGAATAAATACTTAAATCTCGTTTGATCTATGTATATGAAAAATTTTATACTAAAACAATACTTAAATCTAGATTGATATATTACATTACACATCACATAGTTATATATTTAAAAAAAACGATTAAGGCGTATAGGGTACCTAAAGTATTTTCTCATGTACATTCAACACCTTGAAGTTTTTCATGGTGTATCCAATATCTTGATATATGTTTTAATATGCATCCAATATCCTAAAATATTTTTTTTTTCATTGGTGCTTGATGAACTAAAAAAATATTTTAGGGTACTAGACGCATCTGAAAAATACTTCAAGGTATTAGATGTACCAAAAAATACTTTAAAGTTTTGGATGAGCCTAAAAAAATACTTCAACATGTTATATGCATCATAAAATACTTTAGGATACTAAATATACCTAAAAAAAGTACTTATTGATGCTAGATTCACCTTCACCCTTGAAAAAATCTGAATCGAGGTTTCTAAGTAGTACAAGAATGTAGGTATGAAAAGGTCATTATTTAAAGTTTGAAAAGATAAAAATTGCATGCAATTAAATAAAGTGTGAAGAAAGTAACAATATATTAGTCAACATTACAAATTCAACAAAGTGGGTATGAACATACCCAAATCAAAATGGCTTTGCTTGATCTTTAAGAAAGTGAAAGTGTAACTTTTGTCATTGTGTTTCCCTTTCACATAGACATGATTTCATTGTTCAGTTAACATTTACTGCAACAATATTGCTTTGTAGTTCCTACAATATTTATTTTCTTTTTAATCATTGATGTTTGATGTGATTATTGCATACAAATAATTTTGTCTCTAATTGCTCAATATAATGGGCACATCAATTAGTTTTTGTTGGTTTAGTCTCAAATTTTCATTAAAAAATCCTTGTAATTTAGTCATGAAAAATTTAAAATTTACACTCCAAATCAAAGCATTAATATGGGATACAGTATATATTATGAACAATGTAATTATTGTGATAAAATGTATAATATTTTATTACAGTTTGAAACTTCTCGTAGATTGTATGTGTCGGACTCGGATAAGCAAGCATAATTTATTTTATTTATTTATTTATTTATTTATTTATTTATTTGTAGTTACTGCTGTCTCAGGGTAACCATTCCATGTTGCCTGTTGTGTTAAAGGCTCAATCTTAATAAATGATTTTATGAACATTCATATGTTTTATATACTCAGTTATTATCAAATAATCAACACATTTCTTTACGCACTATATTTGAGATATAAGTTATACTGTATAACTTACTATATATATATTTATTTTATAATTTTTAAACTTCATAAATCCGTCATGTTTATATTGTTAATATATTTTATACTTTTTATAATACAAATATGAAGAAATTTTTCATTAAGTTTAATTATAATTTATTTCAAATAGCATGATAAATAAATCTAACAAGCTTTTTGGGTTGGTTTTAGAAGAGGGTATGATATGAAATTTCTTTCAATATCAAATAACCATGCACGTGGTAATGACAAGCTTTATCCTATTAAGTGAAATATGTTACATAAATCACACTATATCATTATGTTCTATTAATAGCTAAATCTTTTAGTATATTTATTAATCAAAATGTTTTGTTCAATAATATCATTGAGGGTTTTTTCAATCTTCTTCTATTTTTTTAGATGTTATATATTATTTGATCTACTCTCCTTATTAATACTTTCAAAATAACCTTCTTTATTATCTATGTCAAAACCAAGGTATTAAAACTCGGATCGGGCATTGAACTGGTCGGGGTATTGGGTTAAGGGTTAGTGAGTCAAACCGGGACCAAACCAGTGAGAAATTGAAAATTTTAGACTTATAGTATGAAATTCTAAAGGAAAAATTAAAAAAAAAAATTAAAATACCAGCCGGACCGGTTTACCGGCCGGACTGGCCGATCCGGTCCGGGTTTAAAAACCCTGGTCAAAACCACTTCAAACAAGTTTCTATTATTTTTTTTTTCAATAAACACCTCAAACCCCCCCCCCCCCCACAAAACACAATTCAAACAAAATAGAGAGCCTAATTTATTCTAATTATGTTTTCTTTCATATGGGTGTGTATTTATTTTTCTTCCATTCCTTTTTTTCATAAGGGCATTGGATTCCCATTAAGCTTGCATTTGTATGTTGTTTGATTGAAGTACACTTGCCTACCATCTCAAGACTTGTGGTGCACCTTGTGTTGACAAAAATGTCTCCAATCCGGCCCCACCATTCCCACCTCAATTCTATTGTACAATCAAAAGTTTCAATCTTTGATCATGACATGGGACCCCTTTTTCTTCATAAAATTAAACAAAACATCACTTCACACATATCACTCTCTTGATGCCTACCAACAACATTTTATTTATATCCTATGAATGAGCAGAAGTATTACTAGGCACTAACATAGTTTTACATCACCAACATCACTAATAAATCCCGAACTCTAAAGTCTAACGGGTCCCTGTCAAGACAGTAATTCAAAGGTTAGTAGTTCAATTGTAGTTAAATCAAGGCCAATCAAATCATGATCAAAATAATATAACTTAATTAAAATATATCAAAATATTCATATATAATCTTGAAAAGAGTGATATTTAAATTAAAAAACAACGCATTAATCCACAAGTAAAATTAACATGCATATATAAACTACACATAATTAAACCAAAAAGTTGTTAAAGCACGAATTTAATGAACTGTGATTTTTTTTTCTTTAACTTAAAACGACATCCTTTTAAGCTCAATAATAGAAGGCAAAAATATGTAAAATCCAATTCAGTCAACCTGTCCAAAACTCTTGACCAAATCAAGTCGGGTTTTAATATCATGCTAGTCCTATGCCCTTTAAATTAGCCATGACATGACATGATTATCAAAAGCTAAATAATATTCTCCAATAATATCGAAAATTTGGAGAAGTTTTATGTTGAAAAATTCTAGGGGGAAAATATGAGTGAGAATAAGATTTGCTGAGAGATGGCCACCCATTATGCAGATTTTGCTAATGGTTCCAACAAGATAGTGCTCTAAGAAGGAATATCAATCATTACAAACATTATATATAACACACACACACACATATATATATATATAATCAAATCGTTCCCTTTGTCCTCAAATACGTCCAATGGAAGTTTCAGAAAAACAATTGAGATGGTGCTAAAAATCTCAAACAAATTACAGATTGAGACATGTTATAAAGACAGATTATTTAGACGACGCATCTGATGACCAAATTAAAGTTTACTTTATTTTATTTATAAAAAAAAAGGTTACTTTATTTCATATAAATGATTGTGCATGTTTGTTGGATAAGGTCTGAATTAAAATTCATATCCTTACTGGTGATCAGATTTATCTGATAGAATATATGTATTCTTAAAATTATACATTTTTAATTCAAGAAAGACTGTTTTACTAACATGCAAATGTCAGCAAAAAATACTCTGTAGATAAATTAAAAGCTTTCGGAGTTTAATAATGAATCTTCCTAAAATTTAAATTTGTATAGGCTGAGATGTGAAAAGATTTATCAACATTTGATTTAAAATTTATGAGAATTATTTAATTGAAAAATAATTGTTTTTAAAAAAAATCATCGTTAATGACACATCACACTCTGTTAATAAAATAGTAAACCAACAATTAATAAATGAATTATATGTGCAAAATCATAAATTTAAGAAGAGTTTCTTGTCAAATTTTAATGGTCCAAACATTTTATACGTTTGATCATGATCAGAAGTTTAATGGGTTCAATGTCTTTTAACTATTCAAAAAAATGAAAAAAGAATATATGTACACATATATAATTATATATTACTGATAAAGTGATGATAATAAAGCACAACAATAATAGTCATGCTGGAAGCATAAGAATGGCTAGAGTTCCAACTCTAGGTACCTACCTACATGACATAACACCACAAACTTTCCTTACAATTCAATTCTGCAGAAAGCAATCACAAAAGAATACACAGAAATGAACCTCTCTTCAAAAGCACTCTTCAGAAAAAAGAAAAAAAAAAAAAAACAAAATAGTACTACAGAGACAGGAGAAGTGGTGCACCCATTTACAGTGAAGTCAAATAGTAAGTAATAAAAAAAAAACCCCATCTAAACTAGAAGATTATAGTCACCAACATAAGAGACTGCTTAATTTAAAAAAAAAAAAAAATTAACAGTTTGAGCAGAATATTAAATACATCAGCAAAGTGACACAAAATTAAACTGATCTCATCAAGGAGGGGTGATTAATTAGAAGAATGCGCGACTTCCATAAAACACCCGAGATCGTTCGTTTTTCTTGTCGATTTCTAATTTGTTGCTGTTGCTGCTGCTGCTATGATTTTGAATCACATCACCACAATCGTCTGTGTCTGGTGCATTGAGATCCATTGGGAGCTTCATTTTTGCTAGAGACTCAGTGAATTGTTGCATGCTCCTCATGTACATGTCCACTATCTGTTGTTGCATAGCAGATTGCTCAGCTTCAAGATTGATGTTCCCTAATGGAGCTGAGAAAACTTGACCAAATTTTGCAGCCTCAATGTTCTTCTTCCTATCCTTATTGTTGTTGCTATTATTATTGCTCTGATTTTCCTTTGTGGCTGATGAGAATTTCCCCTCTTTCTCATCTCTGCCCTCACTTTCTTTCTTGGAAGTGGGAGTCTCAGGACCACAAGAAGAACCAGAATTCTGAAGATGATTATGATGATGATGATGATTTGTAGCATCACTGGTGATTACGATATTCGCGGAATTTGATGATTCACCACCACCAATATGACCCTTTTTGTCTGAGGAAGAGTCTGCAGAGTTTCTATCATCACTTAGAGTTGTGGTGGTGGAGCTGAAGAATCCAGAATTCTGGATGCTTCCATTGGGGGAAATGGAGGAGTCTCCATGATTCCCATCTGGGGAATTCACAGTCATTTCACAATCATCAACATGAGGAGGAGGCGGCGCAGAGAGGCGAAGAAATGGCAAAAGCCCTCCTGAATTAGGCCTTGAAGCCAAAGCTGACGCTGTAGCAGAAGCAGAACAGGAAGAAGATGAAGAAGAACCATGGGATGTCAAATTGAAGTACTCAGATACCATTTGTTGATTCTCCCTAACAACACTAATATCAGGAAACTCAATCCTGGAAAACTCAATTGGGTCTAACATAACCTCTGAGATTTTCCTATCAAGTAACACAACTTCTGAGGATATGGATGATGAACAATTATTGGTGTTAGAATTAACTGATTCTGATGACACAGAATTGTTAGCAGATGAATTAATAATTTGCTGCAGAGATGGGCTCAGATTCAAACAGAGAGTCAATTTAACAGTTCCAGCAGGAGAAGGAAAGAGATCAGTGGAAGAAAGACTATACTCTTGTGTGAGCTTTCCTTTTCCCAAAACCTCAGAAATTGGGACCAAGGCAAACCCCAGAAGCTGATCCTCCATGTAATTCCTAACCCTACTGAACATCCAAATCTCGCATTTCAAAACGGCGTCGTTCTGCGCGACCTCCATCCTCAGATTCTCGTCGAACGTAGGGTTTTTCCCACCTCCGTTGACGATCCTCGTCGAGAGAGTCTCGTCTGGGTTGTACGTGAGAGAGAATTTCGCGTACACGTCCTGGTTCTCATAGATGCATATGTTGTGAATATTCCTCGCATGATGAACGTAGATTTCCAGAATCCCGGAAAATTCAGCCCCGTCGTCATCGCCACCGTGGCCAATCGCGCCGGAGTTTGGGTTATACCTGAAATTCGTGGTCTGATGACAATTCTGACTGAAAGAATCCATTCTAACCAGAAGGTATTGAGTATGATTGAGAACAAAGTTCTTGAAACAGAGTCAAATTTCAGAACTATAGAGTTCCTTAACGATCAACCATGGAGGACGATTGCCCCAAATTTCTGCTCCAATTAGAACAGAAAGCTTGCAACCAGAAGGAAAGTGGAAAGAGAAGGAGTATATAAATGGTGGTGGTGGTGGTGAAGGTTCTAGAAGAAGTTTGGCGGATCAAACCATGGAATCAGGCTTTTAGAAGGCGAAGGAGGAAACAGAGAGGTGAATGTAGGTGAGATGATTTGATGCAGAGAGAGATGGTAAAGGCGAAGAAGGAGATGGAAGGAGTAGGTGAAAATGGGAAACAGTAACAGTAGCATGAAAATGAACAGAGGAGAGGCACTATATGATGATGAAGACGATGTAAGGGTTTGTTTAGATGTCACTCTTTGATGTCAAAAGTTCTGACTTGATTTTCACTCATGCAAAAGTGGGAAAATTATAATAGAATATTTTTTTAGATATATTAAATAGATAAATTGAAAAAATTGGTTTAAAAAGGGGGAATTTTCAAAAAAATACATTCAAAATATCAAAATCCCAATTTAATTTTGTTGCTAGCAACTACAATAATTTAGATATTGGCTACACTTTATCAACAATTCATAATTCATTATAGTAGAAAATTACTTATATATAATTTTTTGAAGGTATTTTTATAAAATTTTTCATAAAAAAATCCTTCGAAAATTTTATTGATCTATCTGGTGCAACTCATTTTTAACATTGCAACCCCTTTTGTAGCTATATATAATCTATGTGTAAAAGTCTTCCAAAAAAAAAAAGGAGTCAATTACATATATAATTAAAGAAGAGTTACACTTGTTTTTTTTTTTTGGGTAAATCATTTTTTCAAATTTAAATCTTTATAAGTAATAAATTTTTCAAAAACAAACTTTTAATCAAATTTTCCAAAAAAAATGAGATGAGACAAGTTTTTGTGGTAATGAGTTGGGTCTGTTGGTCCAATTTCATTTAAGAATAATGAGTTGGGTTTGTAAAATTGGAGTACAATCTTTGTATATTAAGCCACAAGGCCCCCACAGATTTTGATTGAGCTTAGAGGCTATACTCTTTATACATTTTAATACAAATATTCTTAATTTGGAAAATTTCTTTTTGTAAATTTTAGGGGGGCAATGAAATGAATACTTTTTTTATATCTTTTTTTGTGGATTTGCGTGACAATGCAGCTTCCATTTTGCAGTGACCAAATTTCTCCACCGAGAGTGACAGAGGACCCGCCAATTCATCCCCTCAATTTAATATTTAATATTTTAATTTCCTACGTCATGTCAACATTCCCGGGCCAAAATAAATGAAAACTTAGGAATCAAGCAATTAAATATTAAATTATTTTTTTTTGGCCAATAATTAAATATTAAATTAATACACTTTATATTCCCCGCAATTTTTCAAGGAACACCTTTTTTTTTTTGCCAAGCACCATAACTAGCGGAAGAAAAGGACAACAAATCATAAGCTAATTTTTCATTGCATTTCATACACAACACATATAAAGAATAGTTTGCTTTTTTTATGAAAATTAAAAAAAAAATATTTTACATACTTAACTTATATATCATAAATTATAATTAAAATATTATTTTTAAAGACTCTAATCTCAATCTAAACAAACATAGGTACGTGGGGAAGAGCTCCCTTTACACTGTATATAGACTAAGTAGCAATAGCCACCTATTGTATTCTCTCAAGTAATAGGGTGATACAATCATACATTCGTAAAGCGACATATAAATACTGAGGTTGCATTTAGAGTTTATTTTCCTCTCATTGGCCAAAAAAAAAAAGAGAGTTTATTTTCCTCTTTTACACTCATTCCTTCTTCTTTATTTGGTTTCATTTATTTTAATTGATTTTTTTTTATATAAAATAAATATATGAGAGTAGTTCATCATTTTAAATTATAAAATATAAAAGTGATTTTTTTTTCTAATGAAAACAAATGGATTGTTTTGTTCCCAGCCATTTGTAACAAATATATTACTCCTTTCAATCATAAATATAAAAGTTAAATAACTTATAGAGGATAAAAAATTAGTTAAATTGTTACTTATAAATCGTTTTGATGGATTTGTAATTGTAATCAATCACCCGTATTCTAATCCGTTAAAAACAAACCCAAAAAAAATATACATATATAGGTTTTTTTTTGGGAAAATCCCTCAAAAAGAACTTTTAAATTAACAAAAGACGCAGAGGTGTTTCGAAATTTAATATCCCAGATCAGTGCGAGTGTCTGAACTGGAATATTAGAATTCGAGATAAAATGACGAGCGTGACCCTGGAAGTTTTTAAATTGAAAAGCGTTGAGGGAGGTGCGATAATGGCGCTAAAACATGTTCAGAAAAATATCATCTTCTCTGTCGTCATCGGTGCCGTTGGTCGACTCTGGATCCGTGGCCTTGGATTGCTATAGTCTACAACATTTAATATTTTGTGTTTCTCTGAATTAAATCCTGTTCTCAAAAAATGAGAAGTACCAAAAGCTAAACAATATCAATAACTCCGATGACATGAGTTGAGATAAACTAGAAAGAAAACAGAGTGAAATCTTGAGCACTCGTCATCTTCTTCTCGGTTGCCAACAACTCCGATGTCATCACCCCCAACAACTCGCCATCTTCTTCTTTTATAGGATCCTGTGTATATGCACTAAAATACAGGGATAAACAGAGAAGATCATTAAGAACACTCAAATGATCATAAGAAGTAATGAATAAGTTTGGAAAATCACTCGAATTGTCTGAGTCTTGACCCAATCACTTCCTGGGAAAATTTAGTAATGATCGCAACTACCGAACATCACCTCCAACGACTCGTCATCTTCTTCACAGTTATTATCGACATCTGCTTCATCATTGACATGATTCCCAACTCGACATTAGGCTTTACCAACACAGCATTACATTTTCACAACATCCTATTGACTTTCACAACTCGAGTTTGCCATTCACAACTCGAGTTCATATCATCACTGGAGGGTAACCGGCGAGTGATTAGCTTATAGGATGCAAAACTCGAGTTATGAATTGATAACTCGAGTTTCCCAACACAATCTTACATTTTCACGACATCCTGTTACACTTTCACAACTCGAGTTCATAATTCACAACTCGAGTTCATATCATCACTGGAGGGTAACCGGCGAGTGATTAGCATATAGGATGCATAACTCGAGTTATGAATTGATAACTCGAGTTTCCCAACACAGCGTTACATTTTCACGACATCCCGTTAGACTTTCACAACTCGAGTTCATATCATCATTGGAGGGTAACCGGCGAGTGATTAGGCTTATAGGATGCAGAATTCGAGTTGTCCATTGATAACTTGAGTTTACCAACACATTCTTACATTTTCACAACATCCTATTAGACTTTCACAACTCGAGTTTGCCATTTTCACAACATTGCAGGGTGATCATCCCACTTCTGGAGATAAGACCATATTCAATAATTCAATTTTCTTCGTAAAACAATTACTGAACAGAAAATTTACCAACCTTCCCATGTGAATATGTATGCATAATTTTAACTACCACAATCAGCAAAATCTGAATTATAACGTTTACCATCTTGGCAACCAAAGATTATCCAGGGTGAAGGAGTAACAACATCAGATGTCATAGGATCCAAATTTGTAGAAGAAAAAAGAGTCCAGTCTAAAGAATTTGAGTGACTTTTCCTGCTAGAACCACTGAATCTGTAAGCATAAAAACACCAATAGTATTAAGGGTTATGCAATAAAAATATCAAGATAACATCACAAGTGAATAATAATTCAAAGTTTGTCGATTCAGACATCTTGAAAATTCATTGTAGTACAAGTGTTTTTCATATTGCATGAAAAATTCAGTTACTTTACCTAAATGACTGCCATCTCCTCTTAGAGCAAGCTACAGGAATATCACCAAGATCAGGAGCATACTGCACACATTCATAGCAAAAGTTTATAAAGAGTAAATATAAAGAATACCTGCAATTTGTGCAAGGAATTCCTATTAAGCATATGTCATTGGTCCATATTGATTGGAACAGAAAGTTGAGACAAATATTAACATTAAACCACAAAGAAATTGTACTTATACTTTTCTGTTAATGCTTTTCCTCCTATTGTCTGTGACTTGAATGCAAGAATCTACAACAACACTTCTAAGAGGATCCTAACAAACAGTTAAAGAAAGGTTTCACTTCCTCAACCTTGATCAAATAGAACAAAAACTTAATTATAACACCTCATATAAAAGGTCAATATCCAAATTAGTAATTTACTCCTTCATTTTCAAACGTGGATAATCAAGTATTTTTACTATAGTCAACATTTTCAGTTTATACATGAAAAGTAGCTGACTGGTTTCATGAGGAGAATATCATGTAACTATTTTCTGAAACAAAAACTCTTATACAAACACAATAAGCAAAACTCAACTTCTGCAAGATGTTTGCTTTTACTCTGCCATTGTTAGACATCATTTTAGAGGATATATTGATATGCAGGCTCCCAAAGTAGGTTCAAAACTTTAGGAGTTTGACATGCGATTATCTTAATCTAATCATCTAGAGTTATTGCAGACAGATGCATGTACAGGCATGAGTGTACAGCATTGGCGCCCAAGGTTTTATGAACCGATTGCATCATTTTCCTCTGAATCGATTAACAGACTAACTAAGAGTGAAAATCTTAAAAACCAGTTCAATATATCTTGCATGCATTCTAAAGAAACTAAAACAAAATGATCCAATCACTCAGCAGTGTGAGTGTGCTCGCGCATTCTCTTCCAGCCAACCAGTCAACTCATAACAATTAGTGTCCAACAAGAAACAATAGCTACCAGTTGAACAATCTAATCCTAATGGAAAAAAATGATAACCTTTGCTGACAAAGAATAGCAAAGAAAGTTGGTTCAGCTTCATTATGATAACCTTTACTTGTTCAGCTTCACATGGGAAGATTGGTAAATTTTCTGTTCAGTAATTGTTTTACGAAGAAAATTGAATTATCGAATATGGTCTTATCTCCAGAAGTGGGATGATCAACCTGCAATGTTGTGAAAATGGCAAACTCGAGTTGTGAAAGTTTAATAGGATGTTGTGAAAATATAAGAATGTGTTGGTAAACTCGAGTTATCAATGGACAACTCGAGTTCTGCATCCTATAAGCCTAATCACTCGCCGGTTACCCTCCAGTGATGATATGAACTCGAGTTGTGAATTATGAACTCGAGTTGTGAAAGTCTAACGGGATGTCGTGAAAATGTAACGCTGTGTTGGGAAACTCGAGTTATCAATTCATAACTCGAGTTCTGCATCCTATAAGCCTAATCACTCGCCGGTTACCCTCCAGTGATGATATGAACTCGAGTTGTGAATTATGAACTCGAGTTGTGAAAGTCTAACGGGATGTCGTGAAAATGTAACGCTGTGTTGGGAAACTCGAGTTATCAATTCATAACTCGAGTTATGCATCCTATAAGCTAATCACTCGCCGGTTACCCTCCAGTGATGATATGAACTCGAGTTGTGAATTATGAACTCGAGTTGTGAAAGTGTAATAGGATGTCGTGAAAATGTAAGATTGTGTTGGGAAACTCGAGTTATCAATTCATAACTCGAGTTATGCATCCTATAAGCTAATCACTCGCCGGTTACCCTCCAGTGATGATATGAACTCGAGTTGTGAATTATGAACTCGAGTTGTGAAAGTGTAACAGGATGTCGTGAAAATGTAAGATTGTGTTGGGAAACTCGAGTTATCAATTCATAACTCGAGTTATGCATCCTATATGCTAATCACTCGCCGGTTACCCTCCAGTGATGATATGAACTCGAGTTGTGAATTATGAACTCGAGTTGTGAAAGTGTAACAGGATGTCGTGAAAATGTAAGATTGTGTTGGGAAACTCGAGTTATCAATTCATAACTCGAGTTTTGCATCCTATAAGCTAATCACTCGCCGGTTACCCTCCAGTGATGATATGAACTCGAGTTGTGAATGGCAAACTCGAGTTGTGAAAGTCAATAGGATGTTGTGAAAATGTAATGCTGTGTTGGTAAAGCCTAATGTCGAGTTGGGAATCATGTCAATGATGAAGCAGATGTCGATAATAACTGTGAAGAAGATGACGAGTCGTTGGAGGTGATGTTCGGTAGTTGCGATCATTACTAAATTTTCCCAGGAAGTGATTGGGTCAAGACTCAGACAATTCGAGTGATTTTCCAAACTTATTCATTACTTCTTATGATCATTTGAGTGTTCTTAATGATCTTCTCTGTTTATCCCTGTATTTTAGTGCATATACACAGGATCCTATAAAAGAAGAAGATGGCGAGTTGTTGGGGGTGATGACATCGGAGTTGTTGGCAACCGAGAAGAAGATGACGAGTGCTCAAGATTTCACTCTGTTTTCTTTCTAGTTTATCTCAACTCATGTCATCGGAGTTATTGATATTGTTTAGCTTTTGGTACTTCTCATTTTTTGAGAACAGGATTTAATTCAGAGAAACACAAAATATTAAATGTTGTAGACTATAGCAATCCAAGGCCACGGATCCAGAGTCGACCAACGGCACCGATGACGACAGAGAAGATGATATTTTTCTGAACGTGTTTTAGCGCCATTATCGCACCTCCCTCAACGCTTTTCAATTTAAAAACTTTCAGGGTCACGCTCGTCATTTTATCTCAAATTCTAATATTCCAGTTCAGACACTCGCACTGATCTGGGATATTAAATTTCGAAACACCTCTGCGTCTTTTGTTAATTTAAAAGTTCTTTTTGAGGGATTTTCCCATAAACTAATATATAATCTAAAGATACTAAAAATATAAACACTTTAAAATAATTTAACTGTCTTCCTTAATTTCTCCAAAAAAGTTAACTTTGTCTTATAATTAGGATCGGAGGGAGTACTGAAATAGAAATTTCTTCCAATAATCAAACGGTACACAAGAACTTCCTCACTTACTTTCCTAACATTGAGCTTTTTATCATATTCAAGTCTAATAATATTTGGCACAAACATATATATGATATATATATATATATATATAATATAATCATCAACTAAATTTGGTCAATTGACTATTTTGTTTTTCTGACCATGTCAGCATCCAACCGAGATGGGGTAAAATAAAATAAATTCATTCAATGAATTAACAAAAAAGTTACAAAAAATTAGGAAGAGCATAAAAATAAAATATGCTAGCTACGTCATATCTTGAAGTTCTTCCTGCTGTCTACAAAACTAAACTTTTTACTTTGTCAAAACAATGAATCTCATCACATTGACCATAAAACCTCTCATATCAAACACGCAATAAGGTTCGAACTTAGAAATCACAGACCGTGCATATTGAAAATAAGCTTGGGGCGGCAACTCTTGACGATAGAAATGGACCATAATTCATAATGTTTGACTATAAAAGAAGGATCAGTGATAAGAGCACACCCGAATTTGGCTACAGACTTATATTGAAGTAAAGATCTTATGGGCAGCCTTGCAAGGATCTCTTTCATGAGATTTTGAGAAAGAAAAAGCCATTAATGAAAATTGTAAGGAAAATGCAAGTTTTGTTTTTCATCAAAATAAAGATTTTTATTCAAGTAGAGGATTTTTAAGTATGTTCTTTCATGAGCTTTTTTTTGTGTGCGTGGGTATATATATGCATATAGTTGGAAGAATATACAGGTGGAAGAAGTTGCATCTCAGAATTAGGACAAGTGACATTTGGAGGTGTAAACAAGTGTTATTCTGATACTTTTTTACATACTCGAAGTTATATTTGTTTAAATTTTAAATTTATAATTAAATAACTTTCATTAATAGTAAACATTAGTTTTAAACAAAAGGTAAATTTTGAACAAATTATATTAAAATTAATGGGATTGACAGTAAATTTTAATATAAATCATATATTTTGAAAATTTCGAATTTTTTATCCAAATAGTCCTTTTCGATAATTAATTTTTTTTTTAAAATATAAATCAATAAAGCTCTTCAATAATAGGTCTCTTAAAATAACTAATAAAAATCAATTACTAATAAAACTCTTTAAATTGAGTTATTATCATTAATAAATCGCCTAAACACTTGTGTAAAAAGACCTATAGGCAGTGTTCCCGGACCCGGACCGGACCGGCCGGTCCGGACCGGAAACCGCCGGACCGGTCCGGTTCACGGTCCGGTCCGGGTCCCAAATTAAAAAAAAAAAAAAAATTTTAAACTTTTTCCTTTAGAATTTCATACTATAAGCCTAAAATTTTCAATTACTCACCGGTTTAGTCCCGGTTTGACCCACTGACCCTTAACCCAGTACCCCGACCGGTTCAATACCCGGTCCGGTCTTTAATACCTTGCCAATAGGACAAATTTTAAATATTTTAACTTAACTCAAATATTAGAGGAAGATTATTGAAGTTATTGACAGGGAAGCACAGTAATAGAAAATTTCATTACTTAAGCCATCTCTATAATAATCCCAAATAAAAAATGGCTGGCAAATAGACGAAGAATTAACTTATACGGTAAATTTTACAAGTATCAATAAAAACTTACGTTAAAATAGCAACAAATTCCTGTGACACCTCGTGGAGATGGAAATACCTACCCATTCAAACTCTGACATATTTACATCCATGTTCCATAATTTTAATCTTAATTGAAAGAACCAACACATAAGAAAATGAGTTAATAAGAAACCTACCTTGTTCAACTTGAATTATGTACAACAACTAAGGACTGCATAGAGATAATGAGTCAGCTACATAGAAACCTAACATGTTCGATGTTAGAACATTAAAACCAACCAACCACCTAGCACCCCCATTATTCTTAGAACATCTTCCCCGGAATGATACCTTGCTTTACAGATTAAAAGCCATATTCACTGTACAAAATAATTAAAAGAAATATGAGAAGAATGAGATGGGGAGAGGGAAGCATTTCTGGGTTTGGTTTGCTTCGACATAAATATATATAATTACTTCCTTCCCAACCTCACTAGATGCTGCTGATGCTTCGCCGCAGCAGCCTTATCAGCCGCCTCCCGTTTCTGCGCTCGCTTCGCTCGTCGTCCAGTTGCAGCACCTTTGGCAGCCTCTTTGTTCTTTGGCTCACGGGATGAACTTGCCCCAGAGTTCTGGGAGTTATGTTGATGGACTGGCCTAGCTTGTTGCCGACCAGCCCTGACATAGCCATTGTCTCCCCACCTCCGGTTGCCGATGCAGATGCTAGATGAGCCACCATAATAAGCTTCATCCAAGTCATCTTCATCCTCGTATTCATAATAATAATCTTCAAGGTCATCATACATATACACCTCTTCATGCTGAGCATGATCTTCTACATTCAAAGGTTTAAACCATGAAGCTCTAAGAAGTAGGCAGACACTTTCCTCAAACATGTAGTCATGAAGCCTGCTTCAACACAAATCAAGCAATAAGAACATAGAAGTTCAACATGAGAAATGCTAAAATGAAAAAACCTTGATTTCAATTTTCAACAATTTGGCACATTGGAGAATTTTCCCTACCAATAGATGACAACTACTTTACCATTACATGATTTGAGTGAAAGATGAATTTTGACAGAGAACAAACTGATATCTATCAATTTGAGTCTAAAACAGTTGAGGAATCAAACATATTAGTTTGTACTAGGTGGGACAGAAGAGTAATATTTCAACCCCTTAAATAAGGGTTATTATTTTACCTGCCATCAAGTGAGCGATGCAAAGTAAGAAACTCAAATGGATGTTTACATTGCGGGCAGGTGGCCTTGGGGCGGTATGTGGCCCATCGAAGAATGCATGTTACACTGTAGAAAAACAAATGACATTCATACAAGTAAGCAGGCATAGAATACCCTTTCCCAGCATAATCAAACAAATCATCAAGGCTAAGAACAAAGGGGTAAAAAATTAAAGGCCAGCAATATCAAAATGAGTATTAATCTCACTAGACTTCAAAAATCCAAATTGTGATTATAATAGCAGCATATTAAACGAAAAAAAAGTGTTAGATTCAAGCATAGCAACAAACATGCATGAAAAAGATCACAAGAGGCAGAAATAAAATAAGTACTCCAGTATAAAGATTAGGCAAAGCCTAATCTATATGTATGGAGTGACCTTAATGAATAAAAGAAAGTGACATGTTATATGTTTGAAACCAGGAAAAAAAATTCAGCTATTCAAATATTATCATGAAAACAAAGGTTGAAAATAGTGCACAACACTTAAAATATGTCATATAGCAATAAAAAAGACATGAGAGTCAGCTTAGCTAGGGTTAGTTGTGATTAATGGTCAGTTATGGGGGTTGTTAAAATCAGGTGTATATAACTAAGGGAAAGGGGATCAGAATTGGGTTGTTATTGTCATTGAGAATCTACACAGAATTATTCAGACTCCCTCTATTCAGATTTCCTCATCTCTCTCTCTGTTCCCTAAGATCTTCTTCCTACCTCTCTTCTCTTCTCCTTCACCTTTCCTACCGACCCAAAATCAACAGATCAAGTAATTGAAATCTCTCCCCAATTCATCCAAATGGCTAGGAAGTTTTCCCTGCTTTCCATCAACTTCCATCAGTGCACGCAACATTATCGTAAGCAAAGGACATAAATCATGGTATATGAATTCAAACCCTAAATGCGTGACATGACATTTGTGAGTCAGCACAAATTCTTTAAGCACAAAGCAACGATAAGACAGTTGCTGACCACTGTACTATAATCTCACATATGTCAAAAGTAATATTGTACAGAATACATCTGAAACAGATCATCTTAAATATATAAGTAATAATGAAACAAGCAAGCAAGGCCTTGTCAGTGGCACATATCCTCCATGAACCTTTATATCAATACACATCGGAAACCCAATAAAAAAGCTTCTTCAGATGAAGAAAAGCTCATGAGCAGAAAGAAAGGACCATAGTTTTCAGCTGTTTCATCAGTGTATGAATACGAATTAAGAGTCCTATGTAAACCTAACTAGACTTCCTCCTTCCAGAACCCTACCTTATAACCTCCAACATATGCTAATAGTTGACGAATAAGGGTACCATTAACCATAACTAGATTTCCTCCTTTCAGAATCCCATCTCCCCATTCCTTCCGCAACCAAATACCAGGCAATCTTTCTGAAAAGATAATTAATGTCCGATTCCGACTCCAATTGGCAGAAAAACCAGATTTAATCTATGAAGCAAATTTCCAGAAATTAATCTGAAACATAGTAGTAAGAGATTGTTTAGACAAACCAGTAAGCATGCTCGCAACCTTTAACAAGCGCAGTTTCCTGCAGAACTATCTGATCCAGACAAATAGCACAGATTCCCCCATGGTTCTCAGATCCCACCTGGAGGATCTCTTCTTCACTTCGCATTTCAGTCTGAAGATCAGAAAAATTAGATCTAATCAACAATATCAGGCGTAGCAACTCTAGCAATCCTCATCGCAACAGAATATCTATTATCGCTCAGAACACAAATTAACCCTAACATCATCCACCACGCGAGAATTCGTCAACGAATAAACAAATCATAAAAACGATGAGACACCCAGAATCCAATAAACATTTCCACCGCCAAATTTGGAGATTTCTGCACACCAACCAGACCGCGTACCCTAATAACACCAAAATAAACAACTAATTCGGAAAAAAAAAAGGTGAAAAGTACAGCGAAAGAAGAACAAATACCTTATCTTGGAGGGACAAATCCTGAAAATCGTTGGCGGGGATCTGTTCGCCTTCGATCTTCACGACTGAAGTCATAGTAACAGATCCAAGAGGTGGTTAAGGGATAAAATTCGCAGAAGCTACTGGATGTATCTCCTGCTGAAGCCTTCACAACAAGAATAGATTATAAAATGAAGAAGGGCCAAGAAGAAAAAGGAGAAAAAGAGAGATTGGGAGAGAGAAAGGAGAGAGCAGATGCCGAAGAATAATTCTGAGATACCAATAAACTAAGAACGAAAAACCGTCAAATGTACAAAGAGAAAGGTACATAAGCCTTTTGAAATGCTCAAATTTTTTTGTGAGGCTTGTATCCATGAGCAGACGAGTAATTAATTAATTAACTAATTAATATATTAAGCCTTTTGAAATGCTCAAATTTTTTTATAAGTTTTTTAATTGATTAATATAATATTTAGTATCTCAATCTTATCTTTATTTTAATTTTGGTCTTTAAAATTTTAAACTATAAGTTTTAGTCTTAAGTTTCATTTTTCGTTTAAAATAGTGATCTTATAATTTAATAAAAATTTAGATTATGTTTTTCCTATCAAGCACAAAACCCCATTCAATATTTTAATAATGATATCAGTTTGTAATCAAATTTTAGGTATCAACTAATGAACTAATAGTTGCTCAACTTCAGTTCAACCATGAAAATATTTTTCTGCTCCAAACCAAGTTGGCAAGTTCAACCTAATTCTTTAATGATTGCTCAGATTAAAAAAATTGACCATTTTTCATTAGAATTATTAGTTTTGATAGTTAATTAAGAAATGCTTTAAATATGTTACAATAATTTTTTTACAAAAATACCTCTAATAAAGTCATTAGGTAGAGTGACAATTCATTTAGGTTTTAACTAAGGTAAACAATATTGGAAAAGTTTTTATTGATAAGTGAAATAGCTATCATTGACGAGTTATAATATTTGTCAATATATTATTTTCTTTAGTTGGGATTTAAATGATATTCTCCCTTAATGTGTGTTTAGTTCAACGGAAGTGAAGTTTATTAAAGTTAAATTAGGGAAGTTTATAAGCTTTATTTGATTTAAGAAGAGGGGAGAGGAGGTCTAGCTTCTTTTTTTGTTGAAAAGGTAGATAGGGAGAGTTAATTATAAATTGATAAATATACCCTTATATTATCATCATTTTATTTTAATTGCTTCCTTCTTATTTTGTAATATTTATAACAAAGTTATTATTTTCTAATTTTTGAATTAAAAAACTTGTTACATATTATCTTATTAATTTTGTTATGATTTTCTTAAATCTTTTGCCTTCATCGGAAAAAAGCCACCGTCTTCCTCCTTCGACATCACCCATCTGAGCATTAAAATTGCCTCATTATGCAGCAAAACTTCTGAGTATGAAAATCAAGCCATTCATATGCCCTTTTTTTCTACTTAGATTTGTTCTTTTCTTGTCATAAATTGTGCAAATCTCCTTCTAGCTCTCCCTCTTTTACGTTTGGATCAGCGAAGGTGTAAAAGCTGGAAGCTTTGAAGAATCTAATTCCAAATTCAAATAAAGATAAAGAGGTGACCATAGACTCTAACGACAAAGTAGGAGGCCATGGCGGTGACTGGAGGAGAAGGGGGCCGCGGCGGCATGTGGAGGAGGAGAGGCGACAACAAAGACCAGACAGGCGTGAACGAGCAGAAGTGTCATGGGTAGTACTGGAATATTAGAAAAATAGCATGGATAAAATCTGATTTGAATGTGTCAAATTATTTCTCCCCCCTCCAAAACACCCCACTTTCGGAGGGTTGAAAGAGGAGTAGAGAATAGACCAAGATCAAGGCGAATTGCTTCTTATATTTGGAGAGGAGTTTGCTCTGTTTGGGAGAAATTCAAGGAAGGGGTTCGGGTTAAAGTTGGAAATGGTACGGTGGCCTCTTTCTGGTTTCACAATTGGTCAGAGTTAAATAGGCCTTTGATTGATCTATTCCCGGGTTTGGAACCATTTATGGACATCAATGAGGAAGTTCAAGACTACACTAATCCGTGGGGGGATTGGGACATAAGGAAATTGAGTCGGTGGTTCCAGTGGCCAGTTATCGAGAGAATTACCAGCGCTCATCCGCCCTGTGAGGAGAGAGGAGAGGATAAGTATTTTTGGAATCCGGCTATTGATGGTTGTTTTTCTGTTAGCTCTGCATATCACTTTTGTTTTACAGGTACCCCGAGTCATAATCAATCCTTTTGGAGGATGCTGTGGAGATGGGCGGTCCCAGAAAAGATAAAGGCTCTTATGTGGCTTGCTGCTCATGGGAGGATCCATACGGCGAAACTGAGGGAACAAAGAGGCTTGATGGAACATGCAGATTGTGGTTTTGGATGCGATTCTGAGGAAGATCTGATGCACTTACTAAGGGATTGTGTCAATGCAAAAGAGAGGTGGATTTCCTTAATTAATCCTCTTCTGTGGGAGCAATTTTCTAACCTACAGGGTTTGGAATGGATCAGCTGGAATCTCAAGAATGAAGCAGGAAGAAATTTCACTAATAAAGTAAGCTGGCCAATCTTGTTCGGGTATGTTTGCTGGGACATCTGGGTAGTTCGTTGCTCGAAGCTGTTTGGGAATGATCAAGAGATGGGAAATCTTAATGGACACTCTAGTTTATTCCGGGCTGCTTGGGATCAGGATCTAACCCGAAATTGTCGGTTCTACAAGGGAAATTTTGTCCAGAATGTAGTGGTTATGGGGAGTAGACCGGGTTTTGCTACCTTGGAGACAGATGGCTCGATCCTAGGTTCAGGTATGACAGGATGCGCAGGAGCTATAAAGGATGACGACGGAAGATGGATTTGTGGATACATCAATCGGCTTGTTCAAGTGCCCCCAGTGGTGGCAGAGATCATCGCAATTATCCAAGGTCTTCAGATCTGCTGGAGCAAGAATCTAAGGAATATCATTGTCTTCACGGATTGTCTGGAGGCGATTAACTTAATATCAAGAGGTTATCATAATGACCACCCTTTTGGGGAAGTGATTGAGGATGCAAGAAGCTTGATCTCGAAGGATTGGCAAGTTCTTCTGAGTCATGTTCCGAGGGAGAATAATACTCTTGCTGATTATTTAGCGGGATTAGTCCATAGTATGAATGAGAACTTTGTTATTCTTGATCACCCACCACCTTCTTTGGGGGAGGCGGCTGATCATGGATAATAGCTCTTTTGCGTTCTCTTAGGGGAACGGGGTTCGCATTGTAACCTCCCATTGGTTATTGTATTCCAGTTTGTATTCCAAAACAAAAAAAAAAAAAAAAGAGGACAATTTTTTTTAAAACCTCGTATCTCCTCTCTTTTCAATTGAATACACTATTTTTTCTTTTTCAACCCTCCCTTAAAAAAATTCCCAAATCAAACGCACCCTTAATCATATCACTAATTTATTCCAATTCTCTTGTATTTTAGGATAAGAAAAAAGTCCAATAATGAGAAAGTACGCATGTAGTTATATCATTCTGATCTTATTTATAAGTTTTTTTATCAAAAAATTTGATCCTATTTATAGGTCCAGTTTCAGGATAGTAAATGCATTTTGTATTTTTTTATCCTTATTAATTGCAATAAATAAAAATAATTTATTCATGTTAACTTTTATAACCAGTCATAGACAAGAGCGAAATTGAAAATTTAGGGCCCGTTTGGTTTGATCCCATTATACCCTGCGGTGCAGTGCAATGCGATGCAATGGTAATGCAATGCGATATTAATTACAAGGGTAGTGTTTGGTTTGATTTTTAAGCAATGTGCAATGAGTTAATATTTTAACAATTATTTAAAATTAATATATTACACAAAGTCTATTTTACCCCTTAATATAATCTTTGTAGAAAAAATAGTTACAAGACAGCGACGGCGGGGATGGAGGAGGAGGAGGTAGTGGCGGTGGCAATGATAGGGGTGGCGGTGGGCAGCGGGGGTGGAGGAGGAGGTGGTGGCGGTGGCAGTGGCGGTGGGCGATGGGCCGGGGTGGCGGCAGTGGAGGTGGTGGTGGCAGCGGCGGGGGGTGGAGGAGGAGGTGGTGGCGGTAGGCGAGGGTGGCGGTAGGCGAGGGTGGCGGCGGAGGAGGTGGTGGTGGTGGTGGCGGTGGCGGCAATGGGCGGTGGGGGGTGGAGGAGGAGGTGGTGGAGGCGGTGGCGGCGGGTGGAGGAGGAGGTGTGGCGGTAGGCGAGGGTGGCGGCGGAGGAGGAGGTGGAGGTGGTGGTAGTGGCAGCGGGCTGTGGGGGTGGAGGAGGTGGTGGTAGGCGATAGGCGGTGGGTCGGTGGGGGCGGTGGGGTGAGGGTGGTGGCGGAGTAGGAGGTGGTGGTGGTGGTGGTGGCAATAGGCGGTGGGGGTGGAGGAGGTGGTGGTAGGCGGTGGGAGGTGGGTGGTGGGGGCGGCGAGGGTGAGGGTGGCGGTGGAATAGGAGGTGGTAGTGGTGGCGGCGATGGAGAAGGAGGTGGTGGTGGCGGCGGGGGGCGGCGGGGGGTGGAAGAGGTGGTGGTGGGTGGTGGGCCGGCGGCGGGCGGTGGGCCGGTGGCGGGGTTGGGGGTGGTGGCGGGTGGAGGTGACGACGGTAGAGGAGATAGTAGTGGCGGCAGAGAGTGGAGGTGACGGCAGTGGAAGAGGAAGAGGTTGTGGCGGTGGCAGTTGTGACGTGATGCGGCAAGTGAAATGAGATAAGTGAAACAAAGACAAAGGAAACTAAAGGGTAAATTGGACTTTTTAAACTATGCAATGGGATGGTAATGAGGATTCATAGGGGGGGAGGTATGAATGAGGATTACCAATTTTTTGGTAATCTTCATTACCATGGTAAACCCTATTACCATGCTAAAGAGCTACCAAACACTCTTCTCTTGGTAATGCAATCATGATTACCATTACAGGCATGCAATGGGGTTGAACCAAACGGGCTCTTAGCTCATAGTTAATGTGTTAACCAACTCTTCTTGATATATGAGAATTAGTTAAAAATAACTTATAAATAGGATCGTGATAACTACAATATAGTATCCGGCAAAAAAAAACTACAATATAATAATTTACATGGTTATTTATTTATAATTATAACGATAATATATGCCTTCGGCAGTTGGCAAAAAATATACACGTGCGTGTATATATAGTGCTCATTTGGATTAGTGATTGGAATGCTTAAAAGTAATTTTTTAATTATAATTTATGATATACAAGATATGTATGTGAGAGGAATTGTATCTCGATTTACATAAAAAATAATTTATAAACAATCATATCGCTATAACCTTGGCGCTCTTTTCAAAAGTTTTTTGAAATTTGTGGGCTCAATGTTGGACAGCAATAGCCTCCATGACATGTGGAGCCAAATGATGTGGCCACGTCAATTTAAGTCTCTGATTCATATCATTGGGCTCTCATCCTCATTGTTCGGTAAAAAACTCTTTATATAAAAACCACGTCATTTTAATTTCTTTGAAATATACAATCCACAGAAACATTAAAAAAATCATTAAAGTTCAATCATGTGCAGCTTGTTTCAGCGGATCGAAATTATAAAAATCGTGGAAATGACTCTGAAATCAAAGATAAATTAATACCATGCTGATTTTATTTATAAATATATTTTTATCAAAAAATTTGATTCTATTTATAAATCTAGTTTCAGTATAGTAAATGAGATTATGATAATTTTGTCCTTATTTATTGTACCAATGAAGAAATAATTTAAAAATAGATAGAGAAAAAATAATTACAAAATACTTATTCATAAATAAGAGCATAGTTCGAAATTTACCCCATATTCATTGAGTTAATTACCTCTCCTTATTATGTGAGATTTAATTAAAAGAGAGTTATAAATAGGATTAGAGTGGTATATAATAAAATAAAAATTATAGCAACGGAAGACAGAGTTTGTTTAAATAATAAAATAGGATTGTATTGTTTATATTATAATCTGTTATGATTTTACGTAGGATTTATTTTAGTATTATTGTATTGTTAAATCCACCCTAAAGTTTCAATTTAAATCGTAGTTGGTGAATCGTGGGGATCAAGGACCCCAAATTAAATAGAATATGCTTTTGGATTGTAAAAACTTTGAGGATTGAACAATAGATTCTAGACTTGGTTTAGACGTAATTAATTGAAGATGAGTCCTTAGCAAACAATGCTTCTCTCTCCTTAATATAAATGTTATATAATTAATTTAAAACAATAAAAAATGAGTTAAATTAGTTATTGGTAAATAAATATGTGTTAATTTTTCTAAAATATACTACATCCAACCCTAAATATAAGAAGTAATTTAAAAGTGAATCTTGTTAATAAATATAATACCTTTTTCATTTTATTTCTTATATGTTTTTTCTTCAAAGTAATTTGCTTGACTTATAAATTAATATATAATATAATGATACACATAAGTATTTCAGAGAGATTGTGTAATATACCCTATAATTAAATAATTTATTTAGCTTACTTTAATCTACTAAAATTAGTCAACTATCTCTTATATTAAGAACCGGAGGTAGTATATGTAATGCCCCAAATTTCAAGTAAGGGTTAATGACAATTATTGAGAATGTTGTTGTGAATTAAAGTTAATTTGAGACCCGAATTAATTATTGGAAATGCTCAACACTATGTATTTTAGCATAATTATATGATAAAGTAATTTTAGGAGCTAAAATAGGGGTAAATGGAGTATGGAAGAAGGAAAAGAATTTAATTATGTGTTATGTGGTAATTTAAGTTAATATGCCATAATCAGTGGAAAAATTGAAAAAATGGGAACTATTAAGCAATTAGTTAGTGATTAATAGAGAAATTAATTACTAACTAAGAAAAAATGAGAGTGTAACTAAATGATTAATAGAGTAATTAGTATAGCCATGTGATTAATTATTTGGTGGTAAACAATGAGATTTGGATACATGTACAAGTAAATATGACGATAGTTGTTGCAAAAAGTCAAAGCCCATCATAGTTTATTATTTTTCTTCTCTTCCCTCCTTTTGAATTCGACTGAAGTGTAACACCCCAAATTTTATATTCATCAAAGATATATTGTAATTAATTGAGAAATTCAATAAAATGGTGAATATTCATGAATTTAAATATTATGAATTTTGAAATATTCATATTCATAAGAAAATGGGTAAATTAATTCAAGAATTGAATTAATTTACAAAGGTGATCGAAAAATCACAATTTTGCCAATTTAACCTAAGATTAATTATTTTTCTAATTAATTGAAGTTAGTTTCAATTAATCAAGGAAAATAAAGAAAAATGTACAATTGGATTATTCTTGATGGAATAAATAAAGAATTGTGAAATAAGGGGGAATTATACATAATTCATTTATATGAATTATGGAATTGTTGAAATCATTTTTCCCTTTCCTTCACTCTTGGAATTTCAGCCAACATATAAAAAAAAATAAGGGGAATAAATTAATTTCATGAGCACATGTCCAAAATGCTATAAGAAAAGAATAATGATGACAATGATAAGGAGGGTATGACATGAAGTATGGACATGATGATTATGGTAGGGTGATGATTAGAGAACAAGTAAGTTAAATTGAAAGCATAGAGGGAGGGATGGTGAAAGCATGGAGGGAGGTATGGTGCAAAAAAGGTGTTGCCATTTCAACTTTAGATGAGATTAATGGTTTGGAATCAAGGGAGCATTTTTATGAAGGCTTTCTCTTCCCTTCCCTTCATGCATTTTCGTTCAACATAGAGAGAGAGAGAGAGAGAGAGAGAGAGAGAGAGAGAGAGAGAGAGAGAGAGAGAGTTTGGAGAAATTTTGAAGAGTTACATAAAAGAGGAAGAAAAAATCTTAAGATAAGAGTTGATTCTTAAGCTTTTCTTGTAACAGTTCCCTAGATCCTTCTCTAAACCTTGTTTCTTCATGAATCTATGATCTTGAAGACTCATTCTTAGCTCAAGGAGAAGAGAGAGAGGGTGCATATAAAGAGAGAAACCAAGAAGCCTAAAAGGTAACTACACCAAACTCAAATATATACTTGTATGAAGTTGGTTTTAAAGTTTGTTGTTAGTTTGGTGATTTTTGGTTGATTTGAAAAATTGGAAAAGCTATAACCCTAAGGGTTATACTACCCAAATTTCTTTGAGTCATGGTTAAGATATGTTTAAATAAGTTAATAAGGGATTAGAAGTGAAAAAGTACAAGTTTTGAAAGCTAAAACACAAAACTACATTTTTCCACTTTTCTTGAAATATTTTGGCCAGCACTGTTTAAGGGGGTAGGAGCTAGATTTTCATAAAAAACAAGGTTCCATTGGATTCAGTGGGCAAAAAAAAAGTGGGGTTACAGTTGGTCACTTTTTCGGTAGAGGTCGAAAAAGCATAATTACGAAAATGCCCCTGAAATCCCTAAACCGGGGTTGTGAAGGGTATTTTCATAATTTGACAATGAATTTAGTAATTTTGAACTCAGAAATGGATTCCATAGATGAAAATAAGCCAGAATAACCTTAGTGAAAATTTTTGGAAAACGTGCCATTGGCTGAGTACGGTGGGGCCGAGGTCTCAGGGGCATTTTGGTAAATTTTCACCATAGACTAATATAACCACATGAAACACTATGGAAGAGTCTAAAATGATACTTGGATAGGTCATTACCTATTTCTTGTACATTTATTATTTTAGGACCGAGTCGAAAGCCAGAATGACACATTTTACTAGACACATCTAAAGAGGAATCTATAAAACTTCGAGGTAGGGACATTATCCTTCATACATCATGCCATAGTTATATGATTGTGTGGTTGTCATTGTTGTAAATGCACTTTATTAACCAACACGTTTTTTCCAGGGAGGGGCCAGTAATGTCAGAGGCACTTACACTGGAGTTGGTGAGAACCCAATAAGTGTAAAATAGTGGGGATGAGCCCTACTCATGTATACATGCAGATGATATGTTTATATTGTTCATTAATTGGTGCATACATGACATATATCATATTTACTTTTCACATTTTCTATGAATGATAGCATGTTTCTACTAGGATTTTTCGAAATCTCACCCTATTTTAAATAAACATCTCAGCGGGTGCCAGTGGTTCGGAAGGCAAGGGCGTAGATGCCGGGAAATAATTGGCACGTGTCTCGAGGCGAGGATAAGATAGTGGTTATTATTAATTTATGTTTAGATATTTTGGAAAATCCTTTATATATTAAGTTTCCGCTATAATTTTTGTATTCTGTTGACGAACGACGTGGATTGTAAACGAATATTTTTATCAGTATAATTGTATTTTTTTGTATGCCTATTGAATTCCATCTCTATTACTCGTTAATTCCGTCACACTTTCATCACTCTCATCTCTCTCATTTCTCTCTCCCATTCGATTGCCATTGGATTCTAAAGAAGAGGAGGAAAACTTGGGTTAAGGTGAGCATTTTTGACCCTCAAGATGACTTCCTATCTCAAAACTCTCTTCTTCAATCTTGTTCCTTGTGTTGAGAGCTTCGATTCTATGGTTTTAAATTTTCCATTGGTAGTGTTTTGAGCACTCAAGGAAATTTAGAGTTTGGAGAAGCAAGGAACTCTTTTGAGAAAGTTAAAGAGGTGAGTGAGTTGAATATTTTGATATAGGTTTTGTGCCCATTTGGTTAAGTTTTGGAATTCTTGAATATTGCCCTATTTTTGAAAATTAAGGTCTTTGTGTGTTTGAGTTGTTGTGGTCATGGATATGATGCTTTGAGATGTATTTTGAATAGATAGAATTGAATTGAAACTTAAATTTCAAGCTTGGCAATTTTGGATTTTGTTTTTAATATATGCCAAAAACAGAACATATAAATGGAGTGAGAATTTGGTTGTTTTGATGTTTCCATTGGTTTCCTTCTAGAAAATTGTGTGGGAGTAGTGTTGGATATGAATTTTAAACCATTGAAAACTTAGGTTTAAAAGTTGCAAGTTTTGGTTAGTGAGAACCATGTGCAAGCAGTCAGTTTGTATGGACATTTTAAATGGGTAAATGGTGAAGAAAAATTTTGAAACTTTACATTCTTAAAATTCACATTCCAATCTTCAAAATGGACATATAATTCATTTCATTTCGATTTGTGAGCTATGAGTTATGATTTTCCTAAGTTTGGGGTTGAAACTGGAAGCAATTCTGGAACAGTAAGGAGAATTGTTGAATTCTGTATTTTTGTGGTTATAGAAGTCAATGATTCATATTTTTCCTGTAAAGAGGACTTAAAAAGATTTAATTAGGGCTTGGGATAACCTCATTTCGATTTTTTTAGAATTAGTTATGATTTTTGGAAGCTAAAACATAAAAGTCTAATTTTTCCAATTTTTGCCTAAACTTTCGGCCAGCACTATTCTGAGGGGTAGAAGCTGGTTTTTCATGAAATAGATGATTCCATTGGATTCAGTAGGCAAAAATAGGTGAGGTTACAATTGGTCACTTTTTCGGAAAAGGCCAAAAAAACATAATTACGAAAATGCCTCTAAAGTCCCTAAACCGGAACTGTCAAGGGTATTTTCATAATTGAACACTGAATTTGGTGATTTTGAGCCCGGAAATAGATTCTTTGGGAGAAAATACGTCAAAATCGCCATAGTCAAAATTTTGAGAAAACGTGCCATCGAGCCGGGTACGGCGAGGCCGGGTCGAGCCAGGGTCCCGAGGGCATTTTGATAAATTTTTATCATAGAGTAATATAACCACAAGAAATACTATGGAAGAGTTTAGAATGATACTTAGATAGGTTATGACCTATTTCTTGTATATTTAATATTTTAAGACCGAGTCGGAAGCCGGAAGCGGTACGTTTTACGAGGCACACTAAAAAATTGGTATTTAAGATGGTACTTCTCAACCCTTTAGGTAGTTGTTTGGGCTTCTAGTAGCTACCTAAGGGACTTTAATGATAACCAAGTCTAAGTGTTTTTGAAGTCATTTGAGTATTGGGATAAGTGATAACATGTCGTCCTTAATTATGATTATAGGATTTGATATTTGCCCATAACATAGAAGGCCTACGCCTAAAAAAGGATAGGAAGAACAAGGTAGTGATACTTTCTCCTATATCATGTTTAATGCATTTCTTGTGTGTATTTATCATTGAATGCTGCTGTTACTGATTGGGTTTGTGGCGGGTAGCCAAACCTTGAATCCTTGTGAGTTGTGACCTGTGGCCACATGGGGAGATCAACCCATGGTGGAGGATCGTGCCTGCAGGGCGGTGGGATTACGGGGCATGACAATAAACCTTGAATGTTGTTGTTTGGGTTTTTGGCAGTTAGGCCGGCCTTGACTGAATGATTGAGTCGTGGCGGGTAGCTCGACTTTGAATGCTGATATTGTTGGATTGTGATATATACTTACATGCTTTGTGTAATTATGCATCATATACGTGAAATATTACTACTGTGATTTTTTTGAATCTTACACTTTCTGATTAACAATTTTAGTTAGGGCAAGCGGATTGAGGGATAAACAAGTGAACAAGGGCAACTAGAATTGCCGGTGATAGTCTTAATTTTCTTTTGGTTTTTGGTTATCATTTTGGACAATTGTATAAACTTATTGACCATAGAATTGTAGTTGTTGTGTAATCCCCTATATGAAAAACTGAGATAGGCAAAGATGCCCTATAAAACCCTTTGGCTATTGAATATATCCCGGGGGAATGTGGGGAAATTTGCTAGCACTCTGATATTGTGTATGTGACAAATCGAACAAGCCAAATGTTTTTATTTAAAAATGAATGGAGATCTTATTATAAGAGTTTTGTAAAAAGTTTTAAATTATCCTTAATATCTTATTCAATTATAAAACATGTTTAAACACTAATTACGACCTATTTAAGTGCGGAGGTTACATTATATCTTCTTAAATTAATCATTAGCATTAGAACTATTTTTTATGAAAATCCCTTTAATATATGCTATCAATAAGAGGATAATATGGAAAATAAATTATAAATTTGGGAGACAATATAAAATATATAAAAAGTTATATTTAGCATAAAAGTAAACGTGTGTGTGAATCCACACACAAAGTAGTTGAGATGGTTATTCCTTACTATAAATTACTAGATATGCTATATGATTGGGGATATATTTATTCCTTCTTGTGCTTAATGAGATATATTACACATTATGAGACAATTATTTTGTATGCCTCTATGGCATAATATAAATGAGCCGAGATTAATTTGTTGCTTTAAAGTTCTATTTGTCCACCAATGATGACTATTCAAATATATTCATATTGATTTTCATTTATAGTTCATCATTTCGGAAAATAAATTGTAGCCGCAATGTTTCTTTTATATTTGGAGGTTTGATCAAGTCTTGGAAGAAAACTTGTAGTCATAGGTTATAGGTTAGGCACGTATTCATATTCTAATTGTGTTCGTTTTATCTATATAATCACGATTTAGGGGATGGACAAGTTATTCCCTATATTTTGGCATACGTGGCATATAAAGGAAAAAAAATAGAAGAACTTTAGAGCTACCAGAACTATTAACAAGTCACTATGGATAATAATTATTACTACCTCCGGTCCTAAATATAGGATAAAGTTTGTAGTACAATTTATACTACAAACTTTATCCTATATTTAGGGCCGGAGGGAGTATTTTGAATTTCCAAAGCATTATTAGGTAGGCTACATGGATAAGAATGAATGAGTATTCTACAATTTTCTTTTTATTACAAGCTGGACATCAGACTAATTCTACTCCAGATACAGAGAGAAACCTACACAGAGCCTACAAACTCTGATTATAATCCACCTGTTGAGAAACAGGTGGAGGCTGATCAAAGATACAAAAATTCCCTGTCATCCCATGAGCAGATTTAGCCAGTCTATCTGCGAAAGACAAATCTTCCCTTGGGACATTTACAAAATAGACCTGCCAATCTCTATAAATGAGGGACCTAATCTCATCAACTAAATCTCTGAACGGATAATCCTCTTCACAACCTCTAACTGCAAGGTTAATTGCCTCTATACAGTCGGAGAAAAGACAAACCTTCCGGATTCCCCTCCACCAGCATAAGTGTAGACCATGAATCATACCTATCAGTTCAGCTATAACAGGTGGAACAGCAGTAAGTTTACACGAAAAACCACAAACCCATTGATAAGTGAGATCCTTTATCACCCCACCACAGCCACTCCTGCCATCTTTCAACACTGATCCATCTATTTCCAAGGAAAAATATTCTTCAGTCTCATTCGGCCTAGATTCTAGAGGAATGCGCCCTGGGTTGGCTAAAACTCCCCTCGAAACTAGGTCTTGATCAGCACAAGCTCTGAAAAAAGTAGAATTAACATTAAGATGTTCACCATAACTTGTATCTCCAAACAGCTTGTTACACCTAGAGACCCAAATATCCCAGCATACATATCCAAACAGGATTGGCCATTGAAGCTTTCTTGTATATCCCTTGCCCACCTCATGAGTCAGGTTCCATTTGATCCATTCTGCCCCTTCTAATGATCCAAAGGTACTCCAATGCTCCTGATCGACCAAGTCTTTCCATCTGGCCGCTGCATTTGAACAGTCTCTAAGGAGATGCATGGAATCTTCCTTCTGGTTGCATGAGAACGGACACAAATCTGACTCCTGAATTCCTCTGCTTGCTCGAAGTTGTGCCGTATGAGCCCTTCCATGCGAGAAAAGCCATATGAATGATTTGATCTTCTCTGGTACAGACCATTTCCAAAGAAGTCTCCATACATTGTCAGCAATTCCATGTGTACCTGCAGAAAGAGAGAAATATGCAGATTTAACAGAAAAACGGCCATCCGAAGATGGTTTCCAAAAAAACATATCCTCTCCTCTCTCCTCACAGGGGGGTGAGCACAGGTAATCCGGTCAATAATCTGTGGTGAAAACCATCTCTGGAGTTTCCGTCTATCCCATTCACCTCCACGCAGAACATAATCCACAACCCTTTCATTACGGTTAATAAACCCCTCAAGCCCCGGCACCAAATCAATTAGAGGTATATTTAAGGTTGACCAATTTTCAAACCAGAAAGAGGTTTTTCTACCATTACCAATCCTCTTCCCTAGACTCCTTCTGAAGTGATCCCATACAGCACACACACCCCTCCAAGTTAGAGAGTTGTTCCTCTTTTTCTCTACCTTCGATACAACTGTGTTATCACATTTATATTTAGATCTCAGCACTTTGACCCACAAAGCATTAGGTTTAGTGAGCAACCCCCAACACAATTCATCAAGAAGGCTTTATTCTGATTTCTAAGATTCCTGATCCCTAGCCCTCCTTGCTTCTTTTCCTTCAAGGCCATCTCCCAAGAAATTAAATGCAACTTTTTAGTCCCATCTTGTTCACCCCACAAAAACTTTCTACTATGGCCTTCCAACTCGTTACACAAACCCATAGGAAGGAGCATAGTCTGCATATAATACGAGGGCATTGCTGATAAAACAGCTTTGATCAAAGTAGTTCTTCCCGCCATGTTCAAGCATCTGCTTTTCCAGCCGGATAACCGCTTATGAAAATTTTCAATAATTGGGGCAAAAGTCATCCGAGAGGCTCTCTTATTGAGTAGAGGGATGCCTAAGTACTTGCCCAGATCCCCTGTAAAGGCCCACACCTAATCTCTGGCTCAAAACAAAAGCTCTGTTGAAGTGAACACTTCTTGAAAAAGTCACTTTAGTTTTAGCTTTATTCATCTTCTGACCCGATACCTCACAAAATTTCCCAATACATTCCAACATCACATCAACTTGATAGTCAGTAGCTTTCCTAAAAAGAAGGAGGTCATCCACAAAAAATAAGTGAGAAAGCTTAGGTCCTCTAGAATTTAGTTGGATAGCCTCCCACTCACCTTCATCTACCGCATCCTGTATTATATGGTTCAATCTTTCCATACATAGAGTGAAAATGTATGGGGACATTGGGTCACCTTGACGAATACCTCTGGATGGTGTAAAGGTATCTATAGGTTCTCCATTCCAAAGAACCTGAAAGGAGGAGTTGGTAACACAAGCCATAATAATCTCACATAGCTTCTCATCCAAACTAGTAACCCTCAGAGTATCTGCAATAAACGCCCATTCTAGCCGGTCATAGGCTTTTTCTAGATCTACCTTAACCGCAAGCCATCCAACATTCCTCTTTTTTAAACTCATAGAATGGATCACTTCTTGAGCTATAATAATATTGTCGCTACTATGCCTTCCTGCAATAAAGCTACTCTGATGATGCCCTACCACCTTTCCCATAATTGATTTGAGTTTCTGGGCAATAACTTTGGTGACAATCTTGTAGCTTACATTACATAGGGAAATAGGTCTGAACTCTTGTATTGTTTCCGGCTTCTCTGATTTTGGAATAAGCACAAGATTGATGTGATTAATATTTTTAACTTGTGAAGGATTATTGAAGATATCTTTCACCATAGAGCTCACCGACCCTTGCAAAATATTCCAGTATTCATGAAAGAAAAACGCTTGAATACCATCCGGCCCAGGCGCCTTAAAGGCTCCAAGATCAAAGATTGCTGCTTTGATTTCCCCATCAGAGACTGTACCAGATAAAACCCTCAACTCATCTGTAGATAGGACAGGGAAACTATTGACTGTTGAAAGAGTTTGGAAGTTGCTTTGATTACTAAGGAATAGAGCTTTATAATAAGCTAACGCCAAACTTTTGAGTTCATTCTGCTCAAAAACCCGTTCCCCATCCAGATTCTTCAAGCCCTCAATACGATTTCTTCTTTTTCTAATCATGGCCGAGTCATGGAAAAATTTTGTGTTCCTGTCACCCCATTTCAACCACTTACATCGGGATTTCTGGAACCATAAAAGTTCTTCCTGAGGCAAAGCTTTGCTATAATCCTTACGAAGTTCTTGTTCAATCTGAAGAAGATTTGACTATCTCGTCTAGATCTTGCACGTTCTATCCCCTCAAGCCTTTGAATAATTTTTTGTTTCTTCTGATGAATATTCCCAACTTTACTCTTGTTCCAAACTTGAGCTTTTTCCTTGAAACCAGCTAAATTCTCTTGCCAATTCCCCACACCCCAACTTTCTCTAACCACTTCAGAGAAACCTTCCTCCAAAAGCCATGCTGCTTGACATCTAAAAGGTACCTTCGGATTTTTAAAAGCTCTTTCTGGCACACACTTAACAAAGAGAGGTCTATGGTCTGATCCAAACTTGCATAAGTGATGAACTTTGGTTAAAGGATACAAGCTGTTCCATTGGTCATTTGCAAAACCCCAATCAATTCGTTCTTTTAGAAAGTTCTTCTCCCATGTAAATCTCTCCCCTACAAACTCCACCTCACATAAGCCAGAATTATGAATACAATCTTCAAATTGGCGCATAGACAGAAAATTTGGAACAGACCCCCCTTTTTTATCAGAAACCGATAAATAGGAATTAAAATCCCCGACCACAAACCAGGGGCCTCTAACACTGTTACTCAGCGACACAATATTAGCCCAAAGGTCTTGCCTCTTAGCACGAGACGGTTCTGCATAAACTCCTGTGAGACTAAACTCTTCATTACTTCCCAACACATTAATCTTAAGGTGAATATACTGAGTAGATGAAGATAAATAATCAACCCTCACACGTTCATCATTCCAGAGAGCCCAAATACCTCCAGCATACCCAGTTGCTTAATCCTTATCCAATTAGAAAACCCCAACCGCCTGACCACTCTCTCAGCTTTAATTCCACTAACTCTTGTTTCAAAGAGAAAAATCATATCAACATCCCTATGTCTAATAAGGTCATGAAAACGTCCAGGAAAAGTCCTTGCTGCCGCACCGCGGCAATTCCATTCTAGAAAATTCATAAATAAACAATAGTAGAGAAAAGGAATGGGAAACTCATCTGGTCGTTATGCTAATGCATCCTACAGCATAGCCACATCCCCTTCACCATCTTCCATTTCTTCTACCCCATTCTTTATAGCATGAGCAGGTTGTTCTCTATGTTCTGGAGTTTCAGCCACTATCTCTTACTCCAACGGCGAGCATTTTGTCTCTGGCGGAATACTCTGAGCTAGTTCAACAGCACCCGAGCAAACACAAGGATGGGGCCTTGATGTCTCCACACTACTTGGATCCCTTATCGCTGCATGACGGGATGAATTATTCAACACTACCAGACTCGCCCCTTCCATTGCTTGAACTTGCTCTAAGCTCATAGCTTTTTTCTGAGTAGTTGACCCGAAGACGACACTGTGAGTGCGGTTAGAACTCCCATATTTCCTTTTGAAATCTGGAGTTTTAAGTTTGGGTTGAGCTGAATGGACTTTGTTTGTTGGAATCCTCGAGGCCCCTAAGGAATTCCCCCCTGGGCTTGGGTTTGGTTTGTTAATTTCCTCCCCTCCTTTCGATCCAGCCCACTCCTTCAGCCCATCTTCATTTCCTTCTTTCAAGACAAGCCCCCCCTCATTTTCAACCGTCCCACAAGCCTTCGTCCCCAGCCCAATAGATTTCCCCTTTTTAACCACTCTTACCCGATCTTCAACCATCTTGTCACCCACATGATTTGCTTCACTACCCATCTTAATCCCCTTCCTCAACACACCTACCTCCACTTCCTTCCCTTTAGAACTCACGCCACTCAGACACTTCACACCTGCTACGCCTACCTTCTCAGCCTTTTTTCTCCCTTGAGGTCCCATCATACCTCCTTCTTTTACTCCTGGCTCTCCCTCAGATTTCCTTCGCTATTCTTTCACACCCACCTTCTTCGCAGAAGTCTTCTGTTCGTTCTCAGATTCGGCGCCGACATGGTTACCCTGCAACGCATCATATCGGGTTCCAGTTTTGACGACTTTCTCCTTGGGCATACCACCCTCTGGTCCTATCTGAACCTGTCTGGTGTCAGACGCAGGTCTAGGCTGTCTATTCCTGAAAGTTTTAGTCGCTTTCATCCAGGCTCCAAACTGCTCCCCGGACGAGACACCTGGGACGCTCACCAGTAAGTTCTTTTCCGGTAAGTCCTCCTCCGGCGATTTCAAACATTGCAAATCCAAACTCCGATTCATGACCCCCATTGGTTGTTCTGGGTTCTTAGTTTCTGTTTGTGAATTGGCGCTCCTTTGAATAGACAGTGGACACTCTTCTTGATTATGCCCATACTTGCCACACTTAAAACAAATAACCTCTAATCCTTCATACTCCACTGTATAAATTCTTGATCTCATAACAAATCTAGATTGAAGTTGCTTGTGAAGATCTACCTCGACACTAATCCTTGCGAACTTCCTCCTTTCCACTATGGTGCTTGTCTGGTTACTTTGGGCTAGTGTATGCATATCAACTTTCAGCGTTTTCCCAATTAAATTCCCCAGTTCCCACATGCAATCAATCGAGTAACAATGAATAGGTAATGTTGGCACCCTTACCCAGATTGCGACTTTCCTGATTTGATTACAATATGGGTTGAAATTCAGGCTCCACCGTTGGACTGCAAGATAATGCCCCTAAATCAACCAAGGGCCATCAAAAAGAAGCTTTCTGCTCAATTCTAGATCTTCAGACTGGAAAACGTAATAATTGTTTGGTAAGTCTATTAATTCAAATTTCCTTGTTCTGAGGTGCCATGCGATCCTATCTTTCATCATTTCCAAATTTGTTGTCTTCCCCAAAACAGAAACAATAACCGCATCCTTCCATGGCCAGCATAGTTCTCTTAGCCTTTCATCTGGCATATTAAGCTTAGGCAGAGTCTAAAGAAGATTGCTCTCTGTTTCTGAGATAGCTGGGGCAATGTCACGTTCCTCGCGCAGCCAATCTTCCATGAGCATATCAAAACTCTTATTTGCCATATTTTCCTCTTTGCCCAGAAGTTTTGTCTTGTATGAAATTTGTGCTTTATGACCTGCTAGCGTACTCTGTTTACTTTGGTGACTCTCTGTTTTCTGGCCTGATTCATCAATATCCATCTGCAGCAATTGACTCTCCTTTTGCCCAACCAGGGATCATGAGACATCTTTTTAATATTCTTCGCAAACAAATCAGCTTGTTCCTTCGATACTTCACGGTTCACCGCAGAAATCTTTTCACCACCGATTACCTGTTTCCGATGATTACCTATGTGCTCACTCTTTCTCTCTCATCGCTCTAGATTTACTTGACACCAAAGAGTATTCTACAATTTTGATTTTGTCATTTATTACTTTTGTTTTAATATTTACTATTCTTGTTTCGAAAATTCCAATAATGAATTGGAAACTCCCCATTTGAAGAAATTAATGGAGTCTATGTTGCTCACCATTCACTAATTTAATTTCACTTTTATTTTAATATTGGCTACTCTTGTTTTCAAAATTCCAACAATAAATTAGGAATTTCCACGCTTGTTCTAACTATACTGATATGGATTTAATATGTTGCACTCATTCATTTGTCCTTTTGTTATGGGAATTTTTTAATAAAATTTTTTTGACGGATCCTTTTATTTTTCTGACCATACCAACCTATTTCAAATAATTAATAAAAATTGTAATGAAAATGTGAGTTGTATTTTTCATGAAAATAAATACGACACCAGAATTTTTATTTAAGCAAAGGCTTTTTAAATATGGGCTTTTATTTATTTTTACATGTGGGTGGTGGAGTATATATACACGTATGTCCAAGAAGCTCATCTCACCATTGAAACAAGTTGCATCTCACCATTGAAACAAGTGACATTTGCAGGCATAAACAAGGGTTACTGTGATACTTTTTACTTACTCCATTTATATTTGTTTAAATTTTTAATTAGAATTAAATAAATTAAGTTAATAATAAACATTAGTTTCAATAAAGGTACATTTTGAACAAATTATATTAAAATTAATTGGATTAACATTAAATTTAAGAGTAAAATACTCTAATATCTCTTTATTTTGCCTTAATTACACAGAACTTATCTCGATTTTGAAAATTTATATAAACTTTCCTTAAAATTAAAATGTATGTTATACAAACCTCCATTATATTTTGAGATTCTATTTACATCTACCCAAAGCGTTAATTGACTGTTAAGTTTAACTTTTGGACTTTTGTTTTACCAAAATGCCCATATTTAACATTAGAATTATTTAAATACACACACATATATATAAATGGACAATTGGAAAAATCAGGTCCTAAAGAGAAAACATATATATATAAAAACAGTCATAGTATAGATTCATCTATCAAAAAACTTCATGGGGACTTCAATGATATAGATTCGAAATGTGAACTTATTATATTGACAAGTGTATGTGACTATATTGACAAGTCATAGAGTAACCATTGACAAGTTCATATAGATGAATTGACAAGCCCATCTATATTAAATAAACTAACTCCCATTGACAAATGTATGTCATTATATTGAAGAATTGTAACACCCCAAATTTTATTTGTCAAAATACATTGTAATTATTTGAAAACATTTAATAAAATGGAATAGTGAATTTTGGAGAAGGAGAATAGTGCTGCTAGTGAGATTTCCTGTGAGGTAGTGAGCTTATCATGTGATTTTGAATGACTAAATGATGAGCAAAAATTATGAGATTTCATAGGATAAAAGTAGACATCTTAAGCTTTAATTTGATAGGAAATGGGTAATTTTTGGAATTATATACAAAAAATTATGTATTTTTGAATTTACCCAGTGAAACTGGAAAGTTTCTAGAATAATGCCCAAAGATTGGGATTCTGGGAATAATGAGATTTCAGTTGGCTAAAATTTATATTTTTTCTTGAAACTAGACTCAATAAATGTTCTATAACCTTTGGAATCACTCTAATATGATGTCTACAAAATTAGTTATGATTTTTCAAAGATTGGACATAAAATCTGCTAGAAATCCAAAAATGAAAAAAATGTAATGGTAAACTTGTAATTTTGCCAAACAAGTACCAAATAAATTATTTTTCAATTAATTGAAGTTAAATTAAATTAATTAATAAAAACAAATGGTAAAAATATAATTGGAGTATTTTGGTCAAATAAACATGAATTTATAAAAAATTTGAGTAAAAATGCAAAATTGACCAAAATTGTGACTTTACATATGTACGTAACTTGAACAAGTTGTGAAGCCAATTTGGACCTAAAAAGAGGGATCCTTAGGATGCTATTGCATGTAACAAGAGGGTGAAATATTAGTTGCATATTAATTGAGCTTAAAATGTCAAGTTACATGTACATGGGAATTTATGTCATAAAAATTGGAATTTGTGAATTTTGGAAATTTAATAAATACGGGAAATATGACATAAGCCTAATAAAACATCACCTTCTTCCTCCTGTGCTCAAAACCGATGTCCCATTTCATAAAAATAGAGAGAGAAAGTTTGAGAAATTCTAGAGAGAGAAAGGGAAAAAAACTCAAAAGGTAGGTCGATTTCTTCGGTGAATTCGTACATAACGTGTATAACATTGCTCTTAAGCTTTGCTTTCATGTATTTTAAGGTTTGTGAGGCTCAAATTCTTGTGTTGGAAGAACTAGGGTTTCGGCCACATTAGGAAAATCCAAATGAAGCTTGAGGTAACTTCCAAAACTTTAATCTTTAGTTGTTATGACTGTTGTGATCGATTTAATAGGTGAAATTTCGCCAAATTGGTTTTGGTTTTAAATTTTGGAAATGTAATATCCTAAATGTTATGCTGACAAAGTAGAGACTAAATGGTAGTTATAATACAATTATATAGTTAATAAAGTGGTTAGGAGTAGAAAGGAACACATCTGCGGAGTCGGAATCGAAAAACTCCAATTTTTCTCACAGAATTGTGCAATTTGGTCAGGGATGATATAAGGGGTTAGAGTTGGAATTTTGATTATTTGATTATTCCATTGAGTTCAAGAGGAAAAATTAGGTGGGGTTACAGTTGGTCACTTTTTCGAAAAAGCCTGAAAAAACATAATTATGAAACGCCCCTGAGACCCAGAAAACGGGGCTGCCAAGGAGATTTCTGTCTTTTGGCAGTGAATTTGGTAATTCTGAGTTTGAAAATAGATCCTTGGGCAAATATATGTTAGAATACCCCTAGTCAAAATTTCAAAAAAAGTATCGTCGAACGGGGTACGGTGGGGCCGGGCCGGGTCCCCAAGAGCATTTTGGTAAATTTTCATAGTAGGCTAATATAACCACTATAAACATTGTGGGAGTATCTAAAATGGTACATGAATGAGATTTAACCTAATTCTTGTACATTTGATATTTTAGACCGAGTTAGGACCCGAAGGTTGGCACATTCTACGAGGTGAGCATTTCGGGGCTAAAAAGGGTTGAGGTAGGGACATTATCCTTCATACATTATGTTATAGTTTATATGATTTTGTGATTGCCTTTGTTTGTACTTTTATTAATCAATATGGTTTGCCTAGAAAGGGCAGTTAGTGCCGAAAGTGCACTTACACCTAGGGGTTGGGTAAGAATCCGCCTTATGTACGAATAATGGGGCAGGAGTCCTACTCATGTATACATGATGATGATATATTATATTGTTCATTAATTGGTGCATATATGGTGCATATCATATCTACTTATCACATTTTATGTAAATGATAATATGTTTTTACTGAGATTCCTTGGAATCTCACCCCTTTTTTCTAAATAAAAATATCTCAGCAAATGCTAGCAGTTCGAAAGGCAAGGACGTAGATATGGGGAACTGACAAACACATTTCCCGCGACAAAGTTCGTGGTTATATAGTCTATCTTTGGAATAATTTCGGATATTCTGTACATATTTGTAAATATTGTTAAATTCTGCATGATTGATTCTGGTCTGTAAATAAATACTTTTATTAGTATGTTTATACTTTTTCTGTATGCCTATGGAAGATGGTCTCTATTACTCTATATATACAGAAATGGAAACAGATGTTGACACAAGTCATAGAGTGGCCATTAACAAGCACATCTATATTAACTAAAACAGTTTCAGTTGACAAGTGTATGTGACTATAATGATAAGCATAGAGTGACCATTGACAAACCTATCTAAATTACTGAGATACCTAAGAAATTTTTTGATAGAGGAATCTACACTAGAACTTTTTTCATAAAGAAATCCATACTAGGACTTTTTTTTATTTTTTATTTTTTTATCATTAGGACCTGAGTGAGATTTTTTCTCAAAAAAAAAAAAAACCTCAAAATTTAAGTTTTAATAGATTTTTTAACTTTATAATATGTTATCAATTTATTAATTTTAAGATTATAAAAATTTATAATTTTAATTTTTTATGATATTTATTGAAATTTATTTATTTATAGTTTCTTAAATAACTAAAAATATATATCAAACGTGTTTTTTCTATCAAATATAATAAACTACATAGGTTTAAGTAATTGTATAAGTCATTTAAATTTAGAATTTTATATCTTTTCTATGAATATTTAAAAATCTTACTCGAATTTTTAAAAATTTATGGTATTTACAAACTGTCAATTAAAATTTGGGATTTATATTAAGGGTGAATTAGTAAATAAAGTTTATTTTTATATAAATTTAAAATAAAAATATATTTTTAGAATTTTTTATTATGTTCTTAATGGAATTCACAGTTTAGAATATGTGTAATTAAGACAAAATATAAAAGACGTTAGAGTATTTTACTCTAAATTTTAATATAAATCATATTTCTCCCTAAATAGAGGTGTTTTGAAAATATTGAAATTTTTATTCAAATATTTTTTTGATAATTAAATATTTTTATGAAAAATCAATACATCTCAGCAATAATAGGTCTCTTGAAATAGTTAATGAAAATTAATTACAAATAAAAACTGAGTTATCATTAATACATCGCGCGGACCAAACAAAAATCTCATTAATACATCGCCAAAAACACTTGTGTAAAAAAGCCTACACGACAAACTTTAAATATTTTAACTTAACTCATAAATATCTTCCAACTCACACCCTTTATTTCTTTGGCATTGATGAAGAGGTGTCTCTTGATCATCTCTCTGTATCTTGTCCGTTAGCTAGAAGCTTATGTCATGGATGCCTTAAATATTAGGATTCCTTCTTCTTCTTTTCTTGATTTCAAGGATTGGCTTAGGGATTCCTTTCTCAACTTTTATAGAGATGGTCTCACGTATTTAGTTCATTAGATAATATGTCTCTTGCATATTTTTATGGAAGAAGAAATGGAATCAAGCTTTGCATCATGGTAAAACAGAAAGCCCCTTCACAATGATCAAAGAGATCATGCAATCAGTCAAATTTCAAGATTTGGTCTTATGTAGTTATTTTAACCGAGGAAGGATCACCAGAACAAATCTTTTTGTTATTTCTCATTTGTCTTTGCAGAATGAAGAACGTGATATTATTCATTACAAGTACAAGAAGTTAGGAAAACACTTTTGCCATGGAATCTGTTATAATAATTGTCCCATCAAAGAATTCATGTGGTTAAATCAGGCAAGAATCGCCTTTGTCTCCAAATGTTACCAACGCTTCCCTCTTCTATAACTCAAACCTTTTACAATCGGATTCTCCATCCTTTTTAACTACTCGCTATGTGGACAAATGTTACCTCAAGCTTCCTTTGAATCTTTCATCAAACATTAATATTACTTGACAGAAAATCTTGGCTTTGCTTTTTGATTTTTCTATTGTTAGTATTAAGATTATTCCAACATCTATATTTTTTTATAATTTCTTAATGTTTCATTTCAACATTTTATGCATACGTAACTTGTAAACTTTAGTTACTTTAAACTCATTATTAAAGTGTTTGGTTCAGCTTATTGAGGCCAAATAAAGTCCAATATCACCTTATAAGCCATATATAAAAAGCATCTAAAAAACTTGAGTGTTTGGTTAAGCTTATTGTCATTAGGTTTAGTGTGCGTTTGGAATGGCTTATTTTTGTCCAAAACGTGCTTATAATTCGTGATTCACGGTATACGAGACAAGTATGTGAGAGGAGTTTTTTCCCGGCTTGCGTAATAAGTGCGTTTTTCCTGTACAAAACGCTGAAACAAACACAGCCTTAGGCTTATTCAAAAAGCCCCAGCCACCTTCTTATTGCAAAATGGCTTATCATTTATTTTTTGAAATTATTGCTCATTTAGGATAGTTTATTTTTTTACTTTTAAGTGCTTATAAATCGTGATTTACAGTATACAAGGAAAATATATGAAAGGAATTTTATCTCGACTTACGTAATAAACACTTATTTTCCAAAAAAAAACGCTATTCCAAACATAGCTGTATTTTGGCTGAATGTAATATATATTTTTTGAAAATATTTATTTTGGCATAACATTTTCTAACTTCAATTTCTCTATTTGTTTATAAAATAAATATCTTGTTTTCTATAATTAACACAAAAGCACTTATGCAATCACCAATCCAAACAAGTTTGACCTATGTAAAAGCACTTATTCAATTGCTCATCCAAATATAAATCATATTACATAAACTGACTTTTTTATAAAGTCATTTTTTATAAGTCAAATTCACAATAAGTCATTTTTCCCACCGCTATCCCAAACACACACTATGTCTTTTAAAAAGTAGAAATATATTAAGCAAATCCTCCACTGACATTTACAAATAGAATAAAACGTATACAGTTAATCCCGGACATTTTTTAGCATAAGTTCTTAAAAACCTGTTAATAACTAATTTCATTAGTTGAGCCTTCTCTATAATGTTAGGATCGGGAGGTACAGCGGAATAATTTTAAAAATTATCGTCGATCCTAATCAAAGATATATTAACAGTGTTTAAACTGAGTTAGAAAGATTTGTACGTTATCGAATTCAGGGTTTTTGATCTCTTAGAGCCAACACATCAGGTTTGATCTCTCTACCGGTATCCACACGCATGCTCTCCAACAGAGACTACGTGCTAGCACCTCCAATGTCTCATAAGGTTTCCCTTGCGGCTCTCACTTCTCATACGTGTATGAGCATATCTGCTCTATCAATTTATAACCTATGAGGGCTACATTTGAATTTCAAAATTAATCTTTATTAATTTTAAAATTAATTAACAATTAATTATCTTGATGAGCTAATTAAATAAATTCAATTTAAATTAAATTTGTCCAACAGTTTTAATTTAACATATTTATTTAATTCAAACAAAGAGCCTTTAGATTTAAGTTATCTCCATAAATTAAATCTGAGATACTATATTTCTATCATGTTAGTTATTAAATTTAATTTATCTTAATAAATTAAATTTAAAACTAGCACAATATAATAATATAATATAATACACACACACACACACACACATATATATATATATAATATGTATTTCAAAAATACATATATATATATATATATATATATATATATATAATATTATTAACGAATTTTATATTATATATATAAATATAAAATTCATCCACCCTAGATTAAACATTATCTCGTGTTGGGTCATTCTTATGTGCGACCCTGTAGGCCCATACGAAGTTGGCAGTGAGCCAATAACTGTACTAACCCACAAGTCGCAAGCGGCCTCTAGCAAGACATTACGACTACCCAATTCATATGAGGATCGTTAACACGATGCAACCTGTCATACAACCATGTCACGTCCCTTTTGTCACACGATATATCGGTCAAGGATGAGGCATGGATAATGTCGTCCTCTTGTTCCTGGCTATTACTTTCTCGATTCCTGAGTAGTCTGGCAATAAAAATGGAAACTCCTTTCTATCGTAGTATGGCCATACATTTCTTAGACTCACTCATCGAGGGGTCCAGTAATATCTCTTTACTAATGTGAGGAACAAATTCCATCTTGATCATTCATATTCCGCTGCATGAAAAACCAACAATCCCGATCGTAGCCTTTATCATCACCCGGTTAAAAGTGACTTTTGACTAGTTCAAAGCTTAGCAACTTTCGTGTAGGAATCCATGATGACCTCAGGTCAAGGGTATTATGACGTGTTTATACATGAGAAAAGCTTATGACTTAATCCATGTAGCTTTCTCATAGTGGGTCAGTCTAATACCTTGTACTCTTACAAGTGCCTAAAACTTTGATTCATATCTCCATATTTTATCAAAGTCATACTGGTCTTGTTTCATCTCTGCTCCCGCATAGATGACTGACCAGGGATATTTTAGAACAATCTTTTTGATTTATACAAGGATACAATTATCACAGTTAACATGTAAATAATATGATAACAGAATGGAGAAATTTCATTAAATTAATAATGTTTAAAGTATAATGATTGGCCCTTTAGGCACAATTTCCAACATGCTCCCACTTGCCCTAGGTACAATCATTAATTTGCCTAATTCCCATTGTCCTAACATGACGCTCATGTTTTGCTTATGCAAGCGGCTTAGTAAGAGAATTAACAATATTGTCTTTTCCTGCTACTTTGCATATCTTTATATCACCTCTATTATTGATTTCTTTAATAAGATGAAATCGCCTGAGTATATGCTTGGTTCTTTGATGTGACCTAGGCTCCTTGGCCTGTGCAATAGCACCGCTATTATCACAGAACAAATCTATTGGATTTGAGATAGTAGGCACCACCCCTAGTTCAGCAATGAACTTTTTGATCCAAACAGCTTCTTTAGCTGCATCTGATGCTGTTATATGCACAGCTTCTATTGCAAAATCTGCTACAGTGCTCTGGTTGGAGCTCTTCCAAGTTACTACTCCACCATTCAGGAGGAATACGTATCCAGATTGCGATTTAAGGTCGTCTTGGTCAGTCTGGAAGCTTGCATATGTGTAACCTATTACACAGAGCTCATCATCTAATCTATTATTTACCAAAAATAAGTCCTTAGTCCTTTTTAAGTACTTTAGGATATTCTTGACGGCAGTCCAATGACCCTCACCAGGATCTAATTGATATCTCTGGTCATACTTAAGGCAAATGAGACATCCGGTCGAGTACATAACATGGCATACAGGATAGATCCAATGGTCGAGGCATTTGGAACCTTACTCATGCGATCTCATTGATCAGGTGTACTAGGACACAGATCCTGGCTAAGATGGATGTCATAAGACATGGGCATGTAACCCCTTTTTGAATCCTGCATACTAAACATATGCAGTATCTTGTCTATGTATATACTCTGACTTAGGCCTATTAGTCTTCTAGATCTATCTTTATAGATCCTAATCCCTAGGAAATAGGTGGTTTCACCTAAGTCTTTCATTGAAAAAGACTTTCCTAACCAAGACTTGACACTCTACAAGGTAGGAATGTCATTCCCAATGAGTAGGATGTCATCTACATAAAGCATTAGAAAAACAACTATGCTCCCACTAACCTTCTTGTAAACACAATGTTCATCGATGTTTTGGATGAATCCAAACTTTTTGACTATTTCATCAAAATGATTATTCCAGCTCTGAGATGCTTGCTTCAATCCATAAATGGATCTTTGAAGCTTGCAAACTTTACTAGAGTCATCTAGACACATAAAACCTTTAGGTTGTGTCATGTACACATCCTCAAGGGGCTTTCCATTAAGAAAGGCTGTTTTGACATCTATCTGCCATATTTCATAGTCATTATATGCTGTAATGGCAAGAAGAATTCTAATTGATTTGGCCATTACAACTAGAGAAAAGGTTTCATTATAGTTTACACCATAAGTTTGAGTGAATCTTTTTGCAACCAATCGTGCCTTAAAGACATTTACATTTCCATCCATGTCAGTTTTCTCCTTGAAAACCTATTTGCACCCGATGGTTTTTATACCTTCAGGTGGATCGACTAAGGTCCATACCTGATTGTCATACATGGATTGCATTTTAGACTTCATGACATTTAGCCATTTCTCAAAGTTTAGTCCCACTATGGCTTCTCGATAGGTGGTTGGCTTAGTTTGCTCAATGAGCAACACATCACGACCATCAATAATCAGAAATCCATATCTCTAAGGCTGATGTCGTGCCCTATCAGATCTTCGTGGACCTTGTATTACTTAAGGAAGCTCAGCAACTTGTTGTAAGTCTTCTCTAATTTCCATCTGTGGTTCTATACTATCTTGTGACTCTTGAATTTCTTCGAGATGTACCTTGCTCCCGCTAGTTGTTTTAGAGACAAACTCTCTTTCTAGAAACTTACCATTTCGAATAACAAACACTTTGTTATCGGTGAGATTATAGATATAGTATCCTTTCAATTCTTTAGGATAACCCACAAAAAGGCACTTTGAGGATCTGAGCGCTAATTTATCAGAGGCTTGTTGCTTAACATATACCTCACATCCCCATATCTTGAGAAAAAATAAACTTGGTTTCTTTTCAGTCCATTTCTCATATGGTGTCTTTTCAATTGCCTTAGATAGAACATGATTTAGTGTGAACGCAGCTGTCTCTAGGGCATGTCCCCAAAAGGACGGTGGAAGATCTATTTGACTCATCGTAAATCAAATTATATCTAATAGTATTCGATTCCTCCATTCAGAAACGTCATTCCATTGTAGTATTCCTAGAGGAGTCAATTGTGAGATTATCCCATAACTCCTAAGATGGTCAATAAACTCTTGGCTCAAATATTCACCACCTCGATCAGATCGAAGCACTTTGATTGTTTTGCCAAGTTGGTTTTGTACTTCATTTTGGAATATTTTGAACATTTCAAAAGATTCAGATTTATGTTTCATTAGATAGAAATAGACATATCTACTAAAGTCATCTATAAATGTAATGAAGTAAACATAACCTCCTCTGGCAGCTGTATTTAATGGTCTACATATATCTGTATGTATGAGGCCCAATAATTCAGTGGCTCTCTCACTGTGCCCAGTAAAAGGTGCCTTTGTCATATTTCTTAATAAGCAAGATTTGCATTTATCATATGATTCAAAATCAAATAAGTTCAGAAATCCATCTTGATGGAGTTTGGAAATGTGTTTCTCATTTATATGGCCTAGACGACAATACCATAGATAGGTCGGATTCAAATCGTTTGATTTTATCCTTTTAGTAGTTACGTTATAGATATTCCCATTATTAAGATGTTCCAAATTTAATATATAATGACCAACATGTAAATCATTATCAACATAGAAAATGTCATTACGATAAATAGAACATTTACCATTTCTAGTAATGGAAGTATAACCTTCCTTATCCAAATAAGAGAGAGAAACAATGTTACTACTCAAAGCAGGAACATAATAGCAATTGTTCAAAACTAACAAAAGCCCACTTGGCAGAACTAATTCATAAGTGCCTATGGTTAGAGCAGCAACTCTTGCTCTGTTTCTAACTCGTATGTTCACCTCGCCCTTCTTCATCTTTCTACTGTCATTTAAACCCTGCACATTTAAACAAAAGTGAGAACCACATGCGGTATCTAATACCCATGTAGAGGAAGTGGAAAAATGAATGTCTATAACATAAATACTTGAAGCGATAGCCTCGCTATCCTTCTTGTTCTTTTTCAAATCTTTGAGGTAAAGTTTGCAATTCCTCTTCCAATGACCGGGTTCATTGCAAAAGTAGCAGACTCCTTTCTTTAGAGGCTTTTCCTTCTTAGGTGCAGGCTTGGTTTCGGGCTTGTTTGACTCTTTGGTCTTACCACCTATGCCATTACCTTTCCATTTTTCCTTCCCTTTCTTTTTCATACCATTTCCTTTCTGAACCATCAAAACAGTACTGGGCTCTTTCTTAATGCTTTGCTCAGCAGTTTTGAACATCCCATGCAGCTCAGAAATTGATTTCTCCATGTTGTTCATGTTATAGTTCATGACAAACTGGTTATAACTCTCCGGGAGTGAGTTCAGGACCAACTTCGTAGCTAACTCCTGGCTTATGGGAAATCCAAGCCTCTCAAGGTGATCAATATAGCCTTTCATCTTTAACACATGAGTACTAACTGATGCACCTTCAGCTATCTTGTAAGAATGTAAGGCCTTTCTGGTCTCATACCTTTCTTGCCTTGCTTGTTGCTGGAACATTTCCTTGAGATGGACAATCATCTCATGAGCCTCCATAAATTCCAGATCTCTTTGGAGCTCTGGAACCATAGTGGCAAGCATCAGGTAACCTATATCCATAGAGTCATTCTTCTGCTTCGTGTAAGCATTTCTCTAAGCTTTTGGAGCATTGGCTGCAGGCTCGTTAGGAATTGGTTGATCTACGACATAAGCATTTCTTTCTTGCTTGAGAACAATTCTCAAGTTCCTGAACCAGTCAAGAAAGTTTGTCCCATTGAGTTTGTCCTTCTCAAGGACTGATCGCAACGATAGTGTAGCAGTATTACTGGTTGACATGATTCTACAATTAAAATATACAAAGTTAGTTAGTAATCTCCCACTAAATTAACAACCCTCAATATAATAATTAGGGGGCTAAGATCCATATTTGGCTTAAACTTAAGTCTGCTTTGGCAAGACGCTTAAATTCAAGTTGCTTAGGTAGGTAACCTATTTACCAATTACATCACATGTAACTCTTAGATCTTTATAGGATTCGATCATCATATGATCCAGCATGTTTAATCTCATATAACACCTTGAGATTCAAAACCGTTTTGTTAATCTCAATTAAGTCAAAACAATAATGAATATTATGAGCAGCACCATTACTCATGCTTGTCTCATTAAGATAACTCAAGTACATCCACTTTGGTGGTTTTCACAATTGAGCGATCTAGGTTTTGACAAGTATTCATTAATTGACAGCATCATGACTTAAGATTTGATTCAGAGGGCTCAATTAATTAGTTTTGTTTATAGGAATGTAGTCTTGGTCATATCTCATACAGATAAATACATATAAATGCAAAAGTATTCATGCAATGATCCAATCAAAAGTATAATTTAAACATGACACAACATGGCTTACCTAACCTAAAATCCTCCCAAACCAATGAGAGGACTTCTCTAAATAAGAAAAAAAATACATTGGAATAAACCTCGTTTAAACATTCGAAGGGAGTGATATAAGAAGAGAATGTACATTGAGAGTATTTAGAGGAAAGCACAGCATGTAGGCTGTATTTAAATATTACAACCCTTTATAAAAAATTTAAAGCCATGTTGTTTACCATACCCAAACAAGTATGAAGAATAAACTACAATAAGAATTCATGCAATATGAAAAGCAATAAATGTCATGATTAGGTTATATTGCGCTATGAACAGGTAGTCACAGCGGTCCTGCTAGCTCAATGGTAGCAGCCTTGGTCAGAACCCCGTACTTATGCCTCCAGGTCGGGTGTTCAAGGCTGCGGAGGTGAGAGAAACGTGGTTGAGTTGGGAGGGCCACGGATATCTTTGTGAGTCCACACCCGTAGTCCCTGGGATTAGGGAAGTGCGGGATGTGACAACACAGTATGAGAAAATTATTTCTAATGTCTCTATGATGTAGTATAAATGAGCCAAGTTTAGCTTGTTGCTTTCTGTTTTCTCAAAGCCTTTTATTCATATCTCTCGTCAAAAGATGCTATTTGATAATGTCTATCTAGCGTACCCTGCTAACCCAAGTGACAATTCAAATATCTATCCTACATTTATTCGTGAAGATATCCCTAATGGACTAAAGATCATATCGACCGACCTTCCATCTTGCTTTCAATCTTGCAAATGAGCCATATCTTGTCTGAATCTTGCATAACTAAATCTTGCAAAATAGCACTTTTCCCGTCCCAATTTGCTCTATTTGTCAACCAATGATGACCATCCAAATATATATATCTATATATATTCATATTCATTTTAATTTATTTTTATTTTTATAATTCGTCCTTTTTTGGGAAACAAATTGTAGCTGTTATTTTTCCTTTTTATATATGGAAGTTTGATCAATTCTTGGAAGAAGACTTGTGGTCGTAAATTGTAGGTTAGGCATATTTTCGCATTCTAGTTTGTGTTTGTGTTATCCATATAATCACAATTTTTTCCATTTTAAACGTGGAATAATAATTAAAAAAAATTTAGAGGTATCTTATTCCAAAAACACAGCGTTGAAAAATTTTCAAACTTATTAGGCTGATTTAGGCTATTCAACTATTGTTTTATCTTATGAGTAAGTCATGACTCAGATTTTTGGATAAGGACAGCTTCAAAAAGTACAACTTTGGATAATAAGTTGACGGCTAGGACTTTTTCCCTCAGAGCCCTGACTGTATTACATCTTAGCCTAAACTTGACTTGACTGAATCCAAATCCAAGTTGGAAGCTCTTGGGGTCATTTTTATTCTTTTCTACTCTAATAAAAACTTGGGGCTGTTTAGAAAAATGGGCAAAACTTTTCAATGCTTTGCAAAATGGCCCAGTCCTTCCAAGGGGCCTCATTCTTTGTTTTTTTTTGGGCCGAAGTGCCTCATTTCATATTTATAAAGGGAAAATTACTTGTAAATATCTCTATAAGCGTTTTTTTGGTTCAGAGGCATATTCTGACTTTGGTGAGGCCCCATACTCAACTCAACTAAAATTTTTCAAATCAAAGAAAAATTTCCTGCTGACATAGAAAGCTTATCGAGTAATTTTTTTCAGAAGAATTATTATAAAATTCTAAAGAAGAGATTTAATTACTAAAATGTGCCAATAATAAGTAAACATCATTAACATATTGTCATTTTCAGTGCACTGGAACTTACTATAACATGTTTTCTAGTTGTTTTTGGACTTCATAGTAATTCCACCTTTTTTGGTATGGAGAAGACGGTGAGAACAACCCAAATTAAATTACGAAAACTTGTGGGAATTGATCCAAGGACGTCAATATGAACAAAAAATTTTCATACAGCTGGGAACACCAATAAAAAATAATGATCAAATTTGGTGTATTCTTGAGATAGGACAAGATTGGAAAATTTCATTCCCAATCTTGAAAAGGGCTAGGGATAGATTTTTTTTCCTAATTCTGATTCCGAAAATTTCCCATCCTGGTCGGGGAAGGGACAAGAATTTCCTGAAAAGTTTTCTTTTTTTTTAATTTTTTCCTTCTAGTGAATTTTGGCCCAATTTCAACTTAAATTGTGTCTAATTTCCTATGTTTTTTTTAGTTCAATACAAATATATAATTAATTGGGTCTAATTTTGACCAGAATTTGGCCTAATTTTCATAAGACATTTAGGTGGTTTTAGGAAAATTAAAAAATATATAGACATGTATATTCAGGATGAGATGGGACCACGAAGTCATTCCTAACCTTGATCCCGAAATTTTTCTATCCTGAAATTTTCAAGACAAGATTTTTCCATCCCAATTTGCTTGGGATCGAGCATGATAACCGGGAGGGGAACACGTTGAACACACCTAAACATTATGAATTTTAGAGACATATTTAAAGTAAATATCCTAAGGGTGAAGCTTCCAGTAAAAGGTTTTAATGAACAGTGGACCTGATTGACTTTTGTGAAAGTTAGATAAACTAATGCAATGAATAATGTCAACAAAATAGGATTCAATAATGAGCTTTCTAAAACATTTGGACTAAGCAATACAAAGATCATGAAAAAATTTTCTAAGCGTCAGCTTCTAAAGCAATGCACAAGCTTTGCATAACAGGAGAAGGCACAAATTTAAAAATTTTAAGAGAAAAATCGATAAAATAATTTTTTTAGGGGATTTGGTTAGATAATTTATAAATAGGGAATGAATAATCTGAAGTGAAGTTGAACATCCGTGAATTTCCTGAAGTTTGGCAGCGTTTTAGGATTAAAAATAGATATTCATCCTCATAAGAGTTTAATGCAATGGATCCGATTTTGGGTTGACTATCAAAACTGTGGTTAGTATTATGCTCTTTTATTGTCTGCCTTTTTGCGTTAGAGCTACAAACTATGACAGATTGTCTATTTGTTTCTCCATTACAAAGGTCACAAATACTCGGTCTATTAATTAAGGTGGTATAACCAGGTCAAAAAAAAAAATTTAAGGTGGTATAACCAAGTCAAACTTTCTCATTTCAGTCTTCGTTTGTTTTTGCTTTTTAGAAGTACTTTTTACAATATTTGAAGTAAGTATTTAAGAGAAGTTTTACCTTAGTTTATAATATATATGACATGATGTATGAACCATGTTGTTAGAGTTGCTTCCATATCAAGTTTTTATTGTTTAATGCCAAGTTGAGGTTACTATAAGAAAAATACTACCCCAAACCTTAATATAAGAGTTTGTTTACTAATTTAGATAAATTATAGAACATTGTTATATTACTTATTTATAACAAATATAGGTTTGTTTTCATAAAATATTATTCTTCATCATGATTACCATTTGATATAAACTCCATAATGTGTACAAATGATATAGTGATACTTTCGGGGGAAAATTATAAATTTGGGAGACAAAAGTGAATTGAGGTTTTATATTTATTACCGAATCAAATCTACAACTAGCTCTTATATTAAAAATCGGAGGTACTACTAGTATTCTACTATTGAGGGATCAGGGATTATTTGGCTATCAGAAAAGATTAGAAAAAGGGGTGGGCCTAGGATTGAGGCCCAAAAAAAAACTACCAAATCAGTATAGAATACATGGGCCAAGTCATGTATCTAAAGCCCATAAAATTCATTGGGCTAGGCTAGAATCTCCCATTTTCAAGTTTCACTCAACTAGTTCTTTTAATTATGGGTTAAAGGTCATTTTTATCCTGGAAGTATTGCCTCATGGGAAATTTTGCCCCAAAAGTTTTAAATATGGAGCAATTTTTCCCTGACCATTATTTCAATTAATTTTGTCAATTAGTTGACCAGATTTTGAGGCAAATTTGCTACTAAGTTGAAACTTCTATGGCAATTTTGTTGTTCATATCATTTTTGTTAAGATGCAAATTTGTCCTGGAAGTTTTCACTTAAGAGAAAATTTTCCCCTATATTTGGTCAACTAATGGTCAAACTTAATTGTGATAACGGTCAGAGTGGAATTGCCCCACTTTTGAAACTTCTGGGGTAAAATTGCCCCTAGAGCAATACTTCTAAGGCAAAAAAGGCCTTTTACCCTTTAATTATTATTGACTTAGCTACTAACAAGTTGTTGATTGAAGTAGTAAACGGATTCACTATCATAAGAAGATCACAAGTTCAAATTTCCAAGGTTATCACACTTTGACTGGCCTTTGAACTAGTCGAGGCAATAGGTCAAGGGTCAGTCAGTTAGCTCAAAGTCAACCCTGGGGCAAATCGGTGGGGATAAAAAATAAAAAAAATAATTTAAATTCTCAGCATAGTAGCATACCATCCAAAATCAATTCAATATCTTAAATCACTAACAAAATAATCATATGCTTATCTAACATTCTTTACAATTTCTTTGACATACTGACATTATTGTATCAACCTGTAATATCCCAAATTTCGGGACTAAAGGCTAGAGAATAAACCTGAATAAGGTAGACTACAAAGCCTAATTCAGGAAGAGTCCTAAGAATGATGGGCGATATAAAGACTCTCAAGGCATATGTGATTTGGCCCTACTGGGCAGAGGGCTTGGTGTTTGTGGTAGTATGATTAAAGTGTCGGTGTAAATGTGCACAGGACACATATACGATGGCATTTAGTTGGTAGAAAGATGCCACCCGACTATGTCATGAGGTATAGGACAAGTTAATCGAGTAAAGTATGCCGGTATGTGAGTGCACAAGGCATTTTCAGGGTAGACATAAATACCCTACGTTTTTAGAGTAGACATCGGTGTGTGGTGCTATGTGGGGCCTACACACATATACTCTGACCTGACATTATTTGGCGAGCCTCAAAATACGTGAAGCAATTCCAAGTAAGTCCTAAGTGAAACCCGAGTAGACACCAATAAAATAACTTTATTAAAGTAGCTTTAATGAAGTAAGCAATCATGACACCACTTTATGGTTGGCATCATAGGAAAGCGACGTGTCCATAATGATTGCACTCACTATTTATACTTTTGGGTTGGCACCACAAGGTGACACTTGTTCCTTCATCATGAGAGTCATAAAGTGACTTTTGTGTTGGTACTTTCTGGAGGTGACACCTAGCACAATAATTAAGGGAATCCACCGGTGTCTAGTCCGGTCGCGTACTTGACTTCCTGAACACCGAACCTGAGAGTCTAGGGAAATTGTCAGCCCACTTCTTCCCCTGACTAATTAGGGATGCCTAATAAGAGAGAGAAGGATATGGGACCCACTTTAGTTAAGCAAGTGACATGTGTCACCAAATCATTGAGGAAACACGTAGAGGTAAGCGTAGGCTTCATGTTGAACCGATTGGATTATTGTTTGGATGAGTTTTTTTAGGGAGGGTACTGTTCATATTTCATCCAAGGGGTGTTTCTAAGGTTTAACCATGTGTTTATGGTTAAATGATGATTTTGGAAGTTTATGTTTAAAGCTGCCTGAATTTTGTTTCTAAAGCCAGTTTGGTTGTGGTGCTTTTTTGAATGGTTAAACTTTATCCATTGGCGTTGAGATTTTCCATACTTAAAGTACACTTAAAGACCTTTAATTTGATAGGTAATAGGTAGAAATTGAATTAGTATACAAAGAGTTATGATTGTTTGAAGTTAGACTATTAAAGCTGGATAGATTTTCTGGCAGCAAGGTAAAACATGAAAGCTGGGAATTTTGTGTGGATAGAAGACTGTGAGAAGGATTTTTTTTCTTAAAATAAACTTAATAAGGGTTGTATAGAATTTTGAATCACCCCAATCAGAGTTTTCTAGAATTTCAAAGTTCAGTGAAAAATCCACTGCATTTACATTTTATGCGAAAATGAAAAGGTAATGTCAGTTAATGATAAAGTTAATTTCCAAAGGTCAAGTCAAGCTTTTGGAATTAGTGTAGGCCCATTAGCTACACATTGGACCTAATGCAAATATCCTAATGATATGATTATTCATCTAGGGCCATGAGGTGTCAAAAAATAAGCATCTTCAATGACTGAAAAAGAAAAGGTATAAGAAGAGGACTCAAAGACCAGAGGTAGGAGACTTACCTTATTTGCATATATTTGATATCTTTGCTTGTGTAGTGATATATGTGATTGCTTTACTTAATTGTGTAAAGCATATTTGAATAAATGAAGCTCTGTTTCTGTTTATACTGTGGCCATAATTATGTTGCATGAAATATTGAGCATGCAGAAATGTCATTATGGGGCATGCATCTAGTTAAAGCTAACATGTTATACACATAGTATCTATTATGCATACATTATGGTAACTGTTTCTTACTGAGATTCTCTCGAATCTCACCTTCCCTTATCAACAATTTAGACAGGTGAAAATAGGATGTGTGCTGAGAACAAAAAAGAGAACCGTAAGAGAGGAATGCAGTGGTGGAACAAAGATGGGAAGATGTCTGCATTTCACTATAATGAGTTTAGACACCCTAGTAGCCTTATACGGCTACATCATTTATAATTATTATGTACAATCCCTGTTGGGGATTTCTGTATTATAATCAAGTACATTGTATCAATAATATCAATATATTTATATTATTTCTGCATGCCTACTGAACTACGCGTAAGTACTCTTAAAAAGGTGAAAACAAAATAAGGGTGTGACATTTTTTGTATATAAGGTGGGGTCTTACACAACCGATCATCCAATGACACTATAATCAATCATTAATCATAAATATTCTTCTTAGCAAATTATTAAAATAGATAAATGATAACAGAATATTCCTACATAAAATCCCTTAATTATTAAACTAATAGTCATTATTATAAAAATTATCATTAACTTCAACTATTATTATCATCTACCCCATTAAAAAAATATTATTTACAAAAAAAAAACAACTGAGTCAACTCAACAACTCGACTGAGTTGATCAGGTTGGGATCAGGTCACCCCGGGTTGCACAAAAACCTGGCTTAGCGACTTGTTCGGACCGGTGTCATGGCCGAGTCGCCGGTTTTTGGGCTGACCTGACTGATACAGATTAGATAACAATATAAATTTTAGAAGTGCATTTATTAAAAGAGGTTATCTTTTACGGTGTAAAATCTAAATCTTGCAAGGGAGTATTTATTAATTATAATCCGAATATCAGTTAGATATGATAAAGAAGTGCAATTGTATTGCGCCGATTCAAGAAAGAGAGAGTACCAACCAAGGTGCTAAAAACCGGACTGGACATTGAAGTGATTGAGACACTAGGTCAAGGGTCAGTGGTTCAGACCGGGGTCAACCCGAGAGTTAGACCGGGAGTCAAACCGGGGTTAATTAAAAAATATATATATATATAATTTAAATGTTCATGTATACCATTTAAAAAACTACATAAGAGTTTTTTTTTCCAACCAATAGTCAAATATAACCTCGTGAACCTAATACCCAAAAAAGTATCATAAAGTATATAAGGATTTTACTCCAACCAATGCAAAATAGCAAAAATATTCCACAATACTTTGAAAACTCCTTGCAAATAAAAAAATTTCAAAGAAATAATTTTAAAAAAAGACAAAATGATGTCGTTTCGGATATAAAAAATTTTATAAAAAAAATTAAAAAAAGGGCAAACCGGTTCACCACGGGTCACCCCGGGTCGGACCGATTCAGATCGGGTCGACCGGGTCAGTTAGACCTTGATTTTTTGACCTCAACCGGACCAGTCCGGCGAACGGTTCACCAGTTTCTGGTCTGAACTGGCCGGTTCGGTCCGATTTTTAATACATTGGTACCAACATCAATTTATTTTATTATTAAAAATTTTCAATGTCATTTTTTTTATTTATGAACTTGAGAAGGTCAACTATGTCTTTTAGACCATGACCCTCATAAAGTTAATTTTCTTGCCAACGCATAAAGTTAATTTAAAGGGAAAAATATAAAAAAAAGAATTTTAAAATTGTAAAATCCAAAATAAAGTTTGTTAACAAAAATTGATAAGGGAATGATGAAACTTGATAAATAATTCACAACTTATTTTTGAAGAAATACCTAATTTAGAATTTTACGAATTTAGAGTTATTTTTTTGTCTTTTTCCCTAGTCTAAATCTTCAAAAATTTCAAAACATAAGGAAAATATCAGCAAAAGAATAAACAGGTTAGACACGTTTTTGATGGTTTGTGCAATGGACCATTTTTTATTTTCGGTACACCTACCTTTCAGGTATTTGGTGTTAACCTAAAGGCAAACACTGGATTTACCAGTATGGACCCCGACAACCGACTAGTCCTGACACCCCCATTGAGTAGGTCCAAATGCATGTGCTTCGCACATGTGCGGGGGAGAGAGCTCCTAGAAGAAATTCTCCAACTTCCATTTCCTGGTGACCCTATGGATTGAACCCAAGAACAAATTGTTGGGGCGCAGTTTACCTACCAACTGCGTCAACTTCCGCGGGTGGTTAGACACGTTTCATCAAAATTGATAGTAACTACAAGAATTCATGTTTCTTTTTATATTAAGGGAGCTTGAACCTCAAAAATATACAAATCCCTCCTCACCCGCGACCGGATCCTCTCAGAAGCTACTGTCTCAGCGTCCAAATCTAGACCGTTCATTTCTTTTAATATTAACCGTCCATTTATTTACCTTTAGAACACAATCTGACCATTGATTTCTTTTAATCACAGCCGCTCATTTTTTATTTCTAAAAGGCGCCCAGACCTTCTGCCCGAGGACCACCTTCTGCACTTTTGCGTTGATGTTGGCGGGAAATACTGTCAAAAGCAAGGTATGAGAAATATTTAAACCTCTTGTATTTGTTTTTATCTTGTTGAAATTGTTCCCTTGTCTTCAAAAGGCATTTGTGCGGATCCGTCTAAAGGTTCTGATTCTTGTTTTGTGATGTAACTATCCCATTTATGTATTTGTGCGTTGAGTATAGAAAATGGTCAAAAAGTTTTTTATGACTAATGTCACAAAAATCTTTATTTTAGGGGTTTTTAATGTGTAAATTTCTCTTCATTTAAAGTGGAGTATCCCACACAAAAATAGTGGAGGCTTTTTGTTATGAAATTCATAGAAGAGAGTATATTGTTCTTGCTTAATATTGGAAGAGATTTATATATTATCTTTATATAAAAGAAAGACTAATAATTATTTTTCCCGTTGGAAACGTTGTCACCAGGAGCTGTGTGCGGAGGCTATAGAAAGATTAATAATTTAATCTTGGTGCAATGTTACATCTTGGGTTTCTTCTCACATACCCTTCAAACATTTAACCAAGGTATTGTTACTTTAAAGTTTAAGTTCTATCTTGAATTTTTTTATTTTTGTAATTTCTATTTTATACAAGAACTCAGTGTAGTGCATATGGATTTATTTTGTAGGTTTCAATAGATGGAAGTTGCCTTGACTCCTAGATTAGGAAAAGAATTTGATAATCTAGATGAAGCATGGAGGTATTAGAATGAATATGCTTGTAAAATAGGCTTTAGTGCAAGAAAAAATGGGTTGACAAAGAGCAAGAAAGATAAAAAGACAATTTTTGCCTATAGATATGCGTGTTCAAAAGAGGGCAAACGAAGGCCAAATAAAAGGTGCACATTGACCACCAACCATCATCCTGAGACCAAGACCAAATGCAAAGTTGAAATGACAGTTAGTTTGGTGGAAGGTAAATTTAAGATCACCAGCTTTATTGAGAAGCATAACCACCCATTACATTTTCAAGAAACTGTGCATATGATGAGGTCTCAACAGAAAATACAAGATGCACAAGCAAACGAGATTGATTTGGCTAGGGATGTTAGACTTCAACAAAAAGAGACTTTTGACCTTATGATCAAGCAAGTAGGTGGACGAGCTAATATTGGTTTCACTCTAGTTGATATGAAAAATTATTTGAAGGTTAAAAGAAGAAGAAGTTTGAGGGATGGGGAAGTTGGGTGGTTACTGAATTATTTTGAAGAATAGACTACCGAGAACCCTTTATTTTATCATTCATATCAACTTGATATGGAAAATCAAATTGCAAATATTTTCTGGGCCGATGCTCATATGTTTGTAGATTATGCTTATTTTGGAGGTGTAATTTCATTGGACACCACATACTGCACAAATAATAATAGAGACCTCTTGCCATATTTTCAGGACTTAATCATTATAGAGGGATTGTCATTTTTGGTGCAGCTTTGTTATACGATGAAACTACATAATCATTTAAGTGGTTGTTGGAAACTTTTTTAAAAGCAAACAAGCAAAAAAGACCTACAACAATTTTTACTGACCAAGATCAAGTAATGGCAAGAGCACTATGTGAAGTTGTTCATGAAGTGAAGCATGCACTATGCTCATGGCATATTGGGCAAAACGGAATAAAACACCTGGGAAACAAAATGAAGGGTGGTTCACATTTTTTGCATGACTTCAATAAGTGTATGTTTGCCATTGATGACAAGTCACAATTTGAAGAAACATGGGATTCTCTAATATCATCATTCAATTTGGAGGACAACTCATGGATGAAGTCCATTTATGAAATCAAAAGAAATGGGCATGGTGTCATATGAAGCACTCTACTACTTTTGGTGTGCGTAGCACACAAATAAGTGAAAGTGTTAATGCAAATATCAAGAATATTACAGACCTAAGTGTTAGTATTTGTGAATTCTTCAAAATTTTTGAGTGGATTGTTGCAGATAAGAGGTACAATAAGATAAAATGTGAGTATGAAGCAAGGGAGAAAAAACCAAGATTGATAGTCCAAAGTTGACCTATCCTACACCAAGTTGCTATGATTTATACCGCCTCAATGTTAGAATTGTTCCAAGAGCAATTTGATCTTTTTTTTTGCCACATGTATATCATCTCGAGATGAGACAAGTCTATTGTTCACATATACAGGTACCATGGTTAATGAAGACAAAAAGTGAACATTGACATTTGATCTGAAGGATGATTCTGTATGGTGCAGCTGTAGGCATTTTGAATCTATTGGGATATTGTGTTGCGTTGCTTTAAAAATATATGAGGTAAATGAAGTGAGGAAACTTCCGAAAAAATATATTTTGAAAGGATGGGCCAAAGATGCTAGAGATGGTCTAATACATGACATTAGTGGAAGTGAAATACAAGTGGATTATAAGCTTTAGAGCACACAATCATATCGACAATTATGTCATATGATGATAGCATTAGCAGCTGAAATGTCTGATTGCCCAGAGACTTCTGCCTTTGTCCACAACTCTATAAAAAAACTTCAGAGAGAAGCAAAAGAATTTTGTTCAAGGCTAAGGAATTCAAATGATGATGAGAACAAGGAAGAAGATAGAAGTAAGAGCAAAGGTGGAAACCAAGAAAACAAGAAGACGGAGTTAGAAGATAAACTACACAAGAGCATTAAAAAAAGAGATGGAATAAAGAGAAAGAAAAGATTTAAGACTTGGCAGGAAAAATTGGGAAAGAAAAGTAGGACACTAACCAAAGAAAGAAGTGAGGAATTAGATGCTCCAATTTCATGTTCTGCACCTACAACATTGCAAGTACTACCTCAAGTGCAGTCATTTACTAGTATGTTAATGGTGGGTTTCTTAGTCCAAAATTAGATTTATTTTGTGATTTGTTTTGTTAGTGTATATCAACAAGAGGAAGTTTTTGAATAACAGTTTTTCATGTTAATAATATGTATACTTTGTCTTTGTGATTTATAGGTTCCCTTACATTGTCCAACATCATCATTGGAGGCATTACAAGAAGAGGAAATTATGCTACTAGGTACCAAAAAAACAGAGAAAGGAATTTGCACAAGTTAAGGGGAAAATGTAATTTTTATTAAAATCAATGTGTATTATACATCAAGATGTTAAATACAACTTTGATTTTCTAATACACTCTACTAAATCAAATATATTGCATTACATTTTTTTTATGACCCTATACTAATATCTACATTGCTCATCCTTCTTCCTTGTTCTTATTAGGTGAAGGTCCATCTTCCATAACAGCTTCAACAATGTCCATTTAATTCCCACTCGCTGAATCTCCATTTTCTGTAGCTTCAACAATGTCCAATCAAGTCCGAACAAGGGAAAGTCCATCCCCTATTGCTTCAGCAATGTTCAATCAACATATAGGACTTGGTAGCCACCACCTGCAATGACAATTCAAATTTCAGCAATCACAAACTGATTCAATCCATCAAGTTTCTTTTTGTAATACAAGCACAACAAGAAGTTCCATTTCGTATGACATGGTTGTGCTGCTGTAACAAATTGTACTTTGTTTCATATGAAGGCAATCAGTCTAATTTTTGCGATGTTGAAAACTGCAGTTTGGAACAATGTGTTTGACAAAAATTGGTGTCATATGCCAATGGACATTTAAAAAATTTACCAAAAGATCCCTGAAGGAAACATACATGACCAATAGATTTTTGCATCCTAATTTAATTCATCAACGCTGTAAATGTAAAACACAAGGATAACAGCAGTGGCTTCATGCTCAAAAGCACCCCCTCGAGCACCAAGCAAAATATCAACCTAGAACACATATTCAAGTCAGAAGCATTTTAAAGAGCCTTTGGAGGATAGCCTGATGCCCATACAACACAATGACAAATTTAAAGATACTAAGCATGGTCAAAACTGCTAGATTCAAATGTGCAATTTTTCTTAACTTTTCATACTAATTAATAAATTAAAATGCACAACCAGAGTCACTGTAGAGAAGATACATCATTACACTTCTATTTCTATTTCAAGAAATCATTTAACTTTCCAAGATGTACTCTCGTTCTGTGGCACCCACATACGAAACAAAAAAGAAACGTGGTTTAATGTATCAGAATATAATACACCTTTCTCCATCATAAAATGTTTCAAAAGTAAAATTTAAGTTAATGATATACACTCCAGCACTCACTTCATCAACAAATATAATGACAAGTGCAAGCTTGCTAGCAAATGAGAAAAGGGCTTTGGTAAGTTTCTCAGTATCTCTAAACCACTGCATCAACAAAATAACAAACGTCAGACATTTAGATTTTTACATCCTAATTTAATTCATCAACGTTGTAAATGTAAAACACAAGGATAACAGCTACAGGGTTGGGGTGCGAACTAAAATTTGATTGATACAAGATTACCAAAGTATCTTCTACAACATGAACAATGAGTGCAATATACAAGGGGACCAACATAATCAGCCATGCAAAAGCCAAATAATGGAAACAAACACAAGTTTGGATAGAGACTCCAAGAAAGCTATAATAAATAATTTGTTGAGACTCCAAGATCTTGCAATCCACTCTAATTTGACTTCACCAAAAAAACAAACTTCTGCTTGTGACTCAATTTACACTCTTGTACGGTACACGCAAATTCTCCCCAATTCTAAGCTCTTTGTTACTGCAGATTTTGTAGTTTCATTCACAAAATTGTCCAATACACAAGTAAATCTTCCCATAAAAAATAAGAATCTCAGTAATTTTAGACATTAAAGCCGAGCAATACAGATAATTGAATTAGGGAATCAGCTTGCTAAGGTTTGGTTATGAATTAGGATTAGATTCAAAGCTTTTTTTTTTGTTTACCTGAAAGAGTCGAAGTCGTACTAGTGAGGAGAATCGGAGCCGCGAGTGTTGGTGAGCATGAAGAAGAAGGAGGAGAAGGAGAAGGAGAAGGAGATGAGTCGGAAGACGAGGATGAGGGAGTTGAAATGACCCAATTTGCGTTCCGCAATAGTGGAGAGGAAGCCGGTGTTGGAGCGCGGTTGTCACCACCGCCGTTACGGAGGGCTTGAGGGGATCTCATAGTCGATGACGATGACGGTGGTGAGAATTGAAGAGACGCGAGGATTATGCTGGTGGTGTGTGAGTTTGGAAGAAGAAGGACATTGGAGTCTCGCGAGAAAGGGAAGGGGGTAGCAAGTCTAGTGCTTTTTAGAAATAAAAAATGAACGGCTGTGATTAAAAGAAATGAACGGTCCAGATTTGGACGCTGAAGGACGTTGAGACAGTAGCTACTGAGAGGATCCTGTCGTCTCCTCACCCTTGCCTCTCTCTTGAAATGAGTGAATTTAGAACAAACCATTTGTTTAAATATTAATATAAAATGTAGTAATAATTTTAATAGATAAGTTAAATTTAAAATTTTTAAAAAATAAATTCAGACAGCTTATAAAAGATTAAAAGACTACGACAAAGATAACTGATTTCGTCAAGGACAATTGAGTGATTTCACAAAAAATTTAATTTCAAAATAATCTATAAGCCAACCCGTAATAGAATTAAGCATTCTCAAGAGATTATTTTGGGATTCCCGTATTTTGGTGCTCCTTTCCTGTCTTTCCCCCTTATTATCAATAATAATTTGTCAAATTACTAACAAAAAATTTTAGAAAATACAATTAAAAATGGAAAAGATAAATTAATACTGCGAATTTATAAAATCCCAGATCAGAACTGAAGTAGGAATATGAGATTTCCAATTCTGACCAAATTGCCCTTAGTTCAGTTGTGAAACATGAAAGTGAAATTATTAATATAAATATAGATGTTGTTATTAACCCCTGAAACTTGTGCCCTCAAAACTATCCCTATTTTTTGGGATATGAAGTTGTGAAACATGACAATAAAGTCGTTAATGTAAAATATGATGTTGTTACTATATATACAAATGTTATTATCAACCCCCGAAACTTTTATCCTCAAAATTCTCTCTGGTTTTTGGGATATGAAGTTGTAAAACATGAAAGCAAAGTTGTTAATATAAAATCTGATGTTGTTAATATAAATACAGATATTGTTATTGACCTTTGAAACTTGCGAACTCAACTAAAAGCATTTTGATCATTTAGTCAGAATTGGGAATCTCAGATTCCTACTTAAGGCGTAACTTGATGAATTCGCAATACTAATCTGTCTTTTCCTGTTTTTAATTGTATATTTTCTAAAATTTTCCTAATTACAAAACCTAAACCCTTCAAATCTAATTATTCTTTTTTCGTATGACCCCGATATCCTGTTGGCAAAAAAAAAGAGAAACACCGATATCTTGAACCAACCTTACTTTAATTAGAGTATTTAGTGGGAGTTTTTTTTTTTAGAAAAAGACAAATGCAGTCCGCATAAAAAGATAATTAGGACAAAAAGACTCTAAGCCTCAGATAGTAAAATAAGAGTCAAGAAAATTATTGCAATGTACATTCAAATTCTGCAGTAGATAAATCCTGTTGAAAATAAAATAAGAAAGAAAATAGGGAGAATTACACTCAAGTCCCAATGATGAAGAGAAATAAAGGAATGGTCCCTGAAGATTGCAAAATGAAAAAATGGTCTTATGGAATTGTTAATACAGACTCCTGGAGTTGTTAACAAGTTATCAATATAGATACCTGGAGTTATTAATAGGACCAATTTTTCATTTTACAATTTCCAAAAATCATTTCTTCATTTATTTTTTTTCTTGGGACCTAAATATAATTCTCCAAATAACATATATCCTGATATATGCACTAAGATGATGTGACGATTGCTCTTTTTGATGGGAAAAAGAGTTTCTTCATGCAAATAACTTTCAATTCTTGTTGCGGACTGTCTGAATATACCCAATCCCGATTTTCAGTCCCAGTATTTCACTGGGATGTCATTTGCATCACCGTAAATCCTGATTTATTTTTTTAAAAAAATATTAAACTTAAAAAAAATATCATTATATTAGTTAAATTATTCATATTCTATTATTTAAAGTAACTATTTAATATTTAATAAGGTCATAATAATTACATAAATTGATCTAGAGTTAAAAAATGTCATATTATTATTAGTATTATTATTATTATTATTATATAGTTAGAACTAGTATCACGATATATATGGTTTAACTCAAACTAAAGATGTGATCCATATCTTGTCAAACATCTAGTTTAACTCAAATAAAGTTTATTATTTTCTAAAAAAATAATAAACTTAAAAAATGTCATTACATTAGTTAAATTCTTCACATTCTATTGTTTAAAGAAATTAATTAATATCTAATAAGGTCATAATAATTACATAAATTGATCTATAGTTTAAGAATATCATATTATCATATTATACAGTATATAGTTAGGACTAATACATGATATATGTGGTTTAATTCAAACAAAAGATGTGATCCGCATCTTGTCAAAGGAAAACATAATTTATGAGGTAAAAAATACAAAAATAAAATAATAACTTAATGTATGAGGTAAAAACTCAAAAAACAAACCGGGGTCAGGATTTAGATTGAGATCTCAAGGGTGATCCTAATTCCCATCCTGATCCGAATGGGTTGGGAGATGCCAAGATCAAAATGTTTAAGACCGAGTGTCACACCCTTATCAAATTTTTCATATTATCAGAAGGTTTGCGTGTAATTTGGTGGACAACATAAGAATAGTATCAAAATACTGATATTTAGTACATGACTACATTGAGGAATGCCCCACAGGGTTAGGTAATATATAAATTTCTCAAAATATTAAAAAATAAATACTATATATAACCACTGTCTTCGTCTCAGGAAACGTGCCCCTTAGTTCCCCGTGTCTACATCCTTGGCTTTCGAGCCGCTGGCACCTGTTGAAATATTTTATTTACAAAAATGGGTGAGATTCCAAGGAATCTTAGTAGAAATAAACTGTCGACATATAAAATGCGAGAATTAGACATGTAATGCACTGTATCAAGTAAAATGAAAATTCACATCAATTCGTGTGTGTACACAAAACTCAGGGCCAACAATCTAGGTGAAACCCCTACGTGTACCTCAGCCAAGTCCTTGACTATAACTAGGCAATACCAGTGTGCCTTGGCTAGGCCCCAGACCACAACTAGGTAATATGCCTCCAGTACGTGTTCATATCACAAAATACAGTAATACACATCATATAAATAGTCACATAGTATATGAGATATAGTAGCCCCCACCTTAATCCTTTCTTGCCTCAAATCATCCGCCTCATAAAACGTGCCAAGCTTAGGCTCCCAACCCGGTTCTAAAATATCAAATGTATAAAAATTAGGTTAAAACCCATTCATGTACCATTTTAGGCACTTTCATAGAGTTTTTTGTAGTTATATTAGCCTAAGGTGAAAATTTACCAAATTGTCCTTAGGACCCTGGCCCGGCCCCGCCGTACTCGATTCGGCTGTACTTTTTTCAAAATTTTGACAAGGGCTATTATGACATATTTTCACCCAAGAAACCCATTTCCAGAATCGAAATTACCAAATTCATTGTCAAATTACAAAAGTACCCTTAAAGCCCTTATTTCAGGGGTTTAAGGGTATTTTCGTAATTATGCTTTTTCAGGCTTTTCCAAAAAAGTAACCAACTGTAACCCCACCTAATTTCCTTTCCTAAACTCAATGGAACCATCAAATCTTTAAAAATCCAACTCTAAACCCTAGATCTCAGCCTGGCAGAAATATGGGTATCTTGCGGGTAAACTCGGGGTTTTTTTATTCTGACCCGCAAACGTGTTCTTTTCTATTCCTAATCACTTTATTAGCTATTAAATTAGGTTACATCAACCATTTAATCCAAATTTTGGCCACTTCTAAGGCCACTTTTCCAAATTTTACAAACAAAGACAATCCGATGAAATTTCATCGATTAAATTGTCTACAGCAGCCAGAATAGTCAATATATAAGAGTTTGGAGGTTACCTCAAGCTCCCACTAGCCTTTCCTCAATGTGGCTGAAATCCCTAGCCCTTCTACAATAGATTTTTGAGCCTCCAAACCTTAAACCACATGAAAGGGTAGCTTAGGAATGGAGTTATATGCATTAGGAACCAATTTACCGAAGAAATCACTTACCTTTGTAAGCTTTTTCCTCCTTTCTTTCTCTAGAATTTCTTGCACCTTCTCTTTCTATTTTCAACTGAAGCATGTCAGTTTTGGAGTTGAGGGAAGATGATGATTTTAATAATATATCCCAATTTAATTAATTAATTTTCCCAATTTTGGATTTGTACAAAATTTTGGCAGATTTTTGCGCAAATTTTGAAAAATATAACTAAATTTGTAGACATCATATCGAAGTGAGTCTAAAGGCTATAGAACCATTATTGAGTCTAATTTCAAGAAAAAAATGTAACTTTTAGCCAACTGAAAGCACACAATTCCAAGAATTTCAATATTTTCATGCTGTTCCAGAAAATAATCAATTTTGCTGGGTAAAATTCAAAAATCCTTAACTTTTTGTATACAACTCCAAAAATTATCCATTACCTATCAAATTGAAGTTTAGGATGTCTACTTTCATCCTGTAAAATTTCATAATTTTTGAACATCATTGGAGTAATGAAATGTATTGCAAAACAATACTGCCTCACTTAAAGCAATGAAACGGTAAGCACTTGCAACCTCAATAAATTCCATTCTTGTATACAGATTTCCCATATTCTTTAATTCACTATGTTGTTCTCTTTAATACCTAAGATATATAAAAAATATTAATGAATAAATTTAGAACACTTGCTAAACCAGGGCTTAGCAATCCACTTAATTTAGACTTGTTTTCAAGCCTCTAATCCCAAAATTCAGGATATTACATTTCTCCTCCCATTTAATAAATTTTGTCCTCGAAATTTGGACATCTACAACTTGGGGATTTATCCTATCTCACTGTGTAACTCATCCCTCAATTATATATACTTATAGAGCGTGAACCACATATTACCTACTATATGTGGATGAAGCGCTTATCAACACTTATGTACTCAACCCGTTTTGTTCTCATAGGTTATCCAACCTATTATTGTACTGATTGTCTATCAGGACGCTCAGCATATTAGTCTAGGCCTCATTGCCTTGTTGGAATAACGCCCCAATATAGGGATGAGCATGGACTGGACTGGACCAGGTTTGACATCAACCTAAGGTCTGGTCTTGAGAAGATCTCGGGTTGTACAACGCAGTCTGTGGTCTATTCTGATCTAGCACCAACCCGAAGTTGGGCTAGACCAGACTAGGTCTGGTGGACTACCTGGACTGGTCTAGGTAGTCTAAGACCTAAATTTAATATTTTTTTTATTTTTATTTTTTTTCTTTTTGGAAGGCAAAGTTTGAACCTATTAAACACAAATAGGACCACAAAAATACCTATAATAATATAAAATATGTCACAAAAAATTAAAACATCATAAATATATAAGAATATCCAACAACATTCAACAACAATAAAAAAATATGTTGAGAAAAAAGATTTAAACATGATAAATATAATTAAGATAATAAAAATACCTACAATCATATAAAAATCATCATAAAAAAATAAAACTTGATTATAAATCCTTAAAAAAACTCTAACATTAAATAAAAAATAGAAAATAACTTCTAAATTATAAAAATATTTTTTAAGAAATTGACCTGGACCAGACCGGATAGTCTAGGAGGTCTGATCCCTTGGTCTGGAACCCGGTCCAACCTGACCAGTCAGTCTAGTTTAGTCTGGTCCGATTTCATGATATTGCTTATTTGGACTTAACCAGACCAGACCGAACCAGCTCGGGTCAGACCAGACTGGACCGAACCATCGGGTTTTTGCTCATCCCTACCCCAATATACTTAGTATTATAACGTATCTCATTCTATTATCATGTGCAGGGTCACAAAGCCATGCAACACCATAATTATATTCAATCTATCTCGTTCATCTGCAAGCACATCGAGCATGCAATACAATCACCAAATTGTTATCATAAATCTCAGATAGTATTCAGCATTCATCATCAATTCCGTACACAGTATGTAGCGTGAAATCAAACACAGGGCCCACTGGTCATTTCCCACAGCGCTTGGCTCTATAGGCCTCATAGCCTCTTCGGGAATCAGCCCAGATCACATAATCACCCTTTTTATGTAACGATCCACCCCATGTCGGTAAGCCCAATCCAGGCCCAAGGGACATAGTTTCGGCCTTGTTGGTAAGCGCTAACCACCAGGCCCAAGGCAGGATATCTCCACCCCCTTATGGATTTCTTTCGCCTCCTCAGACTCGAACCTGCTACCTGGCGGTAAGTAGCAAATCCACACCAAGTCTGGTACCATTAGACTAACTATTGGACACCAAAATGCTTGGTCGCACTAGTTTAATTACCTCGACTAGTCACACCCCCCACAGTCACGCCACCCCTCCAAGGTCCGAAGATATGTGGCGAGGTAGACATAATCAGACTATCCCCGCTGCCCCCAATAGCGGGTTTCTTTCGCCTTCCCAAGTTTGAACACACACTCTGGGACTATAAGACCCATGCCATGTGAAACTTGATACAGTTTGAATGTTCTGTCAACCTCAAAACATTACTTTGGACACACTGGTCCAATGTCATCGCGCTAGGCATCAACCACAATGCTAAACACACAGGTCTTATAGCTTAGGGACATCTCTCTATGCAACCTTACATATTAGGTCTTACCTCCTCGAGCCTCGGCTCATCACCATTTTCAAACATATCACATTCTGTCGGTCTAAGGACTTACTAATCCGTCAGGTATTATGACTTAAGCACATACAATTCATCATGTTTACTGAATACATATCGAGACTAACAACCTCAAACAAATCATTGGTGCCCCAAAGATTAAGCATAAATTTATCATGCTTCCACTGCCCACTATGAGGTCTATCTCCTCATATGAGCTTTAATAATGTCATGATGATTTAATAAAAGTTCCACAAGAACCTCCCATGACACCTGACGGCATCCACAATCTAGATTCCTCTGTGCCCACTCTTGTCCAGTTTCAACTCAAATCATTCTAGGCCATTTCATATGAACTTCCACTATCAGTCCTACTCTAGGCATATTTACAAACAATACTTCCCTTAGCAGGGTACTCTACACACATTATACAAGAAATTCAAAAGCCACTCGTACATTCGATTTTCTATCTCAACTGAGAGACCATATTTAATGGCTACTCTTTGTTTTATCAAGAACTATTCTCATTTAATAAGGGAATATTCTATTATCAAGATCTTTCCTTATGCTAGATTAGCAACTAGCATCCTCAAAATACCTTAACATTACACAAATCAAAAAAATGTTTTCTCAAACATACCCAATAGGCTTGCTAAGAATCAAGATCAATAGCGTCTATTCTAACCTTCACGATACTCATGTAATAACCTCAAACATTACTAAAGATTTAACCCTATCCACAAGGTTCAAACTATATATTAAAACCATAGTGTAACCAATTCATATTTTGACTTAAGCATTATTTTAGCTTAAATCTGATTCAGGCCTATCATTAACCTTTTGTATCATTAGATCAGATCCTTTAGGATCAATTTCCGGTATGATCACGACTCATCATATAGCATCGTATATCGTACATACATTCCTTGACCCCATAGTGTTACTAAGGATCATTACTTAGCATGAAGAATATTCAAAATATTTCCTTTGCCTCAAATTTTCATAACTCATCAAACGGACCTTTCTGGGCAGTATTCGTCGTGATAGAACTATCTTGATTTCAAATCAATGCTTACATCATCAATATCTCCATGCGTCTAAGAACTCTTTAAATCATCTAACTTAAATGGTCACTAGTCTTATAGAAACCTCAAGACAATCACTATTCCTCAAGTCTCCATGACCCTGTCAACTCAACTTCCTAGGGGGTTACCCATCCTAGATTACCCTGGGTCGAATACGCTTAACTTTTGTGCCCTAGTGCAAAAACACAGATACCGGCTTTATATGCTTCCAACCACCGGTACCCTGAAATTACCCTTGTCTCAAAAATCATGCTTATTGTCTTCAGGCATCAAAAAATTGTGTATGGTCTACGTATCAGTGCCGATACATACACAATTATCAATTCTGACACCATTATCAGAACTGTTACTATTGGTGTTCTGATACCGTCATTGCGTGCATTGATTCCTCTATCCAGTGTACTAGTTCCACTGATATGTTGCTTGGGCACTAGTACCGCCTCTACGTGTATTGATACTACTGCTTCTTGATACTATCCTGATACTACTGATACCACACTGATATTATCTCCAGGTGCACTGGTACCACCAATACTGTCATCTAGGTACTGATATCACCTTTAAGTGCTCTGATACCTGTGTTCCCTGATACCACTGTCACCATCCTGATATCGCTGGAAGCCTCCTACTACCAGTGGTACCTTTCTCATATTGGTATTACAGCACTCGCTACCCTTCGGGTACGTGCTACTTCTTAAGTTTGATTAGCAAATTGGGAAGATATATTCCTTTAGTACCTCCTGTCCGTGCATATTTCCTAACACTATGTAATCAAGACCATATTATTATACCATTCTGTTGTCAGAATTGCCACTCTGCAAGAACCACTTGGGCTTATCCAGAATCGTTTTAAGCTCTGATACCAAAATGTCATACCCTTATCTGATTTTTCATATTATCAAAGTGTTTGCACACGTTCGGTGGGCAACACAGAAATAGCATCAAAATAATGATGTTTAATACATGACTACTTTGAGGAATACCCCGCAGGGTTAAGTAATATATTCAATTTCTCAAAATATTCAAAAGAAAAGACTATATATAACCACTGTCTTCATATCGGAAAATGTGCCCTTTAGTTCCCCGTGTTTATATCCTTGCCTTTCAAACCTCTAGCACCCGCTGAGACATTTTATTTATAAAAAGGGGTGAGATTCCAAGGAAACTTAATAGAAACATATTGTCAACATATAAAATGCGAGAATTAAATATGCAATGCATCGTATCAAGTAAAATGAAAATTCACATCAATCCTTGTGTACAAAAAACTCAGGGCCGACAATCCAGTTGAAACCTCTACATGTACCTCAACCAAGTCCTTGACTACAACTAGGCAATACCAGTGTCCCTTGGCTAGGTCCCAGATCACAGCTAGGTAATATGCCTCCAGCAGGTGTTCATGTCACAAACTATAGTAACACACATCATATAAATAGTTACACAGTAAATGAGATATAGTAGTCCCTATCTTAACCCTTTTCTTGCCTCAAATCGTTCGCCTAGTAAAATGTGTCAAGCTTAAGCTCCCAACCCGGTCTTAAAATATCAAATGTACAAGAATTAGGTTAAAACCCATTTATGTACCATTTTAGGCACTTCTAGAGATTTTATTGTTGTTATATTAGCCTATGATGAAAATTTACCAAATTGCCCCGTACCCGATCTGGCTGTACTTTTTCAAAATTTTGACATGGTCTATTCTGACATATTTCTGCCCAAGGAATCCATTTCCAGACTCAGAATTATCAAATTCATTGTCAAATTACCAAAATACCCTTGATAGCCCCTATTTCAGGGTTTCAGGGGCATTTTCGTAATTATACTTTTTTGGGCTTTTCCAAAAAAGTGACAAACTGTAACCCTACCTAATTTTCCATCTTGAACTCAACAGAACCATCAAATCTTTAAAAATCCAACTCTAGCCCCTAGATCTTAGCCTGGCCAAAATATGGGTATCCTGCGGGAAAACTCGGGGTTTTTCGATTCTAACTTCACAAACGTGTTCTTTTCTACTCCTAATCACTTTATTAACTATTACTTTAGGTTACATCAACCATTTAATCCAAATTTTGGCAGCATAACACTTCTAAGGCCACCTTTCCAAATTTTACAAATAAAGACAATCCGGTGAAATTCCATCAATTAAATGCTCTACAGCAGCCAAAATAGTCAATATACAAGAGTTTGGAAGTTATCTCAAGTTCCCACTAGCTTTTCCTTAATATGGCTGAAAACCCTAGCCCTTCTATAATAGATTTTTGAGCCTCCAAACCTTAAACCACATGAAAGGGTAGCTTAGGAACGGAGTTATATGCGTTAGAAACCAATTTACCGAAGAAATCACCCACCTTTGTAAGCTTTTTCCTAATTTTTCTCTCTAAAATTGCTCACACGTAATGTCTCTATTTTCAGCTGAAGCACGTCAGTTTTGGAGCTGAGGGAAGAAGAAGATGATTTTAATAATATATGCCAATTTAATTAATTAATTTTCTCAATTTTGGATTTTTATAAAATTTTGGCAGATTTCTACCCAAACTTTGAAAAATTATAACTAAATTTGTAGACATCATATCAGAGTGATTCCAAAGGTTATAGAACCCTTATTGAGTCTCATTTCAAGAAAAAATATAACCTTTAGCCAACTGAAAGCCCACAATTCCCAAAATTTCAATATTTGCATGTTGTTCTAGAAAATAATCAATTTTCCTAGATAAACTTCAAAAATCTTTAACTTTTTGTATACAACTCCAAAAATTATCCATTACCTATCAAATTGAAGTTTAGGATGTCTACATTTACTCTATAAAATTTCATAACTTTTGAACATCATTGGAGCAGTGAAATGCTTTGCACAACAATACTGCCTCATTGGAAGTAATGAAACGGCAAGCACTTGCAACCTCAACAAATTCCATTCTTGTATACAAATTTTCCATACTCTTTAATTTACTAGTTTATTCCCTTTAATACATCAAAGATATAAGAAATATTAGGGAATAGATTTGGGACACCTGCTAAACTGGGTATTAGCAGTAGACTTAATTTAGACTTATTCTCAAGCCTCCAATTCCAAAATTTAGGATATTACACCGGGCTACTTTGAACACCTTGAAAAAACTGGATAGTATTTACTTGGAGTTTTGCACTACTTTAAAGTTGGGGCAGATCACAAAGAGTGTTAAAACTCTACTACCAGTTATTTAATACTGAGGCATAATGTTCATGGTATTCCCTCCACTATAAAATTACACGCACTATGCAAAATGCTATATTTGACATCAGTTAAACATGTATTATCGCTACAGTATATTGGGTATGGTAGAAATTGGAGTAGTGAAAAAAAGATATTATGGCGTTGGTTACAAAGGACCTAACGCCATAACAGAATTTATTACGGCATTAGTTACAAACGACATGACATTGTAAAGAAATATAAAAAGAAAAAAACAAATTGGTTGACCCTAGGCGTTGCCACGTCACCGGCTGACCACTATCGTTTAGTCAACCACATCGTTGCCATTTGTCCCTACCAACTCAACTCTAAGGCGCCTCGTGCCCATGTCAATGCCTTGTTCAAGTAACAAATTGGATGCATGCATTCTGTGACAAAGGGAGGATTCAAACCCTTGACTTCATGCGCGTGCTGATATACTTTTGCCAATTGAGCTGTGACGAACCTACAATCTTTATTTAAGAAACTAAATAAATAAATATATATATATATATATGTATAATATTTATTTTTCATTTTATTTTTTCATGTAATTATTTGTTAAAACTTAATATATTGTTTATTCAAAAAGTAAAAAAGTTAATATTTTATAAAATAATATTTATATTATATATTTTGATTTTGATTTGTATTTAACATTTATAGTTTTTATTTATATATAATATTATTGAAAAACTCACATATTTTAATAAAAAATAAGCAACAATAATTTTTATATCTTTATTTTATTATTGTATTTCTATTATAATTTTTATAATATAACCTATTGGAAATTACCGACAAAAAATTATGTCCCTAACTTCATTTTCTAACAGTGAAAGGACCTATATTATGGAGTCGGTTAATAATGACCTGACACAATAAATAAATAAATAAATAAATATATTACAACATCATGCCAAAGCACAACTGATGTCATAATAGAAGGTAATTATTTAATTGATTATGATATTCGTTCTTATTTAAACTGATGTCATATTTGCATATTACGGCAACAATTATAATCATAATTGACATTGTATTAGGAATATAATTTTTTTTAACACGTTAAATCTATATAATCTCTCATTTGATAACCTACTTCATATACAACCAATTAATATACAACTATACAAATTTCTGACTTAAAAAAGGTCATTTTAATGTAACTATAATATTGTTATTTTTAAACTTTGTTTTCATTATTTAATTAAAATTTTTATATGTTATATGTAAAATATTTATTTATTTTTCAATATATATATATATTACAAAAAATTTTCAAAACATAACTTAAATCCTTTTAATTAACTACGGTGTCTGGTGCTTATTAAATTGAAGTTGTAAATGCTAATATGGCATTTGTTTGAAGTCCATCTGATGCAAAAATATCATAAGCCTAATTATGGCATCTGGTGCTCATACAATTGATGCCATAATCTAAATCACGATATCAAATAAACTTAAAATATAAGTAAAAATATGACATATCCATTACCGCTTTGGTAATTTAAGTAACTAATGCGAAATCATGTAGTTAAATTAGTGTTTTACACTAGTGATGGGCATGTACATTAATGCAATAATCAATATATGCAAAATGAAAATGGACCTGGCTTCCCTCCTCTGTCAGCCCGTCTGTTGCCTATCATTTTCTCAAAACTACACCATTTTGGTATAGTTTTGAGAAAAAGATGGAGCTGAACTTTTTTTCCCCCTAAAAAATGGTATATAGTATTTTGAAGTATTTTTCTGGACGTATCTAGTATTTTAAAATATTTTTTAAGTAGCATGCAGTATGCTAAAATAATTTTTAGTGTTTTTAACTCTATAAAATATTTTTTTCAATTGTACCAAGTGTGTTAGTAGATTGATTATAATTTTACCCTTAATGAAATTTTTCAGCACCAAAAATTACTTTAAAATATTAGGTGCTACTGGAAAAAAATTTTAGAATGGGTGGAAATCAATAAACCAATATCTTAAGTTTTGAGTGCTTGTTACTACTAAGAAAAATATATTAAATTGTAGTTAGTCTCCTAAGGCACTGAGAACAACTGAAAAAATATTTTAAAGGTTTAAACCACAAAATATTTGAAAATAATTTTTGGTGATAAAAAAATACATTAAGGATAAAATTGCAATCAATTTACTAACATACTGGGTACAATTGAAAAAATATTTTAAACTGTTAAAAGCATTATAAATTATTTTAGGATACTGCATGCTACTTAAAAAAATATTTTAAGATATTAGATGTGTCCAGAAAAATATTTTAAAATAATAGATACTAATTTTTTAGAATAAAAAAAATTTAACCCCATCTTTCTCTCAAAACTACACCAAAAATGGTGTAGTTTTAAGAAAAAGATAGGCAACGAACGTATTTGGCGGCAGAGGGGAGCCGGGTCCAATAAAAATTACCTCCAATATGCGTCATTATATCCCCAACTTTTAAACTCTTCAAATTTCAACGAGTCATATCTTCACGTAAAAAATAAAAATAAAATATGTATAAATATATAGGATGGTGAATATTATGATGACGAAAGAGATAGAAAAGTGAAGAAGTGGTGGAGTAAAGTGGAGTGAATTTTGGTGGTATGTGTTTGTAACAAGTATAGGATCCAAAGTGATTCCCTATGACCCTAAGGCCTGATCTACCCTACGAACATTGGTGATGAATGCAATGGAAACGGAGTCACATAAGTTTCGTAGGTAGGTAGGTTTATAGATGAGAGAGGGAGAGGGAGAGGGAGAGGCGTAGGGTTCTGGGATACCCTAATAAGCTAGCCTACCTTGTGAGGACCTCTTACCCTCATACCTACATAAGATCAAGCCTCTCTACTTCATCTTCAAGCAACCAATGTTGCCCTTGCAAATTGGTGATTATGATTCATGAATGAGACGGCCCCCATCACATATTATCATTATTTTTATTTTTATCTTTATTGTCCTTTTTTTATATAAGTTGACTCATTTACTTTAATTTTAAAGTTTTTATTAGATCTAATGAAACATGTTGGGAGGGATTTAATATAAAATATGTTGGAATTTTAACTATGGTTTATCATTCAATTACATATTAGATAATCTCTCTAGGTATGATTTATAAATAAACTTCCAAAATCGAGTGGCTTGATGAACTTATGAGTTTTAAATAATGAATCTAAAACAGAACTCAATGTTGATTAATGGGATTTCCAACTTGGTTAATCATTAGTTCCCCCTGCAGCAAGACCTGTGTTTGCTTTGCAAATGTAAGCATTTATCTATTTAAAATATAGGACTGCTTCTATCTGTATTTTATATTTTCTAGTATTTTTAATATAAAATTTATTTAGGGAGAATTGCTGAAAAATATTTTGGAAGCAAATTAATTGATGATTGCTACCAAGCGTGCTAGTGATCTTCCGTGTGTGCAAGCGATCTTCCGTTTTGTGCAAATCATCTTCCGTGTGTGCAAAATCCTTCCGTATAAATGTGCAAGCAATCTTCCGTTATATGCAATGGTAGCATTCAGTAATTAATTTGCTAAAAAGGTATTTATCAGCAATTCTCCCATTTATTTATCTCTAATTATATTTTCTCATATTCTAAAACACCCTCATCGCATCTTCTTTAATTCCATTTACCTTTATCTTATTTAATTATTATCAAAGGAATGTCAATATGGGTAAATTAAAAAAATTAACAAATATAAAAATATGTCTTATATTTGGGATCAAAATCAACTCTTAAATTAGACTATATGTCAACACCCGTTTCCATTTCAAAAATCGAAGAGTAATAAAGATAAGATTCCGTAGGCATATCAAAAAGTACAATTATACTAATAAAAGTATTCGTTTACAATCCCAATGTCATTCATCAACGAAATACGGAAAATATAGAAATACAACGGAAATTCTAACGTTTACAAGATTTCCCAAAATATCTTAAACATAAACTAATTATAACAACCAACCTTGACCTTGCCTCGAGACATGTGCCAATCACTTCTCGACGTCTACGCCTTTGCCTTTTGATACATTGACACCCACTGAGATGTTTATTTAAAAATATAATGAGATTCCGAAGAATCCCCATAGAGGCATACGATCAACATATAAAATATGAAAATTAAATATGCAATATACCATATTAGACAAAAATGAAAGTTCAATTCGATTAACATATAATTACCTCAATCGAGTTATCGACTACAGCTAGGATTTTCGATAGTGTACCTCAACTGAGTCATCGACCACAGCTAGGATTTTCGATAGTATACCTCAAATGAGTTATCGACCACATCTAGGATTTTCCGATATACTATTGTTGGGCACCGAACCACAACTAAGTACTGTGCCTTTAGCACGCAATCAAATCACAATATACAGTAACAAATACATACTATCATTCACATATTATATGAAGGATGGTAATCCCTACCTCAGTTTTATCAATTTTGCTTTTAGTGTGACTCATAAAACGTGTCGTTCCAGCTTCCAACGTGATCCTACAATATTAAATGTACAAGAATAGGTCATAACCTATCCAAGTATCATTTTAGACTCTTCTATAGTGTTTCTTGTGGATATATTAGTCTATGTAAACATTTACCAAAATGCCCCTCGAACCCCGGCCTGGTCCCGCCGTACCCGGCTCAATGGCACGTTTTTTCAAAATTTTTACTAGGGTTATCCTGACATATTTTCGCCCAAGGAATCCATTTCTGAGCTTGAAATCATCAAATTAAGTGTTAAATTATGAAAATACCCTTGACAACCCCGATTTAGGGTTTTAGTGGCGTTTTCGTAATTATGCTTTTTCGGCATTTTCCGAAAAATTAACCAACTGTAACACTACCTTTTTTTACCCATTGAATTCAATAGAACCATTCATTTTATGAAAATCTAGCCCCTTCCCCTAGAACAGTGCTAGCCGAAATATTAGGAAAAAAATGGGAAAAAATGGGATTTTGTGTTTTAGCTTCCAAAACTCATACTTTTCCACTTCTAATCCTTTATTAACTCATTTAAACACTTCTTAATCATGATTTAAAAAAATTTGGGCAGCATAATCCCTTAGGATTAGGGCTTTCAAAATTTACAAACTCAACCAAAAATCACCAAATCAACAAACACCAACAACACTTCATACTAGTATAAATTTGAGTTTGATGTAGCTACCTCTTAAGCTTCTTAGATCTTCTCACTCTAGGCGTCTCCTCTCTCTTCCCTTGAGCTAACAATGTGTCTTCAAAATCATGGTTTCATGAAGAAATAAGGTTTAGAGGAGGTTTCTCATGGAAGTTTACAAAGAAAAAGCTTAAAAACAATGTCTTACCTTAGCTTCTCTTCCTCCTTTCTCTAGAACTCCTTGGCCTGTTCAAGCACTCTCTCTCTCTCTCTCACCACTTCTCTCTTTTGGCTGAAATGAACAAAATAAAGGGAAGGGGAAGTGTTTTAATCAATTGCTTCATCTTTCCTCTTAGCCCTTGATTTTCCTAAGATTAAATCTTGTTGTGACACTTGTCACAAGCCTCCCTTCCTTCATGTTTATGACATACTTACTCCATTAGCTTCTCATTAGGTTGGAACCAATTTTTCTTCTCCCTTGGTTGACAAAAAACGTGCTCCCCCTCTTGCTCAAACCAAACCATTTGCTTTTCTCCAATTAAACCAACTTCATACTCCACCAAGAACTCAAGTAGTGAAATGCCATGCCTTCCATCATGCCTTCATGTTCATCCATCCCTTCACTCAAACTAATTCTTACCATCATATATTCAACATTTAATTCAACAATTCACTCAACCATTATCACCATTGACTATCATTGCCAAGTCCATGTAGCCTTATCATCATGACTATGTTCATGTAGCATTACTTTAATGCAATTGGACATGTGTTCATCTTCATAAATTATAATCTAATCCCCTCTTTATATGATAATGACACTTGGCATCTTTAATTCCATTAATCAATTTCTAACACATTTTATTTTTAATTTTTGAAATAATGTCAATTCTGACTGATTTTCTGCCCTAACTTCAAAAAATCATAACTAATTTTGTAGACATCATTTTGGAGTGATTCCAAATGCAATGGAACCCTTATTGAGTCTAGTTTCAAGAAAAAATATGAAATTTAGCTAGTTGAAAGCATATCAATACCATATCTCATTTCTTTGACTGTTGCTCCAGAGACTTTCCAAATTTTCTGGACTAACTTTGAAAATTCATATCTTTTTACATATAGCTTCAAATGATTCATATGGCCTATCAAATTAAAACTTGGGATGTCTACTTTCACCCTATAAAATTTCATAATTTTTACTCATCATTTGTTCTTCCAAAACCACATGACAAACTCACTGCCTCACAAGAGTTTTCACTGAAAACACTATTTACCTTTCAATTTCCAATATTTAATTCATTTGGCCTTAAATATTCACCATTTTATTAAATATATAAAATAATCACAATATAATCTTGGTGAATAAAAATTGGGGTGTTACACCCTACATTAAGGTTGAAAGGAAAAACATCTTTTTAAATGTATTCTTGTTCTTTTTACAAGACATCTGATAGTTTTAATTGATATGAAATATTTTATATAAGTTCATGTTGAATAATGATACTAATTAGAAAAAATAAAAATTGATATGATGTTTGAATTTATATAGCCAATAAAGAAAATCTTAAAATCATTTGAATTTTATGATAAATTTAATATTTTTAACTATTTTAATACATTCATGTAATTATTTGAGACCAAAGATATCAAGACTAAATGACTTAAAATACCACTCTGTGTCTAAATATAAGTCACTTATAGGAAAAAAATTTAATTCAAAATATAAATCACTTGTAAGATAATTAATGATGTTTTGTCAATTTTACCCATATTTAATTTTTATTGGAAAGAGAGAAAGAGGTGTGAAATCATTTGTAAAATAGAGAGAGACAAAAAAGTTAATAAAGACAAATATAGAAAAATTTATTAATTTAATGCATTCCTTAATACGTGAGAATGTGGTAATAAGTTACTTATAATTAGGCACAGAGTGATATTCTTTTTAAAGTTAAGGAACCAAAATGAAATATTACATAAAATTAAAGGACCAAATGTATATTTTTACCATAAAACAGTGAATTATATCAAAAAGAGTAAATTACATCAGATTTTAAATAGGAACAATATTGTAAAAGTGTAATTAATACCTCATTTAGTAGCTTGTCATAAGGATGACAAATTCCTTATAAAATGTTTCTCAAGATAGGATATATACTCCTTTGATCTTATTTATAAGAGCTCAATAACCAAATTACGCAGTTTAGGAAAGTGGTTAAAGTTAATTAAAAAAATAAATATGCATGAAATAAACTTTATTTTCCAAGTATACCCTTATTTTTGAGTGGCAAGTAAGAGAGAGAAATAGAGAAAATATGAGTACCACCAACTTTTTAATTAATGCAATACATATAATTAATAAGGAGTAAAAATAGAAAAAACTCGTTAAATGTTCAAACAACTTTTGTTGGGCTCTTATTAAAAGAATCAAGACAATTCAAATTTTAGGCTCTTATAAAAAGGATAAGAGGGAATATATAGAAAGAAGCAAGAAGATGAACTTTAATAAATATTCCATTCTTTTATTGCATCTTTTCCCTAATTAGGAATGCATAACCCATTATTTTATATCATAATCTCTTTCAGAAATAAGTAATAAGAAAATGATGCCAATTTCTTCCAAGAAACCAAAACTTTCCATGAAAAAAGAAATGTTCATATTAAAACCAATGTTGTGAAAACCGGACCGGATCGGACGGTCGGACCGATTGAACCGTTTCACCATTTAGACCATTTTGGGCCACTTCAAACCGGCTGTTTGGCCGGAAACTAGAGTTGAACCGAGAACCGGGGTGGTTGAACCGAGAACCGTTTATTAGTAATATTGATGTGTTATTGTATTATTTTTTAATGATTTTAATGTTTTAAAATTTGGGATTTGGGAAAAATAATACATATAAGCTTTTGTATGTACTTATTTTTAAGTAATGTTAAAATTTCATATTTATTTTTTATATTTATATAATTATATATACGTATAATATTATTTTTATTTGATTATCATGTTATCAATCCGACCGCCGGTCTGACCAGTCCGATCATATGACCCATGAATCGGTAGCCTCTTCGGTTCAACGTTCAGTTTGACTTTTAAAACATTGATTAAAATATAATCTACCACAATATCCAACCGTCGTGATTATTACTATTATCAACCCTAAGTTAGAATGCAACAGACAAAGCTTTGAGTGTACGAATTATAGGCCTACCCATTAGGGTTATTCCACTCTCAAGTTAGAAGCAATGGCTAAAACTACAGGACCAATAAATTTATTAATATTTTTCGTATACAAACCATGTAGTGCAAAGGATTATCAAACCACCAACATATAATTGTTTAACGGTAAAAGATTCTACTAAATTCTTCTAGGTCTTAACTTTGAGTCTTAGAGAGACACCTGTGTTGGAAGGGGAAAGGACAACCACAAATCCCAAATCGAATACCGGATAATAATATAAAAAAAAAAGTATTATCAAACTTTTAATCATGTTCAAGGAAAATTACCTTTTCATCCAACCAACCTAACATTAATTATATCTTATCTTTTTTTTCGTTTAAATATTATGAAGATCAAGTATAATGTTTAATTCGTCCCCATATGTAACTTTGAAGTTTGAACTCTTTACCTAACCAATTTTATTTTACTTCACCCATAAAGAATTAGTAATTATTGGGATAAATTATACATAACTCTTCGAGCTTTGGATTATGTACATATAATATCTCTAACATTTTAATCTTCACAATGAGCCCACTAAACTCCTACATTTATGCAAATAATTCCCATACAATTGAGTTTGCACAGAGCTTAAAGTTTCAAGAGTTATTTCCATATCAATCAAAATTTGGTCATCTGCATCCAAAAATAAAGTGTAACGGGGTTATATAATTGAGTTAGAGTATCCGCATAGACTTCTAAACTCAGAATAGTTTGTTGTCAAGAAAAAGAAGGTTATTCGTACATCATCCAAAATTTAGGGGAACTTCTTATAATTTTGCCCAATTATTATTAATTTATAATTACTGACTTTACATCATAGTACTGGCTTCACAATCTAGAATCCCGTATAAGTTAAACCAACAAGAGTGCGCGCGCGCGTGCGAGAATGGATATAAGACGTGATTTGGAAAACTAGATAATACAAGAATATTAGCATCATGATTATTTGTGCAATTTACCAAAGAAACCATGTTACTCTCGTCCTTTATAATAAATTCAATTACGTAAAAAAAATGACAACGTAATTGACCGTAGTCAATAAGAAAAAAGTTAGGTAAAGAACAGACGAAGCAGAAGGCAACAGCTAGATGATGATGATAATGACGACATGAAAATCAACATATCTCCTCTGCAAGTTTCTGGAGATGAAAAATTGTAATAAAGAGAAATGAACGAAAGAAAAAGAAAGAAATAAAGAAAAAAGAAAAGAAGGTGAGTGAAGCAATGTCACAAGTTATTAAACGATAAATATGAATGAATGAAAGTTTGCAGGAAAAAGAATGGAGTTCGTATTATGAATAAAGTCACTGCTCTTCTCTGCCACAAACACCCGTAACGTAGGCCACATACAGACAACTCTTTGATTCTCATCATTTCAATTATATCATTCACACACTGTACTACTACCTACATTGTACAACACACACACACACACACACACACACACACACACACACATGTTTGTGTGTCTGTCTGTGTGTCTCTGTTATATATATCTATATAAAGTGAAGTTGTGGGTGGCATGCACTATCAGATCTTCATGAAAATGGCGTATGATATTTTATCAGATCTGCTAGAAATTTGTTGGGAGGTGGAAAGAAAAAAAACCCAGAAAGTTTCAAAGTAACAACTTTGAGAAAACTGTTGTGCGTCGAAGAATAGAGACACACAAGTTTATGAATATATAATACTCCTCAATCCTAATTATAAGATAAAATTGATTTTTTTAAAGAAATTAAGGAAACTAATTAATTTATTTTAGAGTATTTTTATTTTTATTTTTTTCTTCAAACTAATTAGTTTAACTAATAAATTAATATATATTCTAAGAATACATAACATATTATAAACTAAATAACTTCTTTAACTTCTTTAATCTCTCCAAAAGAAAATTCAACTTTGCCTTATTCAAGACCGGAGGTAGTAATAAACCACGCGAGCTTAATAACAGTTATTGGTGACTGAGTCATATATATATACATGTTCTAGAAAGCAATGACAGAGATTCAAAGACTGGCAAAAACAAAAGATAAATAAATAAAGATAGGCCTTCTTCAGATATGGCATATAACATTAAACACGTTCGTTACAAAATCTCATGATTCATGATTAAGAATAATGATGAAAATAAACATGAAACTATGGAAGGAATGTTACATTCTAGGAAAGTGAGGACAAATAGATAACTCCAAACATACAAGCACCAATTGTAACAAACCAACCCTTAATTGGCGACCAAGCATTTCAACATGGTTTTGTTAGAAATATAAGGCATCAAATACTATAGGAGGATATTTGAGCAGTTTTTTCTGATCACATTGTTTGAACTTTGAACCATAATTTTTTCCTAAAAAAAGAGTATCAAGTCTCTTTCATTCAATCCAGCCAATATTAATATATACTCCATCTATTCCTTGATGTAGAAGTTTATACAAGTGATTCGCAGATACTAAAAAATCATCAGTTAAATTAGTCATTTGTAAATGTATGTTGACTTCCTTATAATTTCATCTCTAATCATTTGCATTAGATCTATCAATAATAAAAATTAAACCGTGAAACATTATGAATTGTGATCTTATAAAACCAAAATAAACTTGCTAACTAACTCTTCCGTTTAGTATCGACTCAGGAATTAAATACACACAAAGTTAAATTACTTCTTAATCTAATAAAGAAAGTTACAAGGTAGTGTTGTTACTTTCATGATACCCCCTTCAACCCTCGATATAAAACATATTTACTTAATTTATAAATGTTATATCAACTAACTTAAATTACTTTTTAATCTAATCAAATTAGATAAATATACTTTATATTAAGAAATGAGTATCTATATATATTTATAAGTGTACGTATCCCAGTGTCAAGTAGAGACAATGCCCCCCCAGTTACCATTTAAGTCATGGGCCAAGAAAGAAAGAAAACAAAATGGCAATGACATTGCCATCCACTTGATAAAATCCACCAACTTGATATACATATATATATATAATGGATGATTCAGACAACTCTCTCTCTCTCTCTATATATATATATAATGTATCAGACAAGTAGAAGAGGAGGGCATGTGAAAGAAAGGATAATTCAAGCATTCACGAAAGATAGACAATATGCTTCATTTGTATAACAATCACAAACAAGAATACGACAATAAAAATAACTGACACACACACACACACACATATATATATATATATCTATCTGCAGCAAATAATAAAGAACTGAAAAGGCAGAAAGCAAGAATTATCAACAACAATTAGATTTTGCTATAAGCAGAAATGACATGCCTGGGAAGTAACAAAGATATCAGGATTACTATTTTAATCTGTGTTTTGTTCACACTGGAACAATAATAAAATGATGGTAATGGCAACAAAAAGGATAAACAAATCAAGAAGAGGCTAATAAAAACATCAGTGAGCACAGATTAAGATGCTTATGCTGCTTAAAGTGAAGCATATCTAACATTCACTACACATTATAAGAGCAATTAGAAAAAACCAAATCACTAAGCATTTCATTTTGGCCTTTTGTTCATACAAAATGACACTCGCCGAGTCTCTGCGGATGCCCCAGAAGCATAATTTGTTACCCGCTATAGTATCATTCCTACAACTTCCAACCCTTAACCCAAACATCAAAATCATAAATTCCAGGAGAAATCACTGAGGTCCCCAAGGAAGTAAATGTAACCACACAAAAAAAAAAAAAAAAACACAATAACAAGTGAGCAGCAGATACCTCTCGTCATTTCCTGCACTAGAATTTGTTATTGCATCAAGTTCATATATTACGAAACTTTTTTGTGACTACATTCATTTCACGGAACCTCACAATGATTTGTGTTTTCATTCATACCTCAGACTCAGACTCCTGCACCAACAATGTAACCGGAAAAAAAACAATTGTGAAAATGTAGGATCGTAAAGAAGGGACACAAACAAAAGCTTCACAAAACACAATGGTGTGTGTGAATTCCACACAGGAAAAAAAGGAAATCAAAACACAATTTGTATAATGAATATGGGAACTGGTATGATTACAAACTGGTATTAAAGTACAGCCATGAATGTGACCTCACAGCTACTTTTCAACGTTTAAGAGTGTAAAGCAGCTGTGTTTCTTTCCAATTTGTACTGAACCAAAAACACCAATAAAAGCTGGAAAGAATAGAACCAATGTGTGCCAATAATGTAAAATAATAATATCATTAAAATGGCAATAAGATGCTCGCATACACAGAAAGAAGCACATTCAATACTATGTAAAGAAATACAAGTTCTCAACCATATATAATAATATAAAAATAAACTGAAACTTTCATGATGAACAATACTTTTTTACACTGTAGGTTTCCCCATTTTGACACATTTAATTACTTACAGGAGGAAAATTTTGAAACTAATTAGTGTCATGAGTGGATACTGGGAAAAGGCAAACAGTATTATATTATAGTAATAGTAGGTACGTTGTAGCCTATTCATGAGGATGATGAACATTAAAAAAGCTCACGGTATTATTTTAAATTCTGTTAGATAATGTAATTCCCTTGTCATAATTTACTGTTCATCAAGGCAAATAGGAGAGAAAGAGAGTTATATATATATATATATATGAATGAGGAGGCCAAGGGATAGAGTGATATGCATTTTTAATTAGGATAAAAAAGATTACAAGCTCAGAAGATGATGATGAACAGATTAGTTTTTCCCAGAAGCTGCTTCAATAGTTAATCAGCAGATGAACAGCAAATAAATTAGAGCTTACATTTTTTATGGTTAATTTATTGTATTACCATAAGTTGATCCTCCTCCAAGTAAGCCTCCACCTGAAGCTGCATACATATCAGATGGATCCAGTATTGGTGATGAAGATGAAGCCCCATTTCCTCCTCCACCTCGGCCGCCTCCACTGCCACTGAGATGGAGCTCCGACAAATTCGGATACACTTCCCTACCTTCAATCCCTTGATCATACAGAAACCCTTTGAACACATGCCCACAAATCTTCACAGTAGCCTGATATGCAAACTCATCCTGTCCGTCATCCACCGCCGTCACCCGAACACACTTGAACACTGCCGGAGCCCGGACTTGACCCGGCAATGACTCCTTAAAACCCGCATCTGCACACAAGTTCACCCAAAACCCTACTCAATTTCTCACTTCAATTCGCTACCCTAAAAACATCCATCAAATTCTCTAAATTGCAACTGAACATTTTGTATAGACATATAACCAATTCAAAAACTATAACAAATAAAATCATTAGCATGAAATATAGATGTACATATACATATACATATATATTAAGCTATACACAGACCTTGGTGGCTAGAGCTAGTGTCGAAGCTTCTAGGAGGAGTGGTATTAGAAGTGGAAGTGTGAGAATTTGCTGTGGTTTGTTGTTGTGATGTGACGAGTCTAGGTTTCTTGGCACCAGAAGTAGCACCGGTGGATCCACCACCACCAACGGCAGGGGTTGCCGTGGCCACCGCAGCGGCCATCATGCGGCGTTCCCTCCGACGGGACTCCGGCACCCACGTGCTCTTCACGTGAGTAGGGCAGTCATAATTCCGACTCTTACAGCATGTCCTACACCTCCTATAACTACAATCCTTCTTCGCTTGGTTCCCACAGTCTTGACACGTGGCCTGGCCGCCGCTGTTCGCCGCGGAGACGGTTAATCCATTCTCGTTCTGAACCAGATTCCCGGAACTATCATTCAGCTCAAACATCGTCGTACCTTGTTTCTTCAAATAATGACCATGTCCAGATTCCTGGTCTTGCCATAGCTGAATTGCGCCACCTCGGCTTCGATTACTCATCAATGTTGCTGCCTCGTTGTTCTCTATGTTCGCCGGGCTGAGACACGGCGTAGCGGTGAGGAGAGGAATAACGCCGACGCCGAGCGCGGTTGCAGGGTTTGAGCTATTCACGGAATGAGGATCGGTCATAACTGACGGGTCATGGTGGTGGTGGTGGTGAAACGACGACGCCGGAGCCACCACGTAGAGATCACGGAGGCCGAGCATGCCGCCTCCCACATCCTGCGCGAGACCGTAATTGATCGACCTAGTGGCGGCGCCAGACCACATTCCGGAGGTAGAACCAGCGGCGGATCCCACGGCCGCGGCGGCGGCGGCAGGGCCGGCATTAAAGCCGAGGGAGAGCTCGTCGGCGGGGACAGCTCGGCCGGCGGAAGAAGCTACCCAATCAGCAAAAGCGCCTGAATCAGAAGGCAGCCTCCTTGCGGTAGCCACAACTGAAGATATATGAAAATCTCTCTCTCACACTCAAATATGTGTCTCTGTCTCTATATATTCATAAAAAAATAAATACACAAACCAACAAGATCTTGTTTCTGAAGGTAGGAAGGCAATTTTTGTAATCAAGTGGGGTCTCTGCAAATTTATCAGAGGGAATTTGACGGATAGATAGATTAGATCTTGTGGGTGGATGGACCTTTTAAGTGTGTTGGGTTTTTTTTTACTTCTCTCTCTAAAACGAAGAAGAGAGAGAGAAACGAACTCACTTCTCTTCTTCTTCTGGTTCTGCTGTTTCTGCTGCTGTTGTTTCTTGTTCTGCGATGAATCTGCTTTCTTTCTTCTGCTCCTTTTTTGCTGCTGTTGGTGTTGGGGGGATTACAACTATATCTACTACGACTCTCTGTCACTTTGGCTTCTTTTTACAGAAAAAGGAAAAGATTTTTGGGTTTTAGAGAGAGAGAGAGAAGAAAACAGAAGTAGCATTAGTTGTGAGAGACCTTTCTTGTTACTCTGTATTTACTGCCGTTGTTACTGCTTTTGTTGTTGCCGATCTCTCCCTCACACACACTCTCTCTCTCTATATCTCTCTCTCTCTCTCTCTTATCATCACCATCATCACTATCATCTCCTTTTATCTTTCTCCTTCAATCTTGTAGCTTCGTTCGTCTCCTCCTTCAGAGCTTTGTTATTTTTCTTTCAATTCTGCTTTTTTTTTCTCTCTCTCGCTTTCAAAGCACAAAGCTTTTTTCTGCTCTGGGAGTAATCTCTGTATTATATCTCAGTTTTGTTCTCTCTAACAAGACTAGTAGCAACAGGGGTTCCTATAAAGTAAAACAGAAGAAGGTGGGTTCCTTCCAAACAGGTCTCTCTCTCCAATTATATAAGCCTGATAAGGGATAACTATTCTAGTACATAGAGAGAGAGAGAAGAGCGAAGAGTTTTTGTTGTGTAGTTTTTGTAATTTTATGAGAACACTATCTCTCAAAAATCACGAGGCCTCTCATTGCTCCTTTGGCGCGTGGTGCGTTCGTCCCCCACAAATTTTGGTTCCATTTTCTTTTTTAAAAAAAAACTCGCTCTTAATTCTGTGTTTGAGAACCTCCCCATCTTTGAATTAAGTAATGGATTGGTTCTAACATGTTATAATAGAAGGAGTTCATCTTCCACTGTGTGAGGGACCACAGTTTGGAAGTGCTGTCCTTTTTCCTTTAAAGTCTGTAAGAGAGATCTTAATAATCCAGATTTAATATATTTTTATAATAATATTTTTAATACATTAATATAATAATAATATTTTTATAATATATTAAGGACTTGTTTGTTTAAGCGTTTTATACAGTAAAAACGCACTTATTACGCAAGCCGAGAAAAAACTCCTCTCACATACTTACCTCGTATACCGTGAATCACGAATTATAAGCACGTTTTGGACAAAAATAAGCCATTCCAAACGCACACTAAATTTGAATCGTTAAGATCTTTATCTCTGAGAGGGAAAAGTATAGTTCTTTTCCATGAAGTAAAAGGACCGAAGCCAGATCCCCAAAGTTCACATTCCTACTGGGCCCACATTTGGGTATGATAAGGTATCGAACATAGTACTCGTTTGGGATAGCTTATTTTTGGATAATAATTACTTATAAATCATGATTTACGATATACGAGACAAGTATGTGAGATGAGTTTTATCTCGACTTATGTAATAAGTGCTTATTCTCAAAAAATAAGCTAATCCAAACAAACTTAAGCTGTGTTTGGAAACAATTTTTGGACAATAAGTCCTTATTACGCAAGCCGAGATAAAACTCCTCTCACATACTTACCTCGTATACCGTGAATCACGATTTATAAGCACTTATTGTCCAAAAATAAGCTATTCCAAATGAGCACTTAATTGTCTCCAATATGAGGTATATGTGCTTAGCGGAAAAAATAGTACATCTTCCAGTCCTATTTATAAATAATTTTCTCTTTGATTGCGCAAAACGAACTAATAGTTAAACATCACAATAATCATGAGTCCAAAATAATTAAGAAATTTTAATTTTATTTTAAATTAACTTTTCCTTCTTCCTTAGAATAAGGAGTTTATTTTTATTTTTTACCATAAACATAAATGAAATATCACAAAATCACAAAGATAAAATTGTTAACAAATTTGGCTTCCAACCAAAAACCCCAAATTTAAAGGAGAGTCAAATCAGAGGTAAGGTAAGGGTGGAGGGGCGAGGATGTCTAAGGGCCCGTTTAGTTCGATCCCATTACACCTTGCAATGCAGTGTAATGCGATGCAACAGTAATGCAATGCAATATTAATTACAGGGGTAATCTTTGGTTTAATTTTTAAGCAAGGTGCAATGAGTTAATATTTTAACAATTATTTAAAATTAATATATTACATAAAGTCTATTTTACCCTTAATATAATATTTATAGAAGAATAGGTAAGAGCTACGGCAACGGGGATGGAGAAGGAGTTGGTCGTTGTGGCGGGGTAGAGGGGGTTGCGACAGAGGAGGAGGTAGTGGTGGTGACTATGGACGGGTGGTGGCGGCGGAGTAGGAGGTAGTGGTGGGTTGCAGCAGAGGTGGTGGCAGCGGCGATGGGTAGGAGGCAGATAAGGAGGTTAGAGTGGCCGCGGCGGCAGAGGTCTGGTGGGGGTAGGGGTGGAGGAGGAGGTAGTGGCAGCGGTGGCAACAATGGGGGTGGCGCCTATAGCTGTGGAGGAGGAGGAGATAATGGCGGCAGCAGGGGATAGAGGTGACGGCAGTGGGGGAGGTAGTGGTGGCGACAATGGACAGTGGAGGAGGAGGAGGAGGAGAAGGGGGTAGTGGCGATAGCAATTGTTTCGTGATGTGACAAGTGAAATGAGATAAGTGAAACAAAGACACAGAAAACTAAATGGTAAATTGGACTTTTTTAACCATACAATGGGATGGTAATAATGATTCATAGGAGGGAAGTATGAATGAGGATTACCAATTTTTTGGTAATCATCATTACCATGGTAAACCCTATTACCATACTAAAGAGCAACCAAACAATATTCTCTTGGTAATGCAATCATGATTTTCATTGCAGGCATAAAATAGGATTGAATCAAACGGACTTTAAGTTCCCTTCCTTCCAAAAATTTCAACCAAATGAGAAAAGGAGACGCTTCCACCCCCTCCCCAACCAACCACAAATATTGTTATCAAGTGTTCCATGTTTACAAAAGAGGTAGTAGTACCAAGTCTAAGACAAACAAATTATTCTTGTAAAGCCCATTAACTTCTATATGGTTGATGCATAGATGTACATAAAATAGATTATGACAAATAAGCAACACTACGTTAAAATTGTGAATCCAAAGAATTTTTTGCAAACACCAGTGTATTAATACATAATTATATATACTACTTCTTCTGCATTTGAAAATTGACGTATTATGTGTCAACACCCGTTTTCATTTTGATAATCGATGATTGATAAAGACGAAATTCAATGGGCATACAGAAAAGTACAATTATACTGATAAAAATATTTGTTTACTATCCCTACGTCATTCGTCAATAAAATACAGAAAATACAGTGGAAACTTTAATATTTACATAATTCTCCAAAATATTTAAACATAAACTTATTATAACCACGATCATGTCCTTGCCTCGCGACACGTGCCAATCACTTCCCGGCATCTACGCCTTTTCCCTTTGACCCACTGACACCCGCTGAGATGTTTATTTAAAAATAAGGTGAGATTCCAAAGAATTCCAGTAGAAACACGCTATCGTTCATAGAAAATTCGAAAAGTAAATATGATATGTGACATGTATGCACCAATTAATGAACAATATAAATACATCATCTGCATATATACATGAGTAGGGCCCAACCCCACTATTCTGCACTGGTTGGGTTCTCATCAACTTTATTATAAGTACCTCTGGCACTACTGGCCCCTCTCTGGGTAAAGCATATTGATTTATAAAGTACATTTACAACAATGGCAACCACACAATCATATAACTATGATATGATGTATGAAGGATAATGTTCCTACCTCGAAGCTATATAAAAACCTTTTTAGATGTGTCTTGAAATATGTGTCGTGTCTAGATTTCGACTCGGTCCTAAAATATTAAATGTATAAGAAATAACTCATAACCCATCCGAGTATCATTTTAGACTCTTCCATAGTGTTTCTTGTGAATATATTAATCTATGGTGAAAATTTACTAAAATGTCCCTGATACCCCGGCCCGGCCCCGCCATACCCGGCCTGATGGCACGTTTTCTAAAAATTTTGACTAGGGCTATCCTGATGTATTTTTTTCTCAAGAAATCCATTTTCGGGCTCGAAATCACCAAATTCAGTGTCAAATTACGAAAATACCCTTGACAGCCCCGGTTTAGGGATTTTCAGGGGCATTTTTCATAATTATGCTTTTTCGGCCTTTTCCGAAAAAGTGATCAACTATAACCCCACCTATTTTTGCCCAATGAATCCAATGGAACTATTTATTTCATAAAAATCCAGCTCCTACCCCTTGAAATGGTGCTGGCCGAAATATTCAAGAAAAATGGAAAATTTGAAGTTTTGTGTTTTAGCTTCCAAAACTTATACTTCTCCACTTCTAATCCCTTATTAACTTATTTAAACACATCTTAAGCATGATTCAAAGAAATTTGGGCAGCATTACCCCTTAGGGTTATGGCTTTTCCAATTTTACAACTCAATCAAAAAATCATCAAACTAACAACAAACTTCAAAACCAACTTCATATAAGTATTTATTTGAGCTTGGTGTAGTTACCTCTTAAGCTTCTTGATTCCTCTAGCCTATGCGTCCTCTCTCTCTTTTCCTTGAGCCAACAATGTGTCTTCAAGATCACGTATTCATGAAGAATCAAGGTTTAGAGAAGGATTTCATGACAAAAATCATAAGAGAAGTTTAAGAAATCACTTCTTACCTTAGATTTCTTCTTCTTCTTCTTTCTAGCTCTCAAGGTCTCCAAACTCTCTCTCTCTCTCTCTTCTTCCTCTAGTATTGGACGAAATGAACAAAAGAAGAGGAAGAGGATGGCTTCATAAAATTGCTCCCCTAATTCTACACCATTGATCTCATCAAAAGTTGTTATGGTGACACATGTCTTCCACCATACCTCCATCCATACCTTCACCCATACTTTAACTTACTTGCTCCATTTGGTTTCCATTAGATTTGAACCACTTTCTTCCTATTAGTTAGCAAAAAAACAAAAAAATGTGCTCCCTCTTGCTTCACTAAATCACTAGCCTTTCTCCAACTAAATCCAAACTTGTAGTCAATTTCATCAATTCCTTTACTCAAGCTAATTCCCATCATGCATTTTACCATAACTTCATGAAATGTACACTCCACCCTTGTCATCATTATCATGTTCATGTAGCAATTAGGCACGTGCTCATGGAATTCAATTTTTCTCCCTCATTTTCATGTGATAGGCTAAATTACTAGAGGAAAGGAAAGGAAAAATGATTTCAACAATTCCATAATTTATTTGAATGAATTATATATAATTCTCTCTAATTTCACAATTCTTGATTTGTTCCATTAAGAATAATCAATTTATACATTTTTCTTTATTTTCCTTGGTTAATTGAAATTAACTCCAATTAATTGGAAATAATTAATCTTGGGATAAATTGGCAAAATTATGATTTTGCTATCACCTTTGTAATTTAATTCCTTTCTTGAATTAATTTACCCATTTCCTCATGAACATGAATATTTCAAAATTCATAAGATCCAAATTTCATGAATATTCACCATTTTATTGAATTTCTCAATTAATTACAATATATTTTTTATGAATATAAAATTTGGAGTGTTACATTATGTTTGAGGCCAAAATAATCTTCTATATTAGATCTTATATTTAGGGTCCGAAGGATTAATATAATTTGTTCATTGTTTTATTCTTGACTCTACAATTTTTTGAGACATAAAATTTGAGATTTAACTAGGATGCTTCAAGATAAATTGGGAGGCCATTATTAGAGCCGGGAAATTATAGGTCTGAGCCTGTCAAGAGCTGAGTTTATGATTTAGAATGTCCAAAAGAAATCAAGCCTAAAAGGGCCAGCCCTATAGGACCTATAGGCGCTTTTAGGCTCGTTTAATTTTTGTTTTCCAAAATTCGGCTAACTCAAACTGCCATTTGGCACTCTGACTCTTGTCTTTGGAAGAGTGAAGACTGGAACATAAACACACACATCCAAATTCTACAGTTGCAAATGCTTCAATTGCTAGATCATCAACAATTACAACTCATTCTTTTTACATCTCTAATGTTTCCACAATTTCCTTTGTTAATGCATTTGATGTAAGTTTTAAATTTGTTTGTCAACAATTACAACTAATTTTTGTTACCCTATTATTTACTTGGATGTTTTATAATGGTGTAGGATTATCAAGATATTTATGCAAATATGGATCATTCTTCTTTGAATAAGTCTGAATTGGAAACATATTTGAAAGAACCAATACTTAAGGCCGACAATTAGGAAGATTTGGATGTCTTGAATTGGTGGAAAAACAATCAACAGCGATTCCCAATTCTTTCAAGGATGGCGGTTGATATCCTTAGCATTCTAATTACCAAGGAACGAAAAATCGGATCGGGCAATGAACCGGTCACAGCACAGGTTCAAGGGTTAATGGGTCAACCGGGGTCTAACCGGTAGTTGAACCGGTCATATTAAAATATTATAATTTATTAATGACAATATATATTAATATATTTTTAAACTTCTATAGATAAAAATAAAGATTTTTAGAAAAAAATACTTAAAATCTATTAGTATGAGTTATAATACATATACTTATGCAATGATATCTCATTTTCTATAATTATTATATCTTTTTAAATAATTTTTTTCATTATCTTCTTCATTTTTTTAGATTTTTTCTTTCTTTATCTATTTTTCTTTTCATTTTGGTCTTCAACTTCCAATTTTCCCCTAAAAAAAGAAAAAAAAACTTTATAAAAAAATAAAAAAAAGAAACCGGTCTGATCGATTGAACCACCGGTTTTAACCGGTTTCAGACCGGTTCAATCATCATACTAGACCGGACCACTGACCGATTCCCGGTTCAACCGGTCGAACCGGCCGGTCCGATCCGGTTTTTCATACGGTGCCAATCACTGCAATTGCTAGTGAATCAGTTTTCAGCATTGATTCTCGTGTTTTAACAAAGTATAGGAGTTCCATTCTTCCAACTAATGTTCATGCTCTTATTTGTACTCGCAATTGGTTGCATGGATTCAAATATGATCGTGATTTGGTAATTTATATGTATTTTACTCTAGCTATTTCATTTACACTATAAATTACATATAATGGTGATTTATTATTTGTTGCAGATAATGGAGGTGAAATGCATATGATAGTGGAGAAGAAATGAAAAGAATGGATATTTTTACCCCTGAAGCTGAAAAGGGGCCTACTTATAATGAAACACAATCAAATGTCATTAAAGACGTTGATAGTGATGACAATGTTATTCATATTGTTTAATGTTTAGTTTATAATTATAACTTTACTTGCTTATTTATTTTATTATGGTTTGTGTACTTGTGGTTGTGGTCTTGTGGACTTGTAGTTGACTTGTGGTTGTGTGTGGACATTAATTTTGGTTTAGACTTAGGTATTAGTGTTTGTGTTTTGTTAAACATGGATAATGTTTAATGTTTTAAGTTAGTTTTGATATTATTTATATTTTAAATTAGGTATTTTAGTTTTCAAGTATATAGGTAGTGAAAAGGTGCTAAACAGGCCCAAGCCCACGGGCCGGGCCAAGAAAATCTGCTCCTTTTTTTGAGAACCAAGTTTTAAAAATTGTTTTTGGAAATAAGTTTGTGAGGGGCTGGCCTTGCCGTATTCTCAGTGCTAGCCATTATCAGTCATTTCGCTCTTGCTTACAAAAGGTTTTCAAAACAATTGTTTTTAGAAACGAGTTTTGAAAATTTAAAAAATAAAAAAATCTATTTGGATATTTGTTTTAAAAAAATCTGTTGTCAAAATGATGTAGCAGTAATCTTCACCGATTGTGATGAGGCAGTCGTTGTACCAGTAGTGTGGTGTCAATATTTGATAGGTGTTGGTGTTAAAAAAAACTAAAAAATAAAAATAAAAAAACTACTAAAATATTGTTTTTTTTAGTTTTTAAAAGTAAATTTTTATTTTAAAAAACAACTTATTGAAAACAGTTTTCTAAACAATTTTTTTTTCTGTTTTTAAAAACAAAAAGCTGTTTTTAAAACCAAAATCAACCAGCCGTGAATTTTCGAAAATACACTTTTTGCCATCCCGAAAATGTACTTTAATATTTGAGAGATCAAATTCTTAATGGTGGTGGATGGAAAATAACCCAAATATTATTTTGACCAACGACTTTTTTTTTTTTGGGTAATCAGGTGCTTGCTGGATTATTATCGCCCAAAACATAAACGGTAAGTGCTAAAAAAATATTATTTTATTTCATAAAAAATATTATTTTTATTTAATAATTTCTTATTATATAATAATACTTTTTTAATTTGGTCAAGGTATAATTCTTTAGTATTTAATAACTTGAATACAATTGTTACTTGCAAATCTTCAGGCTCAATTTATTAGTCAATTTTTTTATATTTACAAATTTTACAATTCAATTAGCGTATCTGTGATTTATAATCGAAATGTGTAATTATTTATTAATTTTCTGCAAAAAAAAAAAAAAAACTTTTTCCTCTTAAACATCATGGAGCGTGAGTGACACGCGCCCTCTAATCTTACGGCTTTTTCAAAAGAAAGTAGTAGGAGTCTTTTTTTGCCAAGAAAGGTAGTAGGAGTCTGTAGACTATAGTCTAACACTATTCTGTAGTCTATAATCTTTAGTGTCTCCATCATATCTCTCGCCTTTTTTGCTCTTTACATTCTCCTCTCTCCAATCTATCTCTATATTTTATTTAGACTTAAAGCTGTAAATTTACTGATGAGATGTTTTGCCATATGCGATATCATGATTTTTTATGCAAAATTATATATGAAGTTCCCTAAATAATGCAAAAACAATTACGAGTTTTCAAATCAACTAACATTGATCATTAGCTCCGACATTTAATATTACAGTGTTTATTTGGAAGAGCTTATTTTTGGATAATAAATGTTTATAATTCGTGATTCACGGTATATAAGATAAGTATATGAGAGGAGTTTTTTCTCGGCTTGCGTAAATTGAGCTTATTTTCTAAAAATAAGCTCTCCCAAATATGCCCACAGTCGGTTAGTTTTTTAAGATAAATTAAGGAAATAAAATAAATTATTTAATTATAGTATATATTATATATCACTAAATTATATATCAATTTAAAATTTAAGTAAATTAATTTAGAAAAAATAAAGAATATAAATATTTTAATGTAATTTATTTAATTTTAAAAAAATTAACTCGTTTTTATATTAAGGACATGAGCTAGTATTCAACAAATATACTAATAAAAAATTATGTAAAAATAAACATGAAGTTTTCAAAGGGAATAAAAATATAGGAAAATCTTAGAAAAAAACTTTAAAAATAACAAAAGATAAAATGGTGTTTCAAACATTCACAATCCTAAAAATGTGTGAATATTGTCAATACCTGTTTCCATTTCGATAATCGGAGAGTAATAAGACAGAATTTAATGGGCATACAGAAAAATACAATTATACTGATAAAAATATTTGTTTACAATCCCACGTCGTTCGTCAACGAAATACAGAAAATACAGCGGAAAACTTAATATTTACAAATTTCTCCAACATATCAAAATATAGACTAATTATAACCATTATCTTGTCCTCACCTTGAGACACGTGCCAATTATTTCTCGGCGTCTACACCCTTGCCTTTCGAACCACTAGCACCCGGTGAGATGTTTATTTAAAAATAGGGTGAGATTCTGAAGAATCTCAGTAGAAACATACTATTGTTCATAGAAAATGCGAAAAGTAAATATGACATGCGCCAAGATATGCACCAATTAATAAACCATATAAACACATCATCGTCATATATACATGAGTAGGGCCCAACCCCACAAGCTACACCGATTGGTCTTCCGCCAACTCCTAGTGTACTAACTCCCAATGTAAGTGCATACCGGCACTAAGAGCCTCTCTCTAGGCAATTCATGTTAATTAATAAGGTGCATTTACAAACAATGGCATCCACACAATCACATAACTATGGCATAGTGTATGAAGGATAATGTTCATACCTCAACGCTTTATAACTCTCTGTTAAGATGTGTCTCGTAAAACGTGTTGTATCCGTCCTTCGACTCAATCCTAAAATATTAAATGTACAAGAAATAGGTCATAACCTATCCAATTATCATTTTAAACTCTTCTATAGTGTTTCTTATGGCTATATTAGTCTATGGTGAAATTTACCAAAATGCCCTCATGACTCCGGCCCAGCCTTGCCATACCCGACTCAATGGCACGTTTTCCCAAAATTTTGACTAAGGCTATTCTGACTTATTTTCACCCAAGGAATCCATTTCCGAGCTCGAAATCACCAAAGTCACTGTCAAAATTATGAAAATACCCTTGACATCGCCTATTTAGGGATTTCAATGGCGTTTTCGTAATTATGTTTTTTAGCCTCTACCGAAAAAGTGCCCAACTGTAACCTCACCTATTTTTTTCCATTGAATCCAATGGAACCATTTATTTCTTGAAAATCCAACTCCTACCCCTTGGAACAGTGCTGGCCTAAATATTGAAGAAAAATGGGAAAAAAATAGTTTTGTGTTTTAGCTTCCAAAACTTGTACTTTTTCACTTTTAATCCTTTATTAATTTATTTAAACACTTCTTAACCATGATTCAAAGAAATTTGGGCAGCATAACCCCTTAGGATTATGGCTTTTCATATTCACAAACCAACCATGAAACTTGGAAAAATCAAGAAACAACACAATAACCACAAGAGAGCAAGTTCATGAAGTTACCTTCTTGAGTTTTTGGATTTCCTCTCTCTAGGTGTCCTCCTCCTCTCTCCTTAAGCTCAAAATTTGCTTGCTAAACAATGGGTTTTCATGGAGAAGAAGAGTTTAGAGAAGAGGCTACATAAGTTTGGAAGGCAAATCTTAAGAAATCTCAAGCTTACATTGATCTTTCTCTTCCTCTTGGCTCCTCCTTCTTCCTAGATTTTCTTCAAGCTCCCTCTCTCTCTCTTGGTGTGTTAAAATCGAAAATGAGAAGGAAGCAAAGATGTCCAAGCACTATAAAATATCTTACCATTTTCCTTAATTAAGTTTATTACAAAAATCCTATTTATGACACTACATGTACTTGGCTTAATTTTATGACACTTTCTCTTTCTCTTCTTGAGTGTCTAGACTTAAGAAATGACAAGGAAAGATGAAGGAAGAGTTTTTAAAATATCTCTCATTTTCCCTTAATTACTATATTCTTCAAAAATCCCTCATATGATGACACTTGAGGACACTTGTACTAACTCTTATCTCCTTCATATCACAACCCATACATCTAACCATGCTTCCTTCATAATTATGACATACTTACTCCTTTAGTTCCCTTTGGCATTTGGACAAATTTTTCCATCCCTAGTTAGGCAAGAAAAACTATCCCCCCCTCTCCTCTTACAAAACAAGTAAGTTTTCTTCCAACTACATCTGCTCTTGCACTCAACTTTATCCATTCCTTCGCTCTAGCTCACCATCATGCATTTCACCATACCTTCACTTATCATGATCACCATGCTAATATTTTCAATAAGTGTACACTCTACCATTAACATCATTTCCATAAGTACCATGTCTATACTTCATGTTATACCCACCTTTCCATTGTCATCATTACTCTCTTTATGTAGCATTTTGGACATGTGCTCATGAAATTAAATTATTTCCCTCATTTCATTTTTTTATGTGTTGGACGAAAATATCGAAGAGAAGAGAAAATAAAATGTGTTTCAATAATTCCATAATTCAAGTAAATGAATTATGTATAATTTCCTCTAATTTCACAATTCTTGATTTATTCCAACAAGAATAATCCAATTGTACATGTTTTTTTATTTTCCTTGATTAATTGAAATTAACTCCAATTAATTGGAAAATAATTAATCTTGGGCTAAATTGAAAAAATTATGATTTTGCTATCACCTTTGTAATTTAATTCCTTTCTGGATTAATTTTCCCATTTCCTCATGAATATGAATATTTCAAAATTCACAAGATCTAAATTCATGAATATTCACCATTTTATTGAATTTCTCAATTATTTATAATATGTTTTTGGTGAATATAAAATTTGGGGTGTTACAAGTACCTGATTTGTCCTTTTTGAAATTAAAGGGGTCAATTGGCAATTTTGTCCCATAATTTTTTACTAAGGGCCAATTTTATCCCTAAAGTTTTTTGGAGGGCAGTTTTTCCCAAAAGTTTTAAAAAAGAAGCAAATTTTCCCTGACCATTATCTCATTTAATTTTGACCATTATTTGACCAAATATACTGAGCTAGCAATTCACATGTCATTCACATTATTTTTGTCAAAGTGGAAATTTAACCCAAAATTTTTAAATCTAACCTTGGAAAAAATAAAGTATATGATACATGAACTTTTGGGGCAGTCCACATGTCATTCACATGTAAACTTCTAACTCAACATACTTAGTCAACTAATAGTCAAAATTAACTGAGATAATGGTCAGGGCAAACTTGTTCGTCAAAAAACTTCCAGGGCAAAATTGCCCCTAACCCAAATTAAAATGAGGTGACACAAGTGCTCTTATATATATATAATATATATATATTTAAAAAGTATTACCCCCACCCTCGTTGGCCTCTGGCTGGCAGCTGTTTGCGGTCGGCCACCAGAGCTCCATTTGGAATCATTATTTGGCAACGTAGTGGCGGTGGGATTTGAAACCCCACCACTTGTTTTGCCAAAAACATTAGTCACTATTAGGCCACCAATGCTTTTTCAATATATATATATAAATTAATTTCTTATCTTTTGATTCAAGTTATTCACAAGTTTTATTAAGAAATTCATAATATTTAATTAGGTTTTAACCATTTTCATTTACCCAGTGAAAAGTTCACACTATCACCTCATTTACAAGTGTTGTTAAGGAATTCACAACATTTTATTAGATTTTAACAACCTTCATTTACCCTATAAAAAAGTTCACACTATCAGCTTATCACAAGTTTTGTTTAAGAATTCACAATATTTCATTAGATTTTTACAAGTTTCGTTCACCCAATAAAAAAATTTTCACTACTAGTTCATTCACAAATTTTATTAAAGAATTCAATATATTTCATTAGTTTTTACCAAATAATAACAAATCCACATATCCTATTCATTCATAAGTTTGTTATACTTGTGAATGGGCTTGAATCAAAGAGAAAACCGTTAACTTAGATATATTTGTTTGCCCAATATGTATTGAAATGCATTGCCACCAACCTTTTGGGCAAACAAAGTGGTGTGGGTTTAAATCCCACCCCCACCACTTTGGTGGGAATATTTATTGACCATCGAAGCTCCGATGCAAGCAAAGGGAGGTCGTTGATGACCGGCGGAGATAATTTTTTTTAAAAAAAAATATAAGGACGTTCTTGTCATTTTATTTAAATTTAAAAAATGACAAATTAAATACTAACACCTCTATGGTATTATGAATTTTTGAAACATCATTTTATTCTTTTCTATCTTTAAAGTTCTTTTTATAGGATTTTCCCTAATATAAATCTACAACTATAAAAAATAATATTATATCTCAGTTACAATCTCCATATAAAGTTGAAACATTATTTCTTAGTTGTGTGTGTATATATAGGAATTTGGATACCAACATTGAGTTAGTTTAATTGTGTAATTCTCCCCTAAATCCCTTTAAGTCTAAAGTTTGAGTCTTAAAAGAAATATTTGTGTCTGGAGGGGAAACCACAAACCCCAAACCAGACACTGAATAATAATATCAATATATATATATATATAAACTTTGATTAATTATTAAAAGATTTAGATGTTAATTCTTTTTTTCTTTTCTTCTCTCTCTCTTTTTTTTTTTTTATGTAAAAAAGATGAAACTTGTTATTTTAGCATGCAAGCCTATACAGTGAATTGACAGGTTGAATTGACTTGAATATAATATATTGACATGAATTTTCAATTTAGCCATTGTCATAAATTTAGTTGCTAATAATATTTCAAGTATTGAATTGACATGAAAATAGAGTATTATCTTGTGTAAAGATAAGTGATAAATTTAAAACACTTAATTTTATTTAAGAAAATAAAGAACTGTACTAGTACGTAATGAAAAATATTGGTGAACGTTTAAAAAAGCAGGACCACGATCGGGAAACAAAAATGACAATTATTAACAAACACAAACCAATATTGAATAAGGATCCTAATAACTTTATTATTATTATTATTATTATTTTATTTTAAAAACTATGTATTTTTGGAACACTTATGCCCCGTTCGGTATTATAAAAGAGTTTTTAGAGAAGTGGAAGTGGAAATAGAAGTGAAACTGGAAGTTGAATTAGAAATGGAAGTGAGGTTTAAAAATGTGTTTGATATAACTGTAAAAGTGAGACATAATTTTTAATGGAAATATATGTTTATAATATGAAAATACCCAAATACCCTGAAAAAAAAAACCACTTCCACCCCAGAGGCCATTGTCACCGTCGACCCACATTTCACCGGAAATTGACCATTGCCCACAATAATCATCAACTATAAAGCAATTCATCCATGCTCAATCATCAATCTCAATAATATACAAATCAAATCCAAACTCAAATATCATCCATCAACATTGTATGAGAAACAAAACAGCAAAACATGATGGCCATTGTGGATCTGGAAAGGAGGTTCGAACTCGATCCGGTGGCGATAGAGGTTGAACTAAAAGACAGCCACTGAAGAAATTTAAGAAAGATAAAGAAGACAAATTGAAGAGGGAGGTGGTGCAGGCAAAAAAAAAAAAAAAAGAAGAGGGAGGTGGTGACAGTAGTTGTTGAAGAAGACAGTGGGTTGTCGTCATCGACGGTTGAGGGTCGTCGCTGATAGAGGGGTTGCAGATCGAAGGTGAGAAGTTGAAGAGGGATCAAAGTCACACAAAGAGGGAGAGAAGTCGCTGTCGTGATCCTAGTGAAGAAGTTGTAGATCATCATTGCCTTCAAATGTCATCACTGTCGCGCCCATCGTGGCTGTTAGTGCGCCATCCTTGCCACCACCAATTGCTAGGGGCAAGAAGGCCCAAATCTAGACTTCCATGGAAGTGTTGAGACTTCTGTAGGTTATAGGTGGGAAGTGAGTTGCATCATTTTTTATGGAACTCACTTCCACATGGAAGTGGGTTTATTCGTAACAAACATGATAAAATTAGACTTCCATCATCAATTCCACTTTCATGCCTTCACTTCTATGGTACCAAACAAGGCATTAGGCTAGTTTGGCATCAATAGCCTTTTAAGGAATTAAAGAATAAAACATTGAGTAATTTTTATCCCATATATTTTGGGAAGAAAAATTTAAATATATAAAAAAATTAACAGAGCGTTAAAAGAGCTAACCATACTCTCATAATTAAAGTTATGAAAAATAAAAATTATAAACAATACGATTTTATAATTTATCTCTCACACTAAATATATTGGATAAAAAAGCATGTCTGGATGGATATAACAAAAATAAAAGGAATAGTAATAATAACTAATATCAATTGACATAAATTTTAAACCTGCAATGATTCCTGCTATTTGCAGTTGACAACCCAATAGTTAAGATTGATGTTCACTCTAAAAGTCTCATCTCATAATTAACCCCTTTTGCTTTTATTTTAAATTAATAATAAACCACCTTAATCACTTGATCAAAATTAAGTTCACTTCAAGGCTTGATTAGGCCGACAACTTTTTGGTGATAGAAGATGATTCAAAAAGCCTAACAATATTAATAATAGTTTAATAGAATGATGAAGAATTCTATAATATTTCTAGTAGTCTTTTATATTAAAAACGTTTCTCTTTAATTGAAGCATGATTCAGTCTGAATATGAGTTAATCAACCCTATTAAGTACTCCTCTAGTCGTTGATATGAGAAATAATTGATTTTTTTTCGAAAGATTACAGAAACTAAATAAATTAGTTAATCATAGTATATGTAATGCATCATTTGATTATATATCAATTCATAAGTCAGAAAAAATAACTTAATATAAAAAAGATAAATATCAATATTTTAAATTAATTTATTTAACTTTCTTAATCTTTTAAAAAACATTAATTATATTTTATATCAAGAACCACAAGAGTATCAAATAGTTTGAGTTAAAGGGAAAAAACCCCAAAGGAAGAAAAGCACAGAAAAGAGATAAACAGGATTTTGAGGCATTAATTATAGTGAAAGAGAGTATAGTGTGTGTTTGGGAAACTTTCAAACCATGGTTTGCGCAACCCGAGACAAAACTCATCTCACACACTTACCTCGTAAGTCGTAAAAGCTATTAAAAAAAACTAATCCAAATACACATAAGATTTGAAGTATGGACGTGTGTGAGCGCAAAAGCCAAAACATGTTTGAAAAGTTACCTTCGTGCTATCAATATCTAATTTAGGTCAGCTAATCAGAGAAGTGAATCAATAAATCAGTCATTTGACAGGTCCAATCACAAGTTTTAGATGGGTTGATTAGGGTAAATTTTACTTTTTGTTCTCTTTATGGATCTTGAAATGACATCATTTTAAGTAAAAAAAAATTTCATCAAATTTATGTTTTAGTCAAGGTTTAGGAATTTGGATTGGTCATAGGATTAGTTAGGGTATTAGATCAGGGGTCAGTGAGTTAAGTTGGAGTCAAACTGAAGTTAACTTGGGGCCAAATCAGTGAGAAATTAAATATTTCAGGTTTGTTAATATGAAATTCTAAAGGAAAATAAAAAAAATTGATTTTTTTTTAAAAATACTAAACCGGTTTAGTTCATCATGCCTGATTCGTCGGTTCCAAAGCTGGACCGGCCGGTCCGGATTTCAAAACATGGGTTTTAGTAACCTTTTTATTGAATTACATGTGATTTATACATAAATATTTGATTTGCATGTGAATTTCTACTTAAATATTAGTACTCTTTTTAGGATTATATAAAATATTTTAATTATGATTTGGTTAACCTTGGTTAAATCATGGATACTTGGACTGCTTCAATCAATTTAATTACTTATCTAGTTTTTAGTATCTTGATTACTCACTTACTAAGGTATAACAATGATTAAATTTCACCTAATAATATTGAATGTTGTATTAAAAACAGTTAGATAGAAAGTGGACGTAAAAATAAAGTTAAGGAAACAAATGATTACATGTTTAACAATGTAGTAGTGAAATAAAATTGGGAAAAAGATAGAAAAATACCATCAAAACTGGTAAAAGGTATAAGTATGTTGAATTTTAATAATTCTAAAGGGAATGATTGATTTGCAATTTTGAAATGTTACAAAATTTAAGAAATTATCTAACTACCTTTTTTTTCTAAATAAAAAATCCTCAACCCTCTTACCGACAGTTAGAGCTCCAGCGCCAGTAACCAACGACGACGGCTGTCACCGAAGCTTCGGTGACCTGGCCAGCAAATGACCGCAAGAGCTCTGGCTCTGACGATCCGTGACTGGAATTCGGAGGCCTAATATATATATATTTTTTAATTTCTCAAGAAAAATGTTGTCAATATAGATATTTGAGTTATTAATAGCGATACTAAAGCTGCAAATGACGGCTTAATATATATTTTTTAAATTTCTTAAGCAAAAAATCATTAACATTGATATTTGAATTGTTAAAGCGATACTAAAGTTATAAAAAAAATATTTGAGAGGTGTTTTAATTAACATCACTCTCTTTGTCCTTCCATCCTTTATTTACCATCTAGTAGCTCTCTCTGTCATTGAACTTCCTCAAGTTGTCATCTCTTTATGTATATTATATGCGATTCAAACTTTTTTTACTACTTTATTTTTAAGGGCATATGACTTTTTTTCATTATAAAATAGGATATGTTCGGGCTCGAGTAATATAGTTAAGGGCGATAGTGGGCAAGCAATTATACTGGTTGATAATGGGCCAAAACAAGCCCATATAGGAGATGAGTGTGGACAGAAAATAAGCCAAAGGAAAGGGCCCTTTTGGATAAGTTGAAGTGCAAGAAGTCTATAAATGGGGGTGGGCCAAAAATATCAAACTCCCAATTTAAACGCAAGCATGTGGGGAGATCTCATAATTTGGTTTTTGGATCAACATCAACCAAAGGGCCTCTCCAATTGGACCTCATCATGGAAAATGTTTACAACAGGGATATACGTATAAAGCCATAATTTTCTAATTCATCTCCAATTAAAGAAGTGCCAGCAAGCCAGGGAGTTATTATGCGGCCAAACGAAGATTTCATCCTGCCTTCTATGAGACCACCGGATCAAATGACAACGCAGGAAGTCTCAACCGAAAACAGCATCAATGATACTGTAATTGAGGTGGAAGCTGAAGCATCTAATGTGACCAGCGATCATGTACTTGTTGATGTTGAAATCATACAAGTATCCAAAATGGACCAGTAGTGCAAACGTTTCAGGTACGTTTTCCAATCATTTTAGTCTTTTATGGATTCTATAAATATTTTATCTTGGAACTGTAGGGCTACTGCAGCTAAAACTTTTCTTGGTAGAGTTTGGGATGTGTTATGGATAATGATCTTAAAATCTTGATCCTTATGGAAACTCAAGTTAGCGGTATGAAGGCAAATAGGATCATTAAAAGGTTAGGGTTCAATATTTGGCTTCGTTTAGAAGCTACTGGATTCATTGGAGGTATTTGGATTTTGTGAAACAATGAAGACATTTCCATGCATTATATTTCTTCTTCAACATAGGCCATTCATACCAAAGTCGTAGTGGCTAAAGATTCAAAGGAATTTATGCTTTCTTGTGTCTATGCTGAACTTAGCCGGATTCTCCGTCAAAGCCTATGGAATGAACTGAGTGTCTTTAGTGGTTCAATTGATATTCTGTCATGCCCTTATTTTATTTCCCCATTTTTCAGAGTATTCAGGGAAAACGATCCGCGGTTCGATAGGCAATATAGGAATAGCATAAATATACTGATAATATGTGCATGATTACAGAAAATCCCCATAAGGGTTTTACATGATACTTACAATTAAGGTAGCCGCACAGGGCTACAGGGTGTCTAAATCCATCCCAGTGAAATGGAGACTTCTTCCCATCTTCACTCCACCACTGCAACCCTCTTTCTTGCAGTTCTCTTCTTTAATTTTCGTATACCTTCTATATTCACTTGTCTAAATTGTTAGTAGGATAGAGTGAGATTCGAGAGAATCTCAGTAGGAAAATAGTAATAATACGCATGAAAGATAAGTGCTTAATGCATGACATGCTAGCATTACATAACTTATGCTCACACAATGACATATTTGTTTGCTCAATGTTTCAAACAACATGCTTATGGCTATAGCATAAATAGAAACAGAAATTCAATCATTTATATATGTTTTGTAAGGATCAGCAGGCACAGCCGAAGAATTTTAAAATTTTTAGCGATCCTAATCGAGGATCTATTAACGGCGTTTAAATTGAGTTAGAAAGATTCGTACCTTTTTCAACTTCAGGTTTTCACGATCTCTAGGAGCCAACACCTCAAGTCCGCTGCCTTTACCGGTATCCACACGAATGCTCTCCAACAGAGACTGCATGCTAGCGCTTCCGAATGTCTCCTAGGGTTTCCCTTGCGGCCCTGAATTCTCATGCGTGTATGAGTATATTTGCTCTATCAAGTTTATAACCTATGAGGGTTATATTCGAATTTTAAAATTAATCTTCATTAATTTCAAAATTAATTAACAATTAATTATCTTGATGAGCTAATTAAATAAATTCAAGTTAAATTAAATATGTCCAATAGTTTTAATTTAACCTATTTATTTAATCTAAATAAAGAGCTATTAGATTTAAGTTATCTTCATAAATTAAATCTGAGATACTATATCCCTATCATGTTAGTTATTAAATTTAATATATCTTAATAGATTAAATTTAAAACCAACATAATATAATAATATCATATAATACACACACACACACACACACACACACACATAAGATATGTATTTCGAAAATATATATCTATATAATATTATTAATGAATTTTATATTATATATATATATATTAAATTCGATTACCCTAAATTAAATATTATCTCGTGTTGGGCCATTCTTGTGTGCGACCCTGTAGGCCCATATGAAGTTGATAGTGGGCCAATAATTTTACTAACCCAAAAGTAGCAAGCGGCCTCTAGCAAGACATTATGACTACCCAATTCATATGAGGATTGTTAACACGATGCAACCTGTCATACAACCATGTCACGTCCCTTTTGTCACACGATATATCGGTCAAGGATAAAGCATGGATAATTTCATCCTCTTGTTCCTGACCATTACTTTCTCGAATCCTGAGTAGCCTGATAATAGAAATGGAAACTCCTTTTCATCGTATTATGGCCATACATTTCTCAGACTCACTCATCGAGGGGCCTCGTAATATCTCTACTAATGTGAGCGACAAATTCCATCTTGATCATTCATATTCCTCTGCATGAAAAACCACCGAGCCCGATCGTAGCCTTTATCATCACCCGGTCAAAAGTGACTTTTGACTAGTTCAAAGCTTAGTAACTCTCATGTAGGAATCTATGATGACCTCAGGTTAAGGGCATTGTGACATGGTTATACATGATAAAAGCTTATGACTTGATCCATGTAGCTTTCTCGTAGTAGGTCGGTCTAGCACCTTGTACTCTTATAAGTGCTTAAGACTTTGATTCATATCTCCATATTTTATCAAAGTTATATTGGTCTTGTTTCATCTTTGCTCCCGCATAGATGACCGACCAGAGACATTTTAGGACAATCTTTATGATTTATCCAAGGATACAATTATCACAGTTAACATGCAAATAATATGATAATAGAATGGAGAAATTTCATTAAATTAATAATGTTCAAAGTACAATTATTGGCCATTTGGGCACAATTTCCAACATGTTTCACATAAACAAACAAAGCAATAACATGCATCAATACACCAGCACAAATACCAAATACATGCAGAAGAAGTAAGTTCCCTACCTTAAACTCTTTCCACCTCAAATTATGTGCCTCGTAAAATGTGTCACAGCTCGGCACTCCACTTGGTCCTACAATTCCAAGTGTACCATTTAGACATTTCCATAGTGTTTCTAGAGGTTATATGAGTCTATTATGAAAATTTACCAAAATGCCCCCGTGACCTCAACCTAGCCCACCGTACCCGATCTGACTGTACTTTTCCTGAAATTTTTACATGGGCTATTCAGACATATTTTTGCCTAAGAAATCCATTTTCAGACTTAGAATTATCAAATTCAATGTCAAATTACAAAATTACCCTTGGCAGCCCCACTTTAAGATTTTCTGGGGTGTTTTTGTAATTATGTTTTTTTAGCCTTTTCCAAAAAAGTGACCAACTGTAACCCCACCTAATTTTCTCTCTTGAACTCAATGGAATTATCAAATCATTAAAAATTCAACTCTAAGGCCCTCTAACAGCCCTGGCCAAAATTCTTAAATACTCCAGGGAAAATTGGGGTTTTTCTGTTTCGGCTCCGCAGACGTGTTTCTTTCTACTCCTAACCACTTTATTAACTTTTACATTAGGTTAAAACTACCATTTAGACCCAATTCTGGCAGCATAACCCCTGGGCATACATAGTTCCAAAATTTAATACAAAGGATAATCCGATGAAATTTCACCAATTAAATTGTTTACAGCAGCCAAAACAATCAATAATTGAACTTTTGGAGGTTATCTTAAGCTCCTTCTAGCTCTCCTTGATTTGGCCTAAACCCTATCCTTTGTAACACAAAAAATATTGCTTCAAACACCTCAAACAACATAGAAGAGAAGCTTAGGAAAAGGATTATACATGTTAAGTACGAATTCACCAAAGAAATCTACTTATATCATGAGTTTTCTCCTCTCCTTTTCTCTCCAAAATCACACAACTCTCTCTGTCTTTTCTATGGAGTAAGACGTCAGTTTTGAAGGAAGGAAGGAGATGATGATTTGTTTTATATCATTTTACTTTATGACACCATTTTTCTATATTATTTAATTAGCAAAATTCATAAATTTAACTCTTATGACATAAACCTTATGTACATGTCATAAAATTCCCTTGAGCTTGAATTAATTTCTCCCTCTCTTGGTACATGGATGGCGTCCTAAGGTCCTTCATGTGGGTCCAAATTGACTTCATAACATTTCCCAAGTCACATGTATACTTGTGTCACAATTTTCCTATTTTCGGCTTTTATGACAATTCTAACAGATTTTCTGCCTTATCTTTGAAAAAATCATAACTAAATTTGTAGACATCATTTTAAACTGATTTTAAAGGCTATAGAACCCTTATTAAGTCTAATTTCAAGAAAAAATACAGCCTTTTACTAGCTAGAAGCATATGATTTTCATATTTTTAAATCGTTGCATGTTGTTCTAGAAAAGAATCAATTCCCGAAATTCCTTCATGAGCTATTTCCAGAGCTTCCCACATTTCCTTTGCTGTTGGAAGTGTGTAAATTCTGAAATATTCACTTTGACTCAAGGCACTTTGTAACATCAGAATTGCCTTGCTGTTAAGAGTGATAAGTTTCTTGTCATTCTCATCATATTCCGCTGGTGTCTTGGGAATTTTCAAAGAATCTACAATCTTTGTAGGTTGATAGTTTCCACTCTCAATCACATCCCATAGCCCATATTCAGTAGCCATCACGAATACTCTGAACTTTGCTTTCCAGAAAGAAAAGTGTTCGCCACTGAAACCTGGAGGTCTAGTGATGGATGCTCCGTCGGGAAGAATTCCTTCACCCATGCTTGCCATTGGATCCTTCTTAGGTTGTTATACCTTAACAAGAAGACCTACGCTCTGATACCAAATGTTAGAGCAAGGGTTTCACTCAAGAGGGGGTGAATTGGATGAAACTAAAATTTTCGTTGTAAATATAAACCTTGACGGTGAATATAAATTAGTAAGGAGTAAGGAGAAATATCACCGAAGTGTACACCGGGAGTTATACTGGTTTGGCCACAACCACTTTGACCTACGTCCAGTCCTCAGAGCTTCTCTGAGAGTTTCACTATAACTTCCAAGATTCAGTGGGTTCTTGGCACCTCAGTACAAGCAAGTTCCTTCGTCTGGACACTCACTCCCCCTTACAAGTTGTAATCCAATCCTAACTCAAGGTTCCACAACCTTAAGTTACCTCAATAACAAATATTGAGTTTGAATGAAATATCTCTCTCACAGAGTGAATAAGAATCACTGAAGCATAGAATTACAAGTATAATGTAAAACAGAGTATTGAGCTTGATAATGCATTCGTGTGTGTGTTCTTGTTCTATATTCTCTGTTTGGATGTTCCCGTATATATAGATGTGTTGGTAATGATTGTTGGAACGTTTTTCTTCATGCCCGTTAGAGTGTGCGCAGCCACTATTAACTTTTCCAATATTTAAAAAATATCCGTTTGCGGTAGGTGGCGGTAGGTAGCATTTGAACGTTGTATTTGACTTTCCTTATTTGGTAAGATCTCTTCATTGTTTATCTATGGATATGCTAAGAATACTAATACAATGAAAGGTTAATCACATAAGAAACAAATCAAAGACCATTGGAATGAATTCTCAAAATCTGAACTTGCTTTCTCGAGTAGTTACTCGAGTATTCATTAAGTTTACTCGAGTACTTACTCGAGTATCATCATGAAAGTATTGACAAACTGCAAGTTAACAAATGAACATTACATTACTCGGGTAGTGCATGGAGTAAACACAATTTCAAACCTTTGGAAATACCTGTTTACTCGGGTACTTACTCGAGTATGGCACCCTTTTCTTCATAGGTTACTCGAGTAGCGACTTGAGTAATATATCAAATAAACTTTAGGTTACTCGATGCTTTACTCCAGTAATGTTGGCAGGATTTCAAGGCCGAGAGCATTTCAAGTTTTCTTACCTTATTACTCGAGTAAACATAAATTTTCTGCATAGCTTACTCGGGTAGCAACTTGAAGTTCTGTGTAAATAACTCTGCATATTACTCGATTACTCACTCGAGTAATCCAATTTAAAATAAGTGATTGAATATCTGCATACTTGAGTAGTGCCTCGAGTGAAGTGTGATAAAAAACATATCATGTTACTCGAGTATTACCTTCAGGTTTTGCTTACCACAGTGAGTTACTCAAGTACCTCCTCGAGTAACATTGGCAGGATTGATAATGCTGAGAGCAACATATTTCTTGAAGCAAAGTAACTCGAGTACAGACTCGAGTAACGTTGGCAGGCCGAGAGTAACTGGAAGTTTTTACATGGTTACTCAAGTACTTACTCGAGTAACATTGGCAAGCCGAGAGCAACTCCAAGTGATTTACCTGGTTACTCGAGTAGCTACTTGAGTAACGTTGGTAGGCCGAGAGCAACTAGGAATCATTTACCTTATTACTTGAGGGCTTACTCGAGTAAAGTTGGCAGGTTACTTGAAGGTTGACCTGGTTACTTCAAGTTTCTGTCTCATTACTCGAGTAACCCTTTAGAAAACTTGCCAGTGATGAAATTTTCAGCTTTTTCTCTTGGCCTTTCTTCATTACTCTAATACTTACTTCAAGTAATGATTTGCCCTGTTATTACTTTATTCAAATTTATTTGTTTATCAAATCTTTTTCATACCATCCTTTGTTATCATCAAAACATGAGAGATCTAACACAAATTTGGTTCAAATCATTGGCCAATCTTGTTGAAATCATCCCCTGAATATTACCGATGGCCAAAAACCATTTTTTAATGCCAAGCTACCTTGTTCTTAGAAGAAGGATTTCAAGATATGGTTAAAGATGCTTAGAGTAGGGGCCATTGGAATGCAAAAGTTACCAATTTAGCCAAAATGGTAGGGGAATGGAATAAAAGAAGAGTGGGTAATCTTAATAACAAGAAACAGAGAACTCTTCAAAGGATTGGAGGCGTTAAGAGAGCTAAGGCTAGGCGAGATAACCAATTGATAAGTAAAATATCTGCATATTTATTTTTCCTTATATAATGATTTTATGAACGATATTTGAGCTTAATATAATATATTTGGGTGTAAAATAAATAGTATTTAAAAAAATAAATTAAAATATGAAAAAAGGTCAATACTGTAGCGTCGGTCACTATTCATGATGGAATCACTATAGCAGGACGTTACTGTAGCGGATGGAATCACTATAGTAGGCGACAAAACACTGTAGCAATCTCGAAAAAACGCGTAAATCCGCCAACAGGATACTGTTCACTACTGTAGCATCGTGGAAAAAATTGACAAACCACTGTAACATCAAGGAAAAAAATGACACGATGTTGCCTATAAATACAAAGCATCAGGCATAGATTCAGAAGGCGTGGGGATATTTCTCTGACAACGATTTACTTCTCTAATAGGGAGAGATATTTTCTCTAACAGTTCTAAATAAATTGTATTATTTTCTAGATTTAATTTTATGCATTGTATTACTTTTTGCATGCCTCTTATATGGAAGATTTAAGATTGTATTACTTTTTGCATGCCACATACATGGAAGGTTTTACCTTTTAAAGGGATGGCTAGATTTGTCCATTTTTCATGTATCTTTTTGTTGTATATTTATGTTTGAAAATTTAATATTTAAGTTTATGCAGTATTTTTGAGGTTTTCATTCAAGCTTTATGCAATGTTAATTTATTTTTATTTTTTTTTAATGTTATCATGAGCTAAATTTCTATTTTCTTACAGTGATGACGTAGCTTACTAATGACGGATTAAATCTTTACTTATTAAATCTAGTTTTAATTTCTCCTTCATAATTGAGTTTTAATTATTATTCTTAATGCCTTTGATTGACTGGCCATCTTTTAAATGATTTCAATATACATGTTGAGACCGGAAGGAGATGCTGTGTGTAAATCCTATAATTAAAACCATGACTTGCATATGAAATAGGAATATATTCATATGAGTTTGTAGTCTTACTGAGTTCCATAAATCTTAATGTATAATTAATTGCTTAAATTCATATAGGAATATATTGGATTAACAATTAATTATAGAATTGCTTGACCTTGGAAGAGGCTAGTAATTAAATTAGGGAAGCTTGACTATCAATCATATGGAATAAATTGGGCTAGAATAGATAAGTGATTCAATCAGGAATTTATTAAGTGAAATCTAATCCCTAGGGCTTTTTCTCATATTTGCTTTCATATCATCTGCACTTATATTTAATTGTTTTTATTTTAGTTTATTTTCTCAATCACCAATTAATCGATCGACTAAATAAAATTACAATTACTCATTTTGGTACTTAGTGATCAATCCTCATGGGAACAATACTCTACTCACTTCTGTATTACTTGATTATGACAGTGTATACTTGCACTATTTAATTGATCATCTACACTCGTAACGCCAATACTTAGTCCAAACCGAAAATGAGTTATGGAAAGAGTACAACAAAATATTGACTCAAGAGGAACTGATATAGTACCAGAAGTCTTGATGTAATTGGCTAAAGTGGGGGGATCAAAATAGTAAATTCTTTCATACCGCTGCTACAGTTAGGAGAAGACATAACAGGATTGAGGGGCTGAAAAAGGGTAATGGTGAATGGACCTTCGACTTGGGGGAACTCTCTCAATCAACGTTATTTGTATAAATATTTACAAAAATGCTACCTGTTATACTTTTTAAACTGTCTCCATCTATAAAGGTCTAGATGTAACGGTGTTAAAGGCCTTTTTTCAAGTAATGTAAATATAGCAACAAGAAAACAAATAAATACCAAGATCTACATTTTATTTAGACCCGTTATGAAAAGTGATGGAAAATGGTAGTATAGTGCCATGGCACTTTTGTTGTTGTGCTATGGCATATGAGACAAAAGTGACGGATGTAATAGGAACTTAACGGCTTTCTTAATTTTGCTCCCTGAAAAATTTTTTATGACCACATTTGCAGCCATCAAATGTTTATTCTGTTGGATGCTCAAAGTGCAAAACATTATTACTATTTTTGCACCTTTACCTTAAATACAAAATTACAAATTATTGCCTATATATAAGCCCGACTATATGTGATAGAATGTTACTTAATTATATGTAGGATTAAAGGAAGCTTGCTAAATAAATCAAACTACTTGATCACTATTTTGATTGTTTTATTAATGGGGTTATGCTTGAAAAAGTTAAGCTAGGTGTAAGTAAGGTTGTCAAACTCATGAATCTAAACAAATTTTTAGTAGAGATTAAACTTGAATTGTAAACTCGTAAAAATTTTCTGTTATCTATAAACAAATATTAAAAGTATATTATTAAATAATTATAATATAAAAAATGGCAACAATTCTAAATAATTGAAATTAAATCCACCAAAATTTGTACTTTATCATTCACAACAAAGAAATTTTTATATGACTTATATATGGAGTCATTTAACATAATCAAATTCAAAAGGTCAGTAGATTCAAAAGGCTAGTTTGAGATAAGAGTCGATCAATACGATTTTATAAATTAAAAATTAAAAATATATAAATTTGACATGTGAATCTATGAGTTCAACTGAACTTGCAATAAAGACAAAAACACTTGGAAGCTTTGTGCTTTTTTTGTTTTGAGAAAAGCACGACAAAGTTCTAGTTATGAAAAATAATATCAAAAAAATTTCTTAACTTGTCAATAATAACTCTTTCATTTGTTATTGACAAGTTAATAGATTTTTTTTATATTAATTTTTTTGATTGAGACCTTAGTGTAATTTATTTTTTAATTTAAGGATAAGATGATAAGCAGCATTTATGAGTGCTTCCGCTGTTTCTGATTTGTGTTTCAGTTGATGAGTTCTTAGCATTAATTGTCCTCCACTAAATGACAACACGCCTAGTTTCTTACAACGCGTTTGATTTAGTGTGTGTTTAGATTAACTTTTAAAAAATAACGTTTATGATTTATGAGGTAAGTATATGAGAGAAATTTTATCTCGACTTAAAGAAAATAGCTTCTTAAATCATGGTTTCAGAGTTACCCAAACACTCACTTACCAGTATTTGTGTGGGTAGTGCATTAATTAATTCAAACTCTTTATTCTTGAAGACAATAATAGTAAATAATTAATAATTGACTCTTCAGAAACTCATTAATTTAAGTAATTAATTTTGCAATTTGTCCATTGAATCACCGACAGATACCTTTTCGCCATTCCTTAATTATTCATGTCAACACTCGTTTCCATTTCGATAATCGAAGAGTAATAAAGATGGAATTCAATGGGTATACAGAAAAGTACAATTATACTGATAAAAATATTCGTTTACAATCCCAATGTTGTTCGTCGACGAAACATAGAAAATACAGCGGAAATTTAATATTTACAGAATTTTCCAAAATATCTAAACATAAACTAATTATAACCACTATCTTGTCTTCACCTCGAGACACGTGCCAATTATTCCCCGGCGTCTACGCCCTTGCCTTTCGTACCACTGGCACCTGCTGAGATGTTTGTTTAAAAATAGGGTGAGATTCCGAAGAACCCCAGTAGAAACATGCTATCGTTCATAGAGAATGCGAAAAGTAAATATGACATGCGCCAAGGTGTGTACTAATTAATGAACAATATAAACACATCATCGTCATGAATACATGAGTAGGGCCCAGCCCCACAATCTACACTAGTTGGACTTCTGCCAACACCCAGTGTAAGTGCACATCTGGCACTAACTGCCCCTTTTTAGGCAAATCATGTTAATTAATAAAGTGCATTTATAAACAAGGGCATCCTCACAATCATATAACTATAGCATAATGTATGAAGGATGATGTCCCTACCTCGAAGCTTTATAAATGTAACATCCCAAATTTTATTCACCAAGAATATATTGTAATTATTATATATATTCAATGAAATGGTGAATATTTAAGGCCAAAGGGATTAAATATTGAAAATTGAAAGTTGAATAGTGTTTTCAGTGAAATCGCCTGTGAGGTAGTGAGTTTGTCATGTGGTTTTGGAAGACCAAATAATGAGCAAAAATTATGAAATTTTACAGAATGGAAGTAGACATCCTAAGCTTTAATTTGATAGGTCATGACTCAATTGAAGCTACGTACAAAAATATATGAATTTTTGAAGTTAATCCAGAAAATCTGGAAATTTTCTGGAGCAGCGAGCAAAGATTGAAAATCTGGGAATAATATGATACTATCCAGTAAAATTTCATATTTTTCATTGAAACTAGACTCAATGAGGGTTCCATAGGCTTTGGAATCGCTTCGAAACAATGTCTACAAAATTAGTTATGATTTTTCAAAGTTAAGGCAGAAAATCTGCCAAAATTGGCATTATTCCAAAAATTTAAGAAATAAAGTAATCTTCCTTTTTCTCTTAATTATTTTAGAAATTAAGGGATGAAGGAGGAGAACACAAGTGTCAAAATCCAATGAGACCAAGTGTCAACACCACATGAAAGATGATGGAGATAATTGTTATGTCATAAGTCCTTACTTATGTCAGAAGGTTAGGTAGCCAACTCTTATACCAATTGACTTGAGTAAATGGAAGGAACACTTGATTTAGTTGGAGCATAAGAGGGAGCACGTTTTTGGCCAACCGAGGAAGAAGGAAATGATAATCAAGGTTGAGTGTACACAAAAGGGAAGCATGGCGCAAGCATGGAGGCAAGTATGGTGGTTGGCATATGTCACTATAACAACCTTAGATGAGATCAATGGTTGGGAATCAAGGGAGCATTTTTATGAAGGCTTTCTCTTCCCTTCCCTTCATGCATTTTCGTTCAACATAGAGAGGGAGAGAGTTTGGAGAAACTTTGAAGAGTTAGAGGGAAGAGGAAGAAGAAATCTTAAGGTAAGAGTTGATTCTTAAGCTTTCCTTGTAACATTTCCCCTAGATCCTTCTCTAAACCATGTTTCTTCATGAATCTATGATCTTGAAGACTCATTCTTAGCTCAAGGAGAAGAGAGAGAGGACGTCCTAGAGAGATAAACATCAAGGATCAAGAGGTAATCTCCAAAACCTCAACTTCTTAGTGTATTGAAGTTGTTGTTGGTGATTGTTGTTTGATTTTGTGATTTTTGGGTTGAGTTGTAAAATTAGAAAAGTCATAACCCTAAGGGGTTATGCTGCCCAAAATCCATTAAATCATGATTAAGAAGTTTCTAAATGAGTTAACCAAAGATTAGAAGTGGAAAAGTACAAGTTTTGGAAGCTAAAACAAAAAGCTACATTTTTCTATTTTCCCTTCAATATTTTGGCCAGACCAGAACTAGTACTAGGAGTTGGATTTTCATGAAATAAATGGTTCCATTGGACTCAGTGGGCAAAAATAGGTGGGGTTACAGTTGGGCACTTTTTCGGTAGAGGCCGAAAAAGCATAATTACGAAAACGCCATTGAACTCCCTAAATAGGGGCTGTCAATGGTATTTTTGTAGTTTGACAGTGAATTTGTTAATTTTGAGTCCGGAAATGGATTCCTTGAGCGAAAATAATTCAAAATAGCCTTAGCCAAAATTTTAGGAAAACATGCCATCGGGCCGGGTACGGCGGGGACGGGCTGGGTTCTCGGGGGCATTTTTGTAAATTTTCACCATAGACTAATATAACCACAATAAACACTATGGAAGAGAATAAAATGATACTTGGATAGGTTATGATCTATTTCTGGTAGATTTAATATTTTAGGACTGAGTCGGACGCCGGAACATCACACTTTTCGAGACACCATTAAAAAGAGGATTATAAAGCATTGAGGTATGGACATTATCCTTCATACACTATGCCATAAGTTATGTGATTGTGTGGATGCCAATGTTTTTAAATGTGCTTTATTAATTAACACGATTTGCCCAGAGAGGGGCCAAAAGTGTTAGAGGCAATTACATTGGAGTTGGTGAAAACCCAACCGGTGCAGAATAGTGGGACTGGGCCCTACTCATGTATACATGCAGATGATATGTTTATAATGTTCATTAATTGGTGCATACATTGCATATATCATATTTACTTTTCGCATTTTCTATAAACGATAGCATGTTTCTACTAGGGTTCTCCGGAATCTCACCCTATGTTTAAATAAACACCTCAGCGGGTACCAGTGAGGCAAAGGGAAAAGACATAGATGCCGAAGAGTAAACGAACGTGTTTCGAGGCAAGGACAAGAACATGGTCATAATTAGTCTATTTTGTGATATTTTGGTGAAATTTGTAAATATTAAAACTTCCGCTGTATTTTATGTTTTCGTCGATGAACAATATCAGAATTGTAAACGAATATTATTATTAGTATAATTGTACTTTTTTGTATGCCTATTGAATTCCATCTTTATTACTCTTCGATTATTGAAATGGAAATGGGTGTTGACAATAAATCCCTATTTAGATGTGTCTCGAAATACGTGTCGTCTCCAGCCTCCAACTCGGTCCTAAAATATTAAATGTACAAGAAATAGGTCATAACCTATCCAAGTATCATTTAAGTCTCTCCCATAGTGTTTCTTGTGGTTATATTAGTCTATAGTGAAAATTTAACAAAATGCCCCTGGGACCTCGGCCCGGCCCCGTGGTACCCGGCCTCATGGCACATTTTCCAAAAATTTTGACTAAGACTATTCCGATATATTTTCGTCCAAGTAATCCATTTCCGGGCTTCAAATTACCAAATTCACTATCAAATTACAAAAATACCCTTGACAGCCCCTATTCAGGGATTTCAGTGGCATTTTCTTAATTACGCTTTTTCGGCCTCTACCGAAAAAGTGCCTAACTGTAACCCTACCTATTTTTTGCCACTAAATCCAATAGAACCATTTATTTTATGAAAATCCAACACCTAACATCGGTTCTGGTTCTAGCCGAAATTCAAGAAAAAATGGAAGAAATAGAGTTGTGTGTTTTAGCTTCCAAAACTTATACTTTTCCACTTCTAATCCCTTATTGACTTATTTAAACACATATTAACCATGATTCAATGAAATTTGGGCAGCATAACCTCTTAGGGTTATAGCTTTTCCAACTTTTCAACTCAACCAAGAAACTTGAAAAGTCAAGAAACAACAACAACACAAGAAAGCAAGTTCATGAAGTTACCCTCTTTGGCTTCTTAGTTTACTCTTACTCTAGGCTCCCCCTCCCTCTCTTCTTGATCTCAAAGTGTGTCTTCACCACCATGAATTCATGAAAAATAAGAGTTTAGAGAAGGATTCTAAGGAAATGCTATAAGAAAAACCAAAGAAACCATACCTACCTTAACCTCTTCTTCTTCCTTCTTTCTACTCTTTGAAGTTTCTCCAAGTTCACACTCTCTCTCTTTTCTCTTTGCTTTGGCTGAAATATGTCTAAGAAGATGGAGTGGATGTGTTTTATCATTTTGCCTCTTCCTTCCTCTTAGCCTTTGATCTCATCAAGGGACCATAATGTGACGCTTGTCACAATCCTCCCTTCCCTCATAATTACTCCATTAGCTTCTCATTAAGTTTGAACCAATTTCCTTCCCTTGTTTGGCTCTTCAAAACCGTCCTCCCCCTTGCTCCAACTAACCCATTCCTCTTCCAACTAAGTCCAAGTTTGCACTCCTCCATGCACTCAAGTTCTTTTATTCCTTCACTCAAGCTAATCCTCCCATCATGCACTTAACAATTTACCTACCAAATCACTCAACCATTATCATCATTGGCCATAAGTACCATGTCCATGTAGCCTAGCCATCATGACTTTATTCATGTAGCATGTGCTCATGAAATTGAATTTGCCCCCTTATCTTCATGGTTGGACGAAATTAGAGACAGGAAGGAAAGGAAAAATTGATTTTCACTAATTCCATAATTCATATAATTGAATTATGTATTATTCCGCCTAATTTTATAATTCTTGATTTATTCCAACAAGAATAGTCCAATTATGAATTTTCCTTTATTTTCCTTGATTAATTGGAATTAACTCCAATTAATTGAAAAATAATTAATCTTGGGCTAAATTGGCAAAATTATGATTTTCTTATCACCTTTGTAATTTAATTCATTTCTTGAATTAATTTACCTATTTCCTTATGAATATGAATATTTCAAAATTCACAAGATCCAATTTTCATGAATATTCACCATTTTGTTGAATTATTCAAATAATTACAATATATTTTTTGTGAATATAAAATTTGGGGTGTTACAGTTCATTTATTTATGGAGCGCACTTTTAATTGCATTCAGTAATCAATTGAAGATCCCATTACCATTTGATTAATATAATATCACTCTGGTTCTATTTATAAGTCTTTTTTGAACAAAAATTTGGTCCTATTTATAAGTCCAATATCGGAGTAGTAAATGCATTTTGTACTTTTTTATCCCTATTAATTGTAATAAACAAAAGGAATTTATTCATGTGACTTTTGGAACCAATCATAAATAAGGGCAAAATTAAAAATTTAGCCTGCAAAATTGAAAATTTAGCCTATAGTTAATGAGTTAACTAACTCTCCTTGATATGTGAGAATTAATTAAAAATGACTTATACATAGAACCAGAGTAGTATTCTCTTTCACTGGGAAAAAAAAACAAAAGATCCCATTACCATTACCAAAGCATTTTGTTTTCTAATCATAAAATGCATATAAATGCTCATTACTCCTACGAATCCGCCTTTTTTATATGTCTAATTCACCTAATTTTTATATATGGAGTACTCCATCTGGTCTTACTAATAAGAGCCCGATAACTAAATTACACGGTTTAAAAATTAGTTAAAATTAATAAATATGTCTTGAAATAAACATTTTTTAAAAAAAATATGTCCTTATTTATGAGGGGCAAGTAAGAAAGAGAAATAGAGTAAATATAAGTATTACTAACTCTTTAATTAATGCAATATATATAATTAATGAAGGGCACGAATGGAAAAAACTCATTAAATATCAAGACAACTTTTGTCAGGCTTTTATAAAAAAGCCCAAGTTAATTCAAATTTTGGGCTCTTATAAAAAAGATCAGATGGAGTATTAAGAAAAATTAGCTAACTCATTAAATTTTCCATTTGTTTCTTGGGAAAATAGCCCAAAAATAACTTTGGGGTAAATTAATTGCTGAATGCTATAATGGAAGATCGGTTGTATTTTAATGGAAGATATGTTGCACACAACAGAAGATATTTTGGATACAATGGAAGATGGTTTGCACCTTTATATAGAAGATTTGTGCATATACAGAAGAGTATTTGCATGCTTGATTGCATTCGGCAATTAATTTACCAAAAAAGTATTTATTCTCAATTCTCCCTTATTTCTTTTCATAAGAATTCTTAACAAAATCACGAGGATCAAAAAGTGAGTTAGAGACAATAAATATATTTAAAATGGAACTCTTTTATAAAAAAATACCCTAATTTAAGTGAAAGAGATAGAACGTGTGAGAATTAAATACAATGATACTGGTAATATGAGTAAGTAAATGAGGTTAAAATAGGAATCAACAAAGAAATGTTGAGACAACTTCTAAATGTTTCTTATAAATGTAAACAAGCCATAAGTAGAAGTTCTTTCTTACAAAAAGGAACAGAGTGAGTATATCCTAAATTAATAAATTTTTTTTAATTCTACCCTCATTTATGAAAGGTATAAAAAATATTTTATACATTATGCTTCACCTTTCTTTTTTCTCTCTCTTTACATTATGTTCTCAAACCAATTCCCTCAAGTGAATTGGTTTTGAGAGCATTCCCCCAGTTTTTTGGCGACTTTCACCTGATTCCTCACTTACGCGCCCTTTGCGCCCAGTCATTTTGAAGAACACTTGCCAGGGAATTGTTTGGAGAGCATTCCCCCAGTTTTTTGGCGACTTTCACTTGATTCCTCACTTACGCGCCCTTTGCGCCCAGTCATTTTGAAGAACACTTGCCCCCTTGGGGGTCTTATCGCTGCTGCTGGCACAAAATTAGCCAGGGCTTCTTCCTCGAGTCTTGTCTAAGTAGACTAATAATAAGGACCATTTTTTTCAAAATTAGACTTATAAAAAATTGCAGAGTGGCACTTCATTACTCCTTCATATTCACAATATGAGTCATTTGTAAAAGAATTTGTTTTAGTTCCCATTTTACTAGCAAGTCATTTGGAGAGTAATATTAATAGTTATTTATCAATTTTGTCCATGTGATTAATACTTCAATGTCACTCTTTATATTTTTTCTTCTCAATCAAAACTTTTTTTTTATTGAAATTCAAAACCATATTTAAAATGAGTAAAGTTGAAAAAGTTTTCTTCCACTTTGTTGTAAAGTTTCTTCATTGAAGTAGATCATATGAAGTATTAAGGTCAAAAGGGAGTAATAATCTACTCCCTCTTGTCCCTGTCATAAGGCACCTTCTAAAAGGATTCTTTAATCTTTAATATAAAAAACTTGGATAGTTATTTATGCTTATTTGTCAATTTTGTCAAGATAATTAATGCTTAAACGTAATTTTTTGTATTTTTCTTTCTTCTTCAAAACCTCATTAATTAATTATGTGCCTCTCGCATCTTTTTTTTCATTCATTTTCTTTCATATTGTTTTACTTATTCTCTCTTGTACTCATCCTCTCCATAAATAAAATTATTTTCAGAAACTAAGTTAAATTTTCTTACATTTTATTATCTTTAACTATTTTAACCAACATTTTTATTTGCATAATTAGCTATTTGAAGTTTATAAAAGGGCCAGATGGAGTATTTTTTTTTAAAAAAAAAATACTCCAAATAAGGTAGTTGCTTCTTATATGTATGTAAAAAAACTCGTAATTGTTTTTCATAAATACATCTAGGAAGAGTAGTATTAGTGTTACAGTGTAGTTTCTATAACACCCTGAATTTCGGTCACCAAAATTCCTTATATTTAAGAGAATAAAAAGGTGAATTAAACAGAACATGGAATGACAAACCTACTTAATTAGTGATCACACACAATATGATTATGTTTGGAACACAAATTATAAACATTTGAAGTTGCTGCCAGTGAGTTTCCCTATGTAGTAGTTTTGTTGTGTGACATATTTAAATAGGCAAATGATGTTTAATACCTATGAAACTTCCAAAATAAAAGTAAACTTATCAAGCTTTAATTTGATAGATCATATAGGTCATTTGGAGTTGTACACAAATCGTTATGAATTTTTTAAGTTTACCTTGTGAAATTGGCCAATTTCTAGGACAACATCCAAAAATTTAAATTTTGGGAATGTTGAACTTCCAGTTTTATAGCATTTGGAATCACTCCAATTGAAGCTCTACATGTCAAATGGCATTATCTTAAGCCAAACAATTAAATATGAATTTGTGAAAAAGTGAGCACATGTGGAAATTCAATAAAGTATTATTTGTTGACCAATTAATTGAGATAATTGAAAAAAAACCCAATTTGTCTACTTTGACCCAAAAGTGGTGTATTTTTGGGCTTAAGGAGATGAAGGAATTGGTTCAAATTAAATGGAGACTTTATGACATAATTGTGAAGAGATGAGGCTAAAGAAAAAGTAATGTGTCATAAACCCTTATAATACTATATTTCTAAAAAGATGAAGAGATATTAAAAAGCATCATCTTCATCTTTCCATCTCCATTTTCACACCAAACACACACAGAGAGAGAGAGAGAGAGAGAGAGAGAGAGAAGCTTGAAGAACATAGAGAAAGAGAGCACAAGAGAGCAAAACTCGAGGTAAGACTTGTGATTAAGCTTCGTTAATTGTGAAATAACCCTTCTAATCTCTTCTTCTCCATGAAAAGCTATGTTTAGCAAGCTAATCTTCAAGGTTTGAGAGGGAGGCAGTAACGCCCTAGAGAGAGAAAGTTGAAAATCAAGAGGTAATCTCAAGAACTTTATTCCTCTTAGTTGATATGTTGTTGTGGTGGTTGTTGTTGATATTGGCTTGATTTGTGGTTGTTTCTCTTGATTTTGTAAAATTTGGGATGTGAAACCGTAAGGGGTTATGTTGCCCAAATTTCCACAAATCATGTTCAATTAGTGTTTAAATGGTTAAAAAAGTGGTTAGGAGTGAAAAGGAGCAAGCTTTAAGGGTTAAAACACAAAAATTGCATTTCCCCTTTTTCAAACATAAGTTTCGGCCAAGGCTAGAAATAGGGGAAGGAGCTGGAATTTCATCAATCCGATGGTTCTTTTAAGAGGGTAAATTGTGTATGGTTGATGTTGATCACTTTGTGAGATAAACCCTAGAATGTGAAATGGCAAAACTACCCCTAAAACCCTAAGTTTGGGGCTGTTAAGGGTATTTTCATCTTTTGATAGTAAATTTGGTAATTCCAAGGTTAAAAATGGATTCCTTGGGTGAAAATATGTAGGATAATCCTATGTCATAATTTTTGAAAAAGTACAGTCAGACCGGGTACAAAGGGGCTTAGATCGGGTTCTTAAGGGTAAAACAGTCAAAATGTGTTTTTAAGTCAAGATAACTAACACAATGAATTTAGAGTTATTTATGAATGAGTAACAACTCATTTATCCTAAATTTGGAATTTTAGGATATACTAATAGCTCGAGCCAGACAAACAGTTTTGGACCGACAATCAGGCAAGGAAAGGACATTCCAGGTAGTAACCTATCTCCATAGACTATGTGAGTGTTTATATACTTTGTGTATACCATATTCTGTTATATGAATAGTGAACACACACATTATCTAGTTGTGGTCTAAGACCTAGCTGTGGTACACTGACATGTAGGATGCATACACAGTGTCATGGTTCTGTTGCATGATTTGGTGCATGGCGTATTTATGTGTGACATTTTATGTGGTTGATAATTTGTTATTATTGAGATTCTTTCAAATTTCACTCTTTCCTTACAATATATAGTTTTGTGCAGCAAACAACAGCTCCAAAGGGCAAAATCATAATTTCCGACAACCAAATGTTACGGATAGTACAAGCAAAGCAATTGGTTATCTGAAGACCTTTTTATTATATTAAGGTCTGAAGATTATTGTATGATACATTGTATGGGAATTCCTGTATACACTCAAATATATTATATCAATAATATCAGTATATTTATATTATTCATATTGTGCCCACCAAACCATGAGTTAATATTCTACTATAAATTAAAATAAACAGGGGTCTTACATTTTCGACCATATTAAGCTCAAACTTCTCTTGTAAGAAAACAAAGTAATATCAATTAAAACCTTGTATAACACGTGTAAATAAAGAGTATCTTTACAACTTTTTTTTTTTGCATGTGTCATTAGAAGCTTTTCCCCCTTTTAAATGGGCGGTGACCGACATTCTTATTTCAGTGAAACAAACCAAAGTTAAAGACATCTCTTGTAAATGTTGTCACTTCCGTTATTTTCACACACACACACACACTAGTTCCATAAATATAGTGCCTTTATGATCAGCGACAGAATGTCTAACATTTTTCAGGTTTCAGGATTAGAAAAGAGTGTTTTCTATCTAACTAATAGAGGTGTTCAACAAATTCCCGTCTCGGTCCCAAACAAATTGGGATGGGAGTTTCCCTTCTCGAAACTTTCAGGAAGGGGAAAATTTCGGGATCGGGATCGGAAATGGCATTTCCGAATCCCAAAATAATAGACATCTATAATTTTTTTTCCTTTTAGTTGTTTAGGTAAAGGGCCAAAGGCCCATTTTGGCCCAGCTATGACAAGTAGTAGAACGCATTGACCGATCAGTCATCACACTTCAAGCTAAAAAAAAAATCAGTCATCACTGTTCATTGACACTCAACCCTCATCATACATTCAGAGTTTAGATGCATTTGGAAAGCGGATTCATCAGTTCACTTTCGCTCTCTCAGTCTCAGACGGTTAGACCTCAGTCTCGTTCTTGCACTCGAGTCTCAACCACAAATCGACACAGTCCCAACCCCCAAATTCTCGTCGGTGTCCTCACTCTTCCTCTGCCGGGCGGTCGACAGAGACGATGCTGCCCTGCCCTGACGGTGCTCATCGCCTTGCTGCTTGACGGACGACGGTGGTATGGTGCTGATCTTTTTTTGTTTTGGTTGCATGATACTTTTTTCCGTTGGTATTATGCCTTGTTTTTGTTACTGATTTTTGTCTTTTAGATCTGCACATCTCTGTTGGGTTCATGTTTTAGGCTTTCATTTCTAATGGTCAGTACATGATGATTGTTTGGGGGCGGGATTTATAGTGTATCAAATTTTTTGTTGAGACGGTGATGAGTTAAGATAGATCCAGGGTACTTGTTAAACATCATTTTCAATCTTAAAAGCAATAGAAATGTTGATTGCTGACTCATTAAGATATCTCTTCCTTGTTGTGTGTCTTGACATTGGAAATGAATGATACATCACGACAAAAGCATCATGAAATATTAAACAGGATGTTCTTCTATTCCTTACGAACTTGTCAAATTTTCCCATTGACATGTTTCTTTATGGTGATGCTTGGCATTGGGAATTCGGGAAGTTCTCGATCCTGAACTCAGGATTTCCCGTCTCGACGGGAGGAAAATTTTTGGGATCGGAATTGGGAAACAATTTGGTTGCCGAAAACTTTTCAAGATTGGGATCAGGATTTCCTGATCCTGTCCTGATCTGAAACACCCCTACTAACTACATGTGCAAAAGGGAATTCTAATCAATCACATGCATGATTGTATTGCAAAACTGGAATATTTATTAAAAAAAAACCCTATTAAAATAAACGAGTTTAGGCTTGAAGTAAATAAACCAATCATACGATGGAAAAAACGTAAAGGAAAATTTAAAGACAATATATGATTTTTTTTTAAATAAATTAAGCCACAAATCAAAGTGATCAATATATTGTTGATCTATTTTTGTTGTCGAAGTAGAATGAGTGTTTAAATGAGTGGAGTCTAAAAAGACAATAAGCTTTTTCAACCGAAAAAAAAAAGTGTTGCTTTGATTTCGAAATCTCTCGGACTCTTTCGATATATAATGACCTTGATGAGGATGGCATCACTCCAGTTAATAGTTTGGAATATCAAATACTCAACCTATCTTATTTATAAGCTTTCGAACATGTTTCACACATGCAAGAAAAACACTATCTAATATACATTATGTATCGTATCTCCTAAAAATAAAATCAACACAATAATTAATAAAGGCAAAAAATACACATTCATGTAAAAAATTTAATGAGATGTGTTATAAATATGATCAAAAGATTTATTCTTTCTCTGTCAGATAAATAGGACTAGATAAGTAGTTTAGAAGGAAAAATGTGCTCTTTAATCTTATAAATAATACGATTGGTTATAATTTTCATGTTTTTATTTTAACTATCTGGTATAGATTTTGTGGTCACTGTTGGAGATTTTCAAAATTAAGATACTGTCCCAATAAATGACCAAATTTTGACCTAGAGAACTTGTCTCCTCTTCTTTATTCTTATCACCTGTAACTTGTTAAAATCACCATCTTTTAGTACTACTAATATGTTTTCGCGTCTTCGAAAATCATATCTGGCGAAATTTATCGATCAAAACCATTGTTGAATATTCACAATCTCATTTATCACAATTTGGTTATTACAATGATGAGTTTGTATGATTTTTTTAATGAGCGCAAAAAAGGTGATTAATTAATTATGATCAGACCTTCAAAATAGAATTTATGCATTCAAATTTCTAATTAAAATAGATTCAACATGTACATCTCTACGTCAAAAATCTGGACCAACAGTGACGAGACTATTCTCATTAAGTGGGCCCATGTCTTTTATATATATATATATATATATAATATGTTTCGTGGGTGACAGCTTGACAAAATGAATGGGTACCATTGAGATCAATGGCACTTATATATGCTTCCTCCTTTAATACTATAGTGTGGTCAATAAGAGAATTTTTATTTTGTTTGTTTCTATTTGCTTGTCAATTCCATTCAACAAATTTTTTTTTTTTGCCTTCAATTCCATTCAACAATTTATTTTTGTAGGGATGATATATGTGTGTGTATATATATATATATATATAATGGATTATCATTAGCATTTTTCCACAAAAAATATAATTAAAATGTCAGTAGAATTTAAACTGTATGAATAATTATGCTTGAATTTATTTGATAAAATAATTATTCAATTTCCAATTTATTAAATTTATATTATAAACATAAATATATTTTTTTCAATTTTGAAACGGGTGATAAGATTATTTTATTACAATATAATTAACTTAAGCCAAAAAACATAATTCTTATATATCTACAATATTTTATCATGCAACAATAGTTCTGATTTCAGCAGCACTCAACTCCAAATAGATACATCTATGCTATATTGATCCCACATCTAATAGAATACCACACAAATTATTAAAAAAAATAGTTAAAAGGGGGAATCAATGAAAATTAAAGTTCTGCTTAAAAATTTTATTGATGACAATGATCTAACATATTTTTATACATAAAAAGCATATGTATTCTGCATGATTTTATACATAGAAAGTATTAATACTTGAATTTATGTCTTTCTAACCATTAATATTTTTAAACATGGGCTTTTCACTGATTTTCTAATATTTACATCATTAATGATTAGAAAAAATAAAAAATAAATGTCAGCAGAAACTATCATAAATTACTATTGCCTAATATTTAAAACCTCTCAATTGATGATTGTTGAATAAAACTAAGAATATTCATAATTAATAAAGAGAATTACTATGAAGTCCTTAAAATGGATTTTAATAATTCTCAATAACAAATGAGCAGCATAAACCTAATGCTATTTTCTACATTAAACTTGTATTACATACCCCTCAATTGTTACCAAACTTTTGAATGTTTAAATCCTTTCATTGGTCAGGTAAAAAAAATCCTTTCATTGGGACCTTATTGTAATTTTTCCTAATTATTATTAGTTATAATTTCAGACCTTTTAATTTTTCTTGGTTTATGTCCACAAAAATCATAATTATGATAGAAACAATATAAAATATTATAATTATGTAAAATAAAACTATAAAACATCTTGATAAAAAGAGGTTGCGGGAACATATAATGACCCTAACAGCCATATTACTTTATTAGGATAAATTATATATAAGACGTAGACTATTTCTTCAAACAATCCCATTTATGTGTGAATGAAAGATGCTTGTGAGCAAAGTGATGATTTATTAATATTTAGACGGAAGACATGTAATTCTTTTTATTCTTCATATATAATAAAGTTTAGGTAAGTTAGTCCTTAGGGCTCACGAAGATCATAACATGCTTTAAGGCTTAAAATCCGCTTATAGAAAAGTATTTATAGATTGCTCACCAAAATATAATTATAATCACACATTACAATTGTGTATTGTTACAAAATTTTAGAGCCTTAATTGATTTTTTTGATGAAGAGAGTCTTAATTGATAAAGATCAAACTTCATGACTAAATTGATTATTAAGACAGATGTAAGGGATAAAAAATTTATCATCTCTAAACACAACTTAGCTATCTATGTTTTTTTAAACTTGTCCAAACTTAATTAATATAATATTACCTCTGGGCCTTAATGTAAGGTCTTATTCGTAATATAATTTGCATTACGAATAAAATTTTATATTAAGGATTAGAGCTAATATCATATATTAGCTTGTCATAATTTTTTAAATTGGCTTATTCAATTTGAAAAATATTATCGCTCACAATTTTAATTAAAAGTGAACTAGTCAAAGAACCAAAGGAGAACCTATCAATAGCCGTTTCTATTTCGATAATCAAAGAGTAATAAAGACGGAATTTTCGATAATCAAAGAGTAATATAAAGACGAAATTCAATGGGCATACAAAAAAATACGATTATACTAATAAAAATATTCGTTTACAATACTGATATCGTTTGTCAACGAAATACAAAAAATTCAGCGAAAACTTAATATTTACAATTTTCGTCAAAATATCCAAAACATAGTCTAAATATAACCACTATCTTGTCCTCGCCTCGAGACACATGCCGCTCACTTTCTGGTGTCTACGTCCTTGCCCTTTTGCTCACTGGTACACACTAAGATATTTGTTTTTGAAAAATGGTGAGATTCCGAAGAATCCCCGCAGAGACATAAGATCGATATATAAAATATGAGAATTAAATATGCAATGCACTATATTAGACAAAAAAGAAAGTTTGATTCGATTCACATATATTTACCTCAGCCGAGTCACCGATTACAACTAGGATTTTCGATGATATACCTCAACTGAGTCATCGACCACGGCTAGGATTTTCCAATATACCGTTGTTAGGTAGTGAAACAGAACTAGGTACTGTGCTTCTAGCACGCAATCATATCACGAAATACAGTAACAAATACATATAATTATTCACATAGTGTATGAAAGATGGTAGTCCCGACCTCGAAGTTCGTTAAACCCCTTTTTCAGTGTGCCTCGTAACACATGTCGTTTCTGACGTCTGACTTAGTCCTAAATATTAAATGTACCAGAAATATGTCATAACCTATCCAAGTATCATTTTAGACTCTTCTATAGTGTTTCTTGTTGTTATACTAGTCTATGATGAAATTTTACTAAAATGCCCCCTGTCACGCCCTTATCTCAATTTCAACCTTTTTCAGAGTATTTGCGGAAAACGATATGTGGTTCGATACGCAACATAGGGATATCATAACTATACTGATAATATGTTCATGATTACATAAATTCCTTATAGGAGTTTGTACATGATACTTACGATTAAGGTAGCCGCACAAGGCTACTAGGGTGTCTAAACTCATCCCAGTGAAACGAAGACTTTTTCCCGTCTTTATTCTATTACTGTAATCCCCTCGTACGGTACTCTGCTTTGTTGTTTGCATATCTTCTGTCGTCTCCTGTCTAAATTGTTGGTAGGGGAGGGTGAGATTCGAGAGAATCTCAGTAGGAAACAAATACCATAATGCATGCGTGATTGATACTATGTGTATGACATGTTAGCTTTATCTAGATATATGCCCTATAATGACATTTCTGCATGCTCAATGTTTCATACAACAAGACTATGGCCACAGTGAAAACAGAAACAGAGCTTCATTTACTCAAACATGCTCTACACAATCAAGTAAAGCAATCACATACATCATTACACAAGCAAAGATATCAAATAATGCAAGTAAGGTAAGTCCCCTACCTTAACCCTTTTCCGCCTCGAAATGCGTGCCTCGTACCGTGCCAACAGCTCGACCTCCATATTCGATCCTACAATTCCAAATATACCATTTAGACACTTCCATAATGTTTCTAGGGTTTATATAAGTCTATCTTGAAAAATTACTAAAATACCCCCGAGGACCCGGCCCGGCCCCGCTGTACCCGTTCTGACTGTACTTTTCTTGAAATTCTAACCTGGGCTATCCTGACATATTTTCACCCAAGGAATCCATTTCAGGACTCAGAATTACCAAATTCATTGTCAAATTACAAAAATACCATTGACAGCCCAGCTTTAAGGGTTTCAGGGGCGTTTTCGTAATTATGTTTTCTCGGCCTTTTCCGAAAAAGTACCCAATTGTAACCCCACCTAATTTTCCCTCTTGAATCCAATGGAACCATCAAATCATTGAAAATCAAACTATAAGGCCCTCACAGATCCCTGGCCGAAATTATGGTGTTCTCCGGGAAAAATCGGGGTTTTGCGATTTCAGCTCCGTAAACTCGTTCCTTTATACTCTTAACCACTTTATTGACTATTCTATTAGATTAAAACTACTATTTAGTACTAATTTGGGAAGCATAACCCCTAGGAAAACCCATTTTCCATTTTTACAACCAAAGACAATCCGGCGAAATCTCACCGATTTAATTGTCCATAACAGCCAGAATAGCCAATATACAAGAGTTTGGAAGTTACCTCAAGCTCCCACTAGCTTTTACTCAAGGTGGCTGAAACCCTAAGTGTTCTACAATAGATTTTGAACTTCCAAACCTTGAAAAAACATAAAGGAGTAGCTTAGGATCGGAGTTATACGCGTTAGGAGCTAAATCATTAGAGGAATCGGCTTACCTTGTGATTTTTCTTCTCCTTTCTCTCTCTACAAGCTCTCAAACGTTCTCTCTCTATTGCACTGCATGCTGTGTCGGTTTGGAGGAAGGAAGATGAAGAAAAGGTGTTTTAACATTAGGATGATGTCATATTTCATTATTTAATAATTTTTCAAAATTTTCGGATTTTTACAAAATTATGGCAGATTTCTGCGCAAACTTTGAAAAATCATAACTAATTCTAGAAAAATCGAATTAAAGTGATTCCAAAGCCCATAAAACCCTTATTGAGTCTAGTTTCAAGGAAAATATAGAATTTTGCTGAATGGAATTACAAAATTCCCAGAATTTCAATCTTTGCATACTGTTCCAGAAATTTCACAGTTTTTCTGTGCTGACTTCAAAAATTCATATCTTTTTGTATATAGCTATAATTGAGTTATATGACGTATCAAATTAAAGCTTAGGATATCTACTTTCATCCTGTAAAATTTCATAATTTTTAATCATCATTTGGTCATACAAAATCATATGAAAAACTCACTGCCTCATAGGCGATTTCACCTAAACATAATCACTTTTTTCAAAATTAACCATTTTATTTTCTTTAATGCCCCAAAGATATAAGCAACATTAGAGAATAGATTTGGGCCATCTACTAAATCGGGACTTAGTAGTCTACTCAATTTAGGCTTATTCTCAAGCCTCCAATCCCAAAATTCGGGGTATTACACCCCCGGGACCCCAGCCTGGCCCCGCCGTACCCTACCCAATGGCACATTTTTCCAAAAATTTGACCAAGGCTATTTTGACTTATTTTTGCCCAAAGAATCCATTTCCAAGCTTGAAATTACCAAATTCACTGTCAAATTACGAAAATACCCTTGACAGCCCCTATTAAAGATTTCAGTGGCGATTTCGTAATTATACTTTTTTGGTCTCTACCGAAAAAGTGTCCAACTATAACCCCACCTATTTTTGCTCACTGAATCCAATGGAACCATTTATTTCATGAAAATCCAACTCCTACCTCTTGGAACAGTGCTGGCCGAAATATTGAAGAAAATAGAAAAAAAATAGTTTTGTGTTTTATCTTCCAAAACCTATACTCTTTCACTTCTAATTCTTGATTAACTCACTTAAACACTTCTTGATCATGATTTAAAGGATTTTGGGCAGTATAACCCCTTAGGGTTATAGCTTTTCAATTTTCATCACTCTAACCAAAAATCACAAAAACCAAACAACAATTACCACCAACAACTTCATATGAACATAAAGTTGAGATTGGTATAATTAACTTTTAAACTTCTTGTATTCTCTTACTCTAGGCACCTCCTCCTTCTCTTCTTGGTCTCAAAGTGTGACTTCACCACCATGGATTAATGAGAAACAAGAGTTTAGAGAAGAATTCTAAAAAAATGCTATAAGAAAAACCAAGAAACCATACTTACCTTAACCTTTTCTTCCTTGGGCTCTCCTCTTCTCTCTTTTTTCCTAAGTCTTGGACGAAAATGAGGCATGAAACAGGAAGGAGGATGTTTTTATTAATTTGTATTCTTACTTTCTAGCCATTGATTTAATCAAGAGCTCCTAATGTGACACTTGTCACAATCCCTTCTTCCTCATAATTTCTCCACTTAATTTCCATTAAATTGAATAATTGATCTTCCTTTGCTTACCCATAAAATCCGTCCCTCTCCCCCTTTTTCTCCAACTAGCCCATGCTTCTTTCCCTATGTCCCCACTTACACTCTTCCATGCAATCATATTTCTCATTCCTTCACTCAAGCTTCTTCCATCATGCATTACATCATTCTTTATATTGTGTACACTCCATCTTTGCCATAATTGATATGTGCATGTAGTATAGTCATCATCACCTTCTTCTCGTAACATGTGATAATGGATTTAATATTTTTCGCTTTACTTTCATGCTTGGACGAAAATTAAAGAGAGGAAGAGAAGGAAAATTGTTTTTCACAATTCCATAATTCACATAATTGGTTTATGTATAATCCTCTCTTAATTTCACAATTCTTGATTTATTCCACCAAGAATAATCCCATTATACATTTTTCTTCATTTTCCTTAATTAATTGCAATTAACTCCAATTAATTGGAAAATAATTAATCTTAGGCTAAATTGGCAAAATTATGATTTTGCTATCACTTTTGAAATTTAATTCAATTCTTGAATTAATTTGCCTATTTTCTTGTGAATATGAATATTTCAAAATTCATAATATCCAAATTCATGGATATTAACTATTTTAGTGAATTTCTCAATTAATTATAATATATTTTTTATGAATATAAAATTTGGGGTGTTACAGAACCAAACATAGTGCCCCTATATCCACATAAAACTATAAAAGACACTAATAATCTTCTATTGCTTCCTCTTTTTGCCAATAAAAAAATATTAACGAAAAGCTAAAACCCATCATTTATACTCCATCTTTTATAAATTATAAGAGGTTTCTAAAGAAGATGGAATCTGTTTAAAGAATGAAGAGAATCAAAATAAAAGAATCCCAAAAATATTGTCTACCTTTGCATGGGCTCGAACTTAAGATGTCATGCTTAAGCGACTAAAGTACATTCTACTAGGACTTATTAGTAGTATTGTCAATGTCACACCCTTATTTCAATTTCAACCTTTTTCAGAGTGGTTGCAGAAAACAATATGCGGTTCGGTAGGCAACACAGGAATAACATAACTATACTAATAATATGTGCATGATTACATAAATTCCCCATAGGGGTTTGTACATGACACCTACGATTAAGGTAGCCGTACAAGGTTATTAGGGTGTCTAAACTCATCCCAGTGAAACGAAGACTTTTTCCCGTCTTCATTCTATTACTGTAATCCCCTCGTACGGTACTCTGCTTTGTTGTTTGCATATCTTCTGTCGTCTCCTGTCTAAATTGTTGGTAGGGGAGGGTGAGATTCGAGAGAATCTCAGTAGGAAACAAATACCATAATGCATGCGTGATTGATACTATGTGTATGACATGTTAGCTTTATCTAGATATATGCCCTATAATGACATTTCTGCATGCTCAATGTTTCATACAACAAGACTATGGCCACAGTGAAAACAGAAACAGAGCTTCATTTAGTCAAATATGCTCTACATAATCAAGTAAAGCAATCACATACATCATTACACAAGCAAAAATATCAAATACATGCAAGTAAGGTAAGTCCCCTACCTTAACCCTTTTCCGCCTCAAAACGCGTGCCTTGATCTATGTGCAAACAGCTCAGGGCTCCATATTCGATCCTACAATGTCAAATGTACTATTTACACACTTCCATAGTGTTTCTGGGTGTTATATGAGTCTATCTTGAAAAATTACTAAAATACCCCCGGGGACCCGGCCCCATTGTACCCGATCCGGATGTACTTTTCTTGAAATTCTAACTTGGGCTATCCTGACATATTTTCGCCCAAAGAATCCATTTCCGGACTCAGAATTATCAAATTCATTGCCAAAAGATGAAATTGCCCTTGGCAGCCCTTATTTCAGTGTTTTAGGGGCATTTTCGTAATTATCTTTCTCGGCCTTTTCCGAAAAAGTGACCAACTGTAAGCCCACCTAATTTTTGCTCCTGAACTCAATGGAACCATCAAATCATTGAAAATCCAACTCTAAGGCCCATTTACAGCCCTGACCGAAATAAATGGGTTTTCCAGGGAAAATCGGGGTTTTTCGGTTTCGGCTCCGTAATCGTGTTCCTTTCTACTCCTAACCACTTTATTAACTATTCCATTAGGTTACAACTACCATGTAGTACCAATTTGGGCAGCATAACCCCTAGGAAACTCAATTTCCAAACTTTAAAACCAATGGCAATCCGGTGAAATTTCACCGATTAAATTGCCCACAGTAGCCAGAATAGTCAATATACAAAGGTTTGGAAGTTACTTCAAGCTCCCACTTGATTTTCCTTGACTTGGCTGAACCCTAGCTCAATTAAACAAGAAAATTTGAGCTTCCAACCCTTGAATCACATAGAAGAATAGCTTAGGAGCGGAGTTATACGCATTAGGAACCGATTTACCGAAGAAATCACTTACCCTTGTAAGTTTTTTCCTCCCCTTCTCTCTCTACAAATCTGAGTTCTCTCTCTCTCTCTTAGGGTCTGTTATGGTGTCAGAAATGGGGCTGAAGAAGGAGATGATCACTTTAAATCATATCCACTTTTAATTAATTATTTTTCCCATAATTCGGATTTTACAAAATTCTGGCAAATTTCTTCCCAAACTTTGAAAAATCATAACTAATTCTAGAAAAATAAAATTGGAATGATTCCAAAGCCTATAGAACCCTTATTGAGTCTAGTTTTAAGGAAAAATATATAATTTTTCTGAATGGAATCAAAAAATTCCCATAATTTCAATCTTTTCATATTGTTCCAGAAATTTCATAGTTTTTCTATGCTGACTTCAAAAATTCATATCTTTTTGTGTATAGCTCTAATTGAGTCATATGAACTATCAAATTAAAGCTTAGGATGTCTAATTTCATCCTGTAAAATCTAATAATTTTTGCTCATCATTTGGTCATTCAAAATCACGTGACAAGCTTACTACCTCATAGGCAATTTCACCGAAAACATAATTATATTCTCCAAAGTTCACCATTTTACTTTCTTAATACCCCAAAGATATAAGAATCATTAGGGGATAAATTTGGGCTTCTACTAAATTGAGACTTAGTAGTCCACTTAATTTAGGCTTATCCCCAAGCCTCCAATCCATAATTTTGGGGTATTACAGTCAACACCCGTTTCCATTTTAATAATCGAAGAGTAATAAAGACGGAACTCTATAGGCATACAGAAAAGTACAATTATATTGATAAAAATTTTCATTTAAAATTCTAACGTCGTTCTTCAACAAAATACAAAAAATACAGCGAAAACTTTAATATTTACAGAATTCCCAAAATATCTAAATATAAACTAATTATAACCACGATCATATCCTTGCCTCGAGACATGTGTCAATCACTTCTCGACGTCTACGCCTTTGCCTTTTGACCTATTGGCACTCGTTGAGATGTTTTTTTTAAAAAAAAAGGGTGAGATTCTGAAGAATTCCAGTAGAAACATGCTATCGTTCATAGAAAATGTGAAAAGTAAATATGACATACGCCAATATATGCACCAATTAATGAACAATATAAACACTTCATCGTCACGTATATATGAGTAGGGCCCAACCCCACAATCTACACCGGTTGGACTTCCTCCAACTCCCAGTGTAAGTACACCCCGACACTAAATGCCCCTCTCTAGGCAAACCATATTGATTAATAAAACGCATTTACAAACATTGGCTTCCACACAAGCATATAACTATGGCATGATGTATGAAGGATAATGTTCCTACCTCAAAGCTTTACAAACCCTTTTTTAGATGTGCCTCGTAAAATGTGTCATGTCTGGCTTCTAACTTGGTCCTAAAATATTAAATGTACAAGAAGTAGGTCATAACCTATCTGAGTTTCATTTTAGACTCTTCCATAGTGTTTCTTGTGGTTATATTAGTTTATGGTGAAAATTTATTAAAATGCACCAAGGACCCCGGCCCAGCCCCGCAGTACTTAGCTCGATGGCACCTTTTTCCAAAATTTTGACTCAGGCTATCCTGTCATTTTTTTGCCCAAGGAATCCATTTCCAGGCTCAAAATCACCAATTTCACTATCAAATAACGAAAATACCTTTGACAGCCCCGATTTAGGGTTTAGGGGCGTTTTCGTAATTATGCTTTTTCAGCCTTTTCTGAAAAAGACCAACTGTAACCCCACCTATTTTTGCCTACTGAATCCAATAGAACCATTCATTTCATGAAAATCTAGCTTTTACCCTCTGAAACAGTGCTAGCAGAAAGTTTCAAGAAAAAATGAAAAAATGGAGTTTTGTGTTTTAGCTTCCAAAACTTGTACTTTTCCACTTCTAATCCTTTATTAACTTATTTAAACACATCTTAAACATGATTCAAAGAAATTTGGGCAGCATAACCCCTTAGAGTTATGGCTTTTCCAATTTTACAACTCAACCAAAAATCATCAAACTAACAACAAACTTCAAAACCAACTTCATACAAGTATAGATTTGAGTTTGGTGTAGTTACCTCTTAGGCTTCTTGATTCCTCTCTCCTTATGCACCCTCTCTCTCTTCTTTTGAGCTAACAATGTGTCTTCAGGATCATTGATTCATGAAGAAATAAGGTTTAGAGAAGGATTCCATGACAAGATCACAAGAAAACCTTAATAGATTAGTTTCTTACCTTAAGTTCCTTCTTCTTCTTCTTCTCTCTAGCTCTCAAGAGTTCTCCAAGCTCTCTCTCTCCTTCTCTTTCTTTATGTTGGACGAAATACACAAAGGAAGAGGAAGGAAATGGCTTCATAAATTTTTCTCCCTTCATCCTACACTATTGATTTCATCAAGGGATGTCATGGTGACACTTGTCATCACCATACTTTTACCCATACCTTCTTCACTTTATAACTAACTTGCTCCATTATGTCTCATTTTGTCAACACATGTTCCATTTCTATATTCAAAGAGTAATAGAGACGGAATTCAATGGGCATACAAAAAAGTATAATTATACTAACAAAAATATTCATTTACAATCCCAACGTTGTTCGTCAACGAAAAACAGAAAATACAGTGGAAACTTAATATTTACATAATTCTCTAAAATATCTAATCATAAACGAATTATAATCATGATCTTGTCCTCGCATCGAGACACGAGCCAAATACTTCTCGATGTCTACTCCTTTGCCTTTCGATCCACTGACACTCGCTGAGGTGTTTATTTAAAAATAGGGTGAGATTCAGAAGAATTTCAATAGAGACATGCTATCATCTATAAAAACTATGAAAAGTAAATATAAAATATGCCATATATGCACATTAATGAACAATATAAACATATAACCTGCATGTATACATGAGTAGGGCCTAGCCCCACTAATCTGCACCGGTTGGGTTCTCATCAACTCAATGTAAGTGCCTCAGCACTATTGTCCCCTTTCTAGGCAAATCATGTTGATTAATAAAGTACATTTACAACCATGGCATCCAGACAATCATATAACTATGGTATAATGTATGAAGGATAATGTCCCTGATTCAAAGCTTTATAATCCTCTGTTTAACGGTGTCTCGTAAAGCGTGTCGTTCCGACTTTCGACTCGGTCCTAAAATATTAAATGTACAAGAAATAGGTTATAACCTATCCAAGTATCATTTTAGACTCTTTCCTAGTGTTTCTTGTGGTTATATTAGTTTATGATGAAAATTTACTAAAATGCCCCCGGGACCCCGGCCCAGCCCGATGGCACATTTTCCTAAAATTTTGACTAAGGCTATTTTGACTTATTTTCACCCAAGGAATTCATTTCTAGGCTTGAAATCACTAAATTCACTGTCAAATTATGAAAATACCCTTGACAGCCCCTATTTAGGGATTTCAGTGGCGTTTTCGTAATTATGTTTTTTCGGCCTCAACCGAAAAAGTGTCCAACTGTAACCCCATCTATTTTTGCCCACTGAGTCTAATGAAATCATTTATTTCATGAAAATCCAACTCTTAGTACCATTTCTAATCCTGGCCGAAATATTGTAGGAAAAATAGAAAATGGAGCTTTGTGTTTTAGCTTCCAAAACTTTTACTTTTCCGCTTCTAATTCTTGGTTAACTCATTTAAACACTTTATAATCATGATTTAAAGGTTTTTGGGAGCATAACCCCTTAGGGTTATAGCTTTTCAAATTTCATAACTCAACCAAAAATCACATAAATCAAACAACAATTACCAACAACAACTTCATACTAATATAAAGTTGAGATTGGTATATTTACCTCTTGATTCTTGGATTCTCTTGCTCAATGCATCTCCTCTCTCTCCCCTTGAGCTAAGAATGTGCCTTCTAACACATGGATTCCATTGAAGAATAAGAGTTTAGAGATAGTTTCATGGAAGATCATAAGGAAAATGCTTAAGAGATAACACTTACCGTAATCTTTTTGCTCTTTCTTCTCTCTAGCTCCCAAGAACTTCACAAACTCACTCTCTTTCTCTTTGCCTTATGGCTGGCCGAAATGTGCCCAAGAGGAGGGAGAAAGTGTGTTTTATCATTTTAGTCTTCTTGTCTCTTAGCCCTTAATCTAATCCATGGTTGAGATTTTACCACTTTACATACACCATCCCTCCAACCATACCTCCCACCATACCATTCCTACTTTAAGCTATACTCTTTCAACTTTATGCCATGCCTTCACATCATTTGGGTCCAATTGGATTTGGGACTAGATTCCTCCTAGTTACACAAACCATCCATTCTTCTCTTTACTCTAACCAAACTCATTTTTTCCCTTTATTCTCATGGTTGGGCAAAATTTAGGGTGAAGGAGAGAAGAAATTGTTTTTCATAAATTCCATAATTCATATAATTGAACTATGTATAATTCCCCCTAATTTCCCAATTCTTGATTTTATTCCACCAAGAATAATCCCTTTTATGCATTTTCCTTTATTTTCCTTGATTAATTGAAATTAACTCCAATTAATTGGAAAATAATTAACCTTGGGCTAAATTGGCAAAATTATGATTTTGCTATCACCTTTATAATTTAATTAGATTCTTGAATTAATTTGCCTATTCCCTTATGAATATGAATATTTCAAAATTCACAAGATCCAAAATCATGAATATTCATCATTTTATTGAATCACTTAAAATAATTACAATATATTTTTTGTGAATAAAATTTGGGGTGTTACACATTTGGTATTGGACTAATTTCTTCCCTTGGTTTGTTTCATAAAAACCATCCCCCCTCTCTTGATATAACCAAACCAATTTCTCTCCCAACTAATCAAACTAGCACTCAACTTCACCCCTTCCTTCACTTAAGCTACTCCCTTACCATCACCAACCCATCATGATCACCATGTCCATACCTTCATGCAATGTACACCTTACCATTATCATCATTACTATTTTCATGTAGCATTTTGACATGTGCTCTTGAAATTTCATTTCCCCCCCCCCCCTCATTTTCATGTGTTGGACAAAAATATGGAGGAGAAGAAAAGGAAAAATGTATTTCACTAATTCCATAATTCCCTTAATTGATTTATGCCCAAGTCCCTCTAATTTTACAATTCTTGATTTATTCCATTAAGAATAATCCACTTTATACATGTTCCTTTATTTTCCTTGATTAAATGAAATTAACTCCAATTAATTGAAAAATAATTAATCTTGGGCTAAATTAACAAAATTATGATTTTGCTATCATCTTTGTAATTTAATGCCTTTCTTGAATTAATTTGCCCATTTCCTCATGAATATAAATATTTCAAAATTCATATTATCCAAATTTCATGAATATTCACCATTTGATTGAATTTCTCAATTAATTACAATATATTTTTGGTGAATATAAAATTTGGGACTAAGTACCTCCTCCAAAAGTATTTTTAATTTTAACAAGGTGAGTTCGAATTCAATTTGCTCACTTAAGGGTTTTGTTGATTCACTCCTAGACTAAGTACCATTGTTAGTTAACTATATTGTTGTGTAAGCAAGAGGGATGCATTGCAAATTTTGAAATCAGAAAAAGGAGAGATTATTATAATAAGTGGAATTATAAAATATATATAGGTATGAAGCTTTTAGAAATAAAAGGCTATAAGGTGGGAGGATTTGATTCACATGAAAGAGATTGGCATGGTTGGAATTTATATACCGAAAGAAGATTCTTATGCAACGTGATGTTGTTATTCGTGTGAGTGTGATCGAGTCTTGAAAAGTGAGCACACCTACGATATATACCAAATCTTATTATAAACGAAAAAAATTATGGAGAGTTAAATATATAATACATGTTTGTTGCGTTTTGGCAAGGCTAAACATCAATAATTGCCCATCATTCGCACCATTTTAAATATTAAATTTCACATATAATACACAACCCACCTTTCTTTTATTTTTCTAAAAAAAAACAAGAAGACAAGCTATGTCACTCCAAGTTGGAAATAAAATACCATGTTCTTGCATTAGAATAAGCACCTATAACATTAGGAATGTTCTCTTAGTTATGAAAGTTATAACCATATTATTAAAATGTGGATTGCTTAGATAGATCAATGAATCGGTGAACCAGTTTAATCAAGAGTTTCACATGGGCCGATCGGGTTGAAAAAAAAAATGATTTGTCATATTTGTGTTTTAGTAAATTTGATTTTTTACGAGAACTTGGTAAATTTGTGTTATTGGATCATATGGATATATATATGTCCCATTTACTTATGGACTATTGTTTTTATGTACATATTACCTTTTTTCAAAGTTAAATATAAATATTTTTGTATATTTTAAAGTAAAATACTCTAACTATCTCTCTGTTTTGCCTTAATTATATAGAGCCTCCTCTATTTTGAAAACACATACAGAATTCCCTTAAAATTAAAATGTATGTTACACAAACCTCCCTTATATTTTGAAATTCTATTTTCATCCACCTAAATCATTAATTAATTGTTAAGTTTGATATTTGGACTTATGTTTTATCAAAATGCCCCTTTTTAACATTAGAATTATTTAAACATATGTGTGTATGTGTGGTCCAAAAAAATGTATACTAATAGATTTTTTTAACATTCTAACATGTTAAAAAATTTTTAATTTTGAGATTTAAAAATATATAATTTAAAATTTTCACCATATTTATTAAAATTTATTTTTTTTAAGTTTATTAAATGACTAAAAATATATATCAAACACATTTTTTTTATAAAAAATAATAACAAGTTTGAGAGATTGTTGAAGTCATTTAAATTTATAATTTCATATTTTTCCTACAAACATTAAAAGAACTAACTTAAATTTTTAAAAGCTTGTGATATTTACCTGCTGTCAATTAAAATTTGGGATTAAGTATTAAGAGTACATTAGTAAATAAATTTTAGTTTTTAAATAAATTATAAGGAAAAAATATTTTTAGAATATTTTTAATGGAGTTATCGGTTTGAACTTAAGCATATGTTTTCAAAATAAATGAGAGATCTATATAATTAAAGCAAGATAGAATAATGGTTAGAGTTTTTACTCTATATTTTAATTATGACTGGGTTTAAGCTAGAATCAACCCGAGTGTACCACTATTTCAGCCTATTTAATAACAAGTCCGATTTTTGATATCTTGAATACAACACATTATATAGGGTCATGAGTTTTTTTTTCTTGTTCTAGATTCAATATATTTTCTTTATTATTTGAACATATAAACCACTCCATCCGATTATAAATACAAGAGTTAGATAACTGATTTATAAGGATTAAAGAAATTTGTTGAACTAGTTATTCTTAAAATATATGTGCTAGTTTTTCCTAAAGTACCGATTTAAATGATTAATTAAACAACAAATAACTAAGATATCATACTTAATAAAAATAATCAGTTATATCATATGTTAGTCTATGATATATTGATGAGGGTTGTTGTACAATTTTATGGGCCTACATTGGAGACTTTTACGTATAGGCCTTGGTAAAAAAATCAAGGCCCAACATCACCCAACATAAAAGCACCATTTTATACTGTAGGTTCTCATGTTGTAAATAATACTAAATTAGTCTAATAATTATCAATGATACTATAATTATATTGGATATTAAATTTAGCGTGTTACATTAACAGGCACACATGTATTACCTGATACTGTTAAAAAACTAATATTTATTGTTAAAAAATTGACGTTAACCGTCATCTTTTTAATTGAAAAAGGATAATATTATTCTATTTTAATATTTTTAAGATAATATTAAATTTAAAAAGACTTCCAAAATAACATTGTTACTCGATGAAAACTTCCAGTGTAAATTTACACCTTAACCCTAAAATTTTAACAACTAGATGTGGCTGAGTTAAAAAATAAAAATATTAAAAATAAACTTTCACCATTTATGATTAAATTAAGTGTTTCACCGAAAAAATTACATATGATGTTTAAAATTAATTAAATTTTATCTTCAGTTGCTACATATGATAAAGAGCTTCTAGGGATTGTTGAAGCCATTGGCTTACGCTAAGCAAGATGTTGACAGTTCAACCCTCCGTGCCTATTATGGGCAAGGTACTAAAAATCAGATCGGACATTGAATCGGTCGAGACACTGGGTTAAGAGTCAGTAGTTCAGATCGGGGTCAACCCGAGGGTCAGATCGGGAGTCAAACCGGGGTTAATTAAAAATATATATATATAATTTAAATGTTCATGTATACCATTTAAAAAACTATATAAGAGTTTTTTTTTTTCCAACCAATAATCAAATATAACCTCATGTATCTAATACTTATAAAAGTATCATTAAGTATATAAGGATTTTACTCCAATCAGTGCAAAACAGCAAAAATATTCCACAATACTTTTAAAACTCCTTGCAAATCAAAAACTTTCAAAGAAATAATTTTTAAAAAAAAGACAAAATGACGTCGTTTAGGATATACAAAATTTTTAAAAATAAAAAAAATTAAAAAAAGGGGCAAACCGGTTCACCACGGGTCACCCAGGGTTGGACCGGTTCAGACTGGGTCAGTTAGACCCCAATTTTTTGACCTCAACCGGACCGGTCCGGCGACTGGTTCACCTGTTTCCGGCCTGAACCGGCCAGTCCGATCCGATTTTTAATACATTAATTATGGGTGCATGAGTTCATTCTCTTGATGAAGAATGGTAAAAAATAGTTAGGGACCAAATAATTCGTCCCCTTATCCTAGTTATAAAGTATTTTAGCATATTTCATACAAATTAAAAAACATTAAATTTCATTAATTCTTTCATAAAACTCAAAAATTTCTAAATTTACCTCTAATTAATATACATCACATCTTATAAAAAAAAAATCAATATAATAATAAATGAAGAATAAAATTATACATTTATATAAAAAAATTTCTCTACTCCATTTTTTTTTTATACTTTCAATTGACTACTCGGTTTCGGGGGCTTGTAGCTTCCCCTCTCTCCCATCACAAATATTGCCTTTGGAATTTGAACTTAAAATTTAGAAGGATCTAATAGGGCTTTACACCGTTAGACTAAATTTATATTAATATTTCTTTACTCCATAAACAAAACTAAAAATTTTCTTCTCTCTATACCCTAACTAGAGGAGTACGTTAGAGACTAAATAATTCATCAATAAATGACTTACCTGCTTAGGTTTTTGATATAAAATATATTTGGTGAGTTGATCTTAATACTAAATATAAGACATTGTTTATATTAATCAATTTTTTTCTAATTTATTCTTTTTTATTTTCCTCAACTATAATTAAAAAAAAGGGATGAGGGAATTAAAACATAAACAAAGTGTTTTAAAATATATACATATATTACTTCCTTCTATCCTTTTTATAAGCAACTTTTTTTCTGACTGCGTAAAATAAAGTGAGGATTAAGATTAGTTTAAAATAATAAATTTATAAAAAAATATCATATCTTTTCCAAATATGCCTCTATTTACATATGAGAGAGAATAAATAGAAAACATGAGACAGAATAAGTAATAAATGATTAAATAAAAGAAAATTTGTGGTAAGTCGAGGATAAAAAATATAAAGACATGTGTTTAATAAAGGTAGAAAAGGAGAATGTAGTTTAAATTTTAAGATAAAAAAAGTTATTTATATTAAAGACCAACTTTAAAAGAAAAAAAATTACTTATAAAAAAGATAGAGAGATATGTTAATTAATTTAACAAACTTTCTTTAACTAATTACTAAAACACACCATATATTGGAGGAGGGAGAACTTGATGGCGTTGTAAGTGTGTGTTCGGTAACATGCAAAACCATGATTTTAGAATCATTTTTCTGTAAATTAAGATAAAAATTTTTTATATATTTACTTTGTAAATCATAAAAACTATTTTTCATAAATTAATCCCAACACATACTAATTAAGATGAAAGGGTGTGGAAGTCACGCGGCACGGGGAGAAAAAGACGGTGATAAGATCAAGTGGGAACCAGTTGAGCTAGAAGGAGCAGAAAACGTAGGCTATGTGTAGGGCCAAGCATGATCTGTCTTCAACGACTGAGCTCCACATTACGAGGACCCACTCTCTTTTGCTTCTCCTCGAGCCCTGGGACGGCCCAAATCACATTCACACTCTCTTCAGTCTCTTCTCTCTCTCTCCCTCCCTCTCTCTCTCTCTCTCTCACACTCACGACTCAATAACAACCACCCCGGCGATCTGGGTACCTTGTTCCGAGTGTAGTGTGTTTCCCCTCACAACACACAACGCACAAATACAGCAGTGCTCTTGTCCCACGCGCGCCTTACTCACACGCATCCCTGTCTCCATGTGGATCTGTGTCCTACGCTATTACTGTGTTGGCAGACAGACAGTCGGCGCGTGTGCTGACTCTGGTGGTGGCAGGGGAATTTGGGGATTTGTTGTGGGTACGCTAACGAGGGAGGAGGGATGGCAAGTGTGGGGGCTCTGCTCTTCTGCGGCTGACTCTACGGCCTCAGATCTGTACCCTCTCCTCTTCTACCCTCCGTACGCCTGTCTCTGTTCCCTTAGCTATTCTCGGTTCGTTTTCCACTTTTCCATTCATTTAAAGTAGGGTTAAGGAATAAAAATATTTATAATTTTTTTTTAAAACTATATCCAATATCAAAAAAAAAAATTTAGGTATAAAAATGTTCATGCATTTTTTAAAATAGGGAAAAAATACTTACACCGTTAATCAGTGTAAATGTCTATTTTATACCTAAAAATAATTTATGATGTTAAATGTATTTTTTTAAAAAATTTATGGATATTTTTTACACCTTATTCATTTAAAATGCTCTCAAGTATTAATTACACTACCTTCCCTCCAATTATAATATTTTTATGGCCCAATCCCCAAAACAAAACCTTCTATTTCAAGGGAGGGAAAAAAGTTGTATTAAAAAAAAATCTCTCAATGCAAAATTACGCTGAAGAGCTGAAAATCCTTTGTTTTAAATTCCAAAGGAGAAATATATCTCTGATCAAATTAACATAAAGCTTATGAGGTCATATCTTGTGTCGTTTGGCACCGCGTTTGGAGTTTTAAAATATTTATTTACGTAAATTGATATAAAATTTTTCTCACATATTTTTTTTATATATTATAAATTATGATTGAAAAGTTACTTTTGAACGCTCTAATTGCTATTCCAAAAATAAGTGAAGTTTTATATAACCCTGTTTGAGCAAACGGTGTAAAAACACTTTTATATAAGTTAAGATAAAATTCCTTTTATAAATTTACATTTTATACTTTAAACCATGACTCTGTGAGTAACATATTCCCTCGGGTTCACAATATAAGCTGTTCTAGAAGAATTATTCGGTTGATAATATTAGTTATTTATAGAGTAATTAGTGTTTGTTTATTAAGTCTATACCTATAATTAATGTTTAAATATATGACTCTTTATATATTTCTCTCTATTTTAATACATTTTTTAATGCCGGCGAAGTTAAATGTTTTTTAAATTTAAAATAAATTTAATAATTTAACTATCATTTACCAACTTGCGTGGATCAGAAAAATAAAGGGAAAACTCCTATAAAATGCGTTGGAAATAGGGAAATCTTTATTCAGTATATTCAAATTCAAAAATCCGGATCAGTCCACTGTCAGTACGGATGAACAGTGCCGGCGCCCCTAAAAAACGATTTTGCCTTTCAGCTCTCATTCTCGCCACTTCAGAAATAACAACACCCGGTTCTTAATTAAAAGCTCCGGATTCTTAATTAACAACTCTCCTTTCTTGTTTCACAACTTCCGAATTTAAGTTTCAAGGCCAATAACAACACATCTTTTTTTATTAACAACACGTGTTCTTAATTAACAACTCCGCATTCTTGATTAACAACTCCATATTCTTGATTAACAACTCCAGTTTCATTTTTTTATTTTTACAATAACAACACCGGTTTTGTTATTAACAACACCATATTCTACATTAACAACTCTCATTTCTTGTTTCACAACTTCGTAATTTAAGTTTCAGGGCCAATAACAACACCTCTTTCTTTATTAACAACACCGTATTTTATGTTAACAACATTATATTTTTGAGATGCGAATATGTGAAAGAATAAAGCGGAGTTGTTAATAACAAGACCGGTGTTGTTATTATGAAAGAAAAAAGATGAAATTGAAGTTGTTAATCAAGAATATAGAATTGTTAATCAAGAATCCGGAATTGTTAATTGAGAACCGGGTATTGTTATTTCTGAAGTGACAAGAATAAGAGCTGAAGGTAAAATCGTCTTTTGAGGACGCCAACACTATTCATCCGTACTACTAATAAACTAATCCGAATTTTTAAATTTAAATATACTAGATAAGGATTTCCCTTGTTTCCAATACATTTTATAGGGATTTCCCAAAAGTAAATGTCATGCTTCACTTTTTGCGTACAAGTAATTTAAGTACTTTTTCTCATTTTTTCATATAGATGTGTCGTTACTCACAAATCACAAATATGATAGGCCAGTTTTCATTCTGGCTTTAATAATATCAAAATTAATTCTCATTCGGATCTTAAATAAATAGCTTGATTTAAAATAAAAGTTATTTATAAAATAGTTAATATTTATTTTTTAATTATATCTCTATAATTAATTTTCATTTATAATTTTACCCATTAATTAAATTTTCAAACACATATTCTGATAGTGGGCAAAAAACAAACACATATTCTGGTAATAATAAAAGTCAAAAAAACATTTAATTAACGAAATATTTAATGAGTTAATTGTCACTCCTTACTTTCTGTAAATTGATTAAAATGCCTATATTATGATTTTTGTGGGGGGAGGGAAAGGAGAAAATGAAATTGTTTCCTAGGGTTTATTCCCAATATTTTAACAGATAATCAAATTGAAGGGAAACAAGGGAAGTGTTAGATCTCTCTAGACTTTTTTTTGTTCATTTGAATATCTCAAAGTGAAAGAAAAAAAGTCTTGCAAGGCTTGTTTTTCAATGAAGGAGTTAAAATTTGCATGATTTTACCAAAGTTAGGGGGAAAAAACCAAAGTCATTTTTATGTCTATTGTCTATTTTAATACATTGGCCGTTAATTGACACGTTAACTTCATAGAAAAGAACTTGTATTTCACATTTGAACTTTCGCTTAACGTGTTAAGCTATTAAGAGGTATATTTGGTGCGAAGTTTGGATTGCTTATAAATTATTTTTTATATAAATTGAAATAAAACCCCTCTCACACACTTATCTCGTATACCGTAAATTATAACTAAAAAACTGCTCTTAAATATTCCAATCAATATTGCTGTTAAACGAGTTATTCTTACATCTAAGCAAGTTTTATTATCTGACTTTTATTTAATGTATTAATTAACATTATTGAGCTTTTAGGGTCCATTGTTTGCCTCAAGCCAACCACTCTAATTAAATGTCTGAAGTTCACTTCTAATCTTTCAATTCTTTCTGAAAATCTTCTTTTTATAAAAGTCCAACCCGCAACGTCCCACTCACCAGAGAGCAACGCGTCATTGGGCTACAAGCACCTTCCTTCTGAAAAGCTTCTATCGTATATGATTTCATTGCTCGACGCATTGCCGCAAGAGACAAATGCGAAGCATTTGAGAGCATTCATTATTGCATTTGTTGCTCTCATTTTAAGCTTTTTATATTCTGTTTTTGTTTCAAAGTTTGTATTTGTATTTCACTTCAGGAATAACAATCGATTCTTTTTGTATTGCGATAATGAATTACTCAAAGTGTTGACTAGAAAGTAGAAGGTAAAAATCAATATCACCATCACAAAAAATACAAAAACCATACAAGGTTGAGTAACTGATAACAAATAAGCAAATCAACTTATAATGGTTATGATATAAAATATAAAATATAAAATTTATAATAAATCATACTCCCTCCCTCCGATCCTTAATATAAAACATATTAACCTAATTTAATTAGATTAAAGAAGTTGATTAAGTTAGTTAATATGACATGTATTTTCTAAAACATCCTGTTTATCTTCCTTAATTCCTTCCTTCCACCTCCTCTTTGATCATGTTTGAGGGAGCATTAGTAAAGATAAATTATAAAAATATTGATAAATATAAAAATTATATCTTATATTTAGGATAAAATCAACTCTCCAAATATAAGAACCCGTGAAGTAATATTTTATGCATGATGTATGCTACAATGGTCTATCAGACGTGTTTAAAGGGGAAGTCAACTCAAAAGTAAGGTTTATTAAAATATAGAAAAAAGTATATCCTTTCTAGTCTTAAATATAAAATTAAGTTGAGTTTATTCTTTTAAAGAAGTTAAAAAAATTAAATATATTTAGTTATAATATATATTGTGTATCATTAGATTATATATCAGTTTATAAATCATAATAATTATTTTGAAGAAAAATTATAGATATAAATAATTTATTTAACTTATTTAATTTATCTAAAAAATTAATTAAACCTTATATTTAAAATTAGAGGTGATATAAAATTTGGACCACAATAATAAGTCAATAATAATGAAAAATAATGGGGGATAGATAAGGGGCTAATTTTGGTAGAGAATTCATCGGAAAAAGAGAAGGTAGGTTGTTGGGAGGTAGTGGTCGTAGGGGGTACGTGGATGGGCTTAGTTTGGGCCCATGAGAGAGAGAGAGAGAGTGTGTGTGTCTGTGTACTAATTACTGTATCCGCGTGGGAATTCATTAATCTCACAAGTCATAACCAAAACAGAGCGTAGGCTGGTCCCTCGCTATTCACCTAACTAACCTATCTTACTTTGTTTCCTTTCTATAAAGACAAACATATTTTTCAGATGTTACAATGCATCGCATTTATACCTCTTACCTCCTCTCTTAGATAGCTAATTTGTAGGGTAATAACTGGCAAAAAAAATAATTTGTAGGGTAATAGGGTTGAAGTACAAAAACAAATGTATACTATATAAATATATATATATATATATGTATAAAATACTCCATCCGTCTCTTTATATAAGATTATTTTGATCGAATTTCGGAATTTGAAAAGATAATTAAAATTAAATATGTAAAAAAATTATAATGTTTTTTACATTTCCTTGACAAAAGTCACTGCTACATTAATTATATAAAATGGCAAAGGGTTAATAGGGTCGAAATACATGTACAAATATATATATGATACTTCATCGGTCTTTTTATATAAGGTCCCTTTAATTGAATTTTAGAATTCTAAAATATACTTAAAAGTTGTTAAAAACAATAAAGGGTTAAGGTGCTTATATAATCATGAATTATTTTTAAAAGTATAAAAATAATCATAAATTATTTTTTAGAGTAAAAGTAACCATGAGCTATATAAAATAGAACAAAATCATTAAAACTCTTAAAATAAGAAACGTTGACCGTTAGTTATGATGTTGAAGTGTGTGTTGGCCGTTAACACCTGCTCTATTATAAATACATAGGAAATAATTATAATATTAAATATGTAAACAAATTATAATGCTTTTTACAAGTCCTTGACAAAAGTCACTGCTACATTTTTTTTGCTTAGAGCATCCGGTATCCGGCGCTTTTTCTGGGTCCTGGCCTTCTTTGGGCCAGGTAAACCCAAGCAACCGACTATTCCGGATTCGAGTCGGGTCAGACCCTTTGGGTGTAAAGCTCTCCCTCCAAAGGAAACTCCATCCACCGGTTTCGAACCTGAGACCTTGTGGAAGGGACTCAAGTGCCGAACCACTTGAGCCACCTGACATCGGTAAAGTCACTACTACATTAATTATATAAAAAGGTAAAGGATTAATACCATCTTTAGTTCATTAATTTGTCCTTATTTTGATTTTGGTCTTTAAAGTTTCAAATTAGAGGTTCTGGTCCCTCAAGTTTCATTTCCCTTGAAACATTGGTCCCTATTATTAAAAAAAAAATCTGGACCATTTTACCCCTTGAGGGATCAAAACTTTTTATTTGAAACTTAAGAGGCTAAAATTAGAATAAAGACAAACTTAAAAGACAAAAAATTGTATTAAATGGCAAAACAGTGAAACAATATTAAATATTCTAGATGTTATCAAACTAAAAATAATGGGCCTAGAAAAAACATACTGTTTCTGTGTTCATAATTAATGGGCCTTTTAAAGCCCAAATGTCTTTAACTCGTGACACCATCTTGCCCTTTAGTTATGGGATTTGCTCCGTTTTACAAAAACCAATAAAAGCAAATAAACTTCAAGTTAGGCTTCCTTATCCAAGCCCAAAGAGTAAAGAGTCCGACATTAAATAAACTATGTCTAAAGATAACAATTAGTGCAGAAAGGAAGGTACATGTGCACTAGGGGGGAAAAAAGTTAATAAAGGTTAGTCCAATTGATAAAGGATTTTATTTATAACTATAAGATTGTAGGTTTAAATTCCATCGATGTGAGGACTTTGTTACCCTGGTGAGTCTACAGAACCCAACTCATCTAAACTTTTATGCTATATAAAAAAAATTCACATGCTTGATGATGCCTGATATTTTACACACAAGAAAACTTCCAATTGTATGTATTAATTTTCAGTTTAGTTTCACATTTATTGATTTAAGGAATTTCTTACATTTTTTAAATCCTTTTACATAGGTTTTTTAAAACACTTCAAGAAAATGAATTTATTCAGTATTGTTTACATCTGGTAAAGTTATTTCCAAATTATGATGTGTTACCTACTTCATGCATTATATATCTCAATATCCATACATATAGAGATAAATTACATTTACAACAAACAACTGATGATCAAAAATCATGAAAATAGACATAAAATGTTTTACTCTAAAATAATTTTATTTTATTTTGTTATAAAAATAATTTTATTTTAAACCAATCCGGGAGCATCAATAACAAAATTAGACCTTCTCTCTCTCTCTAAAGTTATGGACAGAAGCTTTGGTCATCACTAGCCAAATAAAGGCCTTTGAATCTATCAATTTAGAAGCTTAGACGCCCTTTGTTTCAAAAAAGAAGAGACGTGGTTACCTCAAGATTACATGGTTAATATAATATTTGGTTTCTGAAGTTTGACTTAATTTTGGTTTTGATCCTTTAAGTTTTGAATCGGTGGTTTTGGTCCCTCAAATTTAGTTCACTTATAACCGTTAGTCTCTCAAGTTTGAAAAGGACCTGGTCCTGCTTTTGATGGCGTTAATTCATTCAACGTGGCGCTAATACCGTTAAAATAACTTATATGTCATGCTTATTAAAACAACTGATATGGTAAATATACTATAATATAATATATTGTGCTAAAAAAAATAAGGAAAAATGGCATCAAAACGAAACATACGAGTTAAAACTTCTAATACACAAATTTCTTGAAAGTTTGAACACACCTTTTGTTTCAACAAACTAAACTACCTTACCATTTCACACTAACTATCCTTAAATACTTTAATTAATGGTTTAAAGGCCAATTTTGTTCTAGAAGTCGACATGAAGGAGCAATTTTACTTTGGAAGTGTTAAATCTTGGACAATTTTACCTCAGAAGTATTAAATATGGCAATTTGTGTTTGAGAAGTTTTGACTTGTACGTTTTATTTTGATGCCATTCTCCCTTTTTTTTTAGCATATTATATTATATTTGCTATATCAGCTGTTCGAATAGGCATGACACATAAGCTATTTTATCGGTATTAGCGCTATGTCGGACGAATTAACATTGCCAAAGGTAGGAGACCAAGTCATTTTCAAACTTAAGGGACTAACAATTATAAACAGACTAAACTGGAGGGACTAAAACCACTTATTCCAAACTTGAGTGACTAAAACCAAAATTGAGTCAAACTTCAAAGACCAAAAGTTGTATTAACCCTAAGCTATTTTAACGACGTTAGTGTAACCCCCTTCCCACCTTAGGCCGAGATTAAATTCTTAAACACATAATTATTTTGGAATTAGAGACTATATTTCAAATTGGGACTTATTAAGGTAATCTTTTACCCAAAAATCAGATTTGCAAAAACTTTTTCAAAACTTATTCACAATGGTCTCATATTTACATTTCAAAACAATAATGGCCTGTACAGGTGGATTCCATCTACAAATATCAGAGTGCAAAGTAAATTTCTGACTCACTCGGGTTCCATTCATTAAATAAGGGTTTACTCAAAGGCACAAAACCCATAATTCATACCCTTTACTTGGGGGATTACACAAAATCCAATATATATAATTGTTTCTACCAAAAATATCCAAATGATATACAATGATAACCATTAACCAAAAAGGAACTCCTAACACGAAGCTCTACCCGCTCTTCGTCACCCGCTTGCCTTTTGATCCTTCAGCCCTACCTAAAATGTTTAATTTTGGGAGAGTGAGATTCTAAAGAATCCCCGTAGTGTCAAATCACTCATAATATGCATAACAATAAGGCATGAAAGCAAATCATTATCCACACAAGTAACTACAACGGCAATGGTTAGTATGACACATGTCATCTCTTACGATTGCTTACGTTGAATTGCATCACAACAATCCACACAATATATTTCACTACAGCTGGGATTCATATAAAGCATTTCATAACGCAAGCCATATAGGCAATATCAACATACAGCCCACGGATGGATTCACAAACACCGCCCAAGGGTCGGATTCACAAAGATCCATGTCAATTACGACGGCAGTTCAACGGCCGAACTAGAGATGATCACTGTTACTCCCTAATCGGCTCACGATGGAGTGCTCATGCCGTAATGGACCATGGAACATGCAATTCACAGTTCAATGATAAGTTATGCATACCAAAACATCATACACAACATGAGAGAAAAATCACTACCTGAGTCCTTTCGGGTGTTCCCTGGCACCGGTTTCTCCCGCGTCGGGCAAATATCGTATCCTAGAATCATAATAAGTGACGAAAAGTTATTTCTCTATTCCAATTCTCAATAGCTTCTTAAAACTTAATTGACTACTATTATTGCTCTTTTAGTACTCAAGAACACCTCTAACAGAAGCCCTAAGGGGTTGGAAGAACTATCCCAAAGATCCCCTTTTTGAAGCTCCAAACTGATATTTTTCACTACGACACTCGAGTGAGATTGTACGGATACTCAAGTGAAGAAGGCCTCACTCGAGTAATGGTACGGTCTGCACTCAGGTACTAGAGAGTGAAGGATAACGAGTGAACACCCGAGAGCACAAGGACTTTTCAGAGACTATAACACTCGAGCACACTGGACCTCACCCGAGTGAAGACCAAATGCCTTACTCGAGCACCTGAGAGTGAAGTCCAAAAAGTGAGAACCTGAGAGCACAAGAGTTTACCACGAAGAGGAGCACTCGAGCACAGGACATTGTACTCGAGTGATAGATTAACACTCGCAAGTGAGACTATATACTCTTAAATTTTCCAGAAAACACAACAGAAAAACTGAAGAAAAACAGAATATACGCACAGCACTCGAGTGATACTCAACCTTACCCGAGTGATCTTCATCCCACACTCGAGTGAATCCCAAATCACTTGAGTGATTCTAGCAGAACTAGAAAACGTAGCAAAACAGAGGCATTTTCCCAACACTTGCCAAATTGATCCCAATAGACACAAAACTTTACCCAAAGCCACTCCCACAGAAAATCACCCACTAAACTCAATGGGATTATCAAAATCATCAAAATCCTACTCCATTATCATGCTTTGGGTTTTGGGCAACAAAATCAACAAAATACCAATCTCATCCAAACATCACATTTCAATCACCAATCAATCTATCTATCCTAAACTCATTCCAAGATACCATTCTCATGCCATAAACATACCAAATGAATAGATGCACTCATTTTCAGATTCAAGCCAAAATTTCCAGAAATTACAAACTACTTCAAATGGCATGAAACTTAGATAGATAGATTGGTTTCACATACCTCTTCAACTTCTCCAAAAACACTCTTTGATTCTCCAACAACCAGATTTTCGTGCCATCACAAACCACAGCCAATAGACAAGCTACAACCATTAAAATGAAGCTTATCACTCATAGAACAACTTTAATGAATAATGGAGGGCATTTACTTACCCAAATCACCAGCTTTATCTTTCTCTTTCTTGCCCAACAATGGCGCTGGAAATGGAAGAAGAGAAGAGAAAGATGGAGTGTGAGAGATGAATGAGAAATGATGATGAGGGTACTCCCTCCATGTCCAGCCGACCAAGAGAGGAGAGGGAGGAGAGAGAAATATTATAAAACTCAATTTGACTTTTCTCACTCTTCCTTCACACCAACCCTTGTCACATGTCACACTACCATTGGCTCTCATAAAGGTAAACACCTAATTAGCCACTTAATCCCTCCATTAGCCATTTTAATTACATATTTCATTTTCTCTTAGTTAGTAATTAATTTCCCCATTAATTACCAAAAAATTAAGCGATAATTCCATTTTTCCAATTCTTCACTAATTATGACATATAAATTAATATTGCCATAAATCACGTGATTATTCCAATTAAAGGCATAATTTCCATAATAATCATGATTAACCCATAATCAAAAATTGGGATATTACAGTTAGCACTATGTTAGATGAATTAACGCTATCAAAGGCAGGACCGAGTCATTTTTAAACTTAAAGGACTAACGGTTATAAACGGACTAAACTTGAATGATCAAAACCAAAATCAGGTCAAACTTCATATAACAAAAGTTGTATTAACCCAAGATTATACGATTTAAATTTGCTAAAAAATGGTTTTACGAACATTCATGATATCACTATCATTTATATAATAAATGCCGTATCAAACATTTCATAGAATATATCGTTGTACTATAAACGTATAAAGTTCAATAATAGTGATTCAAAATAACGATAAATTGACTGTCATTTTCTTTATCTTTTTAATTTTTTTTGTTCACTATCAGCATTCATCATCTTCACTCATCTCGTCACCATCGCATTATCTTCAATATGATTGTCATTATAATCTTGTTCAATGTTATATTGTCATCATATCACCTTGATTAGTTATCATCAATCACATGAGATACCACAAGATCGATGATTTTAACTAATTTCTTTTGCCATATATGGGGTTCTTCTAAAGGTTTCTTAATCAGATGGCCTCACACAATGTCTAAGCATTGTTTTTTTTAATGAATTTCACAGGAAAGCATTTCAAAGAATGTCTCACATATATGTATTCCAAACTTAATTATGATAATTAATGGTGTTTTATACTCTGCTATTTTCACATTACTTTTTATAAATTTGTACAAGTTGTAGATATAATTTTATATCCATTTATAGTCCCTTGTCTTTTAAATTAAGCAGAACATTATAATTGCTAGAATCTTAAACACACGCATCTTTAAAATGTAATAATCAAAATGATACTATATATTCATATTCAAATTTGTGCATAATATTAGATATTATTCTCTCCTATCCTAAATATAAAAGTTAGTAAAGGTGTTAACTTTGATCTCAAATAAGACCTCCCCCCCCCCTAAATTTATACCCTTCTTGTCCTAATTATAGGACGTAGTTAAGGTTTGGTTTATTAAATATAAGACTTTTATTTATTTTATTTCTAATATTTGTCATTTTTATCATAAACTAATTAGCTTAAGTTATAAAATAATATATAATATAATGTTATATATGGGTATTTCAAGGAGATAATTTAGGAAAACTAACACATGTTTTAATTAAGGAGCGAGGGAGTAATTTTTTTTCTTAAACTCTTCCTATTGATTGCACATATATTAAGAGGTTTTTCAATGCAAATGATTAAAAAAGATAATTTAGGGAAACCAACACACATATTTTTAACAAATAACTAAATTAATTTAATTAATATTTGCAATTAATTACTTCCTCTTATCCCTAATATAAGAGATAGATAAGTACTTTGTAGAGATATAAAAAAATAAGTTAAGTTAAATATTTATTAAAAATGTGTGTTGATTTATTTAAAATACCATATTTAATTTGCATTGAAACTACCTTCAATGCAAAACCCCCTTGACATATACAATCGAGAGGGATGATACTACTACTGCCACAACAAAAATAAAGTTTTATCTTATTAGGTGGGGTTGGCTGTATATATCACATAATGCCATTGTATTCTATCTACAACAAAATCCTTAGATAGATTGTTAAACAAAATATTTTGCTCAATAACTTCATTTAGTGTTTTCTTAGGTCTTTCTCTATCTCTTTTTTAAGGACTCCATACTGCTTGATCAACTTTTCTTGCTGACATATTCAATAGCTTTCTTTAAACGTGCCCAAACCACCTCAAACAATTTTTTTTATCAATAAATGCCATTTTAACTCTTTTGCGAATATGTGCATTGTGGACCTTGTCCTTTTTTGTGTGACTACACGTCTATCTCAGCATTCTCACTCAACTACTCGTACTTTATGATCATTTTGTCATTTCAAAGCCCAACATTCACTACTATAAAGTATTGCTAGTCTTATAACATTGCGATAAAATTTTCATTTTATCTTATTAGGTGCTTTCTAATCACAATCAATAGGGATAGTTTTAAAAAAATTACTTTCTCCAACCTTTAATTTAAGACATATTTGGGGAATTAATATTTATTTTAAATATAAGACATAGTTTTTATATTTATCAATCTTTTCATAATTTACCGTTATTCATGCTCACTCAACAATAATCAAAGAGGAGAGAGAATTGGGGAATTGGGGAATTAAGGAAGATGACTAGGGTATTTTAGAAAATACATATTATATTAACTAACTTAATTAAATACTTAATCTTATCAAGTTAGATAAATTATGTCTTATATCAATTGGAGAGTGCTGCTTAGAGCCGCTGGGACTATCTAGCTATCTGCTCCATTCAGAACATGTAGAAATAAATAATGTAGCTGAAATTATATTGGTGAAAACATTATATCCAAGATAGCGCCATATGTATCATCGTTATATCGATCCTATCAATGTGATTCCATATAGTGTTAAACAAGTAGTGGATCAGAACTATAGAACAATCAACATATGTAAGCACGTAAATTAAATTATCGCCACATTTGTTGTTAGTTAACAGCATTAGTCTAACCATTCTGCAGCAAATTTTATAGCTCTACCTAAATGTCCCTACAACATATTAATATTCACACACACACGATATATAATTGTTTGGCCAAAAAAATGGAGAGAGAAAAATTGTGAACTCGCAGCTTAATTCATATGTTCCATAAGCTAAGAAACAACAAGAAATTCTTCAATAACTTTATATATAAAGTCATCATTAATTTACAATATGTGGCTAGCTAGTAAACATTGCTCTCTGATTTTTCTTTCTTTTTCCACTCTAATCCAATGAAGCTGCATGGTGAGACTGAGAATCTGATCTTATACTCAGAAATAGTCTCAAGTTTAGGCGACCAAACTTGGTCCTTTGACCTCACAAGTTGTTCATAATGCTTCTGCAATTCTGGAGTACTGCAAAGACAGCTCTTGCTTGGACTATTATTAATATTATTATTACCATTCTCACCAGTAATAATAGTCTCTTTATCATCTTTGTTTTGATCTCCTTCAAGAATTAGCCTCGTGATGAACTCTGGCTTCACTTTTATCAGAGCCCTTCCATTGGATTCCTTCAGGTACTCAAACGGGCACTGCCCGAACTTTATCGGAGACCGGCTAGGGCAAGACCCGAGGGCGGCTAGGGAGGCGGCGGAGAGGACGCCGCCGCATCGGTCAATGGGGAGGACAAAGTAGGTTTGCCCTAGCATGAGCTCGTCATCGATGGCGAGAGCTGGGACGGGCTGGCCGATGAAGAAGGAGTCGGCGTGGCAAACCATCATCTCCGGGAACTGGAACATGATCTCTCCGGCGGCTCGCTTCTTGCCGGTGAGAATCCTCGTGGTTCCTTCCCAAAATACAAGCTTCACAGACGACGATGAAGATGAATCAGGGTTTTGGTAAAAGCATGGGGTTAACATTGTGTTTCCCATATAGAAAAGAGAAGAGAATAAGGAAGTACACAGAAGAAGGAGGAAGAAGAAGATTTGTAGGTATAGAGAGAGAACAGAAGAAGGATAGAGAATATGATGGAAAAAGAACATTTGACTTGGATAAATTCTAGGTTTGTGTCCCTTGTGATGATAGGGAGCGATGTGGGCTGGTCACACTTGCCGGCGTTGAACTTTTTTGGGCCCGCCCTCTCGTGATTTGTAAGGATCCTTTTCATGTCAACAAACTTTACTACGACTTGCGTAAACAATGTTAATTAAACTTTAAAATTAACAGAAATGAGTTAAATAATGATGTATTGTTTTCAATGGTTAATATTAATATAAAATATAAAATTTATTGCTGATTATATTTCTCATAAATGAAATTTATTTTTTCAGACTTGATACAGTGTATGAGTCTATTAGATTCACTTAATTATTTTTATATGTACAAATTTTATGTAATTTTTAATTTTTATTTTCCTTAATTCAGATTACAGGTAATCTTCTTTAGTATGAATACTTACAAATATGCTAATTATGTTGTTTTGTTATGTTAGAAGGTTTGATCATTGTTGTTTATTACTACTGTCTACTTTTATCTAACTATATTATCACATGAATAATGAATTGCTGTCATTGGATTAAATAGAAGACACTCAATTTTCCTCAAACAAGATCAGTGGTTCGGATCTTACAAATAAAAGAAAGACCATACTTATATCAAGCTTATTATATCTATTACATCAAGTTCTTTAATCACATATGATCATTTATCCAATTTTTTCATATGGATTTATAGTTAAATAATAATAATTAAAAAATAGGACATATAATTATATGTGATTGGAGGACTTGATAAAATGAATATAAAAAGCTTGATATAAGCATTTTCTATATTAAAAAAAATCACATCTCCAATATGATTAGTTATAGTAATACTCAAATTTGATCTAGTAATATTATATATATATATATATATATATATTAATAACCCCTTGGCAAAATATATGTTAATAGTCACCATTTGCTCTACTTAATTATATTTAATTATTATTTATTTTTTAACAATCAGTTGAATAGTCATCGCTAAAGTTTTGTCGTCCTGTTTATTTTAAAGAGAGGCAAATACAATTCATTTGGCAACATGCGTGCATTACTAACTTGAGTACTAAACACATTTGACCGTTTATAAATAACCTTAGAAAAACAAACAAAAAGCCAAAAGAAGATAAATCTTTTTGCCTTATTAATTACTATTATACACACCATTCAAACTTTCAAATATAATCATATGTGTTTCTTTCTTTTCTTTTTGTTTGATCAAATGTTTCTTTCTTTTTTTAACGTTTCAGTTTATAATTATGAAGATGCTTTCGTGTGAGTATAACGTAACGCCTGAATTTGGACATAATTAAGGTCAAAAGCTAAAAGAAAATGGTTTTGGACAATTATGATCAGAAACAATGGAAAATTCTAATCATAATTACTAATTCATGTCCTTAATATAACATTCAGTTAACTAATTTAAAGAGATTTAAAATCTAAATAAATTACTTTAAAATATTTATATTTATTATTTTTCTCACTTATAAACTTATATATAATATAATGATACACATAATAAATATTTCAAAGAAATAATGTAACATATGCTATAACTAAATAATTTATTTAACTTCGGTCTTTTTAAATTAATCAAGTGGGTTTTATGTTAAGAATTGAAGGCAGTATAACAATATTGAAAGTAAAAAACCGTTTGGCTTCGTATAATCTGCTTGGAAAGTGCTTTTGGGATATATCCACAATGATGATTAATTATGGTGTGGCATTCAACCAAATTTTTCTTCATTTTTCCTTTGGTATTTGAAAATTAATATTATGTCATGCAAGTTTGAATATTTATGTTTTGTTTAATTTACAAAAAGCAATATGTCTTTGTACAATTATTTTCATTTCAAAAGTAACACTATAACTGCTATACTTGTCATCAATTTGAAGGGTTTGATGTGATATGATATATTATTTAAAAGACTAATTAATTTATCTAAGGTTTGGAGGGATACCTGCATATGTTTATGATTAAATCGTTCAGGAAAAGACAATTTGATGACATAATTAATTTGACATTTAAATAATATAAAGCTTAAATTATTTAAGCTCATGAAAACAAGAAGTTATGTTGAGATAAAAAATACAACTACCCTATCAAAACAATAAAAAAAGACAAATTAATTAATGGGCTTGGAATACACAATTTTTAAAGTAATATAAAGTAAAGAAGATTTGAATCATATTCACTAATACCTTACTCTCTATTTTTGCCACATGACAAACTTGCAGTTTCATGTGATTAGGATCAATACAATGCAAATGTATCAGGTGATTTTGAAAATATATAAATTCTCATTGAAAAAAAACAAAACATAGTTGGCAAAAAAAAACGAAAATTAGACAACGTGTGTCTTTGTTTTCTATTCCTTTTTTGGTTGTTTTTTTGTCTTTGTCATCCATCAACCATTCTGCCTGCAATCTGTCAGATCATTATTTTGATTCAAATGTTATTAGTACCATGCTACCCTTAGATTAGGTTCGGGATATTAATGCAAAATACTACTAATTCTATGACTCCTTTTTTTTGCAATCAAAAAATTAAATTATTTTTAACAGACGCTGGTGGAAGGTACCAAAAAAATTGATTAAGGCCAAAGTCATTAAAAATAAAAATCCTTAAATTTTGTACCACTATTAGAAGTTTTGCTGAACAAATAATAAAAAAAAATTGCTGTCAACACCCGTTTCCATTTTGATATGCGCAGGGCAATAATGAACAAGTTCCATAAGCAAACAAAAAAGTACAGTTATACTGATAATAAGTATTTGTTTACAGACAGTCATTAACAGAGCAGAAGTCGATAATAATGACAAATATGTATAGTATGTTCCAAAACTATTTCACACATATAGACTATACAACCACTGTATTCATCTTGGGAGACGTGCCCGTCAGTTTCCCTTCTCTGCATCCTTGGCTTTTGAGCCACTGGCACCTGCTGAGACATTTTGATTAGAAAAAGGGGTGAGATTCCAAGGAATCTCAGTAGAAACATACGATCAACATATAAAATGCGAAAATTAAATATGCAATGCACCGTATCAAGTAAAATGAAAATTCATATCATCCGTGTGTGTACACAAAATTCAGGGCTAACTAACCCGTTGAAACCCCTGCATGTACCTCAGCCGAGTCCTTGACTACAGCTAGGTAAGACCAGTGTACCTCAGCTAGGTCCTAGACCACAGCTAGGTAATGTGCTTCCAGCACGTGTTCAGATCACAAAATACAGTAACATGCATCATACAAATAGTCACATAGTATATGAGAGATAGTAGTCCCTACCTTAACCTCTTTCTTGTCTCAAAGGGCCCGCCTCGTAAAACGTGTCAACTAAAGGCGTCAAACTCGGTCCTAAAACATCAAATGTACAAGAAATAGGTCATAACCTATCCAAGTATCATTTTAGACACTTCCATAGTGTTTCTTGTGGTTATATTAGCCTATGGTGAAAATTTACAAAAATGCCCCCGGGACCCCGGCCCAGCCGTACCCGGCCTGATGGCACGTTTTTCCAAATTTTTGACTATGGCTATCCTGACGTATTGTCATCCAAGGAATCCATTTCCGGACTCAAAATTACCAAATTCAATGTAAAATTACGAAATTGCCCTTGGCAGCCCTACTTTTAGGGTTTTAGGGGCGTTTCCGTAATTATGCTTTCTCAGCCTTTTCTGAAAAAGTGCCCAACTATAACCCCACCTATTTTCGCCCACTGAATCCAATGTAATCATAAAATCATTGAAAATCCAACTCTAAGGCCCTCAAACATCCCTAGCCGAAATAATTGTGTTCTCCGGGAAAAATCGGGGTTTTACGATTTCGGCTCCGTAAACACGTTTCTTTCTACTCCTAACCACTTTATTAACCATCTAATTGAGTTATAACAACCATTTAAACTAAAATTGGGCAGCATAACCCTTAGATACACACTTTTCCAAAATTTAAAACCAATGGCAATCCGGCGAAATTTCACCGATTAAATTGCCCACAGCAGCCAGAATAGTTAATATACGAAGGTTTGGAAGTTACCTCAAGCTCCAACAAGCTTTTCCCAAAAATGGCCGAAACCCTAACCTTTAAAGAACAGATTTTTGAGCCTCCAAACCCTAAAGAACAAAGAGGAGTAGCTTAGAGTCGGAGATATACGCGTTAGAAGCGAAATCGTCGGAGAAATCGGCTTACCTTGTGATTTTTCTTCTATTTCTCTCTCTAAACTCTCTCAACTTTCTCTCACTATGGTTCAGGTCTGTTGAGCACGAAAATGGGCTGAAGAGGATGATGATATATTTATTTACCATATATTTTACAATATTTTATTTATTTGTTTTGTTTTCCAAAATTTCAAAAATGAACTTATGTACATAAATCCTTATGTACATATAACCATGCTCATTAAGCCCAATCAATATTTCCTTATTTATGCCACATGTAGGAGACACCTAGGGGTCCCTCCCTATGGTCTCAATTGGCTTCACAACTTGTTTCGGTTACGTATACACGTAAAGTCTCAATTTTGGTCAAAATTGCACTTTTTGCTCAAATTTTCCATAAATTCATATTAAATTGACCAAAATATTCTAAATATATTTTTAACCTTTATTTTCCTTAATTAATTGAAATTAACTTCAATTAATTGAAAAATAATTTATTTTGTGCTATTTTGGCAAAATTACGATTTTACCATTACCTTTCTAATCCAATTTCTTCTCTTATTTTTCTTTCACCAATTTTCATCTATTTTTGGACCAAATATTTTCTCTAATATTCCTTCATTTTTGGACCTTAATATTGGGATTTTTAAATTACCCAAATTAATTCCATAATTATTTTTGCCCAATTTCCCATGAAATTGAACATTTATAAATTCATAAATTCCAAATTCATGAATATTCACCATTTTATTGAATTTCCAAAATAATTACAATATTTTTTTGGTGAATATAAAATTTGGGGTGTTACAGTTCTCCCCCACTTAAATAAATTTCGTCCCCGAAATTTGCTACACCTGATCAGCCATAAATTCCGGGTAACGTTTCTTTACACTTTCTTTTGTTTCCCATGTAGCCTCTCTGGGCGATAACCCTTTCCAGACAATCTTAACGAATGGAATGCTCTTGTTTCTGAGCTGCTTTTCTTGCCGATTGATGATTCGGTCAGGTGTGACTTCATAAGTCAAATCGTCACGCATTTCCACATCTTCATACTCTATTACGTGTTCTGGATCAGGTTGATATTTTTTCATCTGGGAGACATGAAAAACATCATGTAGCCTCCTCAGATTCGGTGGCAAAGCGATACGATATGCTACAGGTCCAATCTTCTCTAAGATCTCAAACGGACCAATGTATCTTGATTGTAGCTTCTTTGCTTTCAATGCCCTGCCCATACCCGTAACAGGTGATACCCATGTAGCCTCTCTGGGCGATAACCCTTTCCAGACAATCTTGACGAATGGAATGCTCTTGTTTCTGAGCTGCTTTTCTTGCCGATTGATGATTCGGTCAGGTGTGACTTCATAAGTCAAATCGTCGCGCATTTCCACATCTTCATACTCTATTACGTGTTCTGGATCAGGTTGATATTTTTTCATCTGGGAGACATGAAAAACATCATGTAGCCTCCTCAGATTCGGTGGCAAAGCGATACGATATGCTACAGGTCCAATCTTCTCTAAGATCTCAAACGGACCAATGTATCTTGATTGTAGCTTCTTTGCTTTCAATGCCCTGCCCATACCCGTAACAGGTGATACTTTCATGAATACGTGATCACCGACTTCAAATTCCAGAAGTTTTCGCCTCTTATCTGCATAACTTTTCTGTCGGCTCTGAGTAGCTAGCAATCTCTGCTTGATCAATTTTATCTGCTCCGTTGTCTGATCAACAAGATCTGGCCCTAGCAATTCCCTCTCAGACAACTCAGTCCAGCATATTGGCGATTGACACTTCCTCCAATAGAGTGCCTTGTATGGAGCCATTTGAATACTCGAATGATAACTATTGTTGTAGGCGAACTCTGCTAATGAAAGGAATTTGTCCCAGCTACCTTTATAATCAAGCACACACGCCCTTAGCATATCCTCAAGGGTTTGAATCGTTCGCTCTGTTTGCCCATCAGTTTGAGGATGATATGCCGTACTGAACCGGAGCTTGGTACCCAAAGCTTCATGAACCACCTTCCAAAACTTGGAAGTGAATCGTGGATCTCGATCAGAGATGATATTCTTCGGAATACCATGCAATCTCACAATCTCCTGAATGTAAATTTCTGCTAGTCTATCCGGAGAATAGTGAATGCTAATCGGTAGGAAGTGAGCTGTTTTCGTGAATCTATCAACTATCACCCATATAGCGTCATGGTTTCTAACCTTTGGCAATCCTGTCACAAAATCCATGGTAACGCTTTCCCACTTCCACTCAGGTATCTCAGGATTCGTCAAAAGCCCTGAGGGTCGCTGATGTTCAACTTTCACTTTCTGACATGTTAAGCAAGGAGCAACAAACTCAGTCACCTCTCTTTTCATTCCTGGCCAATAGTATTAAGCCTTCAAGTCATGGTACATCTTGGTGGCTCCTGGATGCAGAGTATACTTACTCTTATGTGCCTCCTCTAAGATTTGTCGTTTCAGTTCTGGTTGCGGTGGAATATAAATTCGCTTCTTGTACCTGACTAGCCCACTGGGAGACAAGTCGTAATCCTGAGTCTCGCCCCTATCAATCATACCTCTGATATACAACGCTTCATCATCATGTTGTTGGGCTTCTTCAATTGCCGCCCTCAGATCATTGTATATTTGACTGACCCCACTGCCTAACAGAATTTGACTAGACAGATTTAGGTCTCTGAAATCCTCGATCAGTTTCTGCTCATAAATCATTATGGCTGCCACCTGCACTGATTTCCGGTTTAATGCATCAGCGACAACATTAGCCTTACCGGGATGATATTTTATTTCTAAGTTGTAGTCTTTCAGCAACTCCATCCATCTACGTTGTCTCATGTTGAGCTCTTTCTGATCATACAAGTACTTCAAGCTCTTGTGGTCGCAGAACAACTCTACAGTCTCGCCATAGAGATAGTGTCTCCAGATCTTCAAAGCAAACACAATTGCCGCTAACTCAAGATCGTGAGTGGGATAGTTCAATTCATGAGGTTTCAGCTGTCTGGATGCATATGCCACCACTCGGCCATGCTGCATCAACACGCATCCCAATCCTTGCCCACTGGCATCTGTATAAACAACATACATAAACTGTGGATCTGGGATCGTCAGCACTGGTGCTGTAGTTAACCTCTGCTTCAACTCTAGGAAGCTCTTCTCACAATTCTCATCCCACACAAAATGTTGAGCCTTCCGCGTCAATTTAGTCAATGGTAAAGCACTTCTGGAGAAATTCGGAATAAATCTTCGATAGTAGCCAGCTAGACCCAGAAAACTGCGCACTTCAAATACAGTCTCTGGCCTCTTCCAGCTCAGTACTGCTTCAACTTTGCTAGGATCAACAGAGACCCCTTGCTGTGAGACAACGTGGCCCAGAAACTTTACCTCTGAAAGCCAGAATTCACACTTACTCAGCTTGGCATAGAGTTGCCTATCTCGCAATATGTTCAACACCGTTTTCAGATGATGCTCGTGTTCAGCTTGACTCCGTGAATACACTAGTATATCATCAATAAAGACTACAACGAACTGGTCCAGATACGGATGGAAGATTCGATTCATGTAGTCTATAAACACGGCAGGTGCATTGGTCAGCCCAAATGGCATCACAAGAAATTCGTAATGCCCATATCTGGTCCTGAAAGCAGTCTTCGATACATCTTCTGCTTTGACTCTCAACTGATGATATCTCGATCGCAAATCGATCTTCGAGAATACACAGGAACTAGACAACTGATCAAGCAAATCATCAATTCTAGGGAGTGGATACTTGTTCTTGACGGTTACCTTATTCAGCTCTCGATAATCGATACAGAGACGCAGGCTTCCGTCTTTCTTCTTGACGAAAAGCACTGGAGCACCCCAAGGCGATACGCTAGGTCGTATGAACCCTTTCTCAAGTAGTTTTTCGATCTTTTTCTTCAGCTCTGCCATTTCGCTTGGAGCCATACGATATGGGGTTTTTGAAATCGGACCCGCTCCAGGCTTCAAATCAATCGAGAACTCCACTTCCCTATCTGGAGGTAGTCCACCGACATCCTCCAGAAAAACATCAGGGAATTTGTTTGCCACAGGGATACTTTCCAAGGCTACACCAGCCTCTGATTGCATAGAGCAAAATACCATGTACCCCTGATATCCCTTCTGCAAATACCTCTCAACCTTAGCCGCAGATAAAAGGTTAAGAGTGATTTCAGTGTCAGCTTGTGGCTGTGGATTCAGATATAAGACTCTCTTCTGTTTACAATCCAACAACACACCATTTGCTGTCAGCCAATCAATCCCCAAAATTACTTCCAACCCTTGTAGTGGCAAACAAATAAGATTTACAGTTGACTCATGCCCCTTAGCGTTTATCCCGCAATTCAAACAAACATCAGTCGTCACAATTCGTGTGTCCATAGGTGTAGATACAATCAAATCATGGGGGGATTTATGCATATGTAAATTCAATCGTCTCACGCAGTCATATGCAATAAATGAATGGCTAGCACCAGAATCATACATAACATGCACTAGACTGCCATTGAGAGAAATCATACCTTGAATTAGCTCCGGAGATTCTCGAGCTTCTTCCTGTGTCAGTGTATAGACCCTTCCTGGAACCCTGGGTCTAGTCCCCTCCGGTTGCTGCTTCTGTGGACAATCTTTCGAAAAGTGCCCTGGCTTTCCACAGTTAAAGCAAGTGAGTGGTTTGTTAGGATCCATTCTAAACGAGGCTCCACTACATGTCTTGCCAGGATGAAATGGCTTGTGGCAATGCCAACATGTTCTGCCTCTTGGGAAACCCTGGCCCCCACGACCTCCAGCTTGATTCGGCCTCTTATTATCACCCCTAGAAGGTCCACCCTGTTCTTTTCTTTTCTGTGACGCACTTCCACTCCCAGAAGCACCTTTATTACCAGTCTGAGTTGCCAGGCTCGACATACGCTTCTCAATGTATCGGCACTCTTCTGCCGCTTTACTGAAATCAGTAAAGTGTTGGGAGATCAGTCTGTCCTTGAACTCAGGTCTCAGCCCCTCTATCATCATATCTGAATTCCTCTCATCATTGTCGTTCAGCTTGGCGTATGATGAGTAACGTGACAGTCGGATATACCGGGCCAGATAGTCATCAAAACTCTCCCGGTCGTACTGTTTGATGCTGAGGAACTCTTTCTCCTTCTCTCTCTTGACGGTTGGAGGAAAATACTTCTTGTTAAATTCCTCTTGAAATAGTTCCCACGTGATAGGAACATTCTTCCCCTTCAGGATGAGGTCCATGCCTTTCCACCAGCTACCGGCATCACCTTCCAGCTTGTATATGGCTAACCGGGCTTTCATCTCATTTGGACATTGCAGCATATCAAAAGTCTTTTCCAAACGAGCTAACCAGGTTTCCGCTTGTTGAGGATCAAACTTCCCCTTGAACATAGGTGGTTGTTGCTTACTGAATCTACTCAGCCAAGCTTGGATATCCACCTCAGGCTCTGGTGGTAAATCTTCTGGTTGGGGCTCCTCTGGTATTTCTTCATAATTTCCCCACATAAATTCATCCATGCGGTTCTCCAGGTGGTCCTGTCCCTGCTGTACCCCCTGGAGGTCAACTCTTATCTCATTCATGGTTTGTTGTTGTTGTTCTAATAAATCCAGGATTCGCTGCTGGATAAGGTCAGGCCTTGGTTCTCCCTCATTGGTACCATGTCTACCACGACCTCGGCCTCGACCTCTACCTCGGCCTCTACCGCCTTCTCCTGGTTGTACCATCTCCATAATTCTATCTACATGAAATTAGAGAAGAGTAAATTTTGATACAAGAGTAAGGGCATCTTTGTCATTTCATAAATAGTCAGGGTACACAGATATGTCATACATAGCATAAACAACTATTTACAATAGCTACATAGAAACAAAACATCAGATAACCTATAAACTACTGTACATGACATATTGTTCCTTATTACATTACATTTTCCTATCTGTACCCTCCTCAAAATACCGACTCTGGCTACATCATTTCTGCCTGTCGGTTCCGCCTGTCTGCCCTTGTCTCATAATATGTGCCGGTCAGCTCCGGTCACCCAAAATATGCCACGTGGGTCCCACATCAACCTAGATACATATATTTCGATACGAGGGTGTTCACGTGATTCAGGAACTCCCAAAAGTTCCTACTCGGACCTCTTTCTACAATGTCATTCTTCTGTCTGTTCCAGTACGCTGTATCTGGAAAGAAGCCCATAATAGTATATGCCCAGACCTCATTCGTGAACCTGACTCCCATATCCTCCTGAAGCCTATACATCGTTACCACACCTACCAAGAACATAAGATACTGATCGCGGGGAGTGTCATAGTCCCGTACCGCTCGGATATATCGGCCCTGCAGATAGTGCCACAACTCAAGGTTCGGCTGCAGGTTATACAACACCTGCACTGGCTCTACCCGAGACTCACGATCGCTCGACTCATCCTCGATCATCGCCTCTAGATCATCATCAGGATCCCACTCTGGATCCTCCTCAGAGTCTTCTTCGGGATACTCATCGGTCTCTCCTACACGAGACTGCCCTGGAGAAGCTGGCCTGGGTTCTGGTCCATATACGGGTAGCTGTGGCACACTCTTTCGTGCCGTCCGCCTCATACAAACGCCTCCAGGTCCAAAGTACTCGATAAAAAGCCGACCTTCTGGTATCCGCTACTCTGGAGGGCTTTGGTTGACGGACACCTCTGACCCCTCCAATGGTACACTCGAACTGGTCATAGGCTCACTCGAACTACTCATGATGACCTGTCGCCATGCAAACAAAACTATATCGGTATACCATTCTGATAATGCCAGAACCGCTTATTAGCTCTGATACCAAAAATGTCAACACCCGTTTCTATTTTGATATGCGCAGGGCAATAATGAACAAGTTCCATAGGCAAACAGAAAAGTACAGTTATACTGATAATAAGTATTTGTTTACAGACAGTCATTAACAGAGCAGAAGTCGATAATAATGACAAATATGTACAGTATGTTCCAAAACTATTTCACACATACAGACTATACAACCACTGTATTCATCTTGGGAGACGTGCCCGTCAGTTTCCCTTCTCTGCATCCTTGGCTTTTGAGCCACTGGCACCCGCTGAGACATTTTGATTAGAAAAAGGGGTGAGATTCCAAGGAATCTCAGTAGAAACATACGATCAACATATAAAATGCGAAAATTAAATATGCAATGCACCGTATCAAGTAAAATGAAAATTCAAATCATCCGTGTGTGTACACAAAATTCAGGGCTAACTAACCCGTTGAAACCCTTGCATGTACCTCAGCCGAGTCCTTGACTACAGCTAGGTAAGACCAGTGTACCTCAGCTAGGTCCTAGACCACAGCTAGGTAATGTGCTTCCAGCACGTGTTCAGATCACAAAATACAGTAACATGCATCATACAAATAGTCACATAGTATATGAGAGATAGTAGTCCCTACCTTAACCTCTTTCTTGTCTCAAAGGGCCCGCCTCGTAAAACGTGTCAACTAAAGGCGTCAAACTCGGTCCTAAAACATCAAATGTACAAGAAATAGGTCATAACCTATCCAAGTATCATTTTAGACACTTCCATAGTGTTTCTTGTGGTTATATTAGCCTATGGTGAAAATTTACAAAAATGCCCCCGGGACCCCGGCCCAGCCGTACCCGGCCTGATGGCACGTTTTTCCAAATTTTTGACTATGGCTATCCTGACGTATTGTCATCCAAGGAATCCATTTCCGGACTCAAAATTACCAAATTCAATGTAAAATTACGAAATTGCCCTTGGCAGCCCTACTTTTAGGGTTTTAGGGGCGTTTCCGTAATTATGCTTTCTCAGCCTTTTCTGAAAAAGTGCCCAACTATAACCCCACCTATTTTCGCCCACTGAATCCAATGTAATCATAAAATCATTGAAAATCCAACTCTAAGGCCCTCAAACATCCCTAGCCGAAATAATTGTGTTCTCCGGGAAAAATCGGGGTTTTACGATTTCGGCTCCGTAAACACGTTTCTTTCTACTCCTAACCACTTTATTAACCATCTAATTGAGTTATAACAACCATTTAAACTAAAATTGGGCAGCATAACCCTTAGATACACACTTTTCCAAAATTTAAAACCAATGGCAATCCGGCGAAATTTCACCGATTAAATTGCCCACAGCAGCCAGAATAGTTAATATACGAAGGTTTGGAAGTTACCTCAAGCTCCAACAAGCTTTTCCCAAAAATGGCCGAAACCCTAACCTTTAAAGAACAGATTTTTGAGCCTCCAAACCCTAAAGAACAAAGAGGAGTAGCTTAGAGTCGGAGATATACGCGTTAGAAGCGAAATCGTCGGAGAAATCGGCTTACCTTGTGATTTTTCTTCTATTTCTCTCTCTAAACTCTCTCAACTTTCTCTCACTATGGTTCAGGTCTGTTGAGCACGAAAATGGGCTGAAGAGGATGATGATATATTTATTTACCATATATTTTACAATATTTTATTTATTTGTTTTGTTTTCCAAAATTTCAAAAATGAACTTATGTACATAAATCCTTATGTACATATAACCATGCTCATTAAGCCCAATCAATATTTCCTTATTTATGCCACATGTAGGAGACACCTAGGGGTCCCTCCCTATGGTCTCAATTGGCTTCACAACTTGTTTCGGTTACGTATACACGTAAAGTCTCAATTTTGGTCAAAATTGCACTTTTTGCTCAAATTTTCCATAAATTCATATTAAATTGACCAAAATATTCTAAATATATTTTTAACCTTTATTTTCCTTAATTAATTGAAATTAACTTCAATTAATTGAAAAATAATTTATTTTGTGCTATTTTGGCAAAATTACGATTTTACCATTACCTTTCTAATCCAATTTCTTCTCTTATTTTTCTTTCACCAATTTTCATCTATTTTTGGACCAAATATTTTCTCTAATATTCCTTCATTTTTGGACCTTAATATTGGGCTTTTTAAATTACCCAAATTAATTCCATAATTATTTTTGCCCAATTTCCCATGAAATTGAACATTTATAAATTCATAAATTCCAAATTCATGAATATTCACCATTTTATTGAATTTCCAAAATAATTACAATATTTTTTTGGTGAATATAAAATTTGGGGTGTTACAATTGCGGGAAAAATTGACAATTTAAATAACCAAATAATTAACAGTAGAGAGACTATATAACTGGTCCAGGGGCCAGGAGAGACTATTTGCATAAATTTAAAAATTTATGAATATATATATATATATATATATATATATAATGAGCTTGTGTTTTAATAGACAAAAATCCATGTTTATCATATTAATCTGGCTATGAATTATAAATATTAATCTAATCATCAAAATATAAACTAATCTAACTCCTGTCAACATCCGTTTCTATTTCGATAATCGAAGAGTAATAAAGACGGAATTCAATAGGCATATAGAAAAGTAAAATTATACTGATAAAAATATTCATTTACAATTCCGATATCGTTCGTCGACAAAAACAAAAAATACAGGTAAAGTTTTAATATTTACAAATTTCACCAAAAAATCACAAAATATACTAATTATGACCACGATCTTGTCCTCGCCTCGAGACCCATGCCGCTCACTTTCCGACGTCTACTTCTTTTCCCTTAGACCTACTGGTACCCGCTAAGGTATTTATTAAAAATAGGATGAGATTTTGGAGAACCCCAGTAAAAACATGCTATCGTTCATAGAAAATGCGAAAAGTAAATATGATATATGCCATGTATGCACTAATTAATGAACATTATAAACATATCATCTGCATGTATACATAAGTAGGGCCCAGCCCCACTATTCTGCACTGGGTGGGTTTCACCAACTCTAGTGTAAGTGCCTTTGACACTTTTGGCCCTTCTCTGGGCAAATCGTATTGATTAATAAAGTGCATTTACAAACATTGGCATGCAGACAATCATATAACTATGGCATAATGTATGAAGGATAATGTCCCTACCTCAACGCTTTATAATCCTCTATTTAACGGTGTCTCGTAAAGCGTGTCGTTCCGACACTCAACTTGGTCCTAAAATATTAAATATACAAGAAATAGGTCATAACCTATCCAAGTATCATTTTAGACTCTTCTATAGTGTTTCTTGTGGTAATATTAGTCTATGGTGAAAATTTACTAAAATACCCCCGGGACCCCAATTCGGCCCCGCAGTACTGGCCCGATGGCACATTTTCTCAAAATTTTGACCAAAGATATTTTGACTTATTTTCGCCCAAGGAATCCATTTCCGGGCTCGAAATCACCAAATTCACTGTCAAATTACGAAAATACCCTTGACAGCCCCTATTTAGAGATTTTAGTGGCGTTTTCGTAATTATGCTTTTTCGGCCTCTACCGAAAAAGTGCTCAACTGTAACCCCACCTATTTTTGCCCACTGAGTCCAATGGAACCATTTCTTTCATGAAAATCCAATTCCTACTACCAGTTCTGGTCCTAGCCGAAATATTAGGGGAAAATGGGAAAAATGAGGTTTTGTGTTTTAGCTTCCAAAACTTGTAGTTTTTGACTTCTAATCCTTGATTAACTTATCTAAACACTTCTTAACCATGATTTAAAGGATTTTGGGCAGCATAACCCCTTAGGATCATGTCTTTTCTAATTTTACAACTTAACCCAAAAATCACAAAACCAAACAACAATCACCAACAACAACTTCAATACACTAAGAAGTTGAGATTTTGGAGATTACCTTTTGATCTTTGGTGTTTCTCTCTCTAGGACGTCCTCTCTCTCTCCTCAACCTTGAAGATTATCTTGCTAATCCATGATTTGCATGAAGAATAGGAGATTAGAGGATGACTACACAAAATAAGAAGCTTAAATCACTTTGGAACATAAGCTCTTACCTTGATTTTCTTCCTCTTTCTCTCTAGCCTCAAGAGCTTCACAACTCACTCTCTCTTCCTTTTCTCTATGGCTGAATGAAATATGCACAAGGGGAGGGAGAAAATGTGTTTTAGTATTTTAGTCTTCATGCTTCATCCTAGCCCTTAATCTAGCCAATGGTTGGGATTTCTTCACCTTTTATGTATACCATCCCTCCTATCATACCTCCCACCATACTCTATTGCTTTAGGCTATACTCCCTCAACTTTATGCCATCCCTTGTGATCATTTAGGTTCAATTGGATTGGGACTAGATTCCTTCTAGTTACACAAACTATTCATTCTTCTTTTTACTCTAACCAAACTCAACTTTTTCCCTTATTTTTCATGTTGGACGAAAATAATGAGAGGAATGGAAGGAAAAATTATTTTTCACTCATTCCATAATTCACATAATTGAATTATGTATAATCCCCCTTAATTTCTCAATTCTTGATTTATTCCACCAAGAATAATCTCATTATGCATTTTCCTTGATTAATTGAAATTAACTCCAATTAATTGGGAAAATAATTAATCTTGGGCTAAATTGGCAGAATTATGATTTTGCTATCACCTTGGTAATTTAATTCAATTCTTGAATCAATTTGCCCATTTCCTTATGAACATAAATATTTCAAAATTCATAAAATCCAAATTTTATAAATATTCACCATTTTATTGAATTTCTTAATTAATTATAATATATTTTTTAGAATTAAAATTTAGGGTATTACAGCTCCCTTAAAATGTACGAACTCCCAATTAAAACCATTCACACAAGCCATCTATCTAAGTTGGATTCGTTGACTCCAGTGTAGACTTTGAAAGTTTACTAATTAATTAATTGATTGATTGATTATATGCACCGCTGTAGGCAAGGGCGCGGCATTGTATATGCACTCAACCAATTCATTCAATATTCATAACTATAAAGCATGTGAGATAATCAATTGAGAGTAGGTATATACTTATTAATTCATTGCTAGCTTCATTTCAATTTCTAACAACATTATTGTCGCTTAATTAATAATGATTTTAATGTAAAAGTACGTTTTTATACCCAACTAATTTATTCAAATATTTGTCTAATCAAGGCGTATGATTTTCACGTGGCTATTAATTTGCTCTTTAATTTTTTTAAGTATTTAAGTGCTTTTTTAGGACATATATACATGATAATTATAAAGTCACATTTACGGGATACTTTGATTAATACACACACAATAATAATATGATAATACGTCTTTCAGAAAATTCATCTACATGAACAACCTTTACAGCAATTAAAATGGCAAAAAATGCATTTAAGATACACTCTCTTCTTGCATATATAAATGCTTGTGGGCCAATTTCTGTTGGATTGTTAATTCAGAATTTTTCTCTCTTAGAAAAGCAACCTTATTATAAGTTATCGCCTTAAAAAAAATTGCTCTCTCATTGCATGGCGTCAAATTAAAGGGCATATAGCTAAGCTTTGGCAGCATCATTAAGCAAGACATTTTTTCCTCTTCCTCTAGCCCTTCTTAATTTCTTATCTTCCTGTCCTTTATTTTCTTTTGTCTTTTAATTATGTATGAAATAGTTATTTGATTATATCATTTTGATCTTGTTATAAAAAAAGAAAAAGAAAATTCATCTGCATTGATATTTACTATTTTATTTTTTTAAATAGAGTGATTCTTAATTTAAATGAGTGAAGGGTTAATTTAGGCAACAAAAATGCAATTATTCACTTTTTACTGATGGAAAAATTAATTAAAATTTATACATATATACGGCAAACAACTAATTACAAGACATTTGAGTACAAGGTTTTAAATTCAAGCCCGCGTGTGTAGGCAAAAAAAACAACACATTTAGAAGAGTTATACTCAATTGGGTCCAACAATTAATAATTTGGATAACTTCCAACAAATGCCCTTCAATTTCTTTGTCAATAATTGATATAAACCATTATCATTTGAGACTAATAGTATTAAAGTTAGAGGCCTAAAAGGTGAAAATTATACACGCACTTGATGAAACTAGGAGACTAAATTGAAATGTTATATAAAATTAGAAAATATGCACTTTGCCAATCTTATGTTATTTTTATTAGTAAAATAAATTAATCTATTTTTACCTTTAATCACAATCAAATGTTTTCATTGAATTTTGGGTTAATATAACTTTTGGTCCCTGAAGTTTGATTCAATTTTGATTTTGGTCCCTCAAGTTTGAAATTGGTGGTTTAGGTCCTTGAAGTTTTACCCAATTTTGGTTTTAGTCCCTCAAGTTTGAAATCAGTGGTTTTGGTCCCTGAAGTTTCACCCAATTTTGGTTTTAGTCCCTCAAGTTTGAAAAGGACTTGGTGACCTGTTTTTGAAACCCGACCCTACCCGGAAAAAAAACCAAGTCCTTTTCAAACTTGAGGGACCAAAACCAAAATTGGATAAAATTCAGGGACCAAAATCATCGATTTCAAACTTGAGGGACCAAAATCAAAATTGGGTGAAACTTCAGGGACCAAAACTGTAATACCCCGAAATTTGGGATTGGAATCTTTGGAATAAGCCTAAATTGAGTGGACTACTAAGCCCCGATTTAGTAGATGTCCCAAATATATTCCCTAATGATTCCAATATCTTTGGGGTATTAAGAAAGTAAAATGGTGAATTTTGGAGAATATAATTATGTTTTCGATAAAATCGCCTATGAGGCAGTGAGCTTATCATAAGGTTTTTGGAAGACTAAATGATAAGTAAAAATTATGAAATTTTACAGGATGAAAGTAGACATCCTAAGCTTTAATTTGATAGGTCATATGGCTCAATAAGAGCTATACACAAAAAGATATGAATTTTTGAAGTCAGCACAGATAAACTGTGAAATTTCTGGAACAATATGCAAAGATTGAAATTCTGAGACTTTTGTGATTCCAGAAAGCAAAATTCTATATTTTTCCCTGAAAATAGACTCAATAAGGGTTCTATAGGCTTTGGAATCACCTCATTTCTATTTTTCTAGAATTAGTTATGAGTTTTCAAAGTTTGGGAAGAAATCTGCCAGAATTTTGTAAAATCCGAAATTTTTGGAAAATTAGTAAATGAATAAAATAGAATATATAATATGATATAAGCATATTCCTTCTTCTTCCTTCAGCTTAAACTGACGCAAATATCAGCTGAACATAGAGAGAGAGTTTAGAGAGAGAAGGAGAGGAGGAAACTCACGAGATAGGTCGATTTCTTCGGTGAATTCGTACCTAACGTGTATAATCCTTCTCCTAAGCTTCTCTTCTATGTTGTTTGAGGTATTTGAAGCAAGATTCATGGTGTTTTGAAGTTAGGGTTTCAGCCAAGTCAAGAAAATCCAGAAGGAGCTTGAAGTAACTTCCAAACCTTCGTATATTGACTATTCTAGCTGCTGTGGGCAATTTAATCGGTGAAATTTCGCCGGATTGCCATTGGTTGTAAAAATGGAAAATGGGTTTCCCTAGGGGTTATGCTGCCCAAATTGATACTAAATGGTAGTTGTAACCTAATGGAATAGTCAATAAAGTGGTTAGGAGTAGAAAGGAACGTGTTTACGGAGTCGAAACCGAAAAACCCCGATTTTCCCTGGAAAACCCATATATTTCGGTCTGGGCTATAAATGGGTCTTAGAGTTGGATTTTCAATGATTTGATGATTCCATTGAGTTCAGGAGGGAAAATTAGGTGGGGTTACAGTTGGGCACTTTTTCGGAAAAGGCCGAGAAAGCATAATTACGGAAACGCCCCTAAAACCCTAAAAGTAGGACTGCCAAGGGCAATTTCGTAATTTTACATTGAATTTGATAATTCCGAGTCCGGAAATGGATTCTTTGGGTGAAAATATGTCAGGATAGCCCAGGTTAGAATTTCAAGAAAAATACAGCTGGACCGGGTATGATGGGGCCGGGTCCCCAGGGGTATTGTAGTAATTTTTCAAGATAGACTCATATAACCCCCAGAAACACTGTGGAAGTATCTAAATAGTACATTTGACATTGTAGGATCGAATATGGAGCCTCGAGCTGTTGGCACGCATTACGAGGCACACATTTCAAGGTGGAAATGGGTTAAGGTAGGGGACTTACCTTACTTGCATGTATTTGATATCTTTGCTTGTGTAATGATGTATGTGATTGCTTTACTTGATTGTGTATAGCATATTTGAATAAATGAAGCTCTGTTTCTGTTTTCGCTGTGGCCATAGTCTTGTTGTATGAAACATTGAGCATGCAGAAATGTCATTATGGGGCATACATCTAGATAAAGCTAACATGTCATACACATAGCATCAATCATGCATGCATTATGGTATCTGTTTCCTACTGAGATTCTCTCGAATCTCACCCTCCCCTACCAACAATTTAGACAGGAGACGACAGAAGATATGCAAACAACAATACAGAGTACCGTACGAGGGGATTACAGTAGTAGAATGAAGATGAGAAGATGTCTTTGTTTCACTGGGACGGGTTTAGACACCCAAGTAGCCCTGTGCGGCTACAATAATTGTAATTATCAGGTCCGAATCCCTAAGGGAAATTTCCGTAATCATGTACATATTATCAGTATAGTTATGCTATTCCTGTGTTGCCTACCGAACCGCATATCATTTTCCGCAAATACTCTGATAAAGGTTGAAATTAAAATAAGGGCGTGACAAAAACCACCGATTTCAAACTTAAGGGACCAAAATCAAAATTTGATCAAACTTCAGGGATTAAAAGTTATATTAACCCTTGAATTTTAGTTATTGTTGGTGTTTGTTGTAAACACACTGGCAAAGCATTTTTTAAATACAAATAGACATTTTCATATATCTCAAACATTGTATATATTCATCATGCATCGTGTATCGTGTTTGCTCTAAGCATTTTATTCAAGATGGCTAACATAATTACTTGGTCAAATAAAGGAGAAGAGAACATCAAATAAAAAACAGAATGCTCCGTACAACGGTTATTGATTACGTTACGTATGTCGATGAATTTACCTACAGAATTTATATTACGCGCTTTACATTCATTATATCCAATTTTTTAAGTATATATAATCATGTGTCTTATTTTTTTTATATAATTTTATATTTAAATAATAATATTTTAAAAATAGGATATATATAATTATATATAATTAAAAAATTTGATAAAATTGATATTCCCTCGGGTTTTAAATATAGGACAAAGTTTGTAGTGTAAATTGCACTACAAATTTTATCATATATTTAGGACCGGATGTAGTATAAGGAATTGATCTTGATTAAAGTATCTTCCTCACCTAAACTACTTACTTTTCTTTCCATAAACGCTATAAGCTAATTTTGAAGATTATTAGTTTTAAAACCCCAAGTTATTAATGATAACATACGTCATTGATATAGAAATGAACGTATATATATTATATAGCAATATATGTACAATATATTACTGAATTTCTGTGTTCTGAAGATGTGGCATTATGATTTTGTCCAATTTATTCAGCAATGACAAGGCAAAATTAATAGTTGACATTTTCCTTCTTATGACACTTTCAAGTTTCAATCCTCAATCGTAAACCATTCATCCCCACCATCACCATCAATATTCAATATATCATAATCACTCTCACTTCTATTTTCACCAACTTGTTATCCATCTCCATTTAATTACAACCCCGGCCCATATATTTTTGTGTGTGTATATATGTATATCCACTTAGTTGTCTTGCAGCCCATCGTCATGCTTGCTGCCTTGCTTTTTAAAACTACTCTTTCTTCTTGCGATATTGTATGAAATCTGAAAACTAGTTACTCCCTCCGATCCTAAATATAGGATAGAATTTATAGTGTAATTTGTACTATAAATTTTATCCTATATTTAACACCGGAGGTAGTATATTATTAATATAATAACTTTATATGAATTACTCCACAAATCCTATTTATACGTATATAATGAAATTCAATTCTATTCAAAACATTGTCAGACACTATGTGAGCATTTATGTCAATGAAGATTTCAAACATTAGATTGCCACCTTTTAAAAAGCTAACCTAATTCACTAGATTCAATCCCTAATTGGTACCCCTTATATTTTTAAATTTTATATATACTACTTCAAAAAAAAAAAACACCTTATAATTTTTGAACAGAGGGGTATACGTTATTTTCCATGGACCCACTAACATAGTTTTGAAAAATGAATCTTTATTCCTATAGTTTTGATATGGTTGTACTCCTCTGATTCTTAATATAAAACATATTTATCTAATTTGATAAGATTAAATAAGTTAATTAAATTAGTTAATATGACATTTTTTTTTAAAAAACACTCTAGCCATCTCTATTAATTCCCTCATTCTCTCTTCTCCTTAATTATGGTTGATAGAACATCAATAAGGGTAAATTAGAAAAATATTAATAAGTATGAAAACTATGTCTTATATTTAACACCAAGAATAACTCCTTAAATGTCTTATATTAAGGACCGGATGAGTAAATTAGTCTTTGAACTTTAACTCATGTAATTCAGTCTCTATATTTTAACTTTGTTATAACTCGTTTCATAATCTTTGACTCGATATAACTTAGTCTACATATTTTAACTATTTAAAATATTAATTTCTATATTTTTATAAAATAAAATTATATATTTCATAAAATTTAACGACTAATTTTTAAATAATTAAAACTATAAGGATAAAGTTACAATGAATTAAAAGTTCTAGGACTGATTTCAACCAGCTTCGTATATATCGAATCGGCTCATTTCTAAGGAAAAAAAAGAGCAAAACTATAGCATAATAAGACTTGCTAGGTTTCTAGTTGGTGGGATCTTAATTATCAACAAAAACAACTTGACAAATTGAAATTATATATATATTGACTTGGTCACTCATATCTGTTTCATCCAATAATATGATAGTAATATATAAATCCAAAAGTATAACCATCTAAATCTATATCCCCCACAAAACGAAAATTTATATTTGACTTTGTCTATTTATTATATATGGATGAGAAGTAGACAGCGTTTCATGCATGGATATGTCTCAGCAAATATGTTTGATAATTTTAAGCGGAAAACGGCTAATAAGGCTACTCTATAAATAAATGACGTGCTAGCATAGAATAGATAATGTCACATTTTTTAAGTTAAAAAAATAACAATCTTAATCATATATCTGGTGTTTTTTTGTTTAAATTTGTTGACACTAGTTATTTATTTGATCTAATAGAAAACTAATCATACAAAGTCTGAATGAGTCCTGCCGCTTTTTTGTTATACAAGGAAATAACAACAACAATATGAATTTGTTATACCTCTCATTAAGTTTGACCGAGGACGAAATAGAATGGAGATATGAATTAAAGAAGCAACAGCGACCTATCCAAGAAGTTTCATTAATTTTGTTGGATGGGTGTGGGGTGGTATATAAGAAATGATAACATTCATATTACTAGTACATAAATGGTGTTTTTTTTTTTGGTTCAAAACACAAATGATATTTAAGACCGTCATATTTAGACTGGTTATAGCAGATAAGGTCTTAAATGTCACATCCTCATCTTATTTTCAGCTATTTCAAAGTATTTGCGGAAAATAATACACAGTTCAGCAGGCAACACAGGAATAACATATATATATTGATATTATGTGCACGATTACGGAAATTCCCTATAGGGGTTTGTACTTGATAATTACATTTAACGTAGCCTCACAGCGCTACTTGGATATCTAAGTCCATCCTAGTGAAATAGAGACATCTTCTCGTCTTCATTCCACCATTGCAATCCCCTCGTACAATTCTCTTCTTTGTTCTCAGCATACGTACTGTCTTCTTCTGTTTAAATTGTTGGTAGGGGAGGGTGAGATTCTGGGGAATCTTAGTAGAAAAGCAACACCAATATGCATGCAAGATAAGTATTTAATGCATGACATGCTTACATTACATAACTCATGCTCACATAATGACATATCTGCGTGCTTAATATTTCAATCAACATACATATGGCATAGCATAAACAGAAACAAAGCTTTAATTATTCATATATGTTTCACAAAATCAAGTAAAGCAATAACATGCATTAATACACCAGCACAAATATCAAATACATGCAGGAGAGGTAAGTTCCCTACCTTAACCGCCCTTCCCTGATCTTCGAATAACGTGCTTCGATTTGCGTGCCAATCCCTCAGGCTCTCTACTTGGTCCTAGAACGTCAAATGTACAGTTTAGATACTTCCATAGTCTTTCTGGTGGTTATATTAGTTTATGGTAAAAATTTACCAAAATGCCCCCGGGACTCTGGCCTAGCCCAGCCGTACCCGACCCGATGGTACCTTTTCCCAAAATTTTGACTAAGGTTATTCTGACATATTTTCGCCTAAGGAATCCATTTCTGGGCTCGAAATCACCAAATTCAGTATCAAATTATGAAAATACCCTTGACAGCCCCAGTTTAAGGATTTCAGTGGCATTTTCGTAATTATACTTTTTCGGCCTCTACCGAAAAAGTGCCCAACTGTAACCCTACCTATTTTTGTCCACTGAATCTAATGGAATCATATATTTTATGAAATCCCAGATCCAATTATATATTTACCTCTGGCAGTCCCTATGTGAGGGTTTTAAGGCTATTTTTGTCATTTCACTTTTTAGTGTTTTTCTCACTTCGCACCCAACATGAACTCTACACAATTTTTCATTTTAAACACAATGGAATTATCAAAAACACCAAAATCCAGTCCTAACACTGTCCAACACAGATCTGGACGAAATTCTTTAATAATCGGAGAAAATGGAGTTTTGTGTTTTAGCTTTTAAAACTTGTACTTTTCCACTTCTAATCCTTGATTAACTTATTTAAACACTTCTTAATCATGATTCAAAGAAATTTGAGTAGCATAACCCCTTAGGATTATAGCCTTTTCAATTTTCCAACTCAACCAAGAAACTTGAAAAATCAAGAAACATCAACAACACCACAACCATAAGAGAGCAAGGTTATGAAATTACCTTCTTGGTTCTAACCTTGGCACCTTAACTCCTTCTCTTCCTTGGAGATTTGTCTTGCTAAACACATGAATACATGAAGAAGAGAACTTTAGAGGAAGAGTTACACAAGAATAGGAAGTCAAATCATTAAATCAACACTTACTTACCTTAATCTTCTTCCTCCTTCTCTCTAAGTCTTCAAGAACTCTTCAAAGCTCTCTCCCCCCCCCCTCTTGGTGTGTTGAACGAAAATGAAGCAAGAGAAAGAGGATGAGGCTTCATAATTTTCCTCCATTCATTCTACTTCATTGATCTCATCAATGGTTGAGATTTCAACACTTTTCTTGCACCATACTTCCATCCATGCTTGCACCATACCTCTCCACTTTATGCCATACTTTGACTTGCTTGCTTCATTTGATTTCCATTAGATTGGAACCAATTTTTCTTCTCCTTTGGTTGGCCAAAAACGTGCTCCCTCTTATGTTCCAACTAAACCAAGTATTCCTTCCATTTATTCAAGTCAATTGGCACAAGAGTTAGCTACCTAATCTTATGAGATAAGTAAGGACTTATGACACAACAATTATCTCCATCATCTTTCATGTGGTGTTGACACTTGGTCTCATTGGATTTTGACACTTGTCTTCTCCTCCTTCATCCCTTAATTTCTAAAATAATTAAGAGAAAAAGGAATATTAGTTTATTTCTTCAATTTTTGGAATAATGCCAATTCTGACATATTTTCTGCCTTAACTTTGAAAAATCATAACTAATTTTGTAGACATCATTTTGAAGCGATTCCAAAGTCTATGAAACCCTTATTGAGTCTATTTTCAAGGAAAAATATGGAATGTTACTAGCTGGGATCATATTATTCCTAGATTTTCAATCTTTGATCCAGTAATTAGTCAATTTCGCTGGGAAAACTTCAAAAATTCATAACTCTCAATCCATAAGTCAAAATGGCTTATAATACCTATCAAATTCAATCCCTGGATGTCTACTTTCACTTTGTAAAATTTCATAATTTTTTCTCATCATTTAGTTTTCCAAAACTTTATGACAAGCTTACTGCCTCGCAGATAATTTCACTGAAAACACTTTTCAACTTTCGATTTTCAATATTTAATTCCTTTGGCCTTAAATATTCACCATTTCATTGAATATATAAAATAGTTACAATATATTCTTGGTGAATAAAATTTAGGATGTTACAGTTCTCCCCCACTTAATTAAATTTCATCCCCGAAATTTGCTACACTTATACATTCATAAACTTCGGTTAACGATTCTTCATACTTTCTTCCGTTTCCCACGCAGACTCTCTGGGTGATAACCTTTTCCAAACAATCTTTACGAGCAAGATGCTCTTATTTCTGAGTTGCATTTCCTGCTGATCGATGATTCGATCAAAGATGACTTCGTAAGTCAAATCTTCATGCATTTCTACTTCCTCGTACTCTAATATAGGTTCTGGATCAGGTTGATACTTTTTCATTTGGGAAACATGAAGAACATCATGTAGTCTACTCAAGCTCGATGGTAAAGCGATATGGTACGCACTTTGAGGTTCATCTCCTCATTTTTATATCAACAATGTCAGGATGGTTAAATAGAAGTCCCATAGGAATCCCAATAATACCTAACTGCACCCAAAATTTGTGTTTCTCTATGCCAGATCTTGGCCCGATCCTACTTGAATCATTCGAGGCCATATCAACTCTTATCATGCCCCTTTAATATGGAACTCATTACAAAGTACCATCGTTAGAGCCAATGTTCTTGTAGCTCTATTCTACAATTCAATGTCACGACGGCTGCATTCACGAGTTAGTCGTCACGATGGCTTCACTCGTGGGTTTGTCGTCACGGTGGCTGCACTCTAGGGTTCTGTACTCGGTGCTTCACACAGGCGACCATACACCTGGTCAGCCCCCTTCTGGTCAAAACTTTTCTTAGGTAGCCTTCTCTGATCAGATTTCACTGTTGGTAGCCCTCTCTGATCAGATTTCACCGTAGGTAGCCCTCTCCAATCAGAACTTTCAATCTTTGTAGTCGCAGTACAACTCCATAATTATGCCATAAAGGCAACGTTTCCAGATTCAATACAAACATTCTTATCATCAACTCAAGATTATGGATGGAATAGTTCAATTCCTAAAGCTTCAGCTTACTGGATGCATACGCCCTCATTCGGCTTGCATCAATTTTCATCTCTATCTATGTCTGCTTGCATCTAGGGATTCAATTCCCTTCCCAAACCGTGCCACCTAGCATCAATGAAGACAACAAAGGCCCCACTATGGATATGGGATTATCAACTTTGGTACTTTAATAAATTTTCATCTTCAGTTCTTTGAAGCTTCTCTCACAATCATTATCCCATGCATAATGTTGAGTTCCGAGAAATTTTGATATAAACATCTCATAATAATCAACAAGACTTAGAACACTGCGTATCACAACCACAGTTTCCGACCTTCTCAGTTTAGTATTGCTTTCACTTTACCAGGGTCCCTTAGGATCCCTTGGCATAAGAGTACTTAGCCCAAACATGTTACCTCTGAAAGCCATACTTACATTTGCTTACCACCTTAGTTGGATTCCACTTGACCTTCGTAGTAACACACAATCGTTCATAGAGAATGTGATAATGTATATGCCTTGCACCATATATTGCAATATTATACTAACATATAACTCAGTTTAGTCAAAAATGTGTTCAGAGCCAACCACAGTTGCAACCCCTACACATACCGTATCAAATTTGTATGGTTGAATTATTAAATTTGTCACTAACTATCCAATGCATGCATTATAGCTCACTTACAATATTCTTGAGAGTGAAATCTTGTATAATAAGACAATGACGTATTGTGATGAACGTTGGAGGAAGTTTAAGACAACTCTAGCCAACAATTACATGCATATTGAGGTGGAAGATGGTAAGCCTCATCCTAATCCATGCGACAAGTATTCTTATATTGACGAACACACTTGGCAAGAATTTAGACGGCTTTGAACTACTCTAGAAGCTTTGGTGAGTTGACATATTTTGTATTTTATTTATGTATGAATTGTCTTTAATTTATTGATTGTAACCTTTTTTTTTATTTCTCACTCTTAGGAAAAAGGTAAAAGGCATAAGAGAGTAGAAGAAAGAATGATTTGCTCCATACAATATCTTGTGGAGGTTATGCGAAGGTTGAAAAAGACTTGTTGGCGGCCAAACGGAAGAGATTGGAAGAAACAGCTCAATCCGATCTTTATGTCTTTCTTTCTCTACCATCTCCAATACGTCGCAAAGAATTGTTGTTGTTATTAATTAGATAGTAAACAAAATTCATTACTTATGTTTGTCTTACGTGTCTTACAGGAAGAGCTTAAAAAAAACAAGCCGAAGGACCGTTTAGGTTAGATGGGAGGAATGACATCCTGACCGTTGCTACAAGAAAACATGAGCATCTTGACCGTGTTAGGGGAGTTGGAGGCGGGGTAGGTATAAGGGATTACTTTGGGGCATCCCCACGCCGTTCCTCAAGTTGTATGGTGACTAAGGAAGAGATGGAGCATATATTGTCCACTGTGAGGGCAGAGGCAAGGGCCGAGGCAAAAGCATCATTTGATGCACGATTAGAAGAAATGTTGAGTAAGATGAAAGAGGAAATGATTATCATTGTGAGCACAAGACAAAATCTTAGTGCTCCTCAGGCACATTTGCTTGCACCTAAGCAGAGCATTGAAGGGAATTGCTGCAATGTTGTTCAGTCATCAGAGGGTCCTAGAAAAGAAATTGGTGAGCCTTGTAACCTATTTGTGGAGGATCCTTTGAGTCGATTAGTTGCACGGGGGAGCGTGTACAACTTAGGATCAACTGTCTACCACCAACAAATAAAAGATGATCAAGTCAGAGTAGCAATTGAAGAGGTGATATTTGTAGATGCACCTCTCCCTATCTACGCCGATGACTTCAATATTGTGAGCAATGTCCTCAACTCTTTCATCTTGTAGCCAAAGAACCTTGTTTCTGATCGAGCTGAGGAATCTTCAATCGCAGCCCCGCCACCTGCACCTCCCTTTACTCAAGATGTTTCACAGCCTCCATTGAATGTCATGCAACAAGTGATTCTGATGGCATATGATACGTCCTTTCAAATAAGAGATTGGCCTACTGATTCAACTGTTGGAAAGTCAGGGGTACAATGCTATCTTAAGAGGGATGATTTAATTTTCCTGGTAGCTCCTCGACAACAGATTATGGTTTCTATTGTCCAACTACTTTTAATGTAAGTATCTTCTCCAATTAGAAGTACATATTTTACAAATTATGCCGTTAAACTTTGATTTGTGTGCTTGCATTATTATAGGTACATGAATCGTAGGTTGGTTTCCTTTGGCAAAAGCGATAAATTTGGATTCCTATGCCTAATTCAACTCCACGACAAAGGGACTACTGCTGCTATCAAATACACATACTTATTAGAAAGGCTTAGTGAAACCCCATTTGAGTGTTTTTTGGCTCCATATGTTCATGGATAAGAAAAAAATTTATATTTCATAATATACATAATGTTTTATATTTGCTTAAAAGTCTTCCATTTTTTCAGTGATCATTGGCAATTGGTTATTTTGTGCAAGAAGAGTTATACTATCATCCTCTTATGTTCCCTCCACCACAACAAGCCAGGGAATGAATTGAAAAAGACTATGAACTTGTAAGTTTTATTGCACTATTAATTACCTTTCGTGTGCAAAATTTATGGAATTTGTGTAAAATAAGTAACCTTTGTGATTTTGATGATAGGGCTATACGGATATTCCTACACGCTGCTTGTGGTAGGCATGTTCGTGACCTAAAAGACCCTACTGTGATCTTGCCAAAGGTTAGTTACATATTGGTTTGTTTTAAGAATGTATTCAATAATAAGCCATGGTTTAATTTTATACTTGCTTTAATGATATCATGTTATTTTTCAAACCCGTAGGCAACCATCGGGGTCTAACTTGTGCGGGTTGTATGTTTTGAGACACATTTATAATATTATTACTCTAGGCGCGAAAAAATTTACTCAAGAGGTAAATGTATATATATTTCAAAAAATTTGTATTACTTTTATTTTTTTAAGTTAGCAAGTTATTAATGTTTTGTCTGGCTTTAGTGTTTCAAATATTTGATCTTGCTGACCCTTTTCCTGAAGAAGATATTGATTACATTCGCAATTATTGTGCTGAATTCATTTATGAACTTTTACAACAACAGTGAGTTCTTATAAAACTGAGGAATTTTCTGCATATATTGAGGATTTTTTCTTCCCTTGGCTTTTCTGCGAAACTTGTTGGTTTCATGAATTGACATGTTTGTTATTTTTGTGATTATGTGAAACCATGCATTTATACATGTGAATCTGTTTGAGACATATCATTAGCCTGCATGTGTTTTACAGAATTATGCATATATATATATATATATGATGGTTTTAAACAACACATTACATGAGGATGAAGGCGCATGTGATGTTACAAGTTCCCAATGAGAAGGTTAAAGAAAAAGGAAATGGTAAGTGGAAGCAAAATAAATACCTTATGACATTTAATAAGTATGACATTGGAAGCAGCAATTCTAGGATGTGTTTTGGTTACTAATATAATCAAAGAAAATTAAAAAAAAATTATAATACTTTTAAGGCCAGTTTTATAGATAACCGGTCTTAAAAGTTATTTTAAGACCGATTTTCCATATAACAAGTCTTAAAATTCAAGTTTTAAGATCGGTTATATGAAAAATCGATCTTAAAAGTGTTTCAATATTGCCTACAAAAGAAGTCTTTTAAGACCGGTGCTCATGACAACCGGTATTAAAATGATTTATTTTAAGATCGGTTATCAATACAACCGGTCTTTGATCCAAAATCAGTCTAAAAACCCAATTTTAACCAGTTTAAAAAACCATTTTTCCATTGGTGTATGAAACATATAAAAGGAAGAGTTGATGTGCTATCTATTAAAAAAAATGGTAGAAAATTATTTAAGGTGGTTCGGACATTTGTAAAATAAAAGTTGGTTGGAGTCATGGGTGAGGAGGGTAGATTGGATAACACGAAATGCTTTACAAAGCGATGGAGGAATATTGGGAAGAATACTTAGTGAAGTTATCGAATAATGAGATCTTTCAGTTATTATATCTAAAAAATTTAGTTGTTGATAAAGCTTCCTAACATCATGTGACCTATTCAGTTGGCTAATGAGATAAGGCTTATTATTGTGTTGTCGTAATTTGTCAACAAAAACACGCATACGCACATATAGTCAATAGAGATCTAATAAACTTCGTGATTAAGAAAATTAACAAAACTGTGGATGAAAGAAAAAAATAAGAGAAAATTGTTGAAAAATTCCCCCATTATAAAATTTATTTTCTAAAAGTACTTGAAATTTATTTAAGAACTCTTATTCTTCTATGACCTATTGACAATTATGTATAAAACGAAAGACATTTGTATAAAACTGAATATATGTTGCATATAATTGAAGAGGAGTTGCACACCTCAAACACCTGGGTCCTTCAGTACCTTAAAATAATAAATTTAGCCACGGAGATTTTTTTCAATAATTTTCTCAAGAAAATAAATTGAGAATGGATTTTGAACCTGAAAATCACTCCTGTTTGAAAGAGCTGATTCGTTGATATGTAATAACTGAGATTCAAAATTTGTGCGGCTGAAAAGTTATTTAGGATAACTCGATGGACGTTTTGCAATTAGGTTTTCCAAAAAAAATATTGTTGCTCGATGATCTTTACACACACACACATTAAAAGTGTTCATACAAACGAAGAACAATTTGGAAATGTATAGGTAGGGATATTTCAAATTGTTAGAGTTTTTATATTATATATAGATTTTGAAGCTAATTTTGTTAATAATAAGTAATAATATGGTTTTTCTTTTTTCTTTTTTCTGGGAGCTAAGCCTAAGTTTCTATATTATACATGGATTTGAATTCTCTTAGGCCTTGTTTGGGCTTGGCACAAATATTGTCATTTTGCTATGTTTGGTACAAAGGGCTGATCATAACTTAAATTTTTAGGATAGAAGTATTATTGTTTATACCCGGACCGGACCGGTCAGGTTCCTGGTCCGGTCTGGGTTCCTATATAAATTTTTTTTTAAAATTTTTTTTTAAAATTTCATACTATAAATCTAAAATCTTCAATTTCTCACATATTTGGTCCTGATTTAGCTCCGGTTTGACCCACTGACCCTTAACCCAGTACCTCAACCAGTTCAATACCGATCCGAATTTTTATACCTTGATAATAATTTTCAAACTGAAGTACTCTCCTCCTATTCCTCACATGACCGCTCGATTTTCCTCACAGGGTCATTTGATTTGTCTCACTCCTCTATACTCGTCTTCTCCCCCATCTGGCCATCTCACGTCACCTTCTCTCTCCTCTCTGATCTTGGACCACCCTTGTCTCATCTTCAGCCTGCCATCTCTCATCTCTCCCTTTGCATCATCTCACATTCACTCCGATCTATCATCTCTCCCGCAGCAGCATCTTATCATTCAATTTCTTCCTCTCCAGTGGGCATCGTTGTGATATGATAGCGATTAAAAAAAAGGTATTCCTCCTTCGGTCTTTAATATAAAATATATTTATTTAATTTAATTATATTAAGAAAGTTAATTAAATTAGTTAATATAATATATATTTTCTAAAACATCAGCTAAGTCATCTTTTTTAATTATCTCATTCCCTCTCTTTTTTAATTATAGTTGAGGGAACATCAATAAAGATAAATTAAGAAAAAAATAATAAATATTAAAAATTATGTCTTATATTTAATATTAAGATCAATTTTCTAAATATATTTTATATTAAAAACCAGAAAAATATACTTTTATGGAATAAGCTCCGACTCATCAAGATGATTCTGGTTCGCCACTTTTGCCTCATGCTTTGTGGCTATAATATCCTGCATCTCCCATCTCCCATCACCCATCACCCATCACCCATCACCCCTGTCAACCACTTCCAATCTTTCAGTTCTCCCTTAAAATTATTTGGGCTATGTTATTAACTTAGTAGAGGTGGTAATGCGGCCTGGCCCGTGACCCGCGCGGGTCGAGGGATATGGTCCAGCCCGCCAATTTTTTTTTTTAAATTTCGCATTTTTTTTATTTTTAATCTCGTTTTCTTTCACCCTCTCATATCACACTTCTTTTCTTTTATATATTTATATTATGAAGTCAATTTAATTTCTACTTTTGGTTTTTAATCTATTAACATCACAAAACTATATAAACACATCTTAAATTTAATAATAGTAGAATAAATAAATATAATATGAAAATAAGTGTAAAAAAAAAGGAAATTAATTAAGCACATTATTAAAGAAAAGAAAATAAAGGAGAGACTATATTCATTTGAGAAGAACTAAAAAAAATTTTAATTATGTGGGCCAACCCGCCAACCCGCCAGCCCGTGGGCTCGCCCGCAACCTGTTTAGCCCGTTTTTAAACGGGCCGCCATTTCGGAGGGCTGAGCCAGTTTATTTTGGGCGGGTTGGCGGGTCAACCCGAATTACCGGCTCTAAATTTAACTTGTTGTCACAAGACCTTTTGGGCTTTTTTGGTTTGTTATGTAAGGCAAAAACTAAAACATCTATGTGCGTTTATTGGGCCGAATTATTTTGGGCCGCAAGATATTCGGATGGATTAAATTTGGTTAAATAGGTAATTAATATTGAAATTGATGACATTAATATTAATATTAATTTTTTTAATGATTAACTTATTGAAGGTTTTTTAAATAAAAAAGGAATTAATCGCGTCAATTTTTTTTAAGGACAGTTTTTTCTTTGACCTTGATGTAAGGACAATTTTTTTAAAAAAAAATAATAAGGACAATGTTTAAAGGATATAGATACCACAAATATAATATTTATGCTATGTATTACCAATACTTAATAAAAGGTTAATGTACATGAACACCTTCTTACAATTATGAAATATATATTTGAAATTCAAAATTTCTTTAATACTCTTATTATTTATTTTTGTGTGTTAATTTTGTGACATCCTAAAATTTTAAAACTTACTCCTCTGATTCTTAATATATGACATATTTACCTAATTTGATTATATTAAGAAAGTTAGTTGAATTAGTTAATATAACATGTATTTTATAAAACACTCTAATAATCTTCCTTCATTCCCTCTTCTTCTTGATTATTGTTAAGGGAGCATCTATAGGGATAAATTAAAAAAAATGACAAATGTGATAATTATGTCTTAGAGCCTATTTGAATTAGCATTAGATAAGTGTGTTCACGCAAATCGAGATAAAACTTCTCTCACATATTTACTCTGTACAAAGTAAATCACGTAGGAAAAACAACTTCTACCGTCAATCCAAATATATATTTATATTTATGATCAAGATCAATTTTCAAAATATCTCTTATATTGAGTACTGGAGGGAGTATCGTATTTGCTATCAAATGAGCCAACCAAGAAAGTATTGGGAAGAGATGAAGAAAGTGGAATGAGAAAACTACTCATACATTGTATCACTTCAATTGTCTCACAACACAAATGACATGCCTTGTTTACTTCCGAAAGATAGGTTACATTCATACTTAAATGGCATACAATGGACAATAAAATTTAGGAATGTGAGTAGGAGATGAGTCTTAAAATTATCAGAGGGTGGGAGTGGGAGTGGGAGTTACTTGCGAAAAGACACAGAAAAAGGGAGATCAACATCTACACACTTAACTATTTATAACAACGTTCAAAATATTGGTTTTTTCTTATAGGGTAAAGGTATAATTTTAACAACAAACTCTGCTGAGAGGGACATTTTACACTATAAATGTTTTTTTGGGTGTTAAAATGCATATATACTTTACAGAAGAGGGCATTTTTAGCAACACCGTTATGTTGGTACTAACGGACGTTATGTGGGTCTTACGAACAGTACATGTGTCAATTTTTCTAATGTATTTGATCGTTTTGACCTAACAACCGAACACCATGATCGAACAATTCAGCACCATAAAGCGGAGGGCGAAGTTGCAGAGTGGTGGGTGAAGGGAAGTTTCATGGTTGATCCATATAATGATGCAAGATTCCTCTCTTCCAGTCCACGAAACCCTAGATCAATGTCGAATTCCTCGCTTTTTCCCTTTTACAATGCTGCCATCATAACCCCAAACAATCGCTTTTCCGTCTCTGATCCTGACCTAACCTTCACTCTCTCCGATTTCTTTGATTTCTTCTCCGCAATGTACTCATTTTTTGTTTTTCTGAATCACTCGATTTCACAATGTGTTTGTATGAATTGTGTTTTGCTAACTTTGTAAAAGCAATTTTTTAGGAGAAAATTATCCAAACACATGAAAAAACGCTAGAATCACTTTTTCTCCCAAACCATGGTTTGTGAGAAAGCTTTTTTTTTTTTTTCAGTTTCAGAATCTCTTCCCTCCTTTTTCTCGTTCCTTTTCTTCTCTTTCTTCTTCCTTCCGCCATTTCCATTTCTCTCTTTTCTTCAACTCTCGACTTTCCTTCTTCTAGCTGATTAGAGAAGGCAGCAGGTGGTGGTGGTTCGCGGCAATTGGAGGAGGCTGGTGGTGAGTTTCTTTCTTCGTCCTTCTGCCATTTCTCTCTGTTACCAATTCTCTCAACTCTCAACTTCCATCTTCCGATCGGAGGCGGCTGACGGCGATCGGAGAAGGAGGATGTTGTTGAGTTTCTCTCCGTTCTTGTACATGCTTTCAGAAACTCAAATCTCTCTCTCTCCTCTTCCCTATTTCAAAACCCATCCTTTTTTTGCTTGCAGATCGGTAAGGTTAATCCTCTCCTCTTCTTGTTATTGTATTAAATCATAAATGATCATCTATCAGATGGACTATGCAGTCGATTATTTTTTTATCAGTTAAAATATAATTGTTATTGTATTGTTCATATCAACTGTGCTCTTGCAATTTTGCCGAATAGTGGCTGGTGCTCAGCTTTTTGTGTGGTTAGTGTTCTTTTTTTTTTTTGGGGAAATTATTACAATGTGTTTATTGTTCATTTTTTAAATGTTGTTCTGAATAATTCACATATTTGTGTTTAGAATATCTTTTTTTTTTTTTTTTTGTGCTCTGCCATTATTGAAGCATTGCAGCAGGGTATTGCTCCTTCCCACCTTCATTCGGCACTGGCTTGGCTTCTCTTTGGGATTTACAAGAGATCAAATCATTTATTATATATAAAATCATTGGTCATGTATTGTTTTCCTATTTTAATGTATTCTATTATTTAGAATTAGTGAAATGTAATAGTATCCCTACCATAAATAATTATGTTTGGTATTTTGTAGTAAATTATTTTATTGTTAAATGATATGGATACAAATTTGTATTAGGAAAAAAACTGTCTATAAAGACCTTAGTTAAATTTTGTAAGTTCTGTTATAAAAATATCATTTTTATTTGTTCATGATTCCATTTTAGTGAGTGTTTAGATTATTTTTTGAAGAATATCTTTTATGATTTACGAGGTAAGTACGTGGGAGGAGTTTTGTCTTGATTTACGAAAAATGACTTTTGAAACCGCCATTTGGGGTTACCCACACACACTTGTGCTCGTTTGGAAGAGTTTATTTTTGGGCAATAAGTGCTTATAATTCATGATTCACGGTATACGAGGTAAGTATGTGAGAGGAGGTTTTTCTCGGCTTGCGTAATAAGGGCTTATTTCTCAAATTTAAGCTCTTCCAAACACACCTTAAGTTTTGTAAGTAAGTGTTTGGTGATGCGTTTGATCGCACAATTGATGTCCAAATTGTGCAATTGAAAAGGGATGGAATTTTGTGAGTGTTTGGTGGGAGGCAATTAGCAATATGATTTTTGCACAATTCATATGATTTGCATAAATCTTGAGGGGGGGGGGGGGGCGGGGGCTTTTTGCTATTGAAAAATGTTGGGAGGCGATGTGTGAGTAGGAGACGTGAGGGATAAATTTTGTTTAATTAATATGGGTCCTACCCACCTTTACGCTATTTGATATCTTTTTTTTTTTTTTAATTTTCATTTCAAACGATGTAGGCCTCTCGTTTTTCCTTAATCTTATAATGATTTTTTTTACTCGATAATTCTATATCTTGATATCCAAAGCATTTAAATCAATTTTCATAATACTTAATTAGTTAAAATTTTTAATTGAGAGATCTACTTACATACACATACTTAATTTTTATCATTCTACTTTGAAGTTTACTATAGAAAAGACTTTTGGAGTGTGAAAGAATTGATTTAAATGATTATAAAAAATGTAGTGTTTCGGCAAGGTGAAGCTGGGAATATAGTTGATATAAATAATAATAGAGTAGATGAACAACCTTCTGTCATAAATTATGGTAGGCGATTTTTCTCGCAAATAAATTATATTCGTGACTCAATTAAATATCAACTTGTACGAGACATGTTATCCAATTAGTTATGTAATACGATTTCATTAAATTGTGTATTTTAAATTGCCAAATTTTCCAACTTTAACTTTTATAAATTTTTTATAATTTCAAATTTAATTTCTCTTTTATCATTATCACAAAAGTCACTTATGCTTAAACCAATCCAAACAAGTTTTACTTTTACAAAAGTTATTTATATAACCGTCAATTCAAACATAAATCATAATATATAATCTGACTTTTATCCAAAAGTACGATTGCAAAAAAGTCAAATTGAAAAAAAATCATTTTTACAATAACTACTCCAGAGAGTCATTAAATCTCCTATATCAAATAAATTATGTATTTCAATCTATTGAAAAAGCTCTTCTTCTTCTTGTTTTTTTTTTTTACTTTTTAACTGTTGGGTCATTTATTTTTGCAACCCTCCCTTCTCTTTCCTTCTCTTCTCTTTCTTCAATTTCTCATTCCCATCGTCGTCTCCTGTTGCAATTTCTAAACTTTCTCTCAACACTGAGTCTGTGTTTAAATTAGTTTTTTTTAATAGCTTCTGAAGAAAAAATCAAGAATAGCTTTTAAAGAATAGATTATGAGCAGAATAGATTATGAGAAAAAGTGATTTTGATAAAGTAAGAATGTTTGGATGTTATAGTCAGAATAGCTTTTTTTCATGGTCAAATTACTAAAAAAGACATTAGTTTTTGTGATAATTACACGTAAGGGATAAATTTATATTTTAAGCATTATTAAACATTAATTGTATAATAAATATAAAAAAATTCGAAATAAATTTTAAAAAAAATTATAATTATAAAATTAGTCAAATATATAATATCAAAAAATAGATAAAATTTTTTTATAAATTATAATTATACTATTAATCAATTATGTGATATAAAAAATTGGATCAAACATATATATATATATATATATATATATATATATATATATATATATATATGCGTGTCAAGACGGGGGAGAGAAAGAGATGAGAAAAGGGAAAGATAAAAGAAAGAGAGAGAGAGATGAGAAAAGGACATTAACTTTTGTGATAATTACATATAAATGATAAGATTATATTTTAAATATTATTTAACATTAAATTGCATAATAAATACAAAAAATTGTAAAATCATAAAATCTGTCAATTATGTAAAATAACAAAAAAGTAGATGAAAAAAATTTAAAATTATAACATTAGTCAATTATGCAGTATTAAAAAAATAGATCAAACATCCATACTGGAGGCGTGTCTTTAAGTTCTTCATTAAATTCTTGTGAATATTTTTTATTTTTGCAAGTGTGTCTGTCTTTAAATTCGGTTTTGTTTTTTGTTTACCACTCATGCCCATTCTGTCAATATATATATATAATAAAAATTTGTTAAAATAAAAAAGCATTTCTACAAAGTAAGGATTTAAAATAATCTATTACAAAACACCAAAGTACATCTTCAGAGCAATTGTCAATAATAGAGTAAGTCAAAATATGGATACAATAACATTTAACATATTGTCAATAAATGAATACGAAAAATACAAAAACAATCCCTGACTAATGCTCTTGCATATAATAAATGATTTGATCTCTTATCGAATCACGGAGAGAAGCCATGTCAGATGAAGATGCAAGTGATGAAGATATTGTTGAAGATTAAATGTCACGCCCTTATCTCAATTTCAACATTTTTCAGAGTATTTGCAAAAAACGATATGCGGTTCGGTAGACAACACAAGAATAGCATAATTATACTGATAATATGTGCATGATTACATAAATTACCCATAGGGGTTTGTACATGATACTTACGATTAAGGTAGCCGCACAAGGCTACTAGGCTGTCTAAACTCATCCTAGTGAAACAGAGACTTCTTCCTATCTTCGTTCCATTACTGTAATCCCCTCGTATGGTACTCTGCATTGTTGTTTGCATATCTTCTGTCATCTCCTGTCTAAATTGTTGGTAGGGGAGGGTGAGATTCGAGAGAATCTCAGTAGGAAACAGATACCATAATGCATGCATAATAGATGATGTGTATGACATGTTAGCTTTATCTAGATGCATGCTCCATAATGACATTTTTGCAAGGTATTAAAACCCGGACCGGGTATTGAACCGGTCGGGGTACTGGGTTAAGGGTCAGTGGGTCAAACCGGGACCAAATCGGAGCTAAACCGGGACCAAACGGGTGAGTAATTGAAAATTTTAGGCTTATAGTATGAAATTCTAAAGGAAAAAGTTAAAATTTTTTTTTTTTTTAATTTGGGACCCGGACCGGACCGTGAACCGAACCGGTCTAGTGACCGGTTCGGCGGTTTCCGGTCCGGACCGGCCGGTCCGATCTGGGTCCGGGAACCATGCATTTTTGCATGCTCAATATTTCATGTAACAAAACTATGGCCACAACGAAAACAGAGCTTCATTTATTTAAGTATGCTCTACACAATTAAGTAAAATAATCACATACATCACTACACAAGCAAAGATATCAAATATATGCAAGTAAGTTAAGTCCCTTACCTTAACCATTTTCTGACTTGAAATGCGTGCCTTGATCTACATGCAAACAGCTTGGGGCTCCATATTCGATCCTACAATGTCAAATGTACTATGTAGACACTTCCATAGTGTTTTTGGGGATTATAAGAGTCTATCTTGAAAAATTACTAAAATACCCCCGGGGACCGGCCCGGCCCGGCCTCGTTGTACTCGGTCCGACCATACTTTTCCCGAAATTCTAACATGGGCTATCCTGACATATTTTTGCCCAAGGGATCCATTTTCGGATTCAGAATTATCAAATTCATTGTCAAATGACAAAATTACCCTGGGCAGCCCCGCCTTAAGGGTTTCAAGGACATTTTCATAATTATACTTTCTCGGCCTTTTCTGAACAAGTGACCAACTGTAACCTCACCTAATTTTCCATTCTGAACGCAATAGAATCATCAAATAATTGAAAATCCAACTCTATGGACCACTTCTAGAGCTGGCTGAAATTTATAGGAACTCTAGGGAAAATTGGGGTTTTTGGTTTCGGCTCCGTAAACATGTTCCTTTCTACTCCTAACCACTTTATTGACTATTCCATTAAATTACAACTACCATTAAGACCTAATTTTGGCAGCATAACCCCTATATCATCACATTTCCAAACTTTCAAATCAATGACAATCCGGTGAAATTTCACTGATTAAATTGTCTACAGCAGCTAGAATAGTCAATACACAAGAGTTTGGAAGTTATCTCAAGCTTCTACTAGCTTTTATCAAGATGAACCCTAACCCTTGAAACACCAAAAGATGAGCTTCCAAACCTTAAAGCATATGCAAAGGAAGCTTATGAACGGAGTTATACGAATTAGGAACCGATTTACTGAAGAAATAACTTACCTTTGTATGTTTTTCCTCCTCCTTTTCTCTCTCTAAGCTCTCTCTATGTTCAGCTGCTGAAACACTTCAGTTTGAGATGAAGGAAGAAGAAGGAATATGCTTTTATAATAGCTTATGTCATATTTTAATCATTTTCCAAAAATTCGGATTAATTGAAAATTCTGGCAAATTTTTGCCCAAACTTTGAAAATTCATAAAAAATTCTAGAAAAATCGAATTAGAGTGATTCCAAAGCCTATAGAACCCTTATTCAGTCTAGTTTCAAGAAAAAATATAGAATTTTGCTGAATGGAATCACAAAATTCCCTGAATTTCAATCTTTAAATATTGTTCCAGAAATTTCACAGTTTTTCTGTGCTGACTTCAAAAATTAATATGTTTTTGTATATAGCTCTAATTGATTCATATGACCTATCAACTTAAAGCTTAGGATGTCTAATTTCATCCTGTAAAATTTCATAATTTGTTCTCATCATTTGATCATTCAAAATCACATGACAAGCTTACTACCTCATAAGCGATTTCACCGAAAACATAATTATATTCTCCAAAGTTCACAATTTTACTTTCTTAATACCCCAAAGATATAAGAATTATTAGGGAATAAATTTGGACTCCTGCTAAATTGGGGCTTAGTAGTCATTTAATTTAGGCTTATTCCCAAACCTCCAATCCCAAATTTTGTAGTATTACATCTATAGCACCATCGCCATCGACATCACGCAGAGTATCCTCTCGTTCATAGTGTCGGAAGTTAGGATCAGAAATAGATGTTCTTCTAATGAAGTTGTGTATAGCCATTGTCGCACAAACAATTCTAGACCAAATAAAACTACATCATAAAACCAAACAAAACCCTTGATTTAAACCAATGTGACAGATTTTGCTTGGTATTATAGTCATTGACAATAGAATCATCAGCAATCCTGCATAAGTCTAATGACAGATTTTCAAACCATTATTCGTGTATTTTTCCAATACAGAATAACAAAAATGAAATCAATGTAATACCTTGAAATTTGGGATTGGAGGCTTGAAAATAAGTCTAAATAAAGTGGACTGCTAAACCCCAATTTAGCAGGAGCCCATATTTATCCCCTAATGATTCTTATATCTTTAGGGCATTAAGAAAGTAAAATGGTGAACTTTGGAGAATATAATTATGTTTTTGGTGAAATCGCGTATGAGGTAGTGAACTTGTCATATGATTTTGAATGACCAGATGATGATCAAAAATTATGAAATTTTACAAGATAAAATTATACATCCTAAACTTTAATTTAATAGGTGATATGACTCAATTAGAGCTATATACAAAACAATATAAATTTTTGAATTCAGCACAAAAAAACTTTGAAATTTCTGGAACAGTATGCAAAGATTGAAATTCTAAGAATTTTGTGATTCCATCTAGCAAAATTCTATATTTTTCCTTGATACTTGACTCACTAAGGGTTCTATAGGCTTTAGAATCACTCCAATTCAATTTTTCTAGAATTAGTTATGATTTTTCAAATTTTGGGCAGAAATCGGCCAAAACTTCGTAAAAATCCAAATTTTGGAAAATTAAATAATTGATTAAAATATTATAATATAAATGATAAAAAGCAAATCATCATCTTCCTCCTACCATTTCAGACGTGAGCAGCAGCCATAAGGAAAGAGAGAGTTGTGTTCTTTTAGAGAGAGAATGAGAGGATAAAACTCACAAGATAGGTCGATTTCTTCGATGAATTCGTACCTAACGTGTATAATCCTTCTCTTAAGCTTCTCTTCTATGTTGTTTGAGGTATTTGAAGCAAGATTTGTGGTGTTACCAAGGTTAGGGTTTTGGCCACATCAAGAAAAAGCTATTGAAAATTTGAGGTAACTTCCAAACTTTTGTATATTGACTATTCTGGTTATGGTAGACAATTTAATCGGTGAAATTTTGCCGGATTGTCTTTAGTTCTAAAAATGGAAAATGGGTTTGTGGGGCTGTTATGCTGCCCAAATTGGATCTTAATGTTATTTATAACCTAATGTAATGGTTAATAAAGTGGTTAACAGTAGAAAGAAACACGTCTGCGGAGCCGAAATCGAAAAACCCCAATTTTTCCCAGGGAATTGAGAATTTCGGCCAAGGCTAATTTGGAGGGGTTAGAGATGGATTTTCAATGATTTGATGATTCCATTGAGTTCATGAGCAAAAATTAGGTGGGGTTATAGTTGGGCACTTTTTCGGAAAAGGCCAAGAAAGCGTAATTACGAAAATGCCCCTGAAACCCTTAAAGTGGGGGCTGTCAAGGGTAATTTTGTAATTTGACATTGAATTTGATAATTCTGAATTCGAAAATGGATTCCTTGGGTGAAAATATGTTAGGATAGCCAAGGATAGAATTTCAGGAAAATTACAGCCAGACCGGGTATAGCGGGGTCAGGCCGGGTCCCCAGGGGTATTTTAGTAATTTTTCAAGATAGACTCATATTAGCCCCCAGAAACACTATGGAAGTGTCTAAATGGCACATTTGACATTGTAGGATCGAATATAGAGCCTGATTTGTTGGCACGCTTTACGAGACACACGTCTCAAGGAAAAAAAGGGAATTTACCTCTCCTGCATGTATATGATATTTGTGTTAGTGTGTTGATGCATGTTATTGCTTTGCTTGATATGTGAAACATGTACGAATGATTTGAAGCTATGTTTCAATTTATGCTATGGTCATAAGTATATTGCTCGAAGCATTGAGCTTACAGATTTGTCATTGTGTAAGCATGAGTTATGTGATGTTAGCATGTCATGCATTAAATATTTATTGTACATGCATATTAGTATTATTTTCCTATTGAGATTCTCTCGAATCTCACCCTCCCCTACTAATAATTTAGACAGGAGAAGACAAAAGATATGCTGAGAACAATGCAGAGAACCATATGAGGGGATTGTAGTGGTGGAACGAAAACGAGAATATGTTTCTGTTTCACTGGGATGGGTTTAGATATCCAAGTAACCCTGTGTGGCTACATTGATGGTAATAATCATGTACGAACCCTTATGGGGAATTTCTGTAATCGAGCACTTTCTGTTAGTATATTCATGTTATTCCTGAGTTGCCCACCGAACCGCATATCGTTTTTTGCGAATACTCTGAAAAAGGTTAAAACAAGGTAAGGGCATGACAATCAATGTCTCCACTAAATCACAAATCTGAACAGATCAGTAGGTATTTACATATTTTTCTATAAAATGTTATCTAATCAGAATTAAAATGACGCCAACAACCAAAATTAAACCAGTGCAATTGAATTTAGAATAGAAGCATAGCGGGTAATTTGGCTATTTTCTCAATCTCAGCTAACTATAATAAAAAGTTTCATATTTTCGTTTTCTGATCCTCCCTCTGGCTAGACTTCCATGACAAAATTATAGTTTCCAAGCTAGTTCCAAGTAAGCGAGGCCGAAGAAAAAAGCTAGTTCTAAGTAATTATGCTTCTACGCCTAAACAAGGAAAACAAAACACGCAAATCTGAAAAAAAACAGAACAAGAGAACAGGGTTTTTTGCAACGACTGGTATGCAATAATAGTGAATGAATAAAAAACAATTGCGTGTTCTATTCACGCAAATCAGAAAAAAAAACAGAACAAGGTGAATCGATACACTCACAAGACAGAGGTTGTTTGCAACGGCGAAGAGGAGAGCAAGTTATCAGTTGTTAAACGATAAGAGACTTACCGGCACCGAGGCCAACTGTTCGACCTTTTCCAATCACCGACAAGGCACCGGCAGCCACCAGCTCCTCAGATTGAACTAGATTTGAAGCGGATAAATGGCCAGAAATGGGGACCGTACCCACCGTGACACAACACTATCGTCCACCACTAGCCACCCACGGTTTCAAAATAGGGCAAATCGGTGACCCAAAACGCCAAAGATGGGAAAACCAGCCAGGAATCAAAGCTTTGATAATATCTGGAAGAGAAGGAGACGGGCGAATTTTGACAGGATCTGGAAGAGAAGGGGACGTACAACTTTGGACAGGAATCCAGACGGGAATCAAAGTTGAAGAACGGGAACGAAAGCAAGACGAGAATCAGGGAAGACGAAAGCAAAATGCAGACGGTGTAAAGGAATATCAAAGAAGAAGAAAAAGAAAGTTACAGAATAAAGAGAAAAGGAAGAGAGAGAAAAATAATAATGACCCCCAACAATAAAAAATTGCTGCATATTTGAGGAAAAAAAAAGATTCTCGGTAAATCAAGGTTTGAGGCTTCAAAATCAAGGTTTGAGGCAAAACGGGATTATGGCAAAAAGAGTGGTGTTTGGGTATCTTTTAGGAAAACCTTGGTTTGGGTTGAAAATAAATTATTTTCAGTGAATCCAAACACTATCATTTTTTTTCTAGAAGTTATTCTCCAAAAGCTAATTTAAACACACTCTAAAACCGTGGTTTGGATAAGCTCCAAATCGTGGTTTCAAAAGTTTCTTTCCATAAATCGAGATAAACTTATCTCCCATACTTAGCTCATAAATTATAAAAATATTCTTTAAAAGCTAATCTATACACACACTAAAACCTTTTTTTCACTTCGATTTCAGTATTTGAGTTTTACGATGAGTTTCTTTCAATTTTAAGAATTTTTATTTTTTTCAATATATTTAAGTGGTATTTTCGTTTCTGCCTTATACTTTTCTACCTTTTTTAAATTCACTATTTTGATATGATTCCATGTCAGCAATTTACCATTGCTATGTCAGATCCAATTTGGTCAAACTTTTCTTTTTCTAAACTTTCAATATGGTCAATATTAATAGAGTTAGGCCATGTGTTAAAAATACCATTTTTTATAATATTCATGTGCATTTTGACACCAAAAAAAATTTATGGTGTCTGGTGTCCTTTTTATCAAAATTTGTTATTAAAATTACACTTTTACCCTTTTTTAAAACGAAATATTGTATTTTGTTGTGCTAATATGGTCTATTGATACAAGCGTATGGTACAATTTGTGATTTTTTTTTGTTAGCATATCGTATATTGGTTTGTTTTAACCATATACTTATATTGGTTTATAGGCATGGAAGAAAAAACTGGACCGGACTGGCCGGTCGGACCGGAAAACCGGCCGACCGGTCCCAGGCCCGGTCTGGTTACATATATGTGAGGGGAGGGGGGTCGAACCGGTGAAGACCAGTTCGACCTGGCCGGTTCTCTTGTGACCCGGAAAAACCGCCGAGTCAGGCGGTTTGACTGGGTCACAAAAAACACTAAAAAATTGTCCCAAAACGACGACGTTTTAGGACATATAACAAAAAAACAGATCTGAGATGAATGATGATATCAGATATCAGAACCGCGTGCGAGTGCGATGCGAGATTGCGAGACGAGTGAGGCGAGTTTCATTCATCAGAATCAGATCAGATCCCTCGTCCCTTTCCTTCCCTCTCGAGTTTCGACCTTGTGCCCTAGCTCCAATCGGCGGTGGCTGCTTGAACGACGGCGGCGGCGGAGGCACCGACCTATGCGAAATCTTGCACTCCCACCTCTCCAGCGTCGAACACCTGCCGCACTCCTCCTCACCGCCCCCACCAACGCTCACCACCATCATCTCATTTTGTGGTCGTGTGTGAATCATAATACGTGTGCGTGGCTTCTTCTGGAAGACGCTAGGCTTTCCTCCCATTTTGTGGTCGACACAGTGACACCTACTCACCTCTCCCCTTGCACGTGGCGCCTCCTCCTTCACCTTCCCTCTCTCTGGATACATCACGTGGCCCCCCTCCCTGTTCCAATTTTCAAATTGGCGCCAATTAGCTATTCACCCCTCCTTATATCAATTATTGGATGCCCATGACCTCGCTCAGATTTGACCTCACCCATAATTATATTTTAATGTTAGTTATGGGTTTGTTTTGAAAAACTAACTAAGTATTTTAACTATTTTGATGTTGGTGATGACTTATGAGTTATGAATGTTGATTATTTTGTTATTGTCAATTAAATTATAATATTTTAATATGGCCGGTTCGACCACCGGTTCGACCACTGGTCCGACCCCGATTGACCTATTAACCCTTGAACCTGTGCCGTGAGCGGTTCATTGACCGGTCCGGTTTTTCGTTCCTTGTTTATAGGTGAATTTTTTCATATATAATCAAGGTAATTAAATTGGGACTGACAATTGAATTTTGGGGAATTGCGTTAAATCAGAGTCAAATTGAAGCTAATCTTGAGTTAAATCGATGAGAAATTAAAGATTTTAGAATTATTAATATGAAATTTGAAAAATAAAAAATAAAAAAAAATCGATTTTGTTTTTTTAAAAAAATGGATCGGCCTCTGAGAACATGGGATATAATCATGACCACAACCACCACTATTGCCACTTGTCGCCATCGATGATTATTGCCCTTGCTGCCACTCCCCGCTGCCAACAAGTCATTTTGTGTTTTCAAATATCTAATTTTTTTTTACCAAAACGTATATTGTTAAACTTTAGGTTGCTAAAAAATGTTTGCTGGCAAAAAAATGTTGGCAAAAAGTAATTCTAATTTTAGTAACATAATATTATTTAGTTAAAAAAATTAAGATTATTATTATTTGTAATTTATATAAAATTTTATCTATAAAAAATATATCTAATTAAGTGTAACTTAGTATTTACAAATTTTTCTCAATAATATATCAATGATCAAATTATATACATTTAATAAAAAACTCACAACATTTTCAGTCATTTTTCATGCAAATTTACTTTTCAAATAAAAATCCAAACAAGTTTCTATTTGAAAAACAGTCACTTCTGTGGTTGCCAATACAAATATAAATCACATTTATAATCTGACTTTTATGTTATCTTAAAGGTATGTTTAGATTAACTCTTAGAGAATAGCTTCTAGAGAAAAAGTGAAAAAATTGATTTCAGAGAATAGATTTTGGAGAATAGATTCTGAAAAGGTAGAAAAAATTGATTTCTGGAAAACCATGGTTTTCAAGTCAAACTATGATTGCGTTTAGAATAGCGGTTGCAAAAGTGACTTTTTTGCAATATGACATTTGAAAACTTACGATTGGGTAAAAATTAGATTGTGTAATTTGATTTATGTTAAAATTGCGGTTACATAAGTGGTTTTTCTGAAACTAAAACTTATTTGGATTGACGGTAGTATAAGTGGTTTTTATGATAATTTCAAGAGAAAAATTAAAATCGAAGTTATAAAAAAGTGAAAAAAATTAACTTGAAAAATTTGGAAATGTTAAAATACATAATTAAATATAGTTAATGAATAAAAATGCATATAAATTAGAAATCATACAAATTTAAAGTTTTTGATCAAATAATATTACAAAACTAATGAGATCATATATCACGTACAATTTGGTATCTAATTATGTCAAGATGATGATTCATTTGGGTTAAAGATACCAAAACATAATTTATCAACGATGACTTATGATTTTAACTATGATTATCTATATAACCTACATTCCCAATTTTCAGGTTGCATGAAATCCTTGTTAGATTGGAAATTTCTTCTAAAAGAAATCCAGGTGAGATAATGTAATTAGTTACATAAACCAACATACAATAAAACGTACACCCACAAAAATATCATTTCTCTTTGTTTTTTCTTAAACTAAAAAAAAATCATTTCTCATCAGCTAACATTTTTGCCCTCTAGTTCAATGTGTAATGTGATTATTCCTCTTGAAACTTTTACAGGCCTCACTTTAGTGATTTGTGACCATCCCAATCACTTTTTTTTAAAAAAACAAAAACACAGTTTTTAACAGAAATAAAGTAAAACCTCATCTGACTATTAAACTCATTTAAAACCGACAAGATATCCATTGGAAGATTCAGGGAACAATCAAAACTGTTGTTATTCATGGTGTTTGTGGTGAATACAGGACACATGTACGTCTGAGATGGCTTTTGGGATAAAGAACGGGCAGCAAATTCTACATGATCAAGTCATAAACCATAGCACAGAAGAACAATTTTTTCGAGCAGAACAAAATCGTAAACCACAGCAGAACAATTAAAAATGTAGTTGCCGAGGACAGATCGGAGACTATATCGACACCGGAAAAGAAGCCACCGGCAGACAAGAGATCCGACGAGCAGAGCAGATCAAAGACGAGATCGACACTTCAAGCCAACCAACCACGCAGTGTCTTGCATGCACAGATCGCCTAGCCTAAAACTGAAAATAATCCGAACGCATACCACAAGACTCCGCTGGAGAGACAATGGAGAAGAGATGCCTAGTTCAAGATGCGTGGCGAGAGAGAGAGAGAAGGGCCAAAAGTTTACCGCCACTACGACACAACAAAGAATGAAAACTGACGGAAGAAAACCGCGAGACAACGGAAACAAGGGTCAGAAACTAAGTGCGGAAAATGGCGATAAAGTATGCCGGATATGGGCTTTGAATTGACGAGAATGAGGGAGAGGAAAAAATGGCGAGAGTTTCTTGGTGCGGTTTGGAGGAGAAAGAGAGAGAGAGAGAATAATAATCAAGGATTGGTGAAATTTAAAAAAAAACACATTTAATATTAACGGTTATTCGGCTTATTTTTCACCTACCCACCGTGATAAGCCTGAATTTCTGGCTTACGGGAAGAGCCACTTTTCCCTTAAAAGCCTAATTGCTTAAAAGTTGTATCAAACACATGCTAAAAGCCACTCAATCGAGTTTTTAGGTCTCTCAATCATGCATTTCAGGGCTCCAAAAGCCATCCCAAACATACTCTATGGTTGTGGAAAATTTGAGAGCGCTTGGGCACATAAACTCAAACCATGGTTTTGAGGGTTAAAAACTATTTTGGGTTTTTAACAAGTGTGTTAGAATATTAGGAAATAAATTAGAATCCCATGATTCTAGTATCTTATCATATCCCTTGATTATAGCCACTCTAGTTTAGGAATGATTTTGATATTATGTTGAGTGATTGTAATCCTTGTTTTTAATTTCCTTAATTCCTCTCTTTATAAGGGCTTTCCTTTAAAGCCTATAAATTGCACTCTTTACTCATTGGAATAACACATCATTTTGAGAGCATTATGTCTCTGATTTTAAACATGGTATCAGAGCACAAATCGCAAAATCAGAGACTGCAACAGTGAGGCAGAAAGAGAGAGAGAGAGAGACACGAGGGGGGAGACACAGAAAAGGCCAACCCATATCTAGTTCATAAGCACCGCCACAAGCAGAACTGGAAGCCGTTGATCGGCAAAACCCAGAGAGACGACGGTGATCGGAGCGACGCGTGGCCCCCAAGTGCCACCACAATACCAGCGTGTGACCCCCACGCGCCATTGTCCATGAACCCTTCTGAATTCCCTCCTCTTTTTAGCTCAGTTCATGGAAATATGGTTAAAATCGGAACCTATCTAACTGTACTCATGTCTGGTACACCTTCCATAAACTCCTTCCCTCCATCCATTCCTTTTCTTCCACATCTTCCTCCACTACTAGCAACACTTTAATGGCCTTAGAGTTTCTAGAACCTCAGAAAATGGTTATTAACCATAGGTTTAATGAAAGGAATTATCTCCAATGGTCCCAAAGCAAGCTGAGGTATACTCATGGAAAGTGAAAGGCGAAATACATCAATGAGGCAGCACCACAACCAGCCCCAACTGACTTAACCTTTGATACTTGGTTTGCTGAAAACAACCAAGTTATGACTTGGCTATGTAACTCTATGACTGTTGACATCAGCAAAGGCTATCTCCTGATGAATATTGCAAAAGAGATTTGGGATACATCCTGAAGAACCTATTCCTCTCTTGATAATACTACTGCCTTGATCCATTTAAAGCAACAACTTTGAGATTTGAGACAAGGTAACCTGACAATAACTGATTACTATAACGCATTGATCAAACTTTGGCAACAACAGGACTTGTTTGAAGTGCACCCATGGAAAAATGTGGAGGATGCTCAATTATACAAGAGAATAGTGGAAGAAGGGAGAATATATGATTTTCTCCTTGGACTCAATGACTCATTTGAGGAGATACGGGGTAGATTAATAGGCATAAAACCTCACTACACCTCTTTGATTTCGTCAACCATGTGCAGTTTGAAGAAAGTAGGAAACTCTTGAATCGAAGTAGCCCAAGTCCAGTTGAGAGTTCAGTACTTGTAGTACGCAGGCCATAGGAGGAATGGAAAAGTAAATGGTGCAATTATTTCAAGAAGAAAGGTCATATCAAGGAGGAATGCTGGAAATTGCATGACAAACGATCCACTAGCAAACCACAGCGTCATCTTACCTCAATTGAACAGAAGGATGATGATACTACTTCATTAAGTCTAAAAGAACTACAGGTGTTTTGTCGGATACTTGAAAAACAAAATAAGTCCAACTCTTTGTCAAGTGTTAACCTGGTATAATTAGGTAAGTCTATTATAGCCCTCAATACTATACAAACTAGCGACGATACATGGATAGTCGACTTCGAAGCCACAAATCATATGACGGGTAATTGAACCTTATTTACAAATCTTAAACTGTGTCCTGAGAACCTTCGTGTTAAAGTTGCAAATGGGGTACTCATCAAAGTTGAAGGAATTGACACAGTCACACTATCCAATTCAGTAAGCCTTCACAATGTTCTATTTGTTCGAGCACTTACCTGCAACTTAATATCTGTGAGCAAGTTAACAAAAGGACATGTATGCTGTAACGCCCTAAATTTTGATTAAAGACTAATGGCAATTATTGAAAATGATTTCAGAATTAAAGTTGATTTGAGACATGAATCAGTTATTGGAAATGCCCAACATCCTGTATTTTAGCATAATTATGTGACAAATAATTATTTGGGCTAAAATAGGGGTAAATGGCGCATAAAGAAGAGGAAAAGAATTAATTATGTGTTATGTGGAAATTTAAGTAAATGTGTCATAATCAATGGAGAAATTGAAAGAATGACCATAAGTTAGTAATTAATGGAGAGATTAATTACTAACTAAGGAGAAATGGGATATGTAACTAAATGGCTAATAGAATGGGTAGAGTAACCAATTACTTACTTTATGAGAATGCCTAAGATGTGGACAAGTGTCACTTAATGGATGAAGAGAGATGAGAGGAAAAGTCAAAGCATCATTTTTTATTCATTTCCTCTCTTTTCTCTCTCTCTCTCTCTTCGAATAGGCATAGGGAGGGGGCATAATTTTCTACCATTCTTCATCATCACCATCTCTCATTTCTCTCTCTCTTGCTCCTCATTTTCGTGTAGCCATGGTAGCCAAAGAAGGGAGGAAAAGCTTGTGAAAAAGGTGAGATTTTGACCCTCAAAATGACCTTCTACACAAAAACTCTCTTCTTTAAAGTTGTTCCTCTTGTTAAGAGCTTTCATCCTATGGTTTGGATTTTCCATTGGTGGTGTTTTGACAACACAAGGAAATTTAGAAGTTGGAGAACCAAGGACCCTCTCTGGGGAAGTTGTTGAGGTGAGTGAAAACTTTATTTTCATATAAGTTTTGTGGTCATTGGTTGGGCCTTGAATTTCTGGAAATTTTGCCCTAATTTTCGTGATTTAGGGTCATGGGAGCACGGTATGTTGTCGTCATGGAAATGGTGCCTTGTTTAGTGTTTTCAATGAATAGAATTGAATTGAAGCTTAAAAGTAAAGTTTGGCAATTTTGTGTATTGGTCAAAATAGGGCATGGTGATAGGTTGGGATTTTGGTTATTTTTAGGTTTCCATTGTGTTCCTTGTGGAAAATTGTATGGTAGTGTTGGATATGAATTTTGAACCTTTGAGAACTTAGTTTTAAAAAGTTACAAGATTGGTTAGCGAAAAACTTTGTGCTGGCGGTTGTTTTTCATGGATGTTTTGAATGGGAAAATGGTGTTGGAAAATTCTAAAAATTTTCAGTCTTAAATTTCACATCCCAAGTTTCAAAATGGACATATAATTCATGTCATTTCATTTTGTGAACTGAGAGTTATGATTTGCTAAAGTTTGGGACTAAAACTGGACTCTGTTTTGGAGCAGTGTTGAGTTTTGTGTAATTCTGAAATTGTGTGGTGATTTCTAGTAATGTTCCATATTTTTCCAGTAAATAGGATTTAAATAGCTTTCATTTGACTTTGGAATCACCTCATTTTAATTTTTCTAAAATTAGTTATGATTTTTTAAAGTTCAGCCAAGAAACAAGATTTATCTTGGCCTCGGCTAGCGGATTCTTGGCCACGGCCCAAATGTGTCTGTCCAGTTCTTGGCCGTGGCCCAGGGTGACTGGCCACGACCCATGACTTTCTGACTATATATTGGCTGTGGCCTAAGGGTGGGCGGCTTCGACCAACCCCTATGTTCCAACACTTTAAGTTTTTGAAAAGTAATCTTCAACCTATTTTTTCTCAACATTTTAAGGCTTTTATTAGAGGCATCTATAGCTTCTTAAGGGTCATTATTGATAACCAAATCTAAGTGTTGAGAAGTCAATTGAGTATTGGAATAGAGAATAATGCTTCATCCCTAATTATGAGTTATAAGATTCGACATTTGCCCTACTCGGGAGAGACCGGTGCCAGAGCACTCCCAGAAGGACCAAGATAGTGACTCTTCTTTCATGTTGTGTATGATGTTTTGGTATGCATGACTGATCATGGTTTTGTTAAATGTGATTGGAAAATATGCCATGGTCCATTATAGCGTGAGCACTTCAGCTCTAGCCGCTTAGGGATTAACGCTGGTCATATCTACCTCGGCCGCTGAACTATTGTTGTAATCGACATGGATTGTTGTGAAATTGCTTTGTGAATCTGACCCATGGGGCGGCGTGTTGTGAATCCAGCCGTAGGCTGTGTATTATATATCTTGCCGGTATGGCTTGCGTTGTTAATCTTGCTAGTGTGACTTGTGTATGAAATGCTTTATATGAATCCCAGTTGTGGTGAAATATATTGTGTGAACTGTTGTGGTGTAATACAGCATGAGCACTTCAGTGTGAGCACTCGTAAGAGATGACGTGTGTCTTACTTACCATTGCCGTTGTAACTACCGTTGTAGTTGCTATATGTGGGTTATGATTTGCTTTTATGTCTTATTGTTATGCATACTATGAGTGATTTGTTACTACAGTAATTCCTTAGAATCTCACTTTCCCAAAACAATTTTAGATAGGGCTGAAGGATCAAAGGGGAAGCGGGTGACGAAGAGTGGATAACACTTTGGGATAGGAGTTTATTTTGGATATTGGTTATCATTTTGTAAATAATTTGGTTATTTTGTTGGGAATTACATGTACATATTGGATAGTATTTGTGTAATCCCCTTGTTGGGAAACTATTTGGGCATTTGTGCCTTGTAAACCCTTAATTAGTCAATGGAACCTGAGTGTGGGGGAATTTACTGTGTACTCTGATATTTATAAATAGAATCAAATTGTTTAGGCCAATTGTGTATTGAAATGCGAATATGAGACCATTGCTGATCAGGTTTTGAAAACCCTGATTTTGTTAAAATTTATTTTTATTAAGTCCCGAATCGCATTATGGTCTCTAATTTCACATAATTATGTATTGATGAACTTAATATCGGCCTTGGTTGGAAGGGGGTTACATATGCCAAGTGATATTTGATAATGATATATGTCTGTTTCAGGATTTACACTAAGGAAAGACGATTGTGACTTCTAAAGAGTGGGGTGGACTTTTCTATTTGGAGAGATCAAAGATGGAGAATAAAGCAACTTGGAACGCACGAAAGCCTCTAGTCAGTTCCAATTCTCAAGACTAAGATGTACTTTTATGGCATTGTCGTTCTGGACATCCTGGTTTTGATTATATGAGACATGTATTTCCAAGTTTATTCAATAAAAATTATATTCCTTTTTATTGTGAAACTTGTCCAACTCGCAAAACAAACACCATCATCTTATCCAAAATAGTCCTACCAACCCACCACTCATTTCCAACTAATCCATAGTGACATTTGGGGTCCAGCAAGAACTGTAATATCCCAATTTTTGATTATGGGTTAATCATGATTATTATGGATAATTATGAATTTAATTGGAAGTATTATGTGTTTTATGGCAATATTAATTAATATGTCATAATTAATGGAAAAATTGGAAGAATAGAATTATTGGTAATGAGTTGGTAATTAAGGGAGGAATTAATTACTAACTAAGAGAAAAGGGGATGTGTGATTAAAATGGCTAATGGAGAGATTAGATAAGTTAATTGGTGACATATTTTGTGTAAACCAATGGCATGAGGACATGTGGCACAAGTGTGTATGGGGTGTTGTGGAGAAAAGTCAAAATCCCAAATTTTTTAATGTTTTTCTCTCCTCCCTCTCCTTACTTTACGCTGGCAGCATGGGTTAGAGGGAAAATAATCACTTTCTCTTCATCTTCAAGCTCTCATATCCCTGTTTCTCTCATTCTTTCTCTCTCTCTTTCTCCATTTCGCTGAAACAAGCAAGAAAGGGAGAAGGAAAAGCTTGATCTTTGGGTAAGTAAATGACCTCTTTTGCTCAAACTCCCTTCATTAAAGTTAATCCTTGAGTTAAGAGCTACATTTCTATGGTTATAGTTTTCCATTTGGTGTTGGTTTGAGACTTCAAGAAATTGGGGAGGTTGGAGAATCAAGAAGCTACTTTGAGAAAGTTGTTAAGGTGAGTTTAAGAAACCTTTCTATATAAGTTTTGTGCCAAATAATTTAGCTTGGAAATTCTGGAAATTTGGCTTGGAATTTCGAAAATTAGGGTCTTGTGGTGTTTGAATTGTTGTGGTCATGGAATTAGTGCCTTGTTAAGTGTTTTGAATGAATGGTATTGAATTGAAGCTTAAAGATGAAGTTTGGGAACTTTATGTTGGTTTTGTGCATTGGGCAAAAACAGGGCATGTAATTGGGTTGTGATTTTGGTCATTTTGAAGTCACCATTGTGTTCCTTGAGTGATTTTGTGTGGGAGAAGTGTTGAATATGAATTTTGAATCATTGGGAACTTAGTGTTAAAAGTGGCAAGTTTTGGTTGTAAGAAACTCTGTTTTGGCAGTGATCTTACATGGACGTTTTAAAATAGCAAATGGTGTTGGAAAATTGTGAAACTTTCCAGTCTTAAAGTTCACATCTCAAGCTTCAAAATGGACATATGTTTTGTGTCATTTCGATTTTTGGGCTAGGAGTTATGACTGTCCAAAGTTTGATGTTAAATCTGGGTGCAATTCTGGAATAGTGTGGACTTTTCTTGAAATCTGTATTTTTGTGGTTATTTCCAGTGATGAGCCATATTTTTCCGTGAAAGAGGACTTAAATACCTTTCATTTGGCTTTGGGATCACCTCATTTCGATTTTTCTAGAATTAGTTATGAATTTTCGAAGTTGCCTTGGCTGCAGCAGAAAATTCTTGGCTGCAGCGCAAAAGCTTCTGTGAACGTTCTGGCCGCAGCCAGAAACTTTCTGCGCTGCTTCTGGCCGCAGCCAGAAAATTCTTGGCTGCAGCCAGAAACTTTCTGTGCTGTTTCTGGCCGCAGCCAGAGGTTTTTTTGGCTGCAGCCAGCCCCTGTTTTCAGCACCTTGTGATTTTGAAAAGTGGTTTCTAACCCGATGTTTCCCAATCCTTTAAGGCTTTTATTAGAGCCAATTGTAACTACTTAAGGGTCAATTATGATAACCAAAATTAAGTGTTTCAAGTTAATTAAGTCTTGGAATAGAGTATAACTCTTCGTCTCTAATTATAAATATAGGATTTGACATTTGCCCTCCTCGGGAGAGACCGGCGCTAGGACACGCCCGGAAGAACTCAGGTAGTGACTCTTCTCTCACATATTGTATGATGTCTTGGCATGCATAACTTGTCGTTGAGCTTGTGAAATGTGTGCCATGGTACATTACGGCGTGAGCACTTCAATGTGAGCCGTATAGGGAGTGACAGTGGTCATCTCTAGGTCGGCCGTTGAACTGCCGTCGTAAATGTACATGGATCTTTGTGAATCCGACCTGTGGGTCGGCGTTTGTGAAACCAGCCGTGGGCTGTGTGTGTGTATTTTGCCTATGTGGCTTGTGATTATGATATGCTTTATATGGATCCCAGCTGTGGTGAATTATACTGTGTTGATTGTGGTGATGCAATACAGCGTGAGCAACTCAGCGTGAGCAATCGTAAGGGATGACATGTGTCATACTAACCATTGCCGTTGTAACTGCCGTTGTAGTTGCTTGTTGTGAATAATGATTGGCTTACATGCACTATTGTTGTACATTATATGATTGATTTGTTACTACGGGGATTCTTTAGAATCTCACTCTCCCAAAATTAACCATTTTAGACAGGGCTGAAGGATCGAGAGGCAAGCGGGCGACGAAGAGTAGTTAGAGCTCCTGTTTAGGAGCATATTTTGGGGTTAATGGTTATCATGTATATCTTTTGGATATTTTTGGGAAACAATTGTGTATATTGGGATTGGTAGTAGATTTTGTGTAATCCCCAAGTTAAGGGTATCGAATTGTGGGCTTTGTGCCTTTGTAAATCCCTTATTTAATGAATGGAACCCGAGTGTGTCGGGAATTTGTTTATACTCTGATATTTGTGAATGAAATCAACTTGTACAGGCCATTTAGTATTGAAATGTGAATATGAGACCGTCATGAACATGTTTTGTAAAAGTTTTTGTAAGCTCGGATTTTGGGAAGTTTAACTTCGTTTAAGCCCCAAAATCTATTACGGTCTCTAATTCCACATTAATTACATTTTTACGAACTAATCTCGGCCTTAAGCGTGAAGGGGGTTACATTTATGGTATCAGAGCTATAGTTCCTGGCAAGGTGAGGATTTGCTAGGATAGCTCCTTAGTTGACCTTAATCCTTTGAGTTTAGGGTAGCTTAATGATTGATAAGTGCTTATTGCGTATACACATGAGTATTTCTACTAAATGTGGATTGAGATGAATGCTATGGACTATGTGTATACATTGGCTAAGGTACTGACTTGGTGAATCATTGTAGAGTAAAGGACAACATGGTTCGCCCTAGAGGCAGACAAGGGGATCCAGATGTGGAGGAGTTGGATGGCAATCCTCCTGACCCAATGCAAGAAATGATGGATCTCGTGCGGGAGCAAAGAGATATGATCCGTGAGCTGAGAGAAGAGCTCCGGGAGGAAAGGGCCAAGCGTAATGAGGAAAGGGCCCAGTCGACTCGTGACGAGACTCAAGCAGAAACTTATCATGAGGAGACGGCTGAGGGGTCCAATGGATCTCACGAATCCCCACCTCACACGGTGCCTAATCAAGAGTCTCAAGGGGTGCCGGTTCGTGAGGGAAGGGACTTGAATTCTTGGGTCTCCAAGTTTTGCAAGCATATGCCTCCGGTGTTCAGGGGGAGGTTTGATCCCCAAGCTGCTGAGGACTGGTTGAACCGATTAGAAAAGATTTTCGAAGTCCTCGAGTGCCCTACAGAGGTGAAGGCAAAACTAGCTGTGTATAAGCTAGAGGGGGATGCAGATCGGTGGTGGAGGAACATCGCCACGTCATTGAAGAACCGGAATGTACCATTGACTTGGGAGGTATTTGAAGAACAATTCAATGAGAAGTATTTCCCCAAGTCGGTGAGGCTTGAGAAAGAGTCTGAGTTCCTGGCTATCAAGCAGGGAGATACGGAGAGCTTTGATGAGTATCTTTCCCGTTTCACTCGATTGTCACGGTATTCTGCCTACCTTCGAGAAAGAGATAATGAGGAGTGGACCTCCGCTATGCTAATCCGGGGATTGAGGCGTGAATTGAAGAAGAGGTTAGCTGCTCATCAGTTTACTAACTTCAATAAAGCCGTGGAAGAGTGTAGAATTGTTGAATATAATCTGAGAGAGTTGTACCCATCCAAGGGTAGTGGTAGCCGCAGTGAGCCTAGCAAGGCTAATACTTCCCAGAAGCGGAAGGGGCAAGGATCCTCATATGGGGGTGGTAGCAAGAAGCCCTATCAACCTGGGGGTCGTAGAGATCAGAGACCTCCAGCGGGACCAATGTGTAATCAATGCAGAAAGTACCATCCGGGAAGAACTTGTGCTGGGGAGGTGATTTGCTTCAACTGTAAGCAAGTGGGTCACATCTCTACGAAGTGCCCACGACCGCCGGCAGAGCAAAGGCCCAGGAATCAGGGTCGAGTGTTTGCCATGACTCATGAGGAGGCCCGGAAGTCGCCTGAATTGATCCAAGGTAAAATCCTTCTCGGTAATAATGAATTAAATGCTTTGTTTGATTCGGGTGCAAGTCATTCGTTCATAGCTTATGACTGTGTAAGGCGCCTGGGATTGCATGTGCATAAACTACCATTTGATTTGGTTGTGTCGACGCCAATGGGTGTTAAGGCTGTGACGGCCGAAGCCGGCTTAAATTGTGTGATAGTTGTTGAGGGTCGTGAATCGGTAGTTGATTTGATTTGTTTGCCACTCCAACAATTGGAAGTTATTTTGGGCTTTGACTGGTTAAGAGCAAATAATGTACTGCTTGATTGTGGCAATAAGAAGATAACCTTCCGTAATGTACGTCGGGAAAACAATGTAAATGCCAGTTTGAACTTACTTTCAACGGCTAAAGCAGAAAGATATCTTGAGAAGGGATGCCAAGGGTATATGGTGTTCTTCTCTGTTCAGGGAGAGTCAAGTGAAGTTCTAGAGAGTATACCAGTGGTAAACGAATTCCCTGAGGTATTTCCAGACGATCTTAATGGATTGCCTCCGGAAAGGGAAGTGGAATTTCCAATTGAGATTGTACCTGGAGCTGGTTCGATATCGAAAGCCCCATATCGTATGGCCCCGAATGAAATGGCAGAGTTGAAGAAGCAAATTGAAGAATTGCTTGAGAAAGGATTCATCAGACCCAGTGTATCGCCGTGGGGAGCTCCGGTGTTATTTGTGAAAAAGAAAGATGGAAGCTTGAGGCTTTGTATCGATTATCGAGAACTTAACAAGGTAACCGTTAAAAACAAGTACCCTCTCCCAAGGATTGATGACCTGTTAGATCAATTGTCTGGCTCGTGCGTATTCTCCAAAATTGATCTAAGGTCGGGATATCATCAATTACGTGTGAAGGCGGCGGACATTCCGAAGACTGCTTTCAGAACGAGATATGGGCACTATGAGTTCCTTGTGATGCCTTTCGGCTTGACGAATGCACCGGCGGTATTCATGGATTATATGAATCGCATCTTCCGACAGTATCTTGACCAGTTCGTGGTTGTGTTTATCGATGACATCTTGATCTATTCCAAGAGTAGGGAGGATCATGAGCAACACCTGAGAATTGTGTTGAGAATTCTGCGAGAAAAGCAACTCTATGCCAAACTGAGCAAATGTGAGTTTTGGCTTACGGAGGTGAAGTTCCTTGGCCATGTGATCTCTCGAGATGGGGTATCGGTGGATCCTAGTAAGGTGGAAGCAGTACTTAAATGGAAAAGACCAGAAACTGTTTCTGAGATTCGCAGCTTTCTGGATCTTGCTGGTTATTACCGGAGGTTCATTCAGAACTTCTCGTGTATTGCCTTGCCGATGACCAAGCTCACGAGGAAGGATCAACCGTTTTTGTGGGATGAACGTTGTGAGCGGAGTTTCACTGAGCTGAAGGAGAGATTGACTACGGCACCAGTGTTGATTATACCTGATCCCAGTGAGGCTTACGTCGTGTACAGTGATGCGAGTAAGCAGGGGTTAGGGTGTGTCCTAATGCAGCAGGGACGTGTGGTGGCCTATGCCTCTCGACAGCTGAAACCGCATGAGATGAACTACCCCACTCATGATCTGGAGCTTGCGGCAATAGTGTTTGCATTGAAAATTTGGCGTCATTACCTGTACGGTGTGACTGTGGAATTGTACTGCGACCACAAAAGTCTCAAATATCTGTATGATCAGAAAGAGTTGAACATGAGACAGCGTCGGTGGATGGAGTTGCTGAAAGACTATAACCTGGAGATCAAATATCATCCAGGTAAGGCTAATGTCGTCGCGGATGCTTTAAGTTGGAAGGCGGTGCTAGTGGCAACAATGATGATCCAGGAATGGAAACTGATAGAGGATTTTCGGGATTTAAACCTCTCGAAGGATATCCTATGTGCCAGTTATGGTGTGGTCCAAGGGGAGAATGACCTGAGGACTGAAATTGAAGAGGCTCAGAGGCATGATGAGCAAGCCCAGTCGATCCGAGCTATGATTGAGCGAGGAGAGACTCGAGATTATGACTTGTCACCTAGTGGGCTGGTGCGTTACCAGAAGAGAATCTATATTCCACTAAAGGCTGACTTGAGGTTGAGAATTCTTGATGAGGCTCATAAGAGTCAGTATACTCTTCACCCCGGTATGACCAAGATGTATCACAACTTGAAGTTTATGTATTGGTGGCCAGGGTTGAAGAGTGATGTGACGAAGTATGTGGCGCGGTGTCTTACCTGTCAAAAGGTGAAGATTGAACACCAGAGACCGCCAGGATTGCTTCAGAGTCTAGAAATTCCAGAATGGAAGTGGGAGAGTGTGACTATGGATTTAGTAGTGGGTCTGCCCAAGATCAGAAACTATGATGCGATATGGGTGATTGTTGATCGACTCACGAAGTCTGCGCACTTCATACCTATCAACGCTAGCTATTCTCCTGATAGGCTGGCTGAGATATATATCAAAGAGATTGTGAGACTCCATGGTACACCAAAGAATATAATCTCCGATAGAGATCCTCGGTTTACTTCTAGATTTTGGAGGGCTCTGCACAAAGCTATGGGTACTCAGTTGAGGTTTAGCACGGCCTACCATCCTCAGACAGACGGACAGTCAGAGAGGACTATCCAGACTCTAGAAGATATGCTGAGAGCATGTGTCCTAGACTTCAAGGGAATGTGGGACTACTATCTCCCATTAGCTGTGTTTGCTTATAACAACAGTTACCATGCGAGCATTCAAATGGCTCCGTATGAAGCACTGTATGGGAGGAAGTGCCAGTCACCGTTGTGCTGGTCAGAGTTGTCTGAGAGGAAGTTGTATGGGCCGGATCTTGTTGACCAAACCGCTGAGCAGATCCGAGTTATCAGGAAGAGGCTCCTTACATCACAGAGTCGTCAGAAGAGCTATGCTGATAAGAGGAGAAGACCTCTTGAGTTTGAAGTGGGGGATCATGTCTTCTTGAGAGTGTCTCCGGTCACAGGTATCGGGAGAGCGATCAAGCGAAAGAAGCTAAGTCCAAGATACATTGGTCCGTTTGAGATTCTGGCAAGATTCGGGCCGGTGGCATATCGGATAGCCCTACCCCCGAGTTTGAGTAGACTGCATGATGTATTCCATGTCTCGCAGCTCAAGAAGTACCAACCAGACCCTGAGCACATCATTGAGTATGAAGAGGTTGAGTTGCAAGATAACTTCACTTATGCGATAGAGCCAGAGCGTATCATTGATTGAGAAGAGCGGCGGCTCAGGCATCGAAGCTTACCGTTTGTGAAGGTGGTCTGGAAGGGAATGTCACCAAGGGAAGCCACTTGGGAGGCGGAAGCGGACATGAGGAAAAGATTTCCTGATTTTATGCCCCAAGATGTGTAACAAATTTCGAGGACGAAATTTATTGAACGGGGGGAGAATTGTAATATCCCAATTTTTGATTATGGGTTAATCATGATTATTATGGATAATTATGAATTTAATTGGAAGTATTATGTGTTTTATGGCAATATTAATTAATATGTCATAATTAATGGAAAAATTGGAAGAATAGAATTATTGGTAATGAGTTGGTAATTAAGGGAGGAATTAATTACTAACTAAGAGAAAAGGGGATGTGTGATTAAAATGGCTAATGGAGAGATTAGATAAGTTAATTGGTGACATATTTTGTGTAAACCAATGGCATGAGGACATGTGGCACAAGTGTGTATGGGGTGTTGTGGAGAAAAGTCAAAATCCCAAATTTTTTAATGTTTTTCTCTCCTCCCTCTCCTTACTTTACGCTGGCAGCATGGGTTAGAGGGAAAATAATCACTTTCTCTTCATCTTCAAGCTCTCATATCCCTGTTTCTCTCATTCTTTCTCTCTCTCTTTCTCCATTTCGCTGAAACAAGCAAGAAAGGGAGAAGGAAAAGCTTGATCTTTGGGTAAGTAAATGACCTCTTTTGCTCAAACTCCCTTCATTAAAGTTAATCCTTGAGTTAAGAGCTACATTTCTATGGTTATAGTTTTCCATTTGGTGTTGGTTTGAGACTTCAAGAAATTGGGGAGGTTGGAGAATCAAGAAGCTACTTTGAGAAAGTTGTTAAGGTGAGTTTAAGAAACCTTTCTATATAAGTTTTGTGCCAAATAATTTAGCTTGGAAATTCTGGAAATTTGGCTTGGAATTTCGAAAATTAGGGTCTTGTGGTGTTTGAATTGTTGTGGTCATGGAATTAGTGCCTTGTTAAGTGTTTTGAATGAATGGTATTGAATTGAAGCTTAAAGATGAAGTTTGGGAACTTTATGTTGGTTTTGTGCATTGGGCAAAAACAGGGCATGTAATTGGGTTGTGATTTTGGTCATTTTGAAGTCACCATTGTGTTCCTTGAGTGATTTTGTGTGGGAGAAGTGTTGAATATGAATTTTGAATCATTGGGAACTTAGTGTTAAAAGTGGCAAGTTTTGGTTGTAAGAAACTCTGTTTTGGCAGTGATCTTACATGGACGTTTTAAAATAGCAAATGGTGTTGGAAAATTGTGAAACTTTCCAGTCTTAAAGTTCACATCTCAAGCTTCAAAATGGACATATGTTTTGTGTCATTTCGATTTTTGGGCTAGGAGTTATGACTGTCCAAAGTTTGATGTTAAATCTGGGTGCAATTCTGGAATAGTGTGGACTTTTCTTGAAATCTGTATTTTTGTGGTTATTTCCAGTGATGAGCCATATTTTTCCGTGAAAGAGGACTTAAATACCTTTCATTTGGCTTTGGGATCACCTCATTTCGATTTTTCTAGAATTAGTTATGAATTTTCGAAGTTGCCTTGGCTGCAGCAGAAAATTCTTGGCTGCAGCGCAAAAGCTTCTGTGAACGTTCTGGCCGCAGCCAGAAAATTCTCGGCTGCAGCCAGAAACTTTCTGCGCTGCTTCTGGCCGCAGCCAGAAAATTCTTGGCTGCAGCCAGAAACTTTCTGTGCTGTTTCTGGCCGCAGCCAGAGGTTTTTTTGGCTGCAGCCAGCCCCTGTTTTCAGCACCTTGTGATTTTGAAAAGTGGTTTCTAACCCGATGTTTCCCAATCCTTTAAGGCTTTTATTAGAGCCAATTGTAACTACTTAAGGGTCAATTATGATAACCAAAATTAAGTGTTTCAAGTTAATTAAGTCTTGGAATAGAGTATAACTCTTCGTCCCTAATTATAAATATAGGATTTGACATTTGCCCTCCTCGGGAGAGACCGGCGCTAGGACACGCCCGGAAGAACTCAGGTAGTGACTCTTCTCTCACATATTGTATGATGTCTTGGCATGCATAACTTGTCGTTGAGCTTGTGAAATGTGTGCCATGGTACATTACGGCGTGAGCACTTCAATGTGAGCCGTATAGGGAGTGACAGTGGTCATCTCTAGGTCGGCCGTTGAACTGCCGTCGTAAATGTACATGGATCTTTGTGAATCCGACCTGTGGGTCGGCGTTTGTGAAACCAGCCGTGGGCTGTGTGTGTGTATTTTGCCTATGTGGCTTGTGATTATGATATGCTTTATATGGATCCCAGCTGTGGTGAATTATACTGTGTTGATTGTGGTGATGCAATACAGCGTGAGCAACTCAGCGTGAGCAATCGTAAGGGATGACATGTGTCATACTAACCATTGCCGTTGTAACTGCCGTTGTAGTTGCTTGTTGTGAATAATGATTGGCTTACATGCACTATTGTTGTACATTATATGATTGATTTGTTACTACGGGGATTCTTTAGAATCTCACTCTCCCAAAATTAACCATTTTAGACAGGGCTGAAGGATCGAGAGGCAAGCGGGCGACGAAGAGTAGTTAGAGCTCCTGTTTAGGAGCATATTTTGGGGTTAATGGTTATCATGTATATCTTTTGGATATTTTTGGGAAACAATTGTGTATATTGGGATTGGTAGTAGATTTTGTGTAATCCCCAAGTTAAGGGTATCGAATTGTGGGCTTTGTGCCTTTGTAAATCCCTTATTTAATGAATGGAACCCGAGTGTGTCGGGAATTTGTTTATACTCTGATATTTGTGAATGAAATCAACTTGTACAGGCCATTTAGTATTGAAATGTGAATATGAGACCGTCATGAACATGTTTTGTAAAAGTTTTTGTAAGCTCGGATTTTGGGAAGTTTAACTTCGTTTAAGTCCCAAAATCTATTACGGTCTCTAATTCCACATTAATTACATTTTTACGAACTAATCTCGGCCTTAAGTGTGAAGGGGGTTACAAGAACAACCACTAAGAAACATGAGAAACGGTTTGTTACTTTCATTGATGATTACACTAAGATCACATGAGTTTACTTGATGAAAGAAAAGTTCGAGGTGGCTTAAGTTTTTCAAAGCTTTCACAAGTTTGTACAAACCTAATTTCAATCCCCCATCAAAGTCCTTCTAAGTGATAATGGTTGGGAATACCTAAATTGTATCTTTAAAGAATTTCTTGATCAATAAGGAATTCACCATCAAACCTCTTGTCCTTATACCTCTTAAGAGAATGGGGTCGTCGAACGAAAGAACCGTCACTTGTTGGAGGTAACCTGAACACTGCTGATGGAAAGATATGTACCTGCGAACTTCTAGGGGGTTGCAGTACTAACTACGGCCTACCTTATCAACCAAATGCCCTCAAAAGTCCTCAATTATGCCACCCCTGTTTAAACACTTCTTACCATCTTTCCCACTTGCCCTCTTATAAACCCCTTACCCCTCCCTAAAAGTGTTTGGGTGTTGTCTTTATCTATACCCTTGAACATGGTAGTAAGTTTAATGCTCGCTACAAAAAATGTATCTTCCTTGGATACTCCTCCACACAAAAGGGGTACAGGTGTTACTGTCCGACCTCAAAGATGCTCTATGTCTTCAAAGACACCGTGTTCTATGAGGAGGATGCATACTATCCCAAATTACCCATTTAAGGGGAGTCCTTAGATATTGAATGGCTAATTTCACATGAATCAACTTCTAAAACCACTAATGCCCTACTTGTTAACCCAAAAACCACTGATACCTTACCTAACTTCCTCGATGCTAATGAGACCTTGCCACCAAACCCGGATACCTTACCTTTTACACCTCGTAATACCAACCCTAATGAATTAGAAACACAAGTTGAGATCATGATTAGGATGGATGTAGAAAATGGATCAGAAGGAGATGTCAGCCAACAATCTTAGGAGGCAGAGATAAACTTCAATCCCACTTTAAGGAAAGACCATGAATTTGACTCGAGGATAGATCCTGAAGAGATAGGCTAGCTCATTGTATTAAGAAAAGGGGTAAGGTCTTGTACTCAGCATCCAATTGAATTATTTGTTTAATATAGTAACCTGTCTACCAAGATGCAGAGTTTTATTGTAAACAGTGCACATATTGAAATCCCTAATACTTTCCAATAAGCTATGGCTGATCCAAAGTGGAAACAAGCTGCGGAACAAGAGTTAAAAGCACTTAAGGAAAGTAAAACATAGGAAATCATATCTTGTCCTCCGGGAAAGAAACCTATAGGATGTAAGTGGATCTTTACCCTGAAATTCAATCTTGATGGCAGCATCAACAAGTACAAAGCAAGACTAGTTGTGAAAGAATATACACAAATCTATGGAATTGATTACCAGGAGACCTTTGTTTCAGTAGCCAAATTCAACACAATCCAAGTGTTGTTGTCAATAATAGTTAACATGGATTGGTTACTGCATCAACTAGATGTAAAGAATGCATTTCTGAATGGTGATTTAGAGGAAGAGGTTTATATGGAGGTTCCAGATGGAGTCCTAGCTCCAAATGGCTCAGTTTACAAACTTAACAAGTCACTGTATGGACTAAAACAATCCCCAAGAGCTTGGTTTGACTACTTCAACAAAGCAATAAAGAAACTTGGGTACAAACAGGGGTAAGCAGATGACACATTATTTATCAAGCATGATGATGGAAGAATCACTATCCTGATTGTCTATGTGGATGATATAGTCATTACTGGGAATGATGAAAACTCTATTGCCCAACTAAAGAGGGATTTGTCCACCAAATTCCAAGTTAAATATCTTGGCCAAATGAGATACTTCTTGGGTATGGAAGTGCAAGAACAAAAAGGGGCATCAACGTATCCCGGCGGAAGTATACCCTAAACCTGTTGCATGAGACAGGAATGTTAGGGGCACAACCCAAGGGAACACTAATAGAAGAAGGTTGTCGTTTATAAATCAGGAGGCAATAGGCAAACTGTTGTGTCAAAGAGCAGTACAGAAGCATATCTGAGAGCTGTGAATGACGAAACATGTGAAGGACTCTAGGTTATCAAGTTACTGAAGGAATTAGGAATTCTGTATGAGGGTCCCATGCAAGTCTGGTGTGACAACCAATCTGGCATTGAGATGACGAGAAACCCTGTTTATCATGATCGAAAAAATCATGTTGAGATAAACAGACACTTTACTAAAGAGAAAGTTGAAGCAGGCATTATGACATTGTCCTATATACGGTCTGAAGATCAGATTGCAGATGTACTGAACAAACCACTAGGTAGATCGAAATTTGAAGAGTTTCGATGCAAGCTGGGAATGATTAACATATATTCTCCAGCTTGAGGGGAAGTGTTAGAATATTAGGAAATAAATTAGGATCTCATGATTCTAGTATCCTATCATATCCCTTGATTATAGCCACTCTAGTTTAGGAAGGATCTTGATATTATGTTGAGTGATTGTAATCCTTGTTTTTAATTTTCTTAGTTCCTCTCTTTATGAAGGCTCTCCTTTGGAGCCTATAAATTGTACTCTTTACTCATTGGCATAACACATCATTTTGAGAGCATGATGTCTCTGATTTTAAACAAAGTGTTTAGGTACTTTACTTTTAAAACCATAGTTTGGACCAAAACCATGGTTTTGAAAGCCAAACCAAACACACACTAAGAGCCTATTTGGGAAGGCATTTGGAGGGGGGAAGTGCAATTTAATGAAAAACTTAGTGGCAGTGTAAAGGGCCTGTTTGGGTTCGTGTTTGTGGAGATAGGCTTTTACCCCAAAAGCAACTTATGAAAGAAACTTCTTGACAACTGCTTTTTCTTCATTGTTCCTCAAGCTTCATGGTAGGTGACCGTTAGGGGCATTAAATGCAATTTAATCCCTCCTGTCCTTTGCATTTATCTCATTCATCTACTCCTTTTCCATTTTTTCTCACAGACGCTCATCTGCCTCATTGAGCCATGGCCGACCGTCTTTTTTTCTTGCATGCAAGTAGTGCGTAACCGCCGTTTAGTGTGGGTGTCGTCAGAGGTCAGAAATCTCATCGCCGTCCATCAATGGATCCCTATTGGGAGGTGGTCCTTCTCAGAGATGTCCTTTTTGCAGTTGTGGGGTGTTAGGTAAATGGCTTTTCCTTGCACTTAGAATTTTCTCTCCCCCTTATAACAAGTCTTATAAGCAAAGCAATTCGAGGACCTTACCCGTGCAAGTCTTATAAGCAGCAATGTTCTCTCTTGCTTACACTTCTGTAAATTTTACGAGCAGCAATGTTCTCTACTACTTGCACCTTGTAAGTTTTATGAGCAAAAAGTTTTACCATTAATTCTCTCTACAGCTTTCGTAAGGAAACCTACCCTCTCAAGGTCCCTTTACCTTGAGATCAAAAATATAATTGAAATGTGTTTACAAATTCTCTCACTAAGTAGATATGATAATCACTGAAGTACAATATGAATACAGAGAGAAATATGAAAACAGAGACTTTTGTAAATTTTCAGTGTAAGCTCTCGTTCTGTTTTCTTGTGTACTATCTATCTTTGATGCTCTGTATTTATAGCTATTCTATGTTAGCCGTTGTGGAGTGTCCGTTATGAGCGGAGCGTCACGTTGTGGAGCGTTTGTGTTTTTAGACACTCTATGGTGGGTCAACTGCATGTGATGACAGTTGCCTGGCAGTCGGTGTGTAATGATGATGTTCACCGCAATTGACTTTCTCATTTGAATCTATAATCCAAACGTTCATTTTCCAATTTCACACTGAAGTATATGATAAATAACGTTTAGATATAATAACAAGTGAAAGCACAATGAGTAAATAACATTTAACCATTTTTGGATTGTTCGTTGTGACTCTGTATTGAAGTCTGCTTCTGAGACAGATGAACTCGAGTGGTTCCCTCTTACTCGAGTGTATTTGAGTTCTCACTTGAGTGTCAACTTCTCACTTAAGTGCTCTTTGATTTTTGCATGGCTATATAGAGTTATCTTGATCACTCTTGATCACTCCTTCAAGTGCATGGGAACACTTTCAAGTGTTGGTGGTCACACTCGAGTTCTCAATCCTCACTCGAGTGGTCTTGGCTTATATCATTTTTTTAGGTAGTCTCTACCAAGCACTTACAAGAGTGAACTTTGCGCTTGAAAGAGTGTTCATGCCACACTTGAGGGCACCATCTTAATACTCGAGTGCTCAGGCTGTTCAGCATCTCTTCACTTGGTTCATGCAGAAAGTGTAAAGTTTGCACTGGAAGTGCAAGTCAACACTCTAGTGTCTTAACCCTCACTTGAGTGCACTATCACATGTTAGCTTGATGAAGTTTTCTGGTCCTGCTTTAGAATGAAAGGTTGTTAAGGTTCACTTGAAAGTGTTGATTCATGACTCAAGTGTTAGTCCCGCACTTGAGTGCATGTTCAAGAACTCGATTGCACTTCCTGGTTTCAGGATCTTGTTTCCTCTCCAGAAGATACTTGCAAGGATTCACTTGCAAAACTCGAGTGCGCTTCTAATCAACACTCGAGTGCATTTGGCAGTCTCTGCTTCTACTTGACTCTCTGTGAAACACTTGCATGGACACACTTCCTGGACTCGAGTGTTGAGGCATCTAGAACTCGAGTGCACTTCTGAAGCTCGAGTGTATCAGTAAATTTTCATGTTCCTTCATGAACTTCTGCATCATACTTGCAAGAGTAAAGAACCATACTTGAGTGTTGCAACCTATAGAACTCGAGTGCTTCATCCTCACTTGAGTGCATAGGTGGAATTTCACTTTTTGAACCAGCTTCTGCCTAACACTTGCAACAGTGTGAAGCCAAACTCAAGTGTTCAAGCTTCAAGAACTCGAGTGCAACTTTCTCACTTGAGTGCATCAGCAATTTTTCATAGTAACTTTCTTTCAACTTGTGAAATGCGTTTTGATAATCGAATATGAGTTTACATCTTCAAAACATGAAAATTCATTTGCAAACACAATGTATTAACACTTTATTATAATCAAAACACGGATTCTAACAATGTGGATTTTTTAAAAGGTGAACGATGAAATATAGGTAATGAAAGTAATAATGATACACTTGATGTAACATCCTCATCAAATATTACTAAATTATTTTTAATATAAATGAATCATGTTCATGACAGAATCATAGACCAACTTATTAGGGATATGTGATCCAATTAGCAATGTATTATTATTTAGTATCAACCTTTTATATACATTTGCATGCATTCTAATTTATATACAATTTTATCCATTAAATATTTAATTAAGTACTTTAGTGTTTTTTACTTTTTTTTAAAAATAATAATTTAACTTTTTTATTTTATCAAATTTTAATTTTAAATTTTCTCTTTAATTATCACAATATATACAAATAATATATATATGTAATGTTTAATAAGATTTATGCCCAATCTAAACTTACTTTTCAAAAAATATTCCTAATAAGTTTTAAGTTTAAAAAAAAATCATTTCTGTTATTATCAATCCAAACATAAATTATATTTATAATATAATTTTTATCCTATATTAAATTTATGAAAGTGAGATTGAAAAAAAATCATTTCTACTGCCTCTCTCTTATCTGATCCAAACGGGCCTTATATCTAAATCAAATCAACTGTCACTATCTAAAATCTATCCTTTTCCTTTTCAAGGTCTTTAAATTGAATTTCTCATCATCATCGTAATCTTCCAAAAATTAAATTTCTTAAGAATGAAATCAAACCCATCAATAAAATAGAGTCAAAATCTGATTCGTTCGTTTTTTATTCTTTTTCAAGCAAACCAAAAAAACACAAACTGTAAAGGTTGACTGCCCCAAACAAAGGAAACACGAGCAAATTCCTTCTCCTATGCCTTCCCACCTTCATCAGATGTTCCTTCCTCAATCTCTCAGGATTTTGGGGATGAATTGAAGCGTCTGATCAATATATCGTTGTTTAAATGTTGCATTTTGTTTCGCTTTTTGCGTAGTGAGTTTCGCTTTTCGCGGAGTGAGTTTCGCTTTTCTGAGAAGCAACTGATAAAGTTTTCGCACCTTTGGCTCAAAATCTTGCTCAAAGTAGGACATTTATCAGAATTCCTCTCGCCCATGGAAGGTATAGACGCATAGTGTCCTTTCCTGGAAAGTTGTTGGTATTAGAGAGTTGGGGTTTCCATATGCTGGTTGATTTTGTCAAATTGCTTCAAATTTTGTGTACTGAATGGGTGGTTTGAGGTAGTGAATTGTTTGCATTCGTGCAGAGCTGGTTGTAATGGGGAATATGGCATAGGCTTTGAATTTTGGGTATTAGGTTTCTGAGAACGCGCGTCAAGGGAAATCGGGGTTTATGTTTTAGCCAAAATTTTATATGTTGTTTTAGTGAGGTCTAATTGCACCATTTAGATGGTGAAAATGTAATACTGAAGATCTTCGATTATTTTTCTCTCCTACATTTACCAAATAACTCAAATGTGGAAAAAGTTATGTTGTCAGTGACCATAATACTGCTGTCTACACTTGGATCTACCTATTGAGTTGCATCCGATGGGTTCTGCAAAAGGCAACAATCTTTTCATTTTGAGTGAAAATTGCCGTTTTGACAATTTTCTTGAAATTTGAGGCTTCATTATTTATAATAGGAGCGTGCTTTCTGAACTTATTTAGGTCACGCCTTGTTATGATTTCCTCTGTGTTTATGCTTGCAGAAAAGAAGTTTGCCCCTTTCTTCTATGAAAGCTGTATGGGATTGAGCGGGTTATTCTCGGTTTTTGATATATGAAGAAGTGTTATTCAAACCATTACACTTTTGAAGAGTGAATAATACCATCAAAGATAGTGTTTACTTAATTAGAATATCTTCATTGCTGTTGTACATGTTAAATTATGAAGTCTTCTATGTGATTCAATGGTTTTTGTGAATCAATGGTTGACTAGATATTAAATTTTTCTTCTTGCTCGATGTGGTTAATATATCTTTTCTGAGGCATGCACTTACTTTTGCTTTCCTATTGATGTTTAGCATCAGGCAAATTACAATCTGAAGAGAATAAGGGCTCCATGGAGACAAATAAGAAGAGAAAACTCAAAACACCAGCTCAGGTTTATGCTTTGGAGAAATTTTATAATGGTAGGACTTCGATGTAGGATTACTTCTATTGTCATATGGTGTTCATGCATCTTTTAAATTGCTAACTCTGTAGGAATAATATTTTGTTTTTTGTTTTTTGTTTTTTGTTTTTCAGAGCACAAATATCCCACTGAGGAAATGAAATCAGAACTTGCTGAGGAGTTGGGGTTGACTGAAAAACAAGTATCTGGATGGTTTTGCCATCGAAGGTTAAAAGATAAGAGACTGTCGAAAGATGAAGCTTGTGCTAATGGGCGGCAAGATATTTCAAGTGGCGTCGTCCAAGATCATGTAAGTGGACTAGGGCAAGATTCATGTGGAAGCACCAAACATGGTGATTATAGGCATCTTGATCCCAAAGAGGTCGAGAGTCGTGGCCTTTATGGTGGTCATGATCTTTTAGTTTCAGATATGGTCTTTGAACGTAGGAATCATTATTCTGAAAATGTTTGTGCAATGGATGACACATCATCTGAGAGCAGCTCATATTTGCAAGATAAGGATTCATATGACGCTGAGCCTTCTGGTTATCCAATACCTAATGGGGCTCTTCCGACTAAAATTCCCAAGGCTGCTACGAACATGAGATATAAACCATCAGGCTATCTTAAAGTAAAAGGAGAGATTGAAAACCCTGTTATAGCTGCTGTTAAGAAGCAATTAGGAAGAAATTATCGTGAAGATGGTCCGCTACTTGGTATAGAATTTGATCCACTTCCACCCGGGGCATTCGAGTGTAAAATTGCAGATCCATTTCATGGTATGTTGTGCCAGACACATTCTGTTCTCACAGCTTCTACACCCTTAATTTTATTGTCTTTGCAAGATTAATATGGTGCTTATTTCTGGACCATTTAATTTTCTTCCTTAGGTTGAAGGAAACCAACAAAACCAAACTACAGTTTTGGTCCTACTTCCACCAAAGTCATGGTTTTGGCTATTTCTAACGTGAAACCAAACATGCTCAAAATGTTTCTTGCAAGACTGCATTTTGGTTGTGTATCATCTCAATGAATAAGGTCCCCAAGATAGGATGCGTTGAAACTTCTTCGTTTATGCTTCCTAAATAAGAATTCGTATTTTCTTCAGTGAAAAATGCACAAAAAGGAACATTTCTTTATCTTGCTGAACATGAAGGAGTTGTTGCTTTACTTATCTTTAATCTTGGGAACTTATTCCTGGACCTGGATGTGGTGTTTAAACGTTTATAACACATGACATTGACAATCTCATGACTATGTAATATGCTTTTTGTTTGTTGCTTGTTTTGATCAAGAAATTTTGCTAATTCTCTCTTGTCTATTTAAATCTAAATCTTATTTTTAACTGCTTCAAATCATTGTAAGAATAGATTGTGGGTCTTATTTATAATCTTGTGTGTTCTATGGCAGAAACATACTATATGGCAAGTCGAGCTGTTAACTGCTCTTCTGAAATTTCTGCTTTGAAAAGGCAACCCAGTCTTTCTGCTGTAAGTAGAACTTTCCTGAAATTGATATTATTCTTGAGTTTATTTTGGTTAAAATCTAGCTTTGGGGGATTTTGTGTTTGTGTTTTAAATGGCTTAAAAGTTTCAGTTCTCTCTGCAAGTACTTGTAACAATTTCATACTTAAGCCTTCTCAAATCTGCTGCCGTTTCATCATTTGATTGATGTTGGTATCTATACAATTGATCTTCTGTTCATTATCATGATTAGAGTGATACCTTAATAATGATATTTTTTTCCTCTTCTTTACTGTTCCTTTTGTATTTGCAGAGATATGATTCGTATAATGCCAAATTCAATTCTCAAGATTCACATATGGAAGGAGAAGACCTCGCTGATTTCCAGGATAAGAAACCTCACCAGCATTCAAAGCAAAGACCACCTTTGTACACTCATACCTCTCGATTGCCTAGCAGAAGCTCTACTCTGGATTTGTACGACCATTCTGTTAGAGAAGCACCTGCGTATAATAGCAGAGAGAATTGTAAGGTGGGCATCAAGCATGGTTTTGAAGGCTTGAAATCTGATTCTGCTTCTAATCATAGTGATCACTATGATAGTAACCTTGCAGCAAATCCAAAAGACTCACTGTTGCATGGATATGATCATGTCAATTCAAAGAATGTTCAGAGTGAATATGTAAACCTTGTGCCTTCAAACCCAGTCAGGAATCGTTTTGTTTCTATGGATACAAAGGATAGAGGAGGCCTATCTGGTAGGATGATAAAGGTATACTCTCAGTTTTTCATCTCATACTTCTTGAATGTTATAACAAGATTAGTTTTAATGCATTTTTTTAAAAAAAAATTCAATCACGTGCAGGAAAAGAAGTCTAGTGAAAAAAGAAAGGCAAGAAAGCAATGCGATGATCCAGACGCACTAAGGTTGCTTAGGCACGAGGTTTGTGTATGTTTAAGCCATCCTTTCGTCATGTTTCAATTTTTACATTGACATCATAGGTTACGATGTTGTTGTTTTGCCTTGGTTTGTGACCCTAGTAATTTTACTTTTCTTGCATGGACATATCATAGGCTGCAAACCGTGTCGATCCACCTCTTCAATACAATGTTAAAGAAGATCATATTGCTGAGATGCAACCACATAAAATCCTGAGGTGGGTATTTATTTCTTTTGTAATTTTTCGTTGTTACTTTCTTACCCTGGTCATCTCAGATTTCTGTATGCTTTTTTGTATGTCTGTGTTTCCTCTTTCTTGTGTACTTTTTTGATTGATACTCTTCTTTGCCGTCTTGTTGATCTAAACTGTTTCCCTGATTTCAATTCATACTCTTGCTGTACAATCCTGGATTTGTTTTTGTCTTTTTGTTGGACAGAGCTTGGCGGAATTCTTTAAATGTTAATTATTAATAAAATTATTATATGCAGACGAGTCTGTTTTTTGGAGGAGTCAATGATGTGATGCTGAGCCATTCAAAATGTCCACCACGTGTTGTGTTTTGTTTTAAAGAATATCAAGTATCAATCAGTCAATACCATCAACATATGAATATTGTAATATACAGAATTTAAAATATTGAGCAAAAAATGTTTCTGAAGTTATAAATAGTGATATCTAATACTTGAGAATTTCACCTGAGTTCTGTTCTCGGTTCATTTTCCCTAGAAAAGTTTCAATCTATAATGGTAGTTAGATACAATACCTCTCTAACAGTAATAGCTTCACTGTGCAGATCCTCCATGGAAGTGTCATCTAGCTCTAGTGAGGATGAAACTGCGAATCCCAGCTCGTCTCTCGATGAAGCAATCGGTTGTCATTAAACAGTAGATAGAGTTTTTTTTAGAGTGAGAGAGGTTTCTCTATGCCCTGCCATGGGTATGTACAGTGAGTGAGTGAAGCTGAGAAGCGCTCTTTGTAGCCAGCAAGAGTAGTAGTCACATACAAGTATTGAATCTGTTTGATGTTTTTTGGGTAAGGGCCGCTTGCCATTGTACAAAAAGCAAAAAAAAAAAAAAACCCTTCCTTATTTAAGTGATTATAAGTAAATCTCATTAATATGGAGTTGATTGTGGTAGGAGGTTTTGAAATGCATCTTAAACATTTTGATATTTTGATTTCCTAGTTAAATTAATTGCCCCCCTTCAGGCATTATATTATTCATCAGGGGAAAAATTTTATTTTACCCACAGCTGTGGATCCTAGTGGAATGTATTCTGGCAGTGAAAGTATGACGGCTCAAATTTGAGTATGATTGAATATAAAAAAAAATTGGGTTAATATAATTTTTAGTTCTTTGATCTAATTTTGGTTTTGGTCCCTTAAGTTTGAAATCGGTGGTTTTGGTCCTTAAAGTTTTACTCGATTTTGGTTTTGGTCCCTGAAGTTTGAAATTGGTGGTTTTTGTCCTTGAAGTTTCACCTGATTTTGGTTTTGGTCCCTTAAGTTTGAAAAGGATTTGGTTTTTTCCCAGGTAGGGTCGGGTTTCATAATCAGGTCACCAAGTCCTTTTCAAACTTATGGACCAAAATCAAAATCGGGTGAAACTTCAGGGACCAAAACCACTGATTTCAAACTTCATGGACCAAAACTAAAATCGGGTGAAACTTTAGGACTAAAACCATCGATTTCAAACTTGAGGGATCAAAACAAAAATTGGATCAAACTTCTGGGACTAAAAGTTATATTAACTCAAAAAAATTTCTTTGGGAGAGTTTATCCCAATTGAACTCAATAATGCTTAAATATGACTCCATCATATAGTCTTTTAAAAGAAATCATATTTTTATGAGGGGAAAAAATATCATGCTCCTTGACAAATAGTTTGTTTTCATGTTCAATAATTAACACACACACACACACATATTTAAAGCTCTCTGCTTAAGACAAATGCCCGGGAAAAAGATGCTTTATTCATTGAGCAATATTTACATAAATAGGCATTAATCTTGGGTTTACTATTGCTACTAAGATCAACCAAAAAAAAAAAAAAAAAACGGAAAATCTATCTAAAAAAAAAATCTAATAAAATCTATCTAAACTATTTGATCATTACAAACAATCAAATCCTATCTTACTAAAGTACTAAATATTAAATAATAAATAATGCTACTCGCTATTAAATAATAAATATGTTTTAAATAGCATAATGTCAAATGTAGCCTTCTTTTTTAAGGGAAATAGAAAGACAGGACAACATGCATTTTGGTAATGTTGATTGAATTGAGAGAAATAATTGTTGGTTAGTTATGTTTTGGGATTTTTAAATGAATCAAGTCGATATAATTATAAAATTCCTAGTTGGTCACGTTATTTTAGAAGACATGAGAAATGTTATTCATTTTTTTGATATCATGTAATGCACTAGGCTAATATGTTTAAAGTGTTTGAGTAAATGCATGGATTTAAACTAAGGCTCTTTGTGTCATATGATTGGTTCTGTGGTTTTATTTTTTTTTTTAAAAAATATTATACAAAGTCCGAAATAAGTTTAATTTTTCATAACAATAATAATAATAATGTGGTATTGTTGGATTAAATTTGAACATATTTTTTCCAATCAAATTTAAACACAGTAGAATTCAAATAAAAGTAACCACTCAAAATACTCCATTTAGTCATGTGTGTAAGAGTTAGTTGAGGGATTCACTTTTATTTCAAATGTAAAACTTTAATCTATTTTATTTTTTAAATTTATAATTTTTTTAAATTCTCCTTATTAATGACATATATTAAGCAGGTTTTCTATCAATGTAGTTCTCAATATTAATTGTAGATATTGTTTGTGATATTGATGATTAGGGGCATTTGGGCCAGAAAGGTTGATCTCACAATCTCAATCTGTAAACTGTAAAGTATGAGTGGGACTAGGATAGTCTATAGAAGGAGGACCACTTGTTTGTGTGACTGTGTTCGCGTGTGAGAAATTAGGGGGGACCATACAGAAATGGAGGATTTGAGGCCAACCCTAAAACTTTATAAAGTGTCATACCCTCTTTGGACATTGATGTTGGTCTCCATCACTATCCATAGTTGGAAAGACACAGTGCCCTTCTTCAGGGCATCATGCACTGCATATTGACACTTGGCCTCTGATCATCATCATCAAAATGTCATCTCATGTTTATTAAATAAATATGACCGATTCTTAATATAAGATTCAGTTCACTTTTTTTTTGAAAGATTAAATTATTCGAAGAAATTGCTTTAAATTATTTATATTTATCATTTTTATATCAAACTAATTTGCATGAGGTATAATATCTAATAATCTAATAATATATAATATATGCTATGATTAAGTTACTTATTTAACTTCTTTAGTTTTTCCAACAAAAATTCAATTGAGTCTTATATTAAGGATCGCAGGGAGTGTTGAATTTGTCATAAATGTGTGTTGGCTTATCTAAAACATCATTCTTAAATTATTTGCATTAAAATTAGCCCTTCATGCAAACTCTACTAATATATACAATCAATAGGGATAATTTAGGGGAAAATGAAAAATATGTGGGACAAAGTGGATTAGGGTCTTATATTGAGGACCAAATTCAACTCTCAACTAGCTCTTATATAAAGATCCGAAGGTAGCACTCTTTTTGTCCTAGATAAAAGAGCTATATAACAATTACAAAAAATTAATAAACTTAGTTAAGTTAACTATTCATAATTAACACAAATATGTATTAATTTTCCTAAAGTACTTCTTTAATTATTAGGTTTAGGTTGCATACAACAGCACAATATATAAAGTATTTGTCAACTAGAGTATCTTAAAGTAATTTTTTGGTACATCCAGTATAATAAAATATTTTGAAAAAATTCTAAAAAAATACCTTGGAATAAAGAAAAGGACAAATCAGTGTGAAAAATTCAAAAATCTCAGGTCAGTGTTGTGTCAGTACGGAGGAGGAATCTGAGATTTTAAAATCTCGGTGAAAAGACGAATTTTCCCTTCAGGTGTCCCTCTCTCTCAACTCAAAATAACAATACCGCATTCTATATTAACAACTTCTCTTTCTACTTTAATAATAACAACACATGTTTCTTTATTAACAATACCGTATTGTACAGTAACAATTCGACTTTCTTGTTCACAATAACAACACCAGTCTCTATATTAACAACACCGTATTGTACATTAACAACTCTACTTTCTTGTTTCACAACTTCATAATTTAAGTTTCAGGGTCAATAAAAACACCTCTCTCTTTATTAACAATACCGTATTTTACATTAACAACACCATATTTTGAGATACGAAGATGTGAAAGAATCAATCGAAGTTGTTAATGTAAAATGTAGTGTTGTTAATAAAGAGAGAGATGTTGTTATTCCAAGTTGAGAGGGGGGACAACTGAAGAGCACATTCGTCTTTTCGCCAAGATTTCAAAATCTCATATTCTTCCTTCGTACTGACATAGCACTGACCTTGGATTTTTGAATTTCACCGCACTAATTTATCCTTCTGCATATTCCAAGGTATTTGTTTGGAATTTTCCCAAATATTTTTCCATTACCAACTTGGTATCCTGAAGTAATTTTTGGTGTATTCAATACCTTAAAATATTTTTTAAGTGATACTCAACATCTTAAATTTATAGTGCTCATTGCTACTGAGAGAATACTTAGCAAAATTGCATGAAAAATTACCTTAATATACTAAGTTCTACTGAAAAAATATACTTTAGGATGCTAGATAAATAAAGTTATTTTAGGCTACTAAGTGCTGCTGAAAATATATTTTAAGGTGCAGGATGTAATTTAATACTAATTATTATCCCCATGGATGGAAATCCCATTTAATATACATGTAATGTTTGAAAAAAATATAAGTTTGGGAAAAATGAACCAGTCATATATTTACGAACAAAGCAAACCCATCAATTAGAGGAATAACATAAACAAGGATAAATTATTTTGGCTTTCCTTGACTTATATTAAAATTACCCATACTTTTGATTTAATTCAAAAACTATCTGAAGCTCTTATCATTTAAAAAAAAATTATGAGAATTTGTACTTTACTTTTTACTTCATGAGAGAGGCTTTTGCACGGTTTAAAAATTATAAAGGGAGAATTGCTGATAAATACTTTTTTAGCAAATTAATTGCTAAATGCTATCATGAAAGATCTGTTGCACATAACGGAAGATACTTTGTACACAACGGAAGATTGTTTGCACATTGATATGGAAGATTTTTGCACACACGGAATATGGTTTGCACAAAACGGAAGATTACTTGCAATCACGGAATATCGCTTACACACTTGTTAGCAATCAGCAATTAATTTACCTCAAAGGTATTTTTGGGCAATTCTCCCAATTATAAATGAGGTTTGTGTAATCCTAGTTGAAAGTCAATAAAAGTTTTTTGTAGTTTCAAAAAAAAAAAAATAGATGGGTATATATACAATTTCAATTAAATTTATAGACCAAGTGCGTAATTTACTCTATAAATAAATAGGTAGATAGATACGGCGCAATTGTGAATGCAAGCACTAGGATATGGTTAAATATGCATAGACTAGGAAAATTTTGCAGATTAATCCAAGTAAGAAGATATACAGAATTTGTAAGTAGTTGGACTCTTTTTTATATGGGTTGTAATATTATTATATCATATCTGAGTATTGTTGGTTTAAATAAGAATTTTCTCACCTAACGTGATTTTTTTATTCATAAAATTTACATCTTGGATAATATTTAAGAAATATTAAAATATCTCCCCCAAATCAAAACATTATGGGGAAGACATTATGAAGCAAACATACAAATACAACTATGGATCATTATTATCTTAATGACTGAGGCGCAAATACAATTGCCAATAGATGGTGGGAGAGTTAAATTTCAGGAGTCAGATTAGAGCATGTGATGTGTTGGACAATTAAGTGTGAGCCTAACCAATATTTTCACTAAATTAATTTTTTGTAATTTATTTATTTCATATAAACTATTTAAAAAAAAAGAAGAAGAAGAAATGAGTAAACAAAAAGTCCCCTTTATTTCACATGGAAAATTTGGAGTTGTTGGAATCACACAAGTAATAGCATGTTGAAGCATGCAATGTGGTGGCCACATGTTTTGAATTTAGGTTCACTTTATTAATGACATGTAGTTTTCTAATGCCATATTTGATAGCACTTTCATCTCTCATACATCAACCTCATTAGATAAGGTTGAAAGCATCCCTTCTAACTTGCTTCACTAGATAGCTACCTATTTGCTTCGATGTCCAAGAGAAATCCTTTCTCAACCATAGTATTAAAACCTAATTTATATTGGTTAAATTGTAACACCCCAAATTTTATTCACAAAAAATATATTGTAATTATTTGAATAATTCAATAAAATGGTGAATATTTATGAATTTGAATCTTGTGAATTTTGAAACATTCATATTAATAGAGAAATGGGCAAATTAATTCAAAAATTGAATTAAATTACCAAGGTGATAGCAAAATCATAATTTTGCCAATTTAGACCAAGATTAATTATTTTCCCAATTAATTGGAGTTAATTTCAATTAATCAAGAAAAATAAAGGAAAATGCATAATTGGATTATTCTTGGTGGAATAAATCAAGAATTTAAGAAATTAAGGGGGATTATACATAATTCAATTATGTGAATTAAGGAATGAGTGACAAATAATTTTTCCTTTCCTTCCTCTCATTATTTTCGTCCAACATGAAAAATAAGGGAGAAGAATATATTTAGTTTGAGAAAAGGGAAGAGTGGATGACTTGGGGAACTAGAAGAAATCTAGTCCCAATCCAATTGGACATGAATGATGACAAGGGATGGTCTAAAGTAAGATAGTATGGTGGGAGGTATGGTTGGAGAGATGGTGTACATGAGAGGTGGAGAAATCCCAACCATGGGCTAGATCAAGGGCTAGGATGAAGCATGAAGACTAAAATACTAAAATACTAAAACACACTTTCTCCCTCCCCTTGTGCATATTTCGGCCAGCCATAGAGAAAAGGAAGAGAGAGTGAGTTTGTAAAGCTTTTGAAGCTAGAGAGAAAGAGGAAGAAAATCAAGGTAAGAGCTTGTGTTCCAAAGTGATTTAAGCTTCTTATTTTGTGTAGTCATCCTCTAATTTCTTATTCTTCATGGAAATCATGATTTAGCAAGTTAATCTTCAAGATTGAGGGGGGAGAGAGGAGGTCTTAGAGAGAGAAACACCAAGGATCAAGAGATAATCTCCAAAACCTCAACTTCTTAGTGTATTGAAGTTGTTGTTGGTGATTGTTGTTTAGTTTTGTGATTTTTGGGATGAGTTGTAAAATTAGAAAAGCCATAACCCTAAGGGGTTATGCTGCCCAAAATCCTTTAAATCATGATTATGAAGTGTTTAAATGAGATAACTAAGGATTAGAAGTGGAAAAGTACAAGTTTTGGAAGCTAAAACACAAAACTCCATTTTTCTATTTTCTTCATATTTTCGGCCAGACCAGAACTAGTACTAGGAGTTGGATTTTCATAAAATAAATGGTTCCATTGGACTCAGTGGGCAAAAATAGGTGGGGTTATAGTTGAACATTTTTTCGATAGAGGCCGAAAAAGCATAATTACCAAAACGTCATTGAAGTCCCTAAATAGAGATTATCAAGGGTATTTATATTAATCAACATCAATAATCAAATATTACAATAAAGCATACAATTTATATTAAAAAAAATCCCAATTAAATCTAATTGAAATATCAAAACCTAACTTGAGGCCTAAGACCATTTAGGGCTTCTTACATTTCCTTCAAGAAGAAGTACATCTACACCATTGACGATGATTGCTTTGTAACTTGTTGTTCCTTTCTTAATTGCTTTCTTAGTCGGTGGCTATGAAAATGGCGGATTTAAAATTTACTTGTGGAATTATGGCGGATTGCTAACAAATTTTTTGGGTTTTGATCTTCATTAACACCGATGCGAAGCAAATAATGTGAGCGAATGTTTAAGGGGTGTGTGTTTGAATTGTGAGTTGATTGGTTTAGAATATGAATTTGATTTATCTTCCCAAAGCTATCAATGCATTTGAGCAACAAATGAAGGTAAATTTTTCCTTTTAACTTTGTAGGGGTATTTTTGTCATTTGATAATATTAAAAATCCCTAATTAGGTCTATTGACCTGATTAATGATTTATTAAAAGTGTAGGTATAAATCTAGATTTTGATATTTCAGATGGAGTTAATTGGGATTTCCCCTTATATTAAATTGTGTAACTATTTATAAATTATAAACAAGATAATTAAAAAATATTCCAAGATATGTAAGAAGTAAACTATTTTTCCCAAAAGAATTACCACTTTAGTCTTATTTATAAATCTTTTTTAATAAAAAATATTTGGTCCTATTTATAAGTTCAGTTTCAGTGTAATAAATGAAATTGTGATAATTTTGCCCTTATTTATTGTATCAATGAAGAAATAATTTAAGGATAGATAGAGAAGAAAGAGTTGAAAAATACCCATTCATAAATAATGACATAATTAAAAATTTATTCTATAATCATTAAATTAACTATTTTTTTATATGTTAAATATAATTAAAAAAGATTTATAAATAATATTAGAATGATACGTTTTAATAATAAAACATAAAGCTTTGACTTCGATCTACGATACAAGCGAGTGTGTATTTGACATGTTGAAAATTGTTTCACCAGTCAATTTTGGTCTCATCTCCCTTCACAATTTTTTATGTTCTCCTCGTCCCGCAAATCCAGGTGTCAGCTTACAAGTGTCAAAGTAAGAAAATATAAGCGAGAATTATAATCAGGTCTGTTTAAGAGAAAAGAAAAATGAAAAAATAGTCCTTTTAATAATTTAATTGGAATAAATTAATAATCTAAGGAGTGTGATTAACATCCCTATAAGACCAATTTTTCATTTTTTTTTTGGACGGGATCTAATTGTAATTCTCTCAAAATATAATACTTCCTTCCTTCGATTTTTAATATAAGACATATTAATTTAATTTTTTTATCCAACATATTTACTTAATTTAATTAGATTAAATAAATTAGTTAATATATCATATATTTTTTAAAATATTCTAGTCATCTTTTTTAATTTTCTCATTCCCTCTTCTCTTTAATTATGATTGAAGGATCATTAATATAGATAAATTAAAAAAATATTGACAAATATAAAAATTATGTTTTATATTTAAGATTAATATCATCACTCTAAATATATCTTATATTAATAATATGATTATTATGATGAGTATGTTAGGGGGCAAGCGAAAGAACGTGAAGAGTATACTATATTATTTACAGATTAAACTAGTGTGATTAAGAAATCAGCCAGATTGTCAATTCTAATACACACACGCATACATACTTATAAAAGCTTCGTATAAGTTATAAAGCTCGTAATCCATTCCGTTTCATATTTTAACTAAGACATAATAGGATTATGATTTTGTGACGATTCTAACAAAGATACTTGTTCGTGCACCTAAATCACTCGCTTTCTGAGTGATCCACATAGGCGATGGTATTTTTAATACTCTCTCTTTGTAACTTTTGCAAATCCTTCCTCTCTCTCTTGTTCTCCTTCTTCATTGTTCTCCTTCTTCACTGGCTTCTCTCTCTCTACCTCGCTGTCTCTCTCTCTTCTGCAACTGTTAACAGATCACAGTTCCCTATATTTTCCCATTAATTTCCCGCACTTATCCCACTTAATTGGCTGCAATTTCCTTCTTCGTCACAGTCTGTCAGTGACCTCAGCTCAGTGACATCACTGAAATTTTCGAAGTTCTCTCCTCATTTCTCGATCGGCCTTACTTCATCACCCAGGTCGTTGTTCTTTGGACCACGCTCTGGTTCTTACTGTGCTTGGCACCATCAAGTTCTGAAACATTGGTTTGGTACGCTTTTGTGCTTACGGAAACTGTAATCGAACAAATCGGAAACTCAACGCAAGTGATTATTAAAGTGGATTTGAGCTGTGGTGATGATTTTGAGCTGTTGGAATGTGGCAATTTGGGGCATAGTAGGGGCTGGAAGCAAATTGGGCAATTGATGAATGGCAGGGTTCGGTTATTATGAAAACGGTTAAGTGCGAAATTGATGTTTCGATTTGAAAATTACTTCTCTGCTGCGCTTTTTAGTTTTTATTGAGGTCACGGACTGATAGCATGGCTTCGGATCTTAGCAGAGCTGGTCCCGTGGAAAGAGACATTGAGCAGGTATCTTCAGAAACTTACTTGAATTTTTAGCTAGGATTACGATTTATTAAATATGGAACTGAGCGATGTAGGAGAGAAACTAAAGAAACAGAAAAATAATGGAAACTGCGGTACTGTCAATGCTGTTTCTCTGTTGGCTGCAAACAAATGGACAAGGATGATTTGGATATAGTGATTTGCTTTATTAAAACCTTATTTTCCTCTCTTTTTCGATATCCCCGTATTTGTTTATTATTCTCATCTAAAGGTTGATCATATTAGTGCGTATGACCTTTCAAACTTTGATTAGCATGAACTTAAAGTCCTTGTAATCCTTCTTATGTATAACAAAAAAGTCCTTGTAATCCTGTGCGTTCTTTGCAACTTTGTCGTTATTGTCATCTATAAAATGACTTGGGCATAAATTTGTAGGTATATAAATCACAGTCTAGAAATAGTAAGTTCTCTGCCACGACCATTAACATCTTAAATCAGCTAGAATTGTATCAGCTGAAGTCAGTTTAATGTGTCACATTTTCTTCGACAGGGTCCGGACTGTTGATACTGTAATTGGTCTTCCAAATGCGCGCATCTTGGAGGATTCATTACTCTTAGTTTATGAAATTCATATTTAAGCTTTATTAAAGTTGGTTAAAGCAGCATTCTTTTTCTTAGAAAAATTTCCTGTCAGCCCGTCTTTAGAGAAGCTGCTTACTTGCTAATCATGATTAGAGTTCAAACTTTCCAGAAAAATTAACGAGTCTATGATTGAAACCAGTGTCTTGTAAACTTTGCTTTAAATATAAACTGTAAATGATGTTTAATTTGTGTTGGATGACAAAAAAATTTGTCAGAAGAGAAAAGAGAGAAGTACAAGAGTCAAGAGCAGAGTATAAGATATTCTCCTACAAGAAATTCAAGAGTATACTAACCAGAGAAATGAGAAACACGTCAAGGAATAAATGCCACTAAAATTACTGCTAACCTGTCATCACAAAGAAGCTAAGAAGATCACTTTATCCCATTAGAGAGGTAATATAAAATTATTATCATTTAAATTTCCTGTGTCCCTCTCCAACTGAAGGCATAATATAGCAGCTAACATTTTATGCTTCCAAAGAACCATGCCATCTATAGTTCTCCCAAGATCTCTATATTGGCATTTTGATTTTGCTCCAAACTCCCTGGACAGTTCCATTATTCAGCGAAGATCAAACGTCTGCACCACAAATATCTGCCATAAGGAACTAGATGGTGTATGATAAGAATTAACATTCACTTAGATTTGTATCATGATTGCCAAATGTTACATAATCAACTATGGAATCAGCACCTTCTTTAGGAGGCTAAATCTTTCAGAAAATTCACAATTTGGGGCATTAATTTGTCTCAATTTTGTTGTCCACAAACTTGATGATTCATGGATCAATATATTTTAGCATGGTTCTCTTTTTGTGAGCCATTTAGTTAACCGAGCCGACATGCTTTCTCTGTAGTCTCATTGTGTTGGATTATGTGGCAAAGTTTAATTTCTATGCAAGTTATTGTGAATTCAGTTGTTGTTGGCTCGTAGTGTTATGTGTAAAACTGAAGTTCGGGCTGGATGTCCTTATGATTCTACAGTTCTCTTCTACCCCAGGCATTGTTGTTTCTGAACACATTTTCTTTTCCCTATATTATCTTTGCTGTAAAGTATAAAATGTGTTTCCATCAAGTTTGCTAACTTTTCTGACTTAGGTCCCTTATTTATCTTAACCACAGGCCATTACTGCATTGAAAAAGGGGGCCTGCTTGCTCAAGTATGGAAGAAGGGGGAAGCCCAAATTTTGCCAGATTCGGCTTTCCAATGTGAGTTTGGTGCTCCTTTTTGGGTGGACATAAATCCTTTCACAAGTGCATCGCCATTTGTTACTTAAAGTTATTTGTTTGTTGTTGACTTGCTGGCAAAAAATTAACTAATCGATTTTGCTGTTGCTTTCAGGATGAATCTGCTTTGATATGGTTCTCAGGTAAAGAGGAGAAGCACCTTAAACTAAGCCATATTTCTAGAATTATATCTGGACAACGTACGGTAAGTGTTTCAGAATGAGTGATAGAGAAATCATTCTCAGTTTTGCTTCTTCTGATTTTGCTGAAGGTAGTCATGCGTCAATTAAGATAATTAGTTATTTTATTACATGATTATTTTATCTATTTACTGTTTCTGTGATTAATACAATTAGCATTATCAACACAAACTCTTGTATACTCAAATTTATTTAAAGGATGTATGGATGTGTTTTCTCATTAATTTTCCACCTAAAAGTAAGAGGCTTCTTTCCTTATTTTGATCTTCAATGTTTTGCAATATGTTTGTTTATGGCTACTGTTGGATAGATTTTTCAATAACAACCCACCTGTAGAGAATAGGGTTGGATAATGATGCATTCCTAACACATATTGCCATGAATGTATATGTTAAAGGAAAAATAGAACGTCTTCTGGTTCAGATGCATGATAGCCATGGCTCCAACATGGCTTGGATATGGTTGGGTCCCCATAAAAAGGAACAATGACGGCAATGGCAGATCTACAGCTTGTGATCGGTGGGGGAAATAATATTTGGAAATTAGTATTCAAAATAATTTATTTATTATGCATATTCGGAAGTGGAATTTTAGAGAAGGTAAATTTTTCCTAAGTTAAATATAATTAAAAGTATTAAAATATTATTATTTTACTATTTATCGATATGACTAGTGTTTTACTTTTTTATTTTAAATGATTAATTTATTTTTCATTTTTTTTTTTAATTTTTAACGAAATCTGTATTACCTTTCATGTGTATGAAGTTGAAGCTGGTTAAAAGACATATCAAATGATAGGGTAGTACAAACAGAAGCATTGTGTAAAGTTCAACTAAAGGCGTAAATACCATTAAAGAAGATAAAACAGTGATCGAGACATTAAAAAAGAAAAATAAAATATATAAAACAAAAGAGGATAACAAACTGAACCGAAAAAAAAAGAGGATAAAGAAAATCACCAAGCATTATATACAACATACAAAAATTTTGTGGGGAGCAGGACGATTTGTCCCCACACCTGTACCTAGTGCAGCTAGTGTATTGAAAATTAACATTGTATGCAAAGTGGAAAAAAAAAAAAGAAATTGGGGGATCTGCTTCCAGCATCTTATTAGGTCTGCCAGTGAATGGCGGGAAAGAAATAATAGAAGAAGAAACTCCATTTGGATGGGATAATAAAAGTCCTTTACCAATGTTCTTTTTTATACATGGATAGTTTAGACAATATAACTTAACATGTTTGTATTCTCGATTTATTTGAATTCTATTAATGTAATGATACTTATAATGTAGGATAATGCTGGTTGTGTCTTTCTTTTAAAGTCAATCACTAATGGAAATGATTATTCTATATCTTTCCAGGAGATTAGTTAATGCTGAGCTTATGTGCCGTCTTGGTTTTCCATTTTTAATGATATTTCGTTTATGTAAAGTCCTTGAACTCTTGTGTTTATGGCGAGCCTGCATGTGGATGTTTATCATAAATAATATTCCAAAATCCTTTTTGGCTCCGGACACCTGCATTACATTAATTTCAGCTGATAATAATATTGATTTGTATGACTTGGTACTTTTTTCAGCCAATCTTTCAAAGATATCCACGGCCTGAGAAAGAATACCAGTCATTTTCTCTTATCTACAGTGATAGGTCACTGGATTTGGTATGAATTTTTTACCTTTGCTCCTTTTGGCTTTTGGCATTCCTTGTACAGATATCATTGATATGAACAGTGTCAGGGTATTTTGTAGCTTAATATGACGCGGTACTCTGACTCTTTTCTACTAGATTTGCAAAGATAAAGATGAAGCTGAGGTTTGGTTCAGTGGTTTGAAAGCATTAATATCACGTTTCCATCACCAGAAGTTGAGAACTGAGTCAAGAAGTGATGGTTTTCCATCTGGGGCTAGTAGTCCCAGAACATACACCAGAAGAAGTTCCCCATTAAATTCTCCATTTGGTAGTAATGAAAGCTTGCAAAAGGTATCAGTAAATAATTTGTGCTTCTTTTTCTCCTTGTTTCACCTCATTTCAATTGAAAATGCATTGAGAGAATGTTGAATTGCCCTATTCAGGACAGTGGGGATCACCTTCATCTTCATAGTCCCTTTGAGAGCCCCCCTAAGAATGGTTTGGACAAAGCTTTATCTGACGTGATATTGTATTCTGTTCCTCCAAAGGGTTTCTTCCATCCAGATTCTACTAGCGGTCCAGTCCTCCCAGTGTCATCAGGAGGATCAGATAGTTTACACGGTCACATGAAAGCAATGGGCATGGATGCCTTTAGAGTAAGCCTATCAAGTGCGTTCAGCTCATCTAGCCAGGGTTCTGGTCATGATGATGGTGACGCCTTAGGGGATGTTTTCATTTGGGGGGAAGGCACTGGTGATGGTGTTTTGGGTTGTGGGACTCACAATCTTGGTGGAAAAATGGATTCTCTACTGCCCAAGGCCTTGGAATCTGCAGTAGTACTTGATGTACAGAACATAGCTTGTGGTGGACGACATGCCGCCTTGGTGACCAAGCAAGGAGAAATTTTCTCTTGGGGGGAGGAATTAGGAGGCAGGCTTGGGCATGGCGTTGACTCTGATGTTCTTCATCCAAAACTTATAGAATCTCTGAGCAATACCAATATTGAACTTGTAGCTTGTGGGGAGTACCATACATGTGCTGTGACTCTTTCTGGTGATCTTTATACATGGGGTGATGGCACCTACAATTATGGTCTTCTGGGGCATGGAAATCAAGTGAGCCACTGGGTTCCCAAAAAAGTAAATGGGCCTTTGGAGGGCATACATGTTTCATCTATCTCTTGTGGTCCATGGCACACTGCAGTTGTTACCTCTGCTGGGCAATTGTTCACTTTTGGTGACGGTACATTTGGTGTTCTGGGTCATGGGGACAGAAAAAGTGTTACAATACCAAGAGAAGTAGAGTCCCTTAAGGGTCTTCGTACTGTGCGAACTGCTTGTGGTGTCTGGCATTCTGCTGCAGTTGTAGAAGTCATGATCGGAGGAAATTCAAGTTCCAGCAACTGCTCTTCAGGGAAGCTGTTTACTTGGGGTGATGGTGACAAAGGTCGACTTGGGCATGGTGACAAGGAAGCAAAACTAGTTCCTACCTGTGTTGCAGCTCTTGTTGAACCTAACTTTTGTCAAGTTGTGTGTGGACACAGTCTTACTGTTGCACTTACTACCGCAGGCCATGTCTATACCATGGGTAGTCCTGTCTATGGCCAACTAGGAAATCTTCATACTGATGGCAAGTTACCTAAACGTGTTGAAGGAAAGCTCTCAAAGAGTTTTGTGGAAGAGATAGCTTGTGGTGCATATCATGTTGCAGTTTTAACTTCAAGGACTGAAGTTTACACATGGGGCAAGGGTGCAAATGGACGTTTAGGCCATGGGGATATAGAGGATAGAAATATTCCAACATTGGTGGAATCTCTGAAAGACAAACAAGTCAAAAGTATTGCTTGCGGTACTAATTTCACTGCTGCTATCTGTCTTCATAAGTGGGCCTCTGGTGTTGACCAACTCATGTGTTCTGGCTGCCGTCTTCCTTTTAATTTCAAAAGAAAACGTCATAATTGTTATAATTGTGGGCTTGTTTTTTGCCATTCTTGCAGCAGTAAGAAGTCTGTTAAGGCTTCAATGGCACCAAATCCCAACAAACCTTATCGGGTCTGTGATAATTGTTATAATAAACTAAGGAAACCTATTGAAACTGATTCTTCATCTCATTCTTCTATGAGCAGAAGAGGAAGTATCAATCAGGGGCCACTTGAGTTTAATGATACTGATGATAAATTTGACTCAAGATCTCGTAATCAGCTTGCTAGGTTTTCTTCAATGCAATCCTTCAAGCAAGTGGAAAGCAGGTCTTCAAAGAAAAACAAGAAATTTGAATTCAATAGTAGCCGAGTCTCACCCATTCCGAATGGAGGTTCCCAGTGGGGGGCCTCAAATATTTCTAAATCTGTCAATCCTATTTTTGGATCATCAAAGAAGTTTTTCTCAGCCTCTGTTCCAGGATCTAGAATTGTTTCTCGAGCAACATCCCCAATATCTAGACATCATAGTCCGCCTCGTTCAACAACTCCAACTCCCACACTTGGAGGACTTACCTCCCCAAGGATAGGCGTGGATGATGTTAAGAAGACAAATGATAGCCTTAACCAAGAAATTATTAAATTAAGAGCGCAGGTATCTTGTTTTGCCCATTCACTGACAGTATTGCCCTATTTAGATTTTAACTGAAAATGTGTCCCAATTAAATCCCTCTTAATGTTTAGCCTCATCATATATCTTTTATGTATTGTTTTCCCCCCACGGTGAATCTGAGGTAGGTAGCTGGTTTTTGGAAAACAAAGGCAAGAATGAAGTTGCCTGCTTTAATATGCAGTTATGCTTGAATTGAGACACTTGGAAGCAAGAGGCATATTTCTTGTGAAACAATTGATAAAGAATAAGCATTATAGTGGGATGTTTTTGTGTGGTGCTTCCATATCTATATTTTTGCTCTCCTTGGCCATGAAGGGCTTTTTTGCTTTCTCCTTTTTCATTTTTATAAGAACCACTTGAACGTATAACTTGGCTGTCTATTTGTAGGGACTTATCACTTTTTTCTTTCAGCTGGAAAATATGACTCGCAAAACTCAACTTCAAGAAGTTGAGTTGGAAAGAGCAACTAAACAGCTGAAGGAAGCAATAGCATATGCTGGCGAAGAAACTGCCAAATGCAAGGCTGCAAAGGAAGTGATCAAGTCGCTTACTAACCAGGTAGCATGGGTAATATAATATAACGTAGTAGCATGGCATAATAAGAAATTCGTAGGTGCTATATTTCTTTTCTTTTCTTTCTTTCTGTAACATGCGAGGCATAAGCCTAAATAGGCGCTGTATTTATGTTTTAATAGATGATGCATGCAACCAAATTTAATGTACTTCAGAAAATTTATTGACTCCTCACAACCAGAGAAACTACCTAGAAAAAAACCCCCAATCCCTTTTACCACCCAAGAAACTAGACTCCTTTTTACAGCCTATAGCTCTAGCGCTTTCTGGAAGCAAAAAGAAGTTTAGGAATGATTTTTCTTTGTATTGCACTGCGTTTACACATATACTATCCAATGAATGTAATATTTTATTTTGCTCTATTTATTTTTTATTTTTTAAAAAGGAGCATTCAAGCAATGCTGGTTTAAGTTTTATTTGGTTTGACTGTAAAACTTCCAAGCACATGGAAATGACTAGAGAATATTGGTCCACGAAACTATCCCGGACACTATAAAGTGAAAGTTAAAAGAGTACATAAACGTTTCCATAACTGATAAGCATGTTTCTAACTGTTCATAATCAAGCCGTTCAAACTGAGCCTTTCTCCTTCGGGTTCTGATGGAAGACTATATCTCACTTGACACGTGCATTTCATGGAAAACGTTAACTTGTATTTATTTTATGAAAGCCTATAACCATCACCAACATTTCTGTTTTTTTTTTTTTGGGTACTGATCAGCTGAAGGAAATGGCTGAGAAGCTTCCTGCTGGAGCATCTAGGAATGTGAAATTTCCTTCTGTTGCTTCCTTTGATTCAAATCCTTGTTCTAATGAAGACATCAATTCTTCTAATGATGGATTAAATGTTCAAGCTGCTAGCCTAGAACCAGACTTAGCGGCATTGAACAACCTGTCACTTCCAAACGGATCAAGTACAATCAGTAATCGAAGTGCAGGTCACAACAAACAGAGCCAGTCAGATGCAACAACGATTAGAAACGGGAGCAGAACAAAGGAAGGCGAGACTCGTGGTGAGGTTGGATGGGTTGAGCAAGATGAGCCTGGAGTATATATTACTTTTACCTCCCTTGGAGGTGTGGTAGATCTTAAGAGAGTTCGTTTCAGGTATGGAATGCATTATTATTACTCTTGCTTTCAAATTACGGAATTTTGTATCATAAATCATAAATATATCAATAAAAGAAGTAAAATCTAACTAAATCTCTCATCTACAATAACACTTCCTTATTTGTAATGTCTTGTCATTAAAATATAACCATATCTCTCTTGGAAACAACAATTTTTTTTTCAATTCTTTTTTTTATAAAAATGCTGTGTGCCGGTAGGATACAGCAGAGGTTAGGGCACTGTGCATGAAAAAAAGTACTTTAAAAAAAAAAAAAAACTAGCTAATTGTCGGTGGGGGCATAACTAATCTTTTTGGCAGCAAAAAAGCTATTACAGTTCTGGTTTTGTTGAATGCTTATTCTTGCATAGACGAAAGAATTACTCGTACATTGTACTGTGCATGAAAAAACATGGTGAATTACCTCACTTGGAATGGCGAAGCCAAGGCTTAAGAATGGGGGAGAACCTGGAAGAACAGAAATGGATCTCTTACTATTAAGAGCATCTGTCCCATTTGTGTTATCGTACTTCATTGTTTGTCATGTTCTTAACAGCTCTAGGAATATCACCTTTTGTCCCTTTCATTCTTTAATGGCCATCTTATAAATTCATACCGGCAATATAGATTTTGATGGTTATACTGATTTTTGTGTTATGATTGGTGAATACTGAATGCAGTCGAAAGCGGTTTAGTGAGAAGCAAGCAGAACAATGGTGGGCCGAGAATCGGGCAAGAGTATATGAGAAGTACAATGTACGTGTGACTGACAAGTCAGCCATGGACGAATCAATCTGTAAATGAGTTTCTTCTTTTTCCGCATTATTTTGGTTGGATTTACTGCAAGAAAATGCTGATTAATTTTGCGTTTTGCTTCCATATGATATTAAAGAGCTTTGAGGTACACTGGCTAGGTTTGGCTTCGTAGGAGAGAGAATAGGGATTTGATTATGCTTTTGTGATTATATTTTCTTCTTAGTTTGATTTCACTTTCCATTTTTCCCTTATAATTATATATACACATTTGTGTTGGGGGTTGATGTGAGAAATGTAAATTCTAAGTAGGTTTGTTGGCTAGCAACAATGTAAATTTTTATGTGCAAAAACATTTTGCAGATTTTTCTTCATTTGCCCTTCATTGATTGCCTCTGGTAGCGGAGTCATTTTCCTGTTCATGCTACCTAATGTCATACTGAAGAGATGATTATTGCTGATTTTGCAGAACCCAAAAAAAGAAAAAAAAAGTGAAAATACCTAAAGTCATACTGAAGAGATAATTATGGCTGATTTTGCAGAACCAAAAAAACAAAAAGTGAAAATGAGTATTGTGTGACTTTAAAAGGGATTGTTTTTTTTTTTTAAAAAAAAAATTTGAATAGTTATTGAATGACAAAAGTACTAATTTAAAATTCATTGGTCTGCTTAAGGCCCTTTCTGGCCAACAGGCTTGATTATGGTATAGCTTTTGAATTAATTGCAATTAATCAAGGTTTTTAATTATGTAGATTTATTATGTAAAAATAAAAAATTTATTGGGTTTTGTTAATTCCTGATTAATTAAATAATTTAAAAATATCAAATTCAACTAGAAGTGTTTTTAAAAGAAATAGATCGGAGTCCATTAGGACCAACTTAATTTGTAACCTTCAAATAGTATGGCACATAAGAATATAGGATTATATACGTTTTTTAGAGTCAAATGGTGTGTAATTGCGAGTATCAAATACTTCCTCACTTAAGTCGCGAAAGCTGTTTGATATCCCAAATTACTGTCAAGCCGATTGATCAAAGCAACCGTTACAAAAATCAATAAAAAACTAAAATAAACAAATGACTCTTGTAAGGAGATATTGATGATGATATATTGATGATTGGTTAATTGTTTGATGATTGATGTTAACTAACACAAAAATCAATAACATAAAATTTTACAATAGATCACCTGCACTATTGAATAAATTTTTTATGATATAAATTAGACTGAAAATTATTTGATGTACACTTGTACGCATTGAAATAAACTAATTATATGAGATTGTTTTGGGTTAATAGTCTGTGAGAGCATAACAACTGAATGAATTTATAAATTGATACCACATAATCTCTTTCCCAAAAAAAAAAAAAAACAAAGAAAGGAAGATCTCATTATAATTTTATGCGATTATACAGACTCAGTTAACACCTAACAAATTTTATCTAGATATAACCCAATACTTGTAACCTTGCCTCCTCCCATTTGCCCTATTAATGGCCTATTTGGTTTAGCGTTAGAGAAGCATGTTCATGTAAGTCGAGACAAAACTCTTCTTACATAGTACTTATTTCGTACACTGTAAATCACGCCAGAAAAACAGCTTCTACCGTCTACCCAAACAGACATCAACACAGTAAACACATTCATTGATTTCTTCTAACAAACAAGCAAGAAGCTTAAGGAAAGAGAACCTAAGATACAATTCCACCACCTATGAAATATGAAATATGAAATATGAAATATGAAGTATGAACAGTGATCAGTGTAAACTGTTAACAGATAAGTTTCACGGCTAAAAGCTATTAGGTTCTTGAGAATTGTTATAAATAAGTCTTGAAAACATAAATTTAGGCTCTTAAGCATCAACTTCTTCCTTCAGAACAAACTCAAAAGCTTCATCATCCCATGAAATAGGAGAAGATGGTGCGGAGTCCCATAGGAATGGAGGTGGAGATGGAGGACAGCTCCTCTGTATTGAAGAGTCCAACCAATAAGAAAACTTGGACATTGGCAATTCCTCTGGTTCTGGGTAGCAACGAGGGGATTGAGGGACCTAATAAAGCCACCAAAAAGAAGTTTAGAGTAAATGTTGCAATAAAGGGAAGCAAAGCAACAAAAATGATACTCCCCGCTTCAGTCCTTCATATAAGAACTATTTAACTAATTTGGGTAGGCTAAAAAAATAAAATCAATTAGTTAGTTGTAAAAAATGTGATTTGATTTCTTTAAAATACCCGTATAACATTAAATTATGTATTAGTTTATAAATTAGGTAAATTAGTTTGGAGGAAAATAATAAATATTGGAGATTACATGAACTGAGATCTTATATTTTGGACCAAATCTAACCCTCAACTAGCTTTAATATTAGGGAACAAAGATAGTATAATTTAACAGTGAAATGAACATACTTTTACTTAATTTTCTGGATGATTAAGTACTTCAATCAATAAGTAACCACTAACCAATGCTTTTCTGTTTGGACCAAGATCACCTCCCCTTTAAATATTCAAAACCAAAACAAAACTAAACAAGTGGAGAAAAAGGTATGACAAGAAGGGAATATTACCTTAATCTGCTCAAGAATAGGTATGGGATCTGCAAGAATAAAATGAAGTAAGGATTCTGGATTCCCATATAGAAGCTTTCAAACATATTGTAAAGTAGGAATAAGAAATGGACCCATCTATCTTTCTTTTCTTCTTTTTCATCTAAAGGAAGTCGGAAAAGATAATATTCAGGTAAATTGCACACAATCTCCCATCAAATATTTCTGTAATTCTGATCTTGACAAATCTTAGTAAACAATTTCTGAAGTAAATTTAAGTGTCCAATTCCATCCCTTTCTTCATATTCTCCACAGCAACGCAATCCTCTTTTCTTAAAGCACGTTTCATGAATCATCCTTGTGATCACTATTATTCATTCCAAGTGTTAGTTACCATTAGCAGCATGAACCCTACATGTTATGCAAGAGGACTAAGAATAATTTGGTACAGTAAGGGCCATAAACAAATACCATCTTGCGGAAGAACCATATCTAGATTTAAAGTGCTCATTGCTGCTTTTTGAGCTTCAACGCACTTCTTGTGGTCATGCAAGAACATTTCCTCCTTCACATTAATTTCTTGTTCTTCCTTGGGTGCACTCTTTTTCCTTGATGAGGCTTCCACAAAAACAGAGGCGTTTTTGTTTGTAATGTCGTTGAGAGCTTTACGACCGGTAGGCACTAAGCCAACTTTCTTTCCATTCACTTTAGAATTATTTGTCTTCCCGCTCAAGGCAGCTTCTATTGCAAGTCATAATCAATAAAACAGGAGAAAATTACCATAATAAGAACGCATTGTGTGTGTGATAATAATATTAATGCCATTTTATTAATTAAATGTAAAAATAATTCTCCATTACTCGAGCATTTCTATGAAAAAAAAATTCTTCTTGATGTTATACAGGTCAAGTGTTGAAAGTAACAAAAGCCTTACTTTTGGGTTTGGACTGAAGACCGAGATTTTCATCTTTAATCATCAGCTTCCCAGGAGTGATATATTTGGCCATTATCTTGTTTAATTCAATGCAGAAAGCTAAGGCTTGGATTCTGGGCTCTGCAGCAACATAGAAAGAATATAGCATGAGTTGAAATTTGGTTTAAAAGACAAAGTTATTACACATTTAGTAAATTACCACACTTGAAAATGCTCAGTTTTACAGACTAAGGGAACACTTTTTTTATTTCCAGTCTGAAAAATACACTGAAGCAACAAAACAAACCCTAAAGAGTTACTGTAGCGTCCATGATAACTCCACTCTGAAAAGTTTAGCAAGTCTGAGATATAGAGGTCCTTTGCAGATAAATGGGCTATGAGAATCTTGTAAGAAACATGAAGTAAGAGGTTAAATAATTGGAGACAGATTCTCAAAAAACACCATATTTTTCGATTATGTAATGAACGATTTCTTCTTTACCCTTTCATCCCTAGTTCAATTTTCTTCCAAGATTCGACTCATCCACAAATACACACACAGACAAACACCCTTACACATTTCACTTTCCCCAAATTTTCTACCAACTAAGAATACCTTTGATTTGTTCGTAATCGTTTTTCTGGCCGATCCAACAAATGAGAGAAAAAGAAAGGATCCGAAGACAATAGAGAGAGAGAGAGAGGCTGAAAAGGAATCCGATGATACCTCAAGAAGGTGAACGGACCACGATGCCGAATTCTTCAGAGTTCAGTTTTGAATTTTGCTTAGAGCCCGCGCGAGGACGATGCTTTGTAATTACTAATTACTAATTAATGATTTTTGCTGGGGGCTTTATTTCTGACCGTTATTTATACATATGTACGTCGCTTGTCTTTGTTAAAACTTAAAACATCAAATTTGTTGTAATTATCGCCAGCACCTTGCTGGTGCAGCGGTATGGTGGCTATCATGGTATCGCACTTATCACGTTCGATCCCTACTTGCCATTCCTCAAAAAGAAATTTGTTGTAATTATCGTTTTTGAACAAACTTCAGTAATTTGGTAAAAAAAAAAACATTTAGTAAACTCCAATATTATTACTTTATTAGATTACCACTCCAACATGCTTCAGTAATTTGGTCAAAAAAAAAAAAAACCTTTAGTAAACTCCAATATTATTAGATTATCACTCCTATCTTTTTTGTAAATTCTGTTAAGTTAATTTTCATATATTAAGAAAAGTTAATTAACTCATCGAATATGATTTATTTTCCTAATTTTATCTTCATTTATGAATGATATTTTCATTTTATTAAAAAAAAAGAATGGTATTACAATCCTTTCTCATCTTTTTTTCTTTCCAACATGAATTAATTTATTTTTTATTATATTTAATAGAGATAAAATTGTAACATTGTCATTAATTATTTTATATATGGACTTATAATAAAGAATAATATTTTTTTAATAAAGTGGATATATAAAATAGACCAGAGTGGTATTGCCTTTAACTTTTTCACACTATTCTTATTAAACAAGTATTGGTATACTCCTCCCATTTTAAACCTATGGCACTTTGTGGTGAAATTTACACTATAAGCTACGTCAAGCATTCATGACTAAAGTTAGTATGTAATGCAAGCAATGCCTAAACTAGCTAATCACATTGGCATAACAAAAAAAAAAAAAACCCAGTAAATGACTTATAAATCTGACCCTAAACACTTCATAGAATGTGCCTTATAATAGGATGAGAGTGAGTAGTCCACAAGCAAAAAAATAGAAAGCTTAATTGATGAAGTGTGTGTTTGGGATCACTTGATTTTAGAAAATAAATCCTTATTATGTAAGCCGAGATAAAACCCTTCTCACATACTTATTTCGTATACCGTGAATTACGATTTATAAGCACTTATTGCCCAAAAATAAACTATTCCAAACGAGCACGAAGTGTTTGAACCGAAAAGTTCTTCATAAAGTTTCAATATTCCAGCATATTCTCATTTATAAGGAGCTTATATTATCCACCTAACTTTAATGTAAATAATGTTATATTTATAATAAAGATAAAAATAATACTTCTTAAACTTTTAAATTTTATCTACATTTATAAAAATGTAGCGATGCCCTAGATTTCCGAGTTATTGTTTACTTCTGTACATAGATAGATAGATTTGGTTTTATCAGGGAAAAAAAAACAGATAGATAGATGGGACAATTCCAAAAAACTACATTAGAAAATGGAAAAGGATATTTTAGTATATTGAAAATGGGAAAAGATAATTCAGACTGGTGTCAGATTTTTAGAGGAATTTATTATTTTGAAATCTCGGCCAAATTACGAAAATATCCTTCAGCTCTCAGTCGAAATAATAACATGGGAGTTGTTAATGGCAAAATAGGTGTTGTTATTGGCTCTGAAACTTGTTAATTATGAAAGAAAAAATTAGAGTTGTTAATATCGTATCCGAAGTTGTTAATTAAGATATCAGTGTTGTTATGGCCTTGAAACTTATAAAGTGTGAAAGAAGAAATTGGAGTTATTAATGTCGAATCAAAAGTTGTTAATTAAGATATAGGTGTTGTTATTCCGAAGTGGAGGAAGAAAATGGAGTTGTTAATGTAGAAAACGGTATTGTTAAAAAAGAGTAAGGAGTTGTTATTGGCCCTGAAACTTGTTTAGTGTGAAAGAAGAAATTGGAGGTGTTACTGTCGAATTCGAAGTTGTTAATGGCGAGATAGATGTTGTTATTTGCCTAAAAACTTGTTTAGTATGAAAGAAGAAATTGAAATTGTATATGTCGAATCCGAAGTTGTTAATAGCGAGATAAGTGTTATTATTGACCCTGAAACTTGTTTAGTATGAAAGAAGAAATTGGAGTTGTTAATGCCGAATCTGAAGTTGATAATGGCGAGATAGATGTTGTTATTGGCCCTGAAATTTGTTAATTGTCAAAGAAGAATTGAAGTTGTTAATGTCAAATCTGAAATTGTTAATTACGAGGATTATGTTGTTATTCTGAAGAGGGGGATGAATGGCTGAAGGACATTTTCGTAATTTGGCTAAGATTTCAAAAGGACATATTCCTTTAGAAATCTGACACTCGCCTGAATTGTTCTTTCCCATTTTCAATATACCGAAATGTCCTTTTCCATTTTCCAATATAGTTTTTTTGAAATATTCCCTAGATAGATTTGCCTGGTAAAAAGAAAAAGATTAATTTGAATTCACAAGTCAAAAAAAATTCAACTACTCTAAAGAATTTAAAAATATAAATGTTAAATAGAGTACAAAATTTTTATTAAATTTCTTGGTTATATTATTATTGTATTTGTATAGTTTTAAAACATCATATGCTTAATATATATATATATATATATATATATATATAGTATCAAAACAATGTATTAATATATATTTCTGGCACAAAAAAAATTTATTTATATAGAATATAAATAATTTCAAAATATTAGAAGATAACTTCATTATTTCATTCTTTTTCCTTCATCATTATTTCATATTTGTTTGAATTATTTGCTTAACTAATTAATAGTCTTAAATTGTATATTCTAAAAATGGTGACCTTAGATATTCTTTTCTGGATTGGTTTAGTTTTTATTTTCCATCTCATTAGTCATTTATAAAATAAAATAATATTTTTTTACAGTATATTTTCTTTCTTTTATTTTTTTTGTTAAAATTAGCTGACGAAATTATTAATATTTCACAATATATTTTTAGTTAATAAAGATAATTCAGTAACTTTACATCCAAAATTAATCATAACGTAGTTCTTCAAGACTTTTTGATAAGGGGATTTGTTAGGAAACTTTATGTAATTTTCTATTGTCTTTGCCACCTCACTGTGATTTCCAAGTTTTTCCCCCCTCAGGAGTCAGGAGTTATCGCAAGGGTTAGATACTCGCTCTCTTCGTCGACAAAAGAGCCATTCCGCACTGTCTAGCTAGCCGTCGGACGCCATTCACCGTTGTTTGCCTTGTGTGGTTGTTCTCTAGCAAGGTACGAACCCTAGGTCTTTCTCTACTCCCAAAATTCGTTGAGTTTTATTTGTTCATTCTGTCTTTGAATCTAGATTTGAATTTGTTCCCCGAGTCATCTCTTCCCTGCGTGGTTGTCAACCTGTTTCCGACTTTGTCGCACCGTCTCTTGCTTTGTTTTAATTTTTTTCACTTTAATTTGGCTTTGAATCTGGCTGTGTAATCGTTTGAATATTGTCGGTTTTGAAGCAAGATTGAGATTAGTGGTTTTTTCAAACTTTAATTACTAGTTTTTGATTCAATGGTGTATAGTCGGCTATTGTACTTCTGACCCTCTTTATTTTGATTACCCGCGCCTTGTATGCTTTGGGTTTTTTTGTTGTGCGATGTTGGATTTGTTGTGTACTAGAAAATTCGTAAGGTATTTGTGATGAATGATCTGGTAAATGACTTGGCTCGAGTTGTGTCTGTCTAGTTAGAAGTTAGAGTATAACTTTGTCATTCTTCAGTGGCTTGTTGGAGTTGCCTGAATCAATTGGTTCTGTAGATTTTTTCTCTGGCCTTCTTCTCATAGTCGGCCAACGATGAGTTTGAATGAATATTGATATGTTGTAAGAAGCTTCTGTATTCTTTCCACACCCTTCATTATGGTGTTTAATTAGTTAATGAGAAAAATTAAAGCTATTTTCAGTTCATTTAACTTGTTCCTTTTGGTGACCACAGGATACAGGAAGTGATTGGCACCCAAAACAGTCTTCCGCTTGTCTGTTTCATTTTCTATTTTTCCTTTCAATTATCTTGGAAGATTCTCGAATCTGAAGTAACTTGGCATGGGGAGGAAGCACAGATATGATTCAGAGGACGAAACTGACAGGAAATCAGGAAGAGATAGAGTTACGGAACGTAGGAAGCGTAGATATGATTCAGAGGATGAAACTGACAGGAAATCAGGAAGAGATAGGGATACGGACAGTAGGAAGCACATATATGATTCAGAGGATGAAACTGAAAGGAAATCAGGAAGAGATAGAGATACGGACCGTAGGAAGCGCAGATATGATTCAGAGGATGAAACCGACAGGAAGCCAGAAAGAAATAGAGACAGGGAGAACACAATTACTGGGGATGGTGACAGTGAGAAGTACCGTAGGAAGCAAAGATATGATTCAGAGGATGAAACCGACAGGAAATCAAGAAGAGATAGAGACAGGGAGAACAGAATTACTAGGGATGGTGACAGTGAGAGTTACCGTAGGAAGCAAAGATATGATTCAGAGGATGAAATTGACAGGAAATCAAGAAGAGATAGAGATAGGGAGAACAGAATTTCTAGGGATGTTGATAGTGAGAAGTACCGTAGGGATAAGCATGAGAGAAAGCAACAAGAAGATAACAGGATTAAAGAAGATGGACATGGAAGGTTAGATGAGGATTCAAATCCTCAAAGACAATCAACAACACTGGAAGGAAACCCAAATGGTGATAAATTTAATTTGGGTAGAAGCGGAGGAGTTTATATCCCTCCTTTTAAGCTGGCTCGAATGATGAAAGAAGTTCAAGATAAAAGCAGTGTTGAGTACCAGAGGCTAACATGGGATGCTCTTAGAAAGAGTATTAATGGACTCGTGAACAAGGTTAATGCTGCCAATATAAAAAATATAATTCCAGAGCTATTTTCAGAGAATTTAATAAGAGGAAGAGGCCTGTTCTGCCGTTCATGTATGAAGTCTCAAATGGCTTCTCCAGGTTTTACAGATGTATTTGCGGCATTGGTTGCTGTTGTGAACACTAAATTTCCTGAGGTGGGTGATCTTTTACTGAGAAGAATTGTTCTGCAACTTAAGAGAGCTTATAAGCGAAATGACAAGGTATGCTATCACAGTTTTCTTCTGCCAATTTATTGTGTGTTGTTGTCTTCTTTCAAGATCCAAATATTCAACTTAATTTCGTCTTATATGTTTGTTATGCACCTACCATTTCAGCCTCAATTACTAGCTGCAGTCAAGTTTGTTGCACATCTTGTAAATCAGCAAGTCGCACATGAAATTGTTGCTTTAGAGTTGCTTACAGTTTTACTAGAGAAGCCTACTGATGACAGCGTTGAAGTAGCTGTTGGATTTGTTAAAGAGTGTGGGTCAAAATTGCAGGATGTCTCGCCTAGAGGCCTTCATGGTGAGTATTTACTTGAAAAGTTGAAGTTTATTTTATTTTATTTTTGATAACTTTAGCCTTTACCATCATTATATTTGCCAAGTTTCTTGAACAGTCTTCATTTATATGAATGTTTTTTCTGCTTCATTGTTCATACTCAACTACATGCCCTTGGTTTTTTATTTTTCAGTTCCTGTTTTATGCTTCATGGTTTTAATTATTTTTATCAAAGCATGGTGCAATTATAAGGATGACCTTGAGATTAACTCTCTTCTCTTAAGAAGCAAACTGAAACCAAGGTTTGATGATCTAGGCTTGTGCTTGCTGTTTGATAGTGAAGAAATTAAATTTTGAAATATGCATTTTTTAAGTGATTTAACAATAAAAGCTTATATTAGGTTTCAACTAAATATTATAAGCTTTGTTCAGTTCCTAGCGGTGCTTGATTTAGAAAACTAACCTGTGTAAAACCTTATTGTATGTTTAGGCACCATTGGAAGGCTCTGTTAGAAAATATTGAAATGATGTAACATGAATGTCTATATATTTTATTTTGGAAATAGTAAATCTTTTTTGTTTGTGATAAAAAACTTTAATAAATGTTATTTGACATTTTGAATGGGTGAAAACTTTCTTATGCATGGATTTTACTTGCTTTTATTTCTTCTGCGTGTTTATGTGTTATGCATCTACTTATGCTTTGTAGACATACAGACATTGAAAGCATACACAATTATGTATAAATGCTGAAGACTTTATACCAACTTCTGTCTTAGATACTTTTATGAGCCTCTATTGTTTTTGTGCTTTTACAGGCATCTTTGAGCGATTTCGTGGAATTCTTCATGAAGGAGAAATTGACAAACGTGTTCAGTTCTTGATTGAAGGCCTATTTGCAATTCGAAAGGCCCAATTTCAGGTATGTGTGTGTGTGTATATATATTATATTTACAGATGTTAGCAAAGGAGGACAAAGTGCCAACCAATCTGCACGATAATTTTAAAGATCAGATGCATATGTTTGTGTTTACAGGGCTATCCAGCTGTACGTCCTGAATTAGACCTTGTGGAGGAGGAAGACCAGTTAACGCATGAAGTCTCCTTGGATGAGGAGATAGATCCGGAGACTTCCCTTGGTATTATAATTGATTTCTAAATCTTGTGTGTTCCAATTGTTATATGTAACTGCTCATTTCTCACCCCTTTTATCCATCAGATGTATTCAAGCCAGATCCAAATTTCCTGGAGAACGAGAGGCGTTATGAAGAGGTGAAGAAAACAATACTGGGTGATGAATCCGAGGATGAAGATGGCTCTAATGCAGAGTCAGATGATGATGAAGATGACGAAGATGATGAAGATGATGATGAAGTGGAAGAGGAACAGATGGAAATAAGAGATGAGACAGAGACAAATCTTATCAACCTTCGAAGAACAATTTACTTAACAATTATGTCCAGTGTAGATTTTGAGGAAGCTGGTCACAAACTTTTGAAAATCAAGCTAGAGCCGGGTCAGGAGGTAGGTTTGGAAATCAAACTTTAACGTTTAACTATAATTTGTTCGTTACTTAGGCTCAATCATCACTTCCAGCACCAAACATTTGTCTTTTGTTTTCAAAATGGTTTGTTCTATTTGATAAAGTTACTAATTTATCTTGTTGGATTTTGGCAGATGGAGCTGTGCATTATGCTTTTGGAGTGTTGCAGCCAAGAGAGAACTTACCTACGGTACTATGGTCTTCTGGGGCAGCGATTCTGCATGATCAACAAAGTCTACCAAGAAAACTTTGACAAGTGTTTTGTCCAACAATATTCAATGATCCACCGACTCGAAACAAATAAATTGCGTAATGTGGCAAAGTTTTTTGCTCATTTACTTGGGACTGAGGCGTTGCCTTGGCATGTTTTATCTTATATACGGTTAACTGAGGAGGATACTACCTCTTCTTCCCGTATATTCATTAAGATTCTCTTCCAGGTATGTGGATGTAAACTTAAATAATGTTTTTTACTTTATGGAAACTTGTCTATTTGTAGTGTAATGATGGTTATATTTTGTTCTGTGAATTTTGTCTATTTGGCAGTATAATGATTCGTAACTGTGTGGAAGTTGCTGCTGATTTCATTTCACGTTGTTATTGCTTCTACTGTAGGAATTGTCTGAACATCTTGGCATCCGGCTTCTAAATGAGAGGCTTAATGAGCCTACAATGCAGGACTCTTTTGAATCCATATTTCCCAGAGATAATCCAAAGAACACAAGATTTGCCATTAACTTCTTCACCTCGATTGGGCTTGGTGGCCTTACTGAGAACCTTCGAGAGTATCTGAAGAATATGCCACGGCTTATCATGCAACAACAGAAGCCGGTCTCTGATTCAGAATCAGATGATGAGTCAGGGAGTTCTGACTCCTCAGATTCAGGATCCGGTAGTTCTGCGTCTGAGTCGGAGTCGGACGCATCTAGCTCCGATGAGAGTGACAAGAAGCGAAGAAAGAGGAGGAGAAGGTGAACTGGTGTTTTGTGCTTGTATGGTGAAGTAGCGCAGAGGTTTATACATGTGTAGGGTTTATTGTAGATCTTTAATGCTAAATATTGTGTCTCCTAATGTACCTAACTAAATTTTGTTTCGCTTTTGCTTTATGAAATTTCAATTGAATGATATGCTTCCCGGTATAGTGAGCTGTTGACTTCACAATAAAAAAAATTGTGAATCTTTGTTTGAGATTAGTGGAGCTCTTGAATCATATCTAATTTGAGGCAAGTTTTGTTTTAGACTTGTGCAATTTTTCTTCTCTTGAATTTTTCATTGGGTCCTTCAAACGGATTATATTATGGCGAGGCCGTGCATACTTCAGTCGACAGTTTATTAGGGTTTCATCAAGAACCTGGACTTAAAAGGGATGATCCATTAGGGGAAAAAGAGTATAAACCTATATAGATGGATAAATAAAATTCAGAGTAAAAATACTATAACCATCCTCAGTATTATTTTAATTACACATACATACATTCTATTTTTAAAACATATATAAACAGTCTTTCTATCTTTAAAACTCATAAACATACTTTAAAATTAAATGATGGGTTGTACAAACCTTAATGGTATGAAAACACAATGCGGTTGGTCATTATAACTAGTGAACTGGCAAGGCAATAATAATTTTAATTTTTCATCATATTTTTTTAAAAATAATAATTTTAATTTTTCGTCATGTTTATTTAAAACTTATTTATTGTTGGTTCCTTAAATGACTAAAAATATATATAAAAAACACGTTTTATGTTACAAAAAAGTTTTGAATAGTTTCCGTATTTTATAAAGTGCCAACAAGCAAGGATGAGAGACAAATTGAATCCATGAAAACAAATTAAAACAAGGAGTTTTGAAAAGGAGAGAAACAATAGCAGCAAATAAATGTCATTTTCTTTCCCACAAAGTACATATTCATATCACTTGGATGCAACCCTCGCTTGGGTATGTTTGTATTGGCGTTGAGATTGCTTTTCATGTAAATTGAGATAAAACTCTTCTCATTACTTATCTCGTATACCGTAAATTACGATTGAAAAGCTACTTTTAAACATTCCAATCGCTATTTCAAACAAGTACTCTTGCTTCTTACCTTCTTGTTTTTACCATTCTTCATTGCTGCTTTCATCTTCTCCATGGCTGTTTTTGTGGCTGGGTTTATTTTCCAAGTTTACAAAGTGTCAAAAGTAAATTAGAAATTTAGTAGGAAAGGCAGATTAATAAATAAATATATTTTTAGAAACTTTTTAGAATATTCTTTGGAGAGCCACCGGTTTCCATTAAAGTGTATGTTTTTAAATTAGAAGGGAGGTATGTGTAATTAAAACAACACAAAAGGGTAATTAGAATATTTTACTCATTATTTTATTAATTAATGAAGAATTTAAGATTTTTATTCAAACTTATTTAGTAATCTTTCAAATCTTATATTAAATCAGTCAAGCTAAGCGTATATTTATTTCTCTATTTTCAATTATTCAGCTTTCATTTAGTTCACCTATATTTTAAATTAGCAGTTAAAAATTTTATGTTATAATTTCCTTTCAAAATGTTAAAGAAACTTTAAGTCAAAAATAAAAATGAAACATTTGTCACATTAAGAATTAATAATTGGACCGGACCGGAGGGTTCAAGCTGGAAACCGATGAATGATTTAACCAATTAACTATTTTTTATTTAAAAAATAATTTAATTCGGTTTCTTAAATTTTCTTCAGAATTTTATATTAATAACCTTGAAATCTTCACTTTCTCACTAGTTTAGCCTGGGTTAGCTCTGCTTTGACTCCGACCTGACTCACTAACTCTTGACCCAGTACCCGACTGGTTCAGTGTCCGGTTCGAGTTTAATAACCTTGTTTTTTAGATGAAAAAATGAATTATTTTCAAATTTTAAGAACTGAAACTTTAAAATGATCATATTAAAAAAAATTAAAATTAAAATATTTTTGTTAGCATTTAAATTTGTTGAATCAACATTTTTCGTTAAATGAAACTAAAGTCTTTAAAATTAAGGCACTATGTAACATCCTAAATTTTATTCACCAAGAATATATTATAATTATTTTATATATTCAATGAAATGGTGAATATTTAAGACCAAAGGAATTAAATATTGAAAATTGAAAGTGGAATAATGGTTTCAGTGAAATCGCCTGCGAGACAGTGAGGTTGTCATATAGTTTTGGAAGACCAAATGATAAGCAAAAATTATGAAATTTTACATGGTGAAAGTAGACATTCTAAGCTTAATTTTATAGGTATTATAAGCCATTTTGACTTGTCGATTGAGAGTTATGAATTTTTGAAGTTTGCCCAGTGAAATTGACTAATTTCTCGAGCAGCGGTCAAAGATTGAAAATCTGGGAATGATATGATCCTAGCTAGTAAAATTCCATATTTTTTCTTGAAACTAGACTCAATAAGGGTTCCATAGGCTTTGAAATCGCTTCGAAATGATGTCTACAAAATTAGTTATGATTTTTCAAAGTTAAGATAGAAAATCTGCCAAAATTGGCATTATTCCAAAAGTTGAAAATAAAAAGTGTTAGAAATTGATTAATGGAATTAAAATGCCAAGTGTCATGATCATATGAGGAGGGGATTAAATTATAATGGATTTGTATGAGCACATGTCAAATTGCATTAAAAAAATGCTACATGGACAAATAATGATGAAATGGTATGCTACCTTAAGTGCAAGAATTGGTCTAGTTGGAAGAGTAATGGTTTAGTTGGAGCATGAGAAGGGGGAGCACGTTTTTTTTAAAAGCTAACCAAGGGAGAAGGCTAGTTCAATGTTATGGAGAGTCAAAGGGAGCAATTATGGAGGGAAGTATGGTGAAATGCATAATGAGAATAGCTTGAGTGAAGGAATGAAAGAACTTGAGTGCTTGGAGGAGTGCAAACTTGGACTTAGTAGAAAGAGAACTTATTTGTTTTGTAAGAGGAGAGGAGGGACGGTTTTCTTGCCTAATCAAGAGAGGAAAATGTTGTCCAAATGTTAAAGGGAACTAAAGGAGTAATCATGAGTAAATAGGAAGGAGGCATGGGTGGATGTAAGGTTGTGACAAGTGTCACATTATGGCTCATTGATGAGATCAATGGTGTATAATTAAGGGAGGAAGTTTATGAAGCATTTTTCTTCTCTTCCCTTCATACACTTCACGCATAACACAAGAGAAGGAGAGAGAGAAAGTGCCTTGGAGAAACTTTGAAGACTTGGAGAGAAGGAGGAAAAGAAAAATCAAGGTAGGTTTGTGATTTCTTAAGATTTCCTTCTAAACTAGTATAAGCTTCTTCTCTAATCTCTATTCTTCTATGAAATCCATGGTTTAGCAAGCTCATCTTGAGCCCAAGGAGAGAGGGAGGAGGGCGTTTAGAGATTAAGAGGAAAGGAACTTAAGAGGTAACTTCACCAATCCTAAAACGATGATAGTATGTGATTGTTGTTTTATTTTGTGATTTTTGGGATGAGTTGTAAAATTAGAAAAGCCATAACCCTAAGGGTTTATGCTGCCCAAAATCCTTTAAATCATGATTATAAAGTATTTAAATGAGTTAACCAAAGATTAGAAGTGGAAAAGTACAAGTTTTGGAAGCTAAAACATAAAGCTCCATTTTTTCTATTTTTCTTCATATTTTCGGCCAGGACCAGAACTGGTACTAGGATTTGGATTTTCATGAAATAAATGGTTCCATTGTACTCAGTGGGCAAAAATAGGTGGGGTTACAGTTGGGCACTTTTTCGGTAGAGGCCGAAAAAGCATAATTACGAAAACACCATTGAAATCCCTAAATAGGGGTTGTCAAGGGTATTTTCATAATTTGACACTGAATTTGGTGATTGCGAGCCCGGAAATGGATTCATTGGGCGAAAATAAGTCAGAATAGCTTTGGTCAAAATTTTGGGAAAATGTGCTATCGGGCCAGGGTCCTGGGGGCATTTTGGTAAATTTTCACCATAGACTAATATAACCACAAGAAATACTATGGAAGAGTCTAAAATGATACTTGGATAGGTTATGACTTATTTCTGGTACATTGAATATTTTAGGACCGATTTGAAAGCCGGAACGACACGCGTTACGAGACACGCCGGAAAAAGGGATTATAAAGCTTTGAGGTAGGGACATTATCCTTCATAAACTATGCCATAAGTTATATGATTATGTGGATGCCATTGTTTTGTAAATACACTTTATTAATCAACATGATTTGCCTAGAGAGAGGCAGTTAGTGCCAGAGATGCACTTACATTGGGAGTTGGCAGCAGTCCAACCGGTGTAGATTGTGGGGCTGAGCTCTACTTATGCATACATGATGTGATGTGTTTATATTGTTCATTAATTTGTGCATACCTTGGCGCATGTCATATTTACTTTTCGCATTATCTATAAACGATATTATGTCTCTACAGGGATTCTTCGGAATCTCACTTTTTTTTTAAACAAATACCTCAGCGAGTACCAGTGGGGTAAAGGGAAAAGACATAGACGCCGGAAAGTGAACGGCATGTGTCTTGAGGTGAGAATAAGATCGTGGTCATAATTAGTCTATTTTGTAATATTTTGGTGAAATTTGTAAATATTAAAACTTCCGTTGTATTTTTTATATTTCGTCTACAAACGATATCGGGATTGTAAATGAATATGTTTATCAGTATAATTATACTTTTTTGTATGCCCATGAAATTCTGTCTTTATTACTCTTTGAATATCGAAATGGAAATGGGTGTTGACACACTAAAAAAATAATTTATAAAATTAAGGGGATAAATTGAAACTTGATGTAAAACCACCTAAAGTATATTTTAGCCCTATTATATAAATTTACCTAATTCAATTAGATCAAGAAAGTAGTTAAATTAATTAATATGTCATATATTTTCTAAAACACCCTAATCATCTTTTTTAATTCCCTCCTTCACTTTCTTCCTTAATTATGGTTAAAAAAGCATCAATAGAGGTAAATTAGGAAAAGATTTATAAATATTAAAATTATGTCTTATATTTAAAATCAGAATTAACTCTCCAAATATGTCTTATATTAAGGACCGGAGGGAGTATTAATTATTATTATCAAATCATGATGCAATTATAAGGATGATATTTGGATTATCTTTCTGATATCTGGATAAGAAGCAAACTAAAACTAATTTGATGATCTAAGATTGTGCTTGGTGTTGGATAGTGAAGGAATTAAAATTTGAAAAATGCATTTCTTAAGTGATTTTCAACTAAATATTATAAGCCCATATTATATTTAAACTAAGTATTATATAAGCTTTGTTCAGTCCCTAACGGAGTGGAGCTTTAATTTGATTCAGAAAATTAGTCAGTGTAAAGCGTTAGTGCATGTATGTTTAGGCACACTATTGGAAGGTTTTGTTAGAAAATATTGAAATGATGTGAGATCAATGTCCATATCCATTTTATTTTAAAAATACTGAATCTTTTTTTTTTTTTTGAGTACAAAAATTTTAATAAATGTTATTCGACGTTTTGAAAGAGGGAGAGGTAATTTTCTTATTACTTGCTTTTATCTCTTTTGCTGGTTTATCTATTAGATATCTTCTTATACTTTGCAGACATATGCACGTGGAAGTCATGCACGAATATATGAAAATATTATTGCTCAAGATTTTATACCAATTTCTGTCTTACATAGTTTTAGGATGAGAAGCTCTATTTTTGTGCTTTTACATGTATCTTTGAGCATTTTCGTGTAATCCTTTGTGAAGAAGAAATAGACAACTTGTAAAGTTCTCGATTGAAGGCCAATCTGCAATTAGGAGGAACTAGTTCAAGTCTTTAAGGTATGTCTATATACATATATATTTTCAATAGATATTGTCAAAGTACGACAAAGGACCAACTAATTCGCATGACAATTTCAAAGATCATGACATGTTCGATATGTGTGTGTTTGCAGTGTTATAATAGCTGCCCGTCCTGAATTAGAGCTTGTGGATGATGAAAAGCAATTAATATGCATGAAGTATCCTTGGATGAGGGGATAGATCCAAAGATTTCACTTGGCATTTTATAATTAATTTCTACATTCTGATGGTTCCAATTAATACATTTGATTATTTATTTTTCTCAACCTTTTATACATAAGATGTATTCAAATTAGATTTCCAATTACTATATGTGATAGTTCAATGCTTTGTTGGCACTATAAAAGTTGAAGTGCTAAAGTTTATTATTATTATTTTTTCTAGGCATATGTATTTTCTTAAATTTTCTTGATAACTTTAGTCTTTTACGATCATTATATATGCCAAGTTTCATGATTTTTTAAGATCAACAAAGTATATTTTTGACAATTTTTTTAACAAGTATTTCGTCCAAAAATATTCAATCAAAGGAAAAAAAACATAATACATAGACTGGGTTGGGTTGGGCAAACAAAACCTTGTTCATGGCTTAGCCCAGGATACCTGATAAAATCAGACTACTGGATTTGATGAAGTCCCTAGATCGATGTAATTGACTTTTATAAAAATGCAATCTAAAGGCAATTAAGTGAGTTAGTGTGGTAATGGTAAAATATGAGTGTGTGTGTGTGTGTGTGTAAAGCTTTTACATCACTCTATCTCATGGTACATGTAAACCAAAATTTTGAAATCAGTGAATTTTGTTTTATTGAACAAGAAGAAAACTACAATATTGAAGAAAAACTGCTTTGTTTCATATGCATCTCCATACTAAATCTAGTATGTTGAAACAATAATTGAAACAATTCATTGGGTAAAGTTGGCATCGCACTTTATGACAGCTTTGATCATAGCCTCTCCCCCAGTATGAGATATCAATCTCCCATTATTCCTCTCCATTTTTTCTCTTTTATATATGTCAATTTATCTTGCAGGTTTATCTATACAACTTATTTATTCCCATTATCCTACACACCTTTTCTTTCATATCATCTGAGGTGTTTTTTAAGAAGAAGATGACAGATTTTGATATATTGAATTTACTACTATAAATTTGTTTATATTTAACTGTTTTTTTTACCGATATTTAACTATTTTTAACTGTTAAATATCCGAGTATCAAATATTTATATATAACGGTTTTTAATAGTTAAATATTGGGCACTATATTTTACTATTTTTCAAATACAACTATTATGTATAGGACACTATATTTAACAGTTGTAAAACAATGACTGTTTTACTTCAAGGTTATAAGCAGTCTATATTTAATGATTTTTAAATAACAACCATAATATATTATATATAATACTTAATGGTTAAAAGGATGAACAGTAAGGTATTGGTTACGAGAGGAAGGGGTTTATTTGACGGTTATTTGGAAAAACCATTATATATGTGTAATATTTTATGATTATTGGTGAATAACCATTAAGTATGTGTCACAATTTTTTTAAAAAATTTGGGGGCTTACTTTCAATAAGCTCCCATATGCATATTACATACATATAAAACTGATTACAAATCCAACAGAAACCAATTACAGAAGCCATTTAAACATACCCATTCCGTGCAATCATAAAAAGTACATATATAAAACTGTATATTACAGAAACCAAAAGCTAATCCAAATTACCAACCATCAAAAGCAAATTAATTAGAGCAAAAAGAGAAAACAAAACAGAAACCAAAAGCAAAAACCAAAATTGTCATAGCCATCTCTATAGCTTCATTGACGATTAAAAATATTACTCTATAGCTAACTTATATTCTCATCCATTGACAATAAACTGTCATAGCCAATTCTTTTATGACTTCTTCAATTTGTCAGGAAAAATATTTCTCAGAATAACTATCCTCAAAGTACTGCACGCAAAAACAAAGTATGGTTAGTGAATATATATATAAATTTTTTTTTAATTTAACTTGAACACATAATATATGCATATATAAACACACCTTAGTGTCAACTGAGCCGGGATTGTGGGTGACTATGTCTTTCATGAACTTTAAGACATAGTACCCACAATAAGAGCTCTAATCTGGTTGCTGCGGACATTATAAACAAACAGATGAAATGTACCAATCAGTCTAACACAAAATGATAAGTGTTGGTGAATTACCACTGCTCTCTTCCATATATAAGCTGATGCAATGCCTTTGCCTTTTGTAAACAACTCTGACAAGATATATTACAATAAGAAATTAAAGCACCAAATTCATAATAAACTTTGAATAAAAGTATTAAATTTAAATTCATCAACTTACTTATTTAAAACCTAGACCATCTATGGTCGATTTTCCGCATCCCCATGAACCGAATCAAGATCCTTTACTTGAACGGATTTATCAAGATGAGCATCCAATGACTCTTAAGTACATTAAAAATAATTAGAACAAAGCTAAGGAAAAAAAACATAAGAAGCATCTAATATAATGAAGTAGTATATTTATCCCTGGTAGCACGACACTAACAAAAAATTGTACTTCTTCTTTAGTAACCTTTTAATCACCAAATATGCCAGTTTCCTCGCTTTTCTCTCCACAAAACTTGGCTTATTATTGCCTTCGTCCAACATTCCTGAATAGTGGGAGTTGAGGAACAGGAACATGTCCTATAGGCCATTCTGGGCTACATGCTTCTTGTGAAGGTACCTTACATACAAAAACAAGCAAATTAATATATATAAATGCTATGAGTAGCTAAGTATTCTTTCATAGTAGAAGATATATCGGATATAAACGTTACAAGCACTTGAACTAGTCTTATCTCCAGTGACAGTTTCTTTAACTAACACCCAATTGATGGTGTCAAACACGCCTTGTTCCTTGTAGATATCTTACTCAAAAGGGGACTTGTTTGATGTAGTAGTCTTGCTCAGGGTTTGTTTCAACGACTACGCTATCGTGTGCCTCAAGAGCCATTCAGAATTTATTGGAAACTGGCGCAACCAGCAGCCGAGGCATAGGCATAGACACAGGCTCATCCGTCTTCTCTAGCACACAAAACACCGAACCATGGCCAGATTGAGCTCCCAAATTTCTCTTTCTGCTCTACTACTAAACAAGTTGAGAAGTTTCCTTGAACAAGCATAAATAATAATTTATTCAAATAGTATCTAAGTCATTCTCCACCTTCAAAATATTATGCAAACACAGTTGAATGAGCCTTTTTTTAGAGCATTTCATCAAACACCTTAAAGGCACACAAAATTAATTCATAGTAGTCCATTTCATCAAAAATTTTGCCCAATTAATACATGTCTCGGTAAATCAAAATAAACCACACTTATATCTCATATTTCATTAACAACTAGACCATTTAACTCCTAAATTCAAACAGGCCCACTGTATAACTCTACAAATTTTTCCAGCTTCAAGAACATTGTTTTAACCATTATGTTTAGTCTTGAAGCATGCTTTAATAATCCAGGACATTTATCTAAAATGTGAAAATATAAGCAATGAGTTCCTTATCAATTTTCAGAATTAAAATTCAAACCCATAAAACTTAAATTCATCAAAACATAGCTCTTCCTTCTAAGCATTTTGGAAAGCTTAATTTCATCAAAACCATAACACTTCCTTTGGAAACCTTGATTGTCCAAAACGTGGGATAGCAACAAAAGCAAACCACAAGAGATAGCAACTTTACTCAAATCATACAAACTAAATATCACAGAACTGAAAAATGAGATGAACTATTCCTTCTCAAGCATTTCCTACTTGTTGTCTGATTTATATCACAAGAGATAGCAACAAAAGCGTAGAGCATCAATTTCGTATTATTAACCCCAGTTAAGGGTAGACATTTCTCACCTTTATGAGAAAAGACGCTAAACTTGTAGAGCTTCAAATAAAACCGAACCTAGAACCCATAACAAACCAAAAATGACTTTAGAGACAGCCACAAACACGGGAAGGTGGAGAATCACGATTTTGGTAGCAATAAAAAGGGAAATAACGGTGGGGACGCTGGAAAAGAGTGGTCGAAACAGTTCGACGAGCGCGCAGAAAAATAGTGAGAATTTTGAAATCGCGAGAATTGGGTTCAGAGAGGGATTTTAAAGCCATATATTTGATGGTTTATTTTGAAAAACCGTTAAATATATTTGAAGGTTTATTTTAAAAAACTGTTAAATATATAAGTTTCACGGTGTTCTAATAAACAAGTGTCATATATTGATAGAATATATATAACGGTTTTTTAGATACAACTATTAAGTAAATGATGTGTTTTTTTTTTTCAAAAAACAAACTTATATATCACGGTGGCCATAAAAAACCCTCAAATATTGGCTTATATACTTAATGGTTTTTTAAGAAACCAGTATACATTTCTTCCCCATAATTCCATCTATTTATACTTAACGGTTTCGTGAAAACTATTAAATATGGAGCTTGAAATATACGCAATTATGTGGTAGTGCTTATTAACTTGATGCTACATAGTACTCCTCAAAGTCAATGCCAACCTTCTGCAACTACTTTCCTTAGCATTCATAAAGAATAGGACCTCATCATTAATGGGGTTTGGTTTAGTGAAAGAGGTTAATCTTTCACAAAGTGGCAAACTAAAATTTGAATACCATATGCTTGAAAAAATTATCTTTAATATAAGAATTATTTAAACATTTATATTTACCAAAAAAAAGTTTTATAACAAAAAAATAATTCTAATGCACATTGTTTTCAACCTAATGTGTCATAAAATTTATTAATTTTAATTATATCGTAAATCTTATAATTTTAATTTCTTACCATATTTTTTAAACTTATTTATTTTTATGTTATAAAATAATTCAAAATTCTTTTCACAAGTTATGATTAGTTTCCATATTTTATAGAGTGCCAACAAGCATGAGGGACAAACTGAACCTTGTATCCATCGAAACAAGTTGAGACAAGAAGTTTTGAAAACGAGAGAAACAAAATTGGTGAATAAATGCCCTTTTCTTACACACACTACGTCAAGGTTATTAAACTCGAACTGACTTTTGAACTGGTTGAGGTGGTGGATTAAGGGTTAGTGGATCAAATTAAAGTCAAATTGAAATTAATCCAGGGTTAGACTGATGAGAAAGTGAAGATTCTAGGTTATTAATATGTAATTTTGAATAAAATAAAAGAAAAAACTGAATTAATTTTTGTTAAAAGAAGACTGACTTGGGTTGGGCGTTCACACAAACTAGGTAGGTGACCGGTTTGCAAGTTCCGGCTCGAACCGGCCGTGTAATACCCCGAAATTTGGAATTTGAGGCTTAGGAATAAGCCTAAATTAAGTGGACTGTTAAGCCCCAATATAGCAAGAGCCCAAATTTATCCCCTAATGATTCTTATATCTTTGGGGTATTAAGAAAGTAAAATGGTGAACTTTAGAGAATATAATTATGTTTTCGGTGAAATCGTCTATGAGGTAGTAAGCTTGTCATGTGATTTTTAATGATCAAATGATGAATAAAAATTATGAAATATTACAGAATGAAAGTAGACATCCTAAGATTTAATTTGATAGGTCATATGACTCAATTAGAGCTATATACAAAAAAATATGAATTTTTGAAGTCAGTACAGAAAAACTGAAAAGTTTTTGGAACAGCATGCAAAGTTTGAAATTCTGAGAATTTTGTGCTTCTAGATAGCAAAAGACTATATTTTTCCTTAAAACTAGACTCAATAATGGTTCCATAGCCTTTAGAATCACTTCAATTCTATTTTTCTAGAATTATTTATGATTTTTCAAGTTTGGGCAGAAATTTGCCAGAGTTTTGTAAAAATCTGAAATTGAGAAAATGAATTGATTAAATTGATATATATATTATAAATCAGCTCCTCCTTCCTCCAAGCCTCATTTCTGACGCCATTTCAGATGTGAAGAGAGAGGAAGATAAAAATTGTAGAGAGAGAAAAGGAGGAGGAAAAACTTACTAAAGTAAGTGATTTCTTCAATAAATCGGTTCCTAATGCGTATAACTCCGTTCCTAAGTTATTCTTCTATGTATTTAAAGTTTGGGAGCTCAATTTTCATTGTGAACAAGGGTAGGGTTCAGCCATTTTGAGAAAAGCTAGAGGGAGCTTGAGGTAACTTCCAAACCTTTGTGTATTGACTATTCTGGCTGCTGTGGACAATTTAATAGATGAAATTTTGCCGGATTGTCATTGGTTTTAATTTTTGGAAATGGGTTGGCCTAGAGGTTATGCTGCCCAAATTGATACCAAATGGTAGTTGTAACATAATGGAATAGTCAATAAAGTGGTTAGGAGTAGAAATGAACGTGTTTACGGAGCCGAAACTGAAAACCCCCGATTTTCCCCAGAAAACCCATATAATTTGGCCGGTGCTGTAAATGGGTTTTAGAATTGGATTTTCAATGATTTGATGGTTCCATTGAGTTCAGGAGAAAAAATTAGGTGGGGTTACAATTGGTCACTTTTTCGGAAAAGGCTGAAAAAGCATAATTACGAAAACGCCCTTGAAACCCTTAAAGTGGGTTGTCAAGGGTAAATTTGTAATTTGACATTGAATTTGATAATTCTGAGTCCAGAAATGGATTCTTTGGGTGAAAATTTGCCAAGATAGCCCAAGTTAGAATTTTAAAAAAAGTACAGCCGGGCCGAGTCCTCGGGGGCATTTTAGTAATTTTTCAATATAAATTCATATAACCCCCAGAAACACTATGAAAGTGTCTAAATGATACATTTGGAATTGTAGGACCAAGTTGAGAGCCCGAGTTGCTGGCACGCAAATTGAGGAGAAAGAATGGAGGTAGGGAACTTATCTCTCCTACATACATATGATATTTGTGTTAGTGTGTTGATGCATATTATTGCTTTGCTTGATTATGTGAAACATGTATGAATGATTTGAAATTATGTTTCAATTTATACTATGACCATAAGTATATTGTTCGAAGCATTAATCTTACAAATTTGTCATTGTGTGAGTATGAGTTATATGATGCAAGCATGTCATGCATTAAACATTTATCGTACATGCATATTGGTATTATTTTTCTACTGAGATTCTCTTGAATCTCACTCTCCTCTACCAACAATTTAGACATGTGAGTACGGAAGTTATGCTAAAATAAGAGAAGAGAACTACACGAGAGGATTGTTGTGGTAGAACGAAGACGAGAAGATGTCTCCGTTTCATTGGGACGGGTTGGACACCAAGTAGCCTCACGCGGTTACATAATTTGTAAGTGTTATCTACAATCCCTGAAGGGAATTTCGTTAATCATGCACTTTTTATCAGTATTTTCATGCTATTCCTGTGTTGCTCACCAAATCGCATATCGTTTTCCGCGAATACTCTGAAAAAAAAAGTTAAAACAAGGTAAGGGCGTGACAGGCCGATCCGATCCATATTTAATAACCCTGCACTACATGTTCATATAATCCAAATTGTGTTGGATATGCCAAATATTATATTTCCTAATTATTTATTAAGAAGGGAAAATATTTCTATTATAATATTTTATAACATATATTGTGTTGGATATGCTAAATATTGTATTTCTAATACATATTTTTCAAACTTCTTAAAATCATTACTACAAAATATAGATTTTACTACCCCAAAGGACGTCCCTTTTTAAAAACGAGAAGCAAAAAACATAGACGATGGTATTTTTGTAATTCTGGGTGGAAATTAGGTAGTTTTAGGCATCCTAAATGCAAATTGAAACGCCTAAAAGTACCCTTTAGATGTCTCGTTTTGAATTTAGGACATCTAAAATAATCTAAAATGTAGACATTTTAAACATCCCTTTTTAAAATATGGATATCTAAAGTTTCACCTTTGGACGTCCATTTATTTACGGACGTTTTTTTTTTTATTATATCGTTGACTAAAACATACCCTTGTTTTTAAACATTAAAGGGTTTAAAAAAAGGACGTCTAAAACATTTTTTTTGTAGTAGTGAATTTATCAAGAAGGGAAAAATTGTTGGTTATGCCAAATATTGTGTTTAGTGGCGTTTGAACGGAAAAATAAAACGCTTTATAAGCTTCTTACCTTTACCTTTTTGTTTTTATGATTCTTCATCGTTGCTTTTGTCCTCTCCATGTTCATCACAGCTGGGGTTTTTTTTTTCTAAGTTTACATAGGGTCAAAAATAAATTAGGGATTTAGTATAATGGGTAAATTAGTAAATAAAATTTTTAAATATGAATTTTAAATGAAAATTTATTTTTATAAAAATTTTAGAATATTGTCAATAGAGTAATGATTTAGATTTAAGTGTATGTTTTTAAATTAGAGAAGAGTTTGATATGAGTAATTAATGCAAAATAAAAAGGTGATTAGAATATTTTACTCATTAATTTATTAGTTTATGAAGATTTTAATATTGTTTTATTCAAATTTATTTAGTAATGTTTCAAAGCATATATTAAATAAGTCAAATTAAGCATATATTTACCTCTGTAATTGATGTTTAATTATTCAGCTTTCAAGTGGGTGTGTTTCAGTAACGTGCGCCTATAATTAATAATGTCATTTCTACAATTTCCTTCATAAGATGTGTGGCATACAATTTTTACTATACTTCAATTTTATGTGTATTGATTTAGATTTTTTTTTTTTTGAAATTTAAATTTTAAAGTTATAAGTAGATATATAATGGACAAGAATTCATTTAAGTAAATATTACTTTTTTTTTTTTTGGTATATGTAGCTTAAACAATTCTGCCGCGCACACACCTTTAATTTATTACAATGACAACAAAGAAAAATGATAAAATATATAAACCCCTCCTAAATTAGACCTTATGAATGAAACTGATCAAATAATGCATGAATTTTCATCGGATGGGGAGATAGGTCCGGAGATTTATTTCTATTGGTACTATTTGAGTTTTGTGATTGATTTCCACATCTTGATGGTTCCAATTGTTATATGTGATTTTCCATTTTTGTCACTTTATTTATTTATTTATTAAGTGTATTCAAGCTGAATTCCTGGAGAACCAAAAGCATTCTGAAGTGATGAAGAAAATAATATTGTACAAGGCGTACAATTAGATACTAAATATGGGTACCACTTTTAAAAGGTTTATTTTCTTGATAATTTTAGTTTTTACCACTGTTATATTTGCAAAGTTTCCTGATTTTGCATGATGAACAAAGTCTACCAAAGACAATTTGACAAGTGTTTCATCCAAACATATTCACTGATCCACTCGCTCGAAACAAATAAATCGTGCATGATAAATTAAGTCTACTATAAAAATATTTTTGACAATTTTTTTACACGTGTTTCGTCCAACAATATTCAACCAATATTCACACGGAAACACGAAAAAAAAGGGATTTTCTTAATATAATACATATACTAGGCTGGGTTGGGTTGGGTTGGGCAAACAAACCTTGTTCATGGCTTGGCTCCATCCAACGTACACCAGTCTGTTTTTTTTGTCCTTTTTTTTTTTACCTTAAATGCACCAGTCTAACATGCATGTAATTAACTTTTATAAAAATGCAATCAAAACGCAATTAAGTGGTAACGGTAAAATATATATAAAAAACAGTTTTTACATTAATTTATCTCATTATACATATAAACTAAACGGGCCCTAATTTTGAAATCAATGAATTTTTTTTTTTAATTTTATAAAAAGAAAACTACAATATTGAAGAAAAACTGCTTTGCTCCATTTGTGCTTACAAGTCACAACTAAATCAGGTACTCTGACGGGAAAAAAAAAATCATATTGAAGATGGCTTTGTGGTCTCACAAGCAAATCTTCAACCCTTGGTTGTGTAGAGGATCACAAAATGTCAAAGTTGGCGAACTATTTCTCAAAAAATTGGCAATTCTGCGGATATAGATCTTCTCCTCATCATTTCTCTCATTTTCTTCTCCCCATTCCTTCTCTACCCCTCTTCTTGGATTGAAAGAAAAATTGGGAGGAATGAAAATGAGAGGAAAAAAATGAAGAGAAGAGAAAACTAGAAAGAAACTATCATCACCCATTCTGCTTGGATGGATGAGAGATAATGTGGAGAAAAGAAAATGAGTGAATTTTAGAATGACAAAAATACCCTTATCATGAACAATTAGTAAAGAGATCAAATAATTCAGCAAAGGAAATTATTTTTCTAAGTAAAAAATATAAGAAAAGTAGATAAATTTTTTCAATTAAGTAACGATTTTTTTCACCAAAAGTAGATTACTAATTTAAATCATCAAAATTCAAACGTCCCAATAGCATTTTTTGTTAAAAAAAAATAAAGGAAAAAGCCATCGTCTTCTTCCTGATGCTTCTGTACCTTCCACCAGATCCACATCTCACTGTGAAACCTAGCAATGACAGTGAGATTGTCAATCACAACCAAATTTCCAAAACAAAAAAAATACTAACCTGTAGGGCTCTATCTTTACCGCTACCGCCCCAAACAAAACAATATTTTTTGGGGAAAAAAATCCAACAGAGAGATTAGCTTGGTGTTAGAGGTGTTCAAATCCCGGGACGGGACTGGGATCACCCATTCCTGATTCTCGTCCCGGGTGGTAGCCGGGAATGGGAATTCATTTCCAGTCCTGGGAAATTTCCGGTATAACCGGGATCGAGAATTTCTGGTTTCAATAATATAATTATATTAGTTAAATTTTTTATAATTTAGTGTTTGAAGTGATTATTTAACAACTAATAAGGTCATAAAAATCATAAAAATTGAGCTAGAATTGAAGAATAATATATTATTATTATTATAATCACATTCATCATTTTTGTTATTATCTTTATATATTATATAGTTAGGATTAGTATCACGATATATATGATTTAACTCTAATTAAATATGTGATATACTTTTTATCAAATGATAACTTAATTTATGGGGTAAAAACTATAAATATAAAAAAATAACTTATTTTTTAAAGAAAAAAAAACCGGGACTGGGAATTCCCGGATCACAAGGTGTGATCCCGGTCCCGGCCGGGATGGGAAATTCTCGGGATAAAATGTCCGGACCGGGCTGGGACAACTGGGACCGGGACACTTTGAACACCCCTACTTGGTGTGGTGACGGACGAGGAAGTCTGAAGAAGAGGGCATGGCTAGACGAACAGCAACATGCCCAGAGAAGACGGCCACGGCTAGACGAACGGCAACCACGAGAGGTCTTGACGAGCGACCACTGACTATTTTTCTTTGCGCCAGGGGCAGCCATGGAAAGCACATTTTCTTGTCAAAATCTCTCCATCTGCGGAGAGAACATTTGGAGAGAAAATGTAGCTTGGGGCCCACCCCATTTTTTCCCTCTACTTTTCTTCCTTCCACTTTTTCCCCCTCATCCAAGCAGAGTAAAACTTGATTCCCTCCTCATTTTACTCCCTAATTTTCTTTCCTCTCCCCTTTTCTCTTGATCCAAGCAAAGCGTACGTTTAGATTAAAAATTGAACGGTTGTGATTTTGTATCTTATAAAATTATCTTATTACATAAAAAAATAAAAATTAAATTTTTAAAATTTGATTTGGGTAGTTAACAAATGTAGCCTACTTGAAAATCCAATGATAAGAATATAATGAGGAGAAGAAAAGAAGAAAAAGAGATGAGGAGAGACCCAAAATCCAAAATTCTACAGGTACTGTATAACTAGGCAACCAGCAAGGGCATCAAATCAATTCTTGAATTGTCTTCCAAACTAAGGATGAATCTCCATGACAAAAATCCTGAGATTCTCATATGAACATGATGGTCCTAAAACCACCTTCTATGGTTTCATTACATGAAAGAGTGCACAATATATCCTCTGATGGGTATGTCTGTGTTAAGCAGAATCCAAAGTTTTTGCCTTAATTTCTACTAATACCAGTATGAAAATGTAAGGTGACAAGGGCTCACCTTTTCTCTACCACTAGGCAACTTTTCTCCCTGAGAGACACACATTAAGCCTCACTGTTGTAATGCATTTCATCACTAACTAAACTCACCCATTTCTCATTAAAGCCAAATTTGAGTATAAGTAGCTTCAACAAAGTCTCACTCCACTTTATCATAAGCCTTACGCGCATCCATCTTTATTGCAAACTCACTTTTAATATAATATTGCTCGTTTCCTTCTTCTCAAGTAATGGAAAACTTCATGAGATATTATTACATTATCATGAATAAATCTCCCTGCTACAAAAGCCCCTTGATTACTGGAAATACAAGAATCCAACCAAGGTTTTAATCTATTTGCCAACACCTTGGAGATCAACTTATAAGCAAAATCACGTAGATCTGACTTACATCTTCGGGTTTGTCTACCATCAGAGTCAAGGTGATATTTGTCTTATTCAAAATTTCAACGTTACCCATGCCTTCAAGAAAATCTTTAAACATTTGTCACATTGTAAGAATTTCGGGCTCATTTGGAATCCAATTGACTTATTAAATACGCATATGAAATTGGAGCACTGATGCGGACCCTATTGTGTTATACAGCAAATGCACCATAGATGGAAGAAGAAAGAGATAATAGTCTTTAGAGGAAGTGAATTGGCATAAATTTTATGTGTGTTATCCCATGTAACCCTTGAACCCTTATCCACTCCTATATATATATATATAGGGTTCCTCGTGCCTCTTCCTCAATTGATGTATCCTTTTTTTATGAGGGGATATATTCTATAAGCTTAATCATTCAAATTAGGATGATTGGAGAATATCACAAGAATCAACCCAAGCTTTTCTATTATTTGTACTTTGACCCAATATAATTGGACTTGGGCCCTAATTCATCGAGTGTGGACTAGGTATATTCTAAAACACATTTTTTCCTACACCGCATCCCATGATGATTGATAAATTTTCCTCTAGCTAAAACCTTCAGGCCCTTGCGCTTAACTCGCTCCTAGTTGAAAGATAGCTTCATACACTTCCTTTCTTCGCACTGGTGCAATTAACAATTCTTTTATGTTAATTCTGATTATGGCTTCAGCTTATTTTTGGATGAAATTTAGATTATAATTATTATACCTGATTTATTATTAATGATATTTTTGTAGTTGATTTTAACTTTTCATTCTAGCCTTATATACAAGCATTGAGTACCAGCTATTAAACATGGGATGCTCTTCTCGGGAATAGATCCAGTGGAGACGGGGCAGGGTCTATTGCTCAGAGGATTAGAGCATGTGGCTACAAACCATGGTATCGGGGGTTCGAATCCCTCCTCGCCCACAACCGATCAAAAAGGGAAGGACCTTTCACTCTGGTGGTAGGAAAATCATGATTGTGATAGCAGACCCAAAGCTATGGAACTTGGGTATGGGTATTTTGTCGAAATGGAATGGCTTTATCTTACTGTTTTCTTTTTATTTAAAAAAATCAAAAAAGATATGTGCATGTTAGAAAGAGCATTAATGGACCTGGACACCAAGTTATAATGCTTCTAATATTCTCTGGTAATTTAATTAGAGGAAGAGGCTTGCTTTGCCCCTCACGTGTGAAGTCTCAAATGGCTTATCCCAATTTTACTTGTTATTTTTGGTGTGTTGGTTGCGTTTGAGAACACTAAATTTCCTGAGGTAGGTGACCTTTTACTAAAAAGAATTGTCTTGCAGCTTTAGAGAGCCCTAGCTATCACAGTTTTCTTATAGTGTTATTTCAAGATCAAAATATTCAACTTGATTTGTTCTTGTATGTTTGATTATGTACCTTTTATGTGTAGCTCAATTAGTGTGGGTCAAAATTGCAAGATGTCTCACTTTGGCGCTCTGCTCTACGGTGAGTATTATTTCCTTGAAGTGCTAAAGTTTTTTTTTGGGGATAATTTTAGCCTTTATCATCATTATATTTGCTAAGTTTCCTGAACCGTCTTCATTTACATAATGTCCTTTATTGTTCGTATTCATTGTAATATCCTGAATTTTGGGATTGGAAACTTGGGAATAAGCCTGAATTAAGTAGATTGCTAAACCCCGGTTTAGAAGGTGTCCCAAATTTATTCCCTAATGTTTCTTATATTTTTGAGGTATTAAAAAAAATAAAATAGTGAATTAAATGTTTCTTATATCTTTGAGGTATTAAAAAGAATAAAATAGTGGATTAAAGAGTATGAGAAATTTGAATACAAAAATGGAATTTACTGAAATTGCAAGTGCTTGTCGTTTCATTGCTTCTAGTGAGACAATGTTGTTGTGCAATACATTTCGTTGAACAAATGATGTTCAAAAATTATGAAATTTTATAAGATGAAAGTAAGCATCATAAGCTTTAATTTGATAAGTCATATGAATCATTTAAAGCTATATACAAAAATTTATGAATTTATGAATTTAGCCGAGAAAAACTGAAAAATTTCTGGAGCAGCATTCAAAGAAATTAATTCTGGGAATTTTGTGTTTCTAATGGGCAAAAGTATATATTTTTTCTTGAAAATAGACTCAATAAGGGTTCTATAGCCTTTAGAATCACTTAGATACCAGGTCTACAAATTTAATTATGATTTTTTAAAAATAACACAGAAAATCTGCCAAAATTGTCATAAAATCCAAAAATGGGAAAATTGTGACACAAGTATACATGTGACTTGAGCAATGTTATGAAACCAATTTGAACCTAAAGGAAGGGTCCTTGGACGTCTTTTTCATGGGCCAAGAAGAGAAGAAGTTGTTGATATCAATTGGGCTTCATAACCCAACTTCATGTACATAAAGTTTATGTACACAAAGTTGGAATTTTGAAAATTAACTAAATAATTAAATATCATATAATATATATGATAAAAGCAACATCATCCTCTTCCTACAGCCCCTAAAACTGACGTGAAACAGTCCCCAAAGGGGAGAGAGAGAGAGAGAACTTGGCTTCTAGAGAAAAAAGGAGAAGAAATCTCTCAAAGTAGGTCTATTTCTTTGGTGAATTCGTACCTAACGTGTATACTCCTTCTCCTAAGCTTTTCTTCTATGTTATTTAGGGTATTTGAAGCCTAAATTTTGCTATTCAAGTTCATCCATAAGAAGGATAAGCCAAAGGAAGCAAAAGGTAACTTGCAAACTTTCGAATATTGATTGTTCTAGCTGCTGTGAATAGTTTAATCGGTGAAAATTCACTGGATTGTCTTTGTTTTTGAAAATGGAAAATGGGTTGTTGGAAGTGCTATGTTGCCAAAATTGGTACTAAATAGTAGTTCTAACCTAATTAAATAGATAATAAAGTGGTTAGGAGTAGAAAGGAACACATCTACGAAGTCGGAATCGAAAAACCCCATTTTCCCCGGAGATTTGTGCAATTCGGCTAGGGCTGGTACAAGGGCTTAGAGTTGGATTTTTAATGATTTGATGATTCCATTGATTTCAGGAGGGAACATTAGGTGGGGTTACAGTTAGTCACTTTTTCGGAAAAGCCCGAAAAAGCATAATTACGAAAACGCCCTTGAAACCCTGAAATAGGGGTTGCCAAGGGCAATTTTGTCATTTAGCAGTGAATTTGGTTATTCTGAGTCCGGAAATGGATTCTTTGGGCAAAAATATGTCAGAATAGCCCATGTTAAAATTTCAGAAAAAGTACAGCCAGTTGGATACAGCGGGGCCGGGCCGAGTACCCGGGGGCATTTTGGTAAATTTTCATAAGAGGCTCATATTAACACCAAAAACATTATGGAAGTGCCTAAATGGTACATTTGGAATTGTAGGACCGAGTGGAGAGCTAAGCTGCGACAAGCTTTACGAGGCATGTAATTCGAAATGGAAAAAAGGTTTAAGGTAGGGGACTTACCTTACTTGCATGTATTTAATATCTTTGCTTGTGTAGTAATGTATGTGATTGGTTTACTTGATTGTGTAGAGCATATTTGAATAAATGAAGCTCTATTTCTGTTTTCATTGTGGCCATAGTCTTGTTGCATGAAACATTGAGTATGCAGAAATGTCATTATGGGGCATACACCTAGTTAAAGCTAACATGTCATACACATAACATCTATCATGTATGCATTATAGTATCTATTTCCTACTGAGATTCTCCCGAATCTCAGCCTCCTCTACCAACAATTTAGATAGGTGAATACAGAAGGTACGCAAAGATTAGGGAAGAGAACTATACAAGAGGATTGCAATGGTAGAATGAATAAGGGGAGATGTCTCCATTTCTTGGCTACATTGATTGTATTATCATGTATAAACCCCTATGGGGAATTTCTGTAAGTATGCACATATTATCAGTATATTTATGTTATTCATGTGTTACCCACCGAACCACGTACATCATTTTTCGCAAATACTCTGAAAAAATGTGAAAATAAGATAAAGGCATAACTCCCATAACCACATTTACTTTGGTATTTTATTTTTCGGTTCTTGTTTTATGCTTCATGGTATTAATTAATTTTATCAGAGCATGGTGCAATTATAAGGATGATATTGGGATTATCTTCATGCTCTTTCTAGAAAGTAAATTGAAACCATATGATTTGATGATCTAGGCTTGAGCTTAGTGTTGGATTGTGAAGGAATTAAAATTTGAAATATATATTTTTTTAAGTGTTTTAACCATAAAAGCCAATACTAGGTTTGAAATAAATATTATAAACGTTCGAGTTCCTAGTGGTGCTCGATTTAGAAAACTAATCTGTGCATGTTTAGTCGTCATTTCTTAGTGTAGGCTTAAGTAGTAATTATAAGTGCCTTTGGAAGCCTCTGTTAGAAAATATTAATTGGAATGATGTTACATCAATGCCTATATTTATTTTAATTTGAAAATACTAAATCTTCTTTATGTTTGAACACAACAAATTTAATAAAAGATTAAGAAATATTATAAGTTTAGGAAAGATTATTTTATCTATGTTATAACATGTATCTACATTAAAATTAGGCAGATAACTTTCATATCATTACACAGGACGTGGATTGCATGTCCATGGAATATTAAAATTTTATAAAGGACTTTTTTTGTCTTTTTTTTTTCAAGATCCAAATATTCAACTTGATTTTTTTCCTTATACTTTTGAGCATGTACCTTTCAAGTGCCGCCTCTCAATAACTTGCCGCAGTAAAGTTTATATTGCATATCTAGTGAACCAGCTCATGTCTCATGAGATTGTTGCTCTAGAGTTGTTCACAGTTTTCCTGAGAAGCCTACTCACAAAAACATTGAATTAGTTGTTAGTTTTGTCACTGGTGGATTATAATTGCAAGATGTCTCGCCTATAACCCTTCAAGGCGAGCATGTAATTTGTAGAAGTGCTAAAGTTTATTTTTCTTTGATAAATTTAGCCTATACCATCCTTATATTTGCTAAGTTTTCTGATTTTGCATGATCAAAAAAGGCTACCAAGAAAACTTTGACAAGTGTTTCGTCCACCAATACTCAATGATCCACTGACTCAAAAATAAATAAACATGATCAACAAAGTCTACCAATAAAATTTTGACAATTGTTTTATCCAATAATATTCAATGACCTACCGACTCGAAACAAATAAATTGCACATGATCGACAAAGTCTAAAAAAACAATTTACAAGCTTTTTTTACAAGTGTTTCGTACAACAATATTCGATCAATATTCAAGGAAACAAAAGACTTTTTAATATATATATATATATATATATATATAATTCATATACTAGGCTGGCTTGGGCAAGTGAACTTGCTCATGGCTTTGTCCATTCCAATGTACCAGGCTAACATGGTAAAATCAGACTACTGGATTTTATTAACACACTAAACAGGAAATGCAATTAATAGTTATCCCAATTTCAATAATCAAGCTTTATATTTTAAAGCAGATTACCATATAAAAAAGCAGTCAAAACGCACTTAATTGAGTTAGTGTATTAATGGTGCCTTTACATTACTTTATCTCATGATACATATAAACCAAATGGCCATTAATTTTGAAATCAATCAAAACTTTTTTATTTAATAAAAAGAAAACTACAATATTGAAGAAAAACTGTTTTGCTCCATTTGCATCTCCATGCTTACAAGCCTAAACAGAATATATCCTCTGATGGGCATGGCTGTGTTTAGCAGAATCCAAGTTTGGCCTTCCCCAAATTCAACTAATCAAAGAACTTCTGTGGTCTCAGGTATATAAAACCAGCTAGTATATCCTTGTCTTTTCAAACACGAGCTCTCAGACGATGGTACATTTTCCTCATCATGCTTGAAGAATTCTGCGTTTCTGTTACAAAGTCTTGCTCATAATGAAGGTGATAAAGGTGTGATGATGTTGCCATCTGCTATTATTTTCAACACTAGTAAGATGAAGAAAAACAAAAAATCATTCCAGGTTCCACATTCTAATAATATGGCTTGCAAGTGGTAACAATATTAAATGTGTCATTAACCTTTTCAACTCAAAATTTTAAACAACTAACTGAAGAGCCATAAATACTTTCATTAAAATTCCTTATAACATGTAGCCTCATATAAGTCCTTTAGGTTTGATGAGTGGATACTGAAAATGTCCACCATGCCAAAGGACTTGTAGCTTAGTAGTATGAAAACTCTTTTATAAGTGGGAGATCACCGGTTTGATCTCACTTGTAAACTTGGGCCATGAATACCTACCCGTTTAATTCGAAAAAATGGAAGAAAATGTCAACTATACTTTTTCTTGGGATCAAGTTTGAATAGAGAATAAGTTCCACACTAATAGAATTGAGATGAAGGGGCAACATATAAGCAGAAAAAACCTAAAGACTTGCGTCATATGGTTTTGGTTCAAAAGAGAGGGTTAAATTCAATTTATATATTTCTTTCCAAAAATTCAACCAAGAAGAAGACCCCATGAAGCTCTTTTGAGACCAACACTCATGCTAAAACTTAACTTTTAATCAAGTTATGGGAAGACATTACTCTAGACTGCTTGGGCATAGAAGCCTTGAGACAGCATTTAGAACTACTTTGTTATATAATTGTAATATTTCATTATCATACTTTGACTCAAGATTAAGCCTATTCTTGAGAGGGAAAGATTAAAGTAGTATGTGATTTGTCATGTGTTCTGTTATAATCCCTAACAAAAATGCTATAAGCAAGAATTCACACGCCTCTTAAAGAAGAGCTTCTCTCAAAGTCCCTGGTTGCATGTAATAATATTGTGCCGGCGAGCACAATAATAAAGCCATAAATAAATATATTACAATTCCTAACATGTAGCCTCATATACAAGTCTTGTAGGTTTAATGAGTGTATGCAGAAATGTCCACCATATTGTCTTGAGATGAAGGATCAACATATAAAGATGGGCTAATGCACAAGGCTCCCATCAAATGAGATTTGAGGAGGAATAGGTGTACACAATCTTACCCGCTCAAATGAAGGGGCTATTTCTAGGATTTGAACCTGTGATTTTCAAGTCACATGATAGCAAACTTTACCGTTTTTGGTCAAAAAGACTTATGTCATATGATGGTTTTCGGTTAAAAGAGTGTTAAATTCAATTTATATCCAAAATTCAACCAAGAAGGCCCCCAATGAATGTCATCAGGGTCTGAAGCTCTTTTGAGCCCAACACTCATGCTAAAACTTTTCTTTTAATCAGGCAATTGGAAGACAACTCTAGACTGCTTGGTCATGGAGGCCTTGAGACAGCATTTAGAACTACTTTAACTCATGATTAAGCCTTTTTTTTTCAAGGGGGCAAGTTAAAGTATTATGTGATTGTCTTCTGCTCTGTTATAATCCCTAACAAAATGTCAAAAACAAAATTCACATACCTCTAAAAGAAAAGCTTCTCTCAAAGTCCCTGGTTGCATGTAATAATATCGTGCCAGAGAGCACAATAATAAAGCCACATATATCTGACACAATGGTCCCACCACTTTGACCATCCCAATCCTGTGAGAGCACAAGTGTGAAATGTGATAAGTCCCATTTTAACACACTCAAAAAACAACAGAATCTTCTCATGAAACCTAAAGATGCTATATACCTTAAACATAATTACACTGGCAAGGATGGTAAGTGTTGTAAACATAACATAATATATGGGAGATACAACTGCAGTGTTGAAGGTGTCAAGAGCCTGAAATGTTAAGAAACATGTTAAGGAATGTATTGATTCAAGTCCAAGTACTCACAAGAATATTTATAGCACTAATCTAAATTGAAGCATTGTTTTTTATGTCCATTGAATAAAAGAAAAAAATCGATTTGAGTAAAATAAGACAAAACCATCACAAAACATGATAGATCAATAAGAAGACACAAACTAATATAATAGAAGCACCCAAACATGGCAAATTATAAAGATACAGAACAACTATGCAGCAGCTGCTATATTTGGCTCTTGAAAAGCAGTTTTGTCAGGGTTTAAATTTAACAATAATTTGCATAAATTACGAGAATAACGTTACTGTGCTAAAACTAAGCTTCAGAAGAGAAAGAATATAGTTGGCCAAAAAAAAAAAGAAGAGAAAGAATATAATAGAATGAGGGCTTTGTTAAATGAACCAAATTGTAGAGCTAGGAAGTTCAGCAGAATCTCAGACTCAGTCATCTAGCTTCTCATCAATAGTGTAATTCCTATAAGACCAAGACCAAGCAGACTGTGAAATATATTGGTTTATTGTCTTCGGCATTCTTTCTCTTTCTCTTTCTCTTTTATATTTATATTTCTTCATCCTTCAATGGCATTGTAATCTAGTTTTGCCAAAGCCAGGGTCCTTTGCCGAAAAAAGAAAAAGGCCCTTCTCTATTATCACCAAAACACCAAGTAGAATCATAAAAAACACTTCACCTACCAGTCACACATCAAATGAGCAACCTAAAATCTCGGTATCTTTTCTCTGTTTGATTCCCAGAACAATCAGTATAATGTAGTTTCAAATAAACACACTTACAATTATCACTATCCACTAATTAAACCTCACATCAAGTTGTTATTATTATTATTAGGGTGTGCAAAACTACCCACAGGTCACATATTAAAGACAACGATTACATTGAAAACAAGGGCGATATTGGCCCAGAGAAAAAGGGGGCGGGGAAGAAAATAAGGACTATCAAGTATGTACTGCATTAAATTTAAACTAATGCTACTTTAGTAGTAATGCTTGGAAGTTTAGTGATTTTATGGAATGCTTTGGTAACAAATGTGATTTTTGGAAGCAACCCCTCCTGTTAAAAGCAATTAATTGTGCATATCATAACACTAATTGTTTTAGGATTCATTACTCAAGATAGAATGAAAAAGTGAAAGACCACTTTTCTCTGACACAATTGATCACGATGGAAAGAAATATTGACACCATTTCAAGCCTGATGATACTCAAATGTGGATTAGGTGGTAGCATAGAATATCATAGAGTTATATGAAAAAAGTTGGTCACAGGCTGAAACTACTGCAAATTGGACAATGGAAAGAAAACTAATTTTTTTTAGAAAATAAGTTTATAAAGATAATATTTGGATTGTCTTTCATCTCTTTATAAGAAGTAATTTCATCTCTTGGGGTTGGATAGTGAAGGGACTAACAGTTGGAATATGCATCTTTTAAGTGATTTCAACTAAATATTATTAGCCTGTATTAGATTTCAACTAAATATTAAAAGCTTTGTTGAGTACCTAGTGGTGCTTGATGTAGAAAACTAATCTGTGTAAAACCTCAGTGTATGTTTATGCACCATTGGGAGGTTCAGAAAATATAGGAATGAAGTTGCATCAATGCCCCTATTTATTTTACTTTAAAAATACTAAATATTTTTTTGTTTGAGTACAAAAAATTTGATAAAAGTTATTTGACATTTTGAATGGGTGAAAATACTTGCTTTTATTTTTTACTTTTATTTCTTCTGCTGATTTATCTGTTATGCATCTCTTGATGCTTTGCGTCCAAGGAAGGCATACACAAATATATACAAATAATGCTAAGACTCTTTTTTATACTTTTCATGAAATTTCTTAGGAAAGAAAAGTTGACAAATGTGTTCAGTGTTTATTAGAAAGATAGTTTTCTATTAGGAGGAGCCAACTTCAATTATGTGTGTACATATCTTCGATAAATGTCAATAAAGTTGGACAAAGATCAACTACAAAGTGACACTTTTGATATTTTTGGTTGTATTGTTATCGTCTATTCGTCCTAAATTAGGCCTCAAGTGACTCATGAGATCATTATTCTAGAGGTTCTCACAATCTGGCTGAAGAAGCCTACCAAAGTATTTTTGCTTGAACTGCTAACTTTAACTCATAGAGTTTATTTTTTATGATTACTTTAGTCCTTTGCCATCCTTATATATTTCAACTTTCCTCATTTTGCATGATGAACCAAGTCTACCAAGAAAATTTTAACAAGTGTTTTGTCCAACATTATTGAATGATCCACTGACTCAACAAATAAATTGCGCATAATCAATGAAGTTTTTTACAAGTGTTTCGTCAAACAATATTCATTCAATATTAACAAGAAAACAAAAAAGAGTTTTTTTTTAAAAGAAAAAAGAAAATAAGGCACACTAGGCTGATTTGGGCCAACAAGCCTTGTTCATGGCTAAGCCCAATCCAATGTGCCAGTCTAACATACATAGTAAAATAAGACTACTAGATAAGATGAACACCCTAGATGTAATTAACTTTTAACCCAATTTCAATATCAAGCTTTATAATTTATATTTTAAAGATTACCATATGAAAACGCAATCAAAACACACTTAAGTTCTCATTTTTCATAAGGAAGAGAATACAAGTTTGAATCCTGAAAAACGCATTTGTTAAAAGAACTAAGAATCCTTTGCTTTTAAACCTCGAGAGAGAAACCCTTAATTAAATAAAAAAAATGCACCTCCGCACTTAAAGTGAATTCACGTGGTAATGGTTGAAAAAAAGGCTTTTACATTACTGTATCTCGTAACACATATAAACCAAAAGGCCCTAATTCTTTAAATCAATGAATTTTTTATTCAACAAGAAGAAAACTACAGTTTTGAAGAAAAACTGCTTTGCTCCATTTGCATCTCCATGCTTACATGCCCCAACTAAATATAGTATTCTAACGGCCAAAAACAAAAGCTCACATTGATGATGGCTTTGTATTCTCACAAGCAAATCTCCAACCCTTGGCGGCGTAGAGGATCACACATTGTCAAAGTTGGCAAACTATTTCTTAGAAACTAACAGTTCTATGGATGTAGATCATCTCCTCATCTTTTTCTCTTCTTTTCTTCTCCACATTCCATCTCTACCTTTAGATTAAAAATTTAACGGTTGAGATTTGATATCTTATAAAATTACATCAAAAACAAAAACTAAATTGTTCAAATTTAATTTGGGCAGTTCACAAATGTAGAGAGCCTGAAAAAATGATGAATTTTTAAAATACCAAATCTTAACCATTCATTTTTTAATCCAATTATGTGAATAGGATGAGGAGAAAAAAAGGAGAAAAAGAGATAAGGAGAGGCTCCAAATCCGAAATTCTACAGGTATTGTGTAACTCGGCAACTCGCTAGGCATATGAAAGTTTTAGAAAGAAAACGAAAGAAAAACTGGAATGAAAGGGTAATGAAAAATATTTCTGAGGGCATGCTTTATTCATTCTGCAATTGGGTATTTAAATACATTAAATCATGATGATTAAAATTAAAAAAATCTGCCACTATCCCATTAAATCAACAACAAACTTGACCCACTACTAATATCCCACTAAATCAGAGAGTTATGTGGCTAAATGGCTAGAAATCAGGAAACTAACTTTGATTGAAATAAATTCAAATAAATTTATTTTAAAACAGCAAATAATTCCTAAAAATCAGCAATAAATTGTGCAACTGATGAGGCACATCTCAACACTCCTCCTTGCATCAGTAGCTGCACAGGCTTAGCTTCATCCTTAGTTCTTCAAACTTGTGTCTCAGTAAAGCTTTAGTAAAAATATCAGCTACTTGGTCAGAGGTTCTGCAATAAATCAGTGTCCCTTCACCACTTTGTTGAACTTCTCTGATGAAATACAACTTGATATTGAAATGATTCGTTTTGCCATGAAAAACTGGATTCTTGGATACTGCAATTGCTGCTTGATTGTCCACATAAATTGGTGTGCTTCCTTGCTGCATAAACTGTAAATCAATCAGCAGCTTTCTTAGTCAAAGAGAGTGCTTAACAGTTGCATTTGCTGCTATGAATTTAGCTTTTGCAGTTGATTGAGCCACCACTTCCTGCTTCTTTGAACTCCAAGAAAATACCCCAGAACCCAAAGTAAAACAATACCCAAAGGTGCTCTTCATATCATCTAAGGACCCTTCCCAATCTGAGTCAGAGTTGTCGTCTAATTTGAGCACTTGATTATGCTTATACTGAATACCATAATCAAGAGTTCCTTTAATATACTTTAGAACTCTCTTCGCAGCCTTGTAATGATCCATAGAAGCACAATGCAAAAATCTTGAAAGAACACTTACAGCATAGAGGATATCAGGTTTTGTTGCAATCAAATACATGAGACAGCCAACAAGACTTCTATAAATGCCCTCATCAGCCTTCTCTGCAGAGTCATTCTTACTCAACTTCTGCTTTTGATTCATTGGAGTAGCAATAGCCTTAGATCCCTCCATGTAAATCTATTCAGGATTTCTTTTGCATACTTTTTCTAATTAATAAATATTCCTTGTTGATCTTGTTTTATCTCCATGCCCAAGAAATAGGACAAAATTCCAATATCTGTCATTGTAATATCCCAAATTTTATATTCACCTAAAATATAATTTAATTAATTGAGAAATTTAATGAAATGGTGAATATTTAAGGCCAAAGGAATTAAATACTGAAAATTGAAAGTTGAATAGTGCTTTCAGTGAAATCGCCTATGAGGCAGTGAGTTTGTCATGTGGTTTTGGAAGACCAAATGATGAGTAAAAATTATGAAATTTTACAGGATGAAAGTAGATATCCTAAGCTTTAATTTGATAGGTCATATGAATTAATGGAAGCTATGTACAAAAAAGATATGAATTTCTGAAATTGGCCCAGAAAATCTGAAAAGTTTCTAGAGCAGCGGTCAAATATTGAAAATCTGGAAATAATATGATCCCATCTAGTAAAATTCCATATTTTTCCTTGAAACTAGACTCAATAAGGGTTCCATATCCTTTGGAATCACTCCAAAACAATATCTACAAAATTAGTTATGATTTTTCAAAGTTATGACAGAAAATCTGCTAGAATTGGCATTATTCCGAAAATTGAAAATAAAATGTGATAGAAATTGATTAATGGAATTAAAAAGTCAAGTGTCATGAAGAGAGTAATGATGACAATGGTAAGGTGTACATCACATGAAGTTATGGTGAAGTTCATGATGGTAAGCTAGGGTGAAGGAACGGGTGAACTTGATTGCTTGGTGGAGTAGGAAGTTGGATTTAGTTGGAAAAACACTTTGTTGGTTGGAGAAGGGAGGGAGCACGTCTTTTTAAGCTAACCAAGAGAATAAAATCTAGTCCAATTCCAATTGAAGTCAATGATGAAGGAGGTATGGCATAAAGTGGAGAGGTATGATGAAAGCATGGAGGGAGGTATGGCGCAAGACAAGTGTTGCCATCTCAACCTTAGATGAGATCAATGGTTTGGAATCAAGGGAGAATTTTTATGAAGCCTTTATCTTCCCTTCCCTTCATGCATTTTCATTCAACATATATAGAGAGAGAGAGAGAGAGAGTTTAGAGAAACTTTGAAGAGTTAGAGAGAAGAGAAAGAAGAAATCTTAAGGTAAAAGTTGAATCTTAAGCTTTTCTTGTAACATTTCCCTAGATCCTTTTCTAAACCTTGTTTCTTCATGAATCTATGATCTTGAAGACTCATTCTTAGCTCAAGGAGAAGAGGGAGAGGGTGCATATAGAGAGAAAAACCAAGAAGCCTAAGAGGTAACTACACCAAACTCAAATCTATACTTGTATGAAGTTGGTTTTGAAGTTTGTTGTTAGTTTGGTGATTTTTGGTTGATTTGAAAAATTGAAAAAGCTATAAACCTAAGGGGTTATGCTGCCCAAATTTCTTTGAAACATGGTTAAGAAGTGTTTAAATGAATTAATAAGGGATTAGAAGTGGAAAAATACAAATTTTGGAAGCTAAAATACAAAACTACATTTTTCCATTTTTCTTGAAATATTTCGGGCAGCACTGTTTCAAGGGGTAGGAGTTTGATTTTCATGAAATAAATTGTTCCATTGGATTCAGTGGTAAAAAATAGGTGGGGTTACAGTTGGGCACTTTTTCGGTAGAGGCTGAAAAAGCATAATTACGAAAACACCCCTGAAATCCCTAAACCAGGGTTGTCAAGGGTATTTTTATAATTTGACACTGAATTTGATGAATCTGAGCCTAGAAATGGGTTCCTTGGGCAAAAATACATCAGGATAGCCCTAGTCAAAATTTTGAAAAAATGTGCCATCGGGCCAGGTACAGCGGGCTCGGGCTGAGGTCCTGAGGGCATTTTGGTAAATTTTCAGCATAGACTAATATAATCACAAGAAACACTATGGTAGAGTCTAAAATGATACTTGGATAGGTTATGACCTATTTCTTGTACATTTAATATTTTAGGACCGAATTGGAGGCCGGAACGACACGTTTTACGAGACACATCTAAAAAAGAATCTATAAAGCTTTGAGGTAGGAACATTATCCTTCATACATCATGCCATAGTTATATGATTGTGTGGATGTCATTGTTGTAAATGTACTTTATTAATCAATATGATTTGCCCAGAGAGGGGCCAGTAGTGATAGAGGCACTTATTGTAATGCCCCAATTTTTGATTAAGGGCTAATAAGGATTATTATGGATAATGTGTGAAGTTAAATATGAATTATTATGTGTTTTGTGGCAATTTTAATTAATATGCCAAATCAGGAAATTTTCGGGTAATTAGTCAGTGATTAATGAGGAAATTAATTACTAATTAATAAGGAATGAGATGTGTAACTAAATGGCTAATGGAGTGGTTAGAGTAACTAATTAGTTACTTACTTGGTGTGAGCCAATGAAATGAGGACATGTGGCAAGCTCATGTGTAAAGAGAGTGTTTGAACAAAAGTCAAATGGCAATATTTTATTGTTTTCTTCTCTCCAATTCGGCTGGTAGCATGGGGAGGGGAAATCATCATCATTTCATCCTCTCCAACACTCATCTCTCTCATTTCTCTCTCTCCTTCGCCATTGTTGCCCAAAGGAAAGGAAGAAAAGCTTGAAAAAAGGTAAGAAGATGACCTCCATTGCTTAAATTCCTTTCTTTAATGTTGTTCCTTGAATTGAGGGCTCCATTTTGATGGTTGTAGTTTGCCATTTGGTGTTGGTTTGTGACTCCAAAGAATTGTGGAGGTTGGAGAATCAAGAAGTTTCTTTGAGAAAGTTGATAAGGTAAGTAAAACCAATCCTTCTATCTATGTTTCATGCCATTGGATGAAGTTTAGAATTTTTGGTATTTATGACCTTGAATTCAAAAATGAGTGTCATTGGGTATTTGGCATGTCATTGGCATGAAAATGGTACCTTGTGGTGAGTTTGGGATAGATAGATAGATAGATTTGGAATTGAAATGTCTTGTTTGGATGATTTTGGAATTTGGATGTTTATATTGGCCAAAACCAAAGCATGTTAATGAAATAGGAGTTTGGTAAGTTTGATGGTTCCATTGATTTTCGTGGGTATTTTTGTGTGGGAGTAGCCTTGAGTAAGAGTTTGGGACCATTAGAATCATTTGGGCAATTATTGGGAAGTGTGGTCTGTTTTGTTGCGTCTTCTGGTTTCTAATAGCATCACTCGAGTGATCTAGGGTTCACTCGAGTGCGGGATGAACATCACTCGAGTGAGGGTGAGTTCACTCGAGTGTGGTAGTGCATTTTCCCCTTTTGCGTTCAACTTTCATGGTGCACTTTCACGTGAAAGGTAAGAGTGTAGCCTTACTTGCAAGTTTTGTGAGTTCTGACTCGAGTGAGCCTCCTCTCACTCGAGTGCAGGTGTATCTGACACCTAGAACTCTCATCTCGGGTTGTCACTCGCTACCAAGTTTCAAGAGTGTTCTTTAACACTTGCGAGTGTTAAGATGTCACTCGAGTGAGGTCTTCTTCACTCAAGTGCTCCTCTTCTTTGAAAATTTCCATTGCTTTCAGGTTAACACTTTCTATGCTTCACTTCCTAGTACTCGAGTGTTGCTTTCTGTGCTCGAGTGTTCTTGTGATCTCGGGTATTCACTTGCTGTTGTTCACTCTCTAATACCCGAGTGTAGACCGTACCATCACTCAGTGAGGTCTCCTTCACTCGAGTATTTGTACAATATCACTCGAGTGAGGCTATCGTCACTCGAGTGTCTCAGTGAAAAATATCAGTTTTGTGCTTTTAAAAAAGGGGATCTTGGGGATAGTCTTCCAACCCTTTAGAACTATTGATAAGGTTATTTATGGGTAGTAAAGGAGCAATAATGATAACCAAACTAAGTATAAAAAGTCATTGAGAATTGGAATAGAGAATTGACACTTCGTCCTTAATTATAAATATAGGATTTGACATTTGCCCTACTCAGGAGAGACCGGCGTTAGGACACGCACGGAAGGATCAAGGTAGTGACTTTTCTCTCATGTTGTGTATGATGCTTGGTATGCATGACTTATCATTGTTTTGTGTGAAAATCTTTGGCATGAGGCCATTGTGTTATCTCCCGTAGTGCATTACAGCGTGAGCAGTCGTAGGGGGTAATGGTTATCACACCTACCCCTTCCGTTGTATCTGCCATTGTAATTGCCAGGGGTGCGTAATGGAATCATGGATTCCTGTTTGAGTATCCGGCCAATGTGGCTGTGTGTGTATATGTGAAATATTTTATATGAATCCCAGCTGTGGAGATATATGTGATATGATCATGTGATTGTGCAATACAGCGTGAGCAAACGTAAGGGTGACATGAGTTATACTTGCCCTTGCCGCTGTAACTGCTGTTGTAGTTGCTATGCGTTGTGTGATGATTTGCTTCCATGCTTTGTTGTTGTGCATATTATGAGTGATTTGACACTATGAGGATTCTTTAGAATCTCACTCTCCTAAAACCAATGTTTAGACAGGGCTGAAGGATATAAAGGGAAGAGGGCGATGAAGAGTAGTTAGAGCTCCGGGCAAGGAGTTTTACTTTTAGAACATTTGGTTATCATGTATAATTTGGATGTTTTTAGAAACAATTGTATATATTGGGATCCGTAGTATAGTTTTGTATAATCCCCAAGAAAAAGGGAAAAATTTTATGAGCTTTGTGCCTCTGTAGGACCCTTTATTAATCAATGGAACCCGAGTATGTCGGGAATTTATGCTATACTCTGATATGTATGAATGGAATCAACGCATACAGGCCAATTGTGTATTTGTAATGTGAGTATGAGACCTTTGTGAACAGGTTTTAGAAAAGTTTTTGAAAACCCTGATTTTGGGAAGATTAATTTTGAATAAGTCCCAAATCATACATGATCTCTAATTCAAACTTAATTAAGTTTTTACGAACTAATCTCGGCCTTGATCATAAAAGGGGTTACACTTACACTGAGTTGGTGAGAACCCAGCCAGTACAGATTAGTGGGGCTGGGCCTTACTCATGTATACATACAGATGATATGTTTATATTATTCATTAATTGGTGCATACATAGCATATATCATATTTACTTTTCGCATTTTATGTGAATGATAGCATGTTTCTATTGGGATTCTTTAGAATCTCACCCTATTTTAAATAAACATCTCAGCGGGTGCCAGTGGTTCGAAAGGCAAGGGTGTAGATGCCGGGAAATAATTGGCACGTGTCTTGAGGCGAGGACAAGATAGTGGTTATGATTAGTTTATGTTTAGATATTTTGGAAAATCCTGTATATATTAAGTTTCCACTATATTTTCTGTATTCCATTGACGAACGATGTGGGATTGTAAATGAATATTTTTTATCAGTATTATTGTACTTTTTTGTTTGCCCATTGAATTTCGTCTTTATTACTCTTTGATTATCGAAATGGAAACGGGTGTTGACAGTCATCTCAAAGACTTTCTGCTTTTCTTGCTTGAATAAATCAACCTGCTCAACATTGCTTCCTGTCACTAAAAGATCATCAACATATAAAGAGACAATCAATAAATCAGCATGTGAGTGCTTGATGTAAAAAGTTGATTCATTTAAGCTTCTTGTGAATCCAAGGCTCTGCAAATGCTCATCTATTCTACTATACCAAGCTCGAGGAGCCTGCTTCAACCCATATAAGGCTTTCTTCAGCAAGTAGACCTTTTCCTCTTGTCCTTGAACAGCAAAACCTTATGGTTGTTCTACAAAAATCTCTTCCTCCAAGTAGCCATTGAGAAAGGTTGACTTAACATCAAGCTACCATACAGCCCATCCCTTTTGAGCTGCTATTACAAGTATTAATCTGATTGTATCTAGGCATGTAACAAGTGCAAAAGTATCTGTGAAATCATCTCCATAACTTGGGCAAAGCCTTTGACCACCGACCTTGCTTTGTACTTGTTAATGGAGCCATCAACATTCAGCTTTGTTTTGAACACCCATTTCGCACCTATGACTTTTTTGTGTTCTAGTCTATCAACCAAAACCCAAGTTTGATTCTTATCAATCATATTCAACTCCTCCTGCATAGCATCAATCCACTTAGGATCCTTCACTGCATCTCCAAAATGTTTAGGTTCCACATTGCATTTCTGGTACACATCAAATAATGATCTTGTACCTCTAACTTGAATGTCATCAATGGTTTCATCTAATGGAGAGCTTGTAGATGATGATCTGCTATCTAGAATACTCATTTACTCCTCCCAGTGCCACTTTTCCAGTTTTACAAATTGAATATCTCTGCTGATCATTATTTTTCTAGATTGAGGTTGAAATACTTTATAGGCTTTAAAGACATTGTTGTAGCCTATAAAGATGCTTGTATTAGCCCTCTTATCAAGTTTATCTCTCTTCACCTGTGGCACAAGAGTATAACATATATAACCAAATACTTTCAAGTTCTTTAGAAGTGGCTTGTAATCATATTGTGCTACAAATGGTGTTTTCCCTTGCAATGCTTTAGTAGGCAGCCTATTTTGCACAAATACAATCATGTTAGCTGCTTCAGCCCAAAACTTTTTAGGTAGATCCTTCTCATCAAGCATGCAACAAGACATCTCCATAATAGTTCTGTTCTTCCTCTCACTAAAACCATTTTTTGTGGAGTATAGGGAGCTGTTAACTGATGCTTAATTCCAGCTTCTTTGCAAAATTTAGTGAACTGATTTGATGTATATTTAGTCCCATTATTAGATCTAAGAATCTAAATTTTGCAGTTACTTTGATTTTCAATCCATGCCTTGAAATTCCAAAACACTCCTACAACTTCAGTTTTAAATCTCAAGAAAAAAATCCAACACATTCTAGTTAGATCATCAATGAAAGCTATATAATAAAGACTTCCATTCATAAATGGCTCAGACATAGGCCCACAAAGGTCAATATGGATCAACTGTAGTTTTTGAGTTGCTCTCCAAATTGATTGAGCAAATGGCAGCCTAGTTTGCTTCCCATATTGACAAACTTTATAAACTGACTTTAGAGGTTCCAGTGAAGTTACTCCTTGCACCACATCTTTCTTACTTAGATCCTGCAATACAAACTCATTGCAATGGCCTAGCCTTTTGTGCCAAAAATCATTTTTATCATTGATTACAACATGAGCTCTTTGATCAACATCAATCAAGTCTAAAGAAAATCATCTATTTTTCATGTTGACCTTAAATAATAAGTGACTATGAGCATCACTAATCAAAAACATTTTATTTTTAAACAACTCCTCAAAACCTTTATCCATCAATTGACCGACACTAAACAAATTTTGATATACTTCAGGAATGAAAAGGACATCTGAAATCTTCTTTATACCTGAAGAAGTTTGTATACCTTTAACCTTCATTCGATCTCCATTTCCTATTTTTGTTGTAATTCTTGCTACATCTTCAAGATCAATAAACAACTCTGGATTGCTTGTCATGTGGTTAGAGCAACCACTATCTATCAACCAAATTTCATTCAAGGTTGTGACTGAAAAACATTTTGTAGTGATTAAATGATCCTCCTATTGATCTGCAATATGAGCTTCTGTCTGTTGTTGAGGTTTGTTTTTGAATATTTTAGCAATATGCCCCAACTGCTTTCACTTGTTGCACTTGATATCTGCTCTCCTCCAACATTTGAATGGCGGACGACCCTTCTTCCCGCAATGTTCGCAAGAAGAAAAATCACGCTTATTGTTATCTCCCTCCTTCTTATAACAACCGTCCTCCTTTTTCCCTTTCTTCTTTCCTTTCTAATTTTGATTGACTTGGAGCTTGACTTGCAATGCTCCCTCAATAGATCCTTCTCGCCTTATCTGCCTTCTTTGTTCCAGTGCTTGCAAGGCACTCAAAAGTTCTGCCAAAGTGATGTTTGACAAATCTTTTGAGTTCTCCAAGGCTGAGATGGTTATCTCAAACCTTTCTAGAACAGTTACCAACACTTTTGTACTATCTTGGAGTCAGCAAATTCTCCTCCCAACAGCCTCACTTTATTTGCAATTCCTAGAAGTTTATCTAAATACTCTTGAATAGTTTCATATTCCTTCATCTTTTGCATTTTGAATTCCCTTACAAGATTCAGCGTATGCATACCTTTGATCTTATTATCTCCTTCATATTCTTTCTTGAGATAATCCCAGATCTCCTTTGCTATCTTCAGGGTCATAATTCTAGTGAAGATGCTGGAGAAACAAAAGAGAACAAACAAGACTTGGCTTTTGACTTCCTTTGCTTCTTTTCTTTGTGACTTCATAGTTGAGCTATTGTAGGATTTTCTGACAAAGGAGGAATCTCGTAATCCACCTCAACAGCTTCCCATAGATCGTTGGCATCTAGATAAGCCTCTATTCTCATTGCCCACATATGGTAATTTAGGCCATCAAAAATTGGAAGGGCTATGGCAGTAAAAGAAGGTTCAACTTTTATGGAGTTTTCCTTTTTGGCTAACACTTAGTGTTTATCTCACAGGTCCCACAAGATACAACAACTCTGATACCAATTGAAAGTTTTAGAAAGAAAACGAAAATAAAAACTGAAAAGAAAGGGTACTGAAAAATATTTCTGAGGACATGCTTTACTCATTTTGCAATTAGGTGTTTAAATACATCAAATCATGATGATTAAAATTAAAACAAATCTGCCACTATCCCATTAAATCAGCAACAAACTTGACCCACTACTAATATCCTACTAAATTAGAGAGTTACGTGGCTAAATGGTTAGAAATTAGGAAACTGACTTTGATTGAAATAAATTCAAATAAATTTATTTTAAAACAGCAAATAATTCCTAAAAATCAGCAACAAATCGTGCCACTGAAGAGGCACATCTCAACAGCATCATATCAATTCTTGAATTATCTTCCAAGCTAAGGTTTAATCTCACTTGTAAACTCGGGCTGTTAATACTTGCCCGTTTAATTCAGAAAAATGGAAGAAAATGTCCACCATACTTTCTCTTGGGATCAACTGTGAATAGAGAATAAGAAGTTCCACATTAATAGAATTGAGATGAAGGAGCAACATATAAGCAGAAAAAAAAGCTAAAGACTTGAGTCATATGGTTTTGGGTCAAAAGAGAGTGTTAAATCCAATTTATATATTTCTTTCCAAAAATTCAACCAACAAGAAGACCCCATGAATGTCATCAGTGTCTGAAGCTATTTTGAGGCCAACACTCATGCTAAAACTTAACTTTTAATCAAGCTATGGGAAGCCATAACTCTAGACTGCTTGGTCATGGAAGCCTTGAGACAGCATTTAGAACTACTTTGTTATATAATTGTAATTCTGTTATAATCCCTAACAAAAATGCTACAAGCAAGAATTCACACACCTCTAAAAGAAGAGCTTCTCTCAAAGTCCCTGGTTGCGTGTTAATATTGTGGCAGAGAGAACAATAATAAAGCCACATATATCTGACACAATGGTCCCACCACTTTGCCAATCCCAATCCTATGAGATCACATGTGTGAAATGTTACAAGGTTCATATTATGCCACTCAACAGCAACAGAAGCTTCTCATGTATTCTAAAGATGCTATAATTAATTGTCGTTTAACATTATTACACTGGCAAGGATTGCAAGTGTTGTAAACATCACATAATATATGGGAGATACAACTGCAGTGTTGAGGGTGTCAAGAGCCTGAAATGTTAGAAACATGTTAAAGAAAATATTGATTCAGACCTAAGAACTCACAAGAATATTTATAGCACTAATCTAAATTGGTTTATTGTCTTCGGCATTCTTTCTCTTTCTCTATTATATTTATACTTCTTCATCCTTCAGTGGCATTGTAATCTAGTTTTGCCAAAACCAGGGTCCTTTGCCAAAAAAAAAACAACAAACCCTCCTCTGTTATCACCAAAACACCACGTAGAATCATAAAAAAAAAAAAAAAACACTTCACCTACCAGTCACACATCAAAGAGCAACCTAAAATCTCAGTATCTTTTCTCTGTTTGATTCTCAGAACTATCAGTATAATGTAGTTTCAAATAAACCCACTGATAATATCACCATCCACTAATCAAACCTCACATCTTGAATGAACCAAATTATTATTATTATTATTATTATTATTATTATTATTATTATTATTATTATTATGTGCAAAACTGCCCCTTGATCACTTATTAAAGACAACGATTACATTGAAAACAAGGGTGATATTGGCTCCGAGAAAAAGTGGCGAGGAAGAAAATAAGGACTATCAAGTATGTACTGCATTAAATTTAAACTAATGCTACTGTAGTAGTAACGCTTTGGTAACAATTGTGATCCTCGGAACCAAACTTTAACAAAACTAGATGCTGATTCTGAACTATCTTACATCAGCAATGATTCACTTTTGGAAGCAACCCCTCCTGTTAAAAGCAATTAATTGTGCAAATCATAACACTAATTGTTCTGGGATTCATTACTCAAGATAGAATGAAAAAGTGAAAGAACACTTTTCTCTGACATAATTGATCACAATGGAAAGAAATATTGACACCATTTCAAGCCTGATGATACTCAAATGTGGATTAAGTGGTAGCATAGAATATCATATAGGTGGTAGCCTGATGACAACATTTCATCCTTATACTGCAAACAGGACAATGGAAACAAAGAAAACTACTTTTTTTTTTAAAAAAAAATAAAAGTTATAAGGATGATATTTGGATTGTCTTTCATCTCTTTATAAGAAATAAACTGAAACGAAGGATTGATGATACAGGCTTGTGCTTGGTGTTGGATAGTGAAGGGGTTAACATTTGAAATATGCATTTTTTAAGTGATTTCAACTAAATATTAAAAGCTTTGTTGATTTCCTAGTGATGCTTGATCTAGAAAACTAATCTGTCTAAAACCTTAGTGTATATTTAGGCACCATTGGGAGGTTTGGAAAATATATGAATGAAGTTGCATCAATGCGGCTATTTATTTTATTTTAAAAATACTAAAGCTTTTTTGTTTGAGTACAAAAAATTTAGTAAAAGTTAGTTGACATTTTGAATGGGTGAAATTACTTGCTTTTATTTTTTACTTTTATTTCTTCTGCTGATTTATGTGTCATGCATCTCTTGATGCTTTGCGCACAAGGAAGGCATACACAAATATATACAAATAATGCTAAGACTCTATACCAACTTCTTGGACACTTTTATTGGAATATTCTTTTTGTGATTTTACAGGTTTTTTTTTATACTTTTCATGGAATTTCTCAGGCAAGACAAGTTGACAAATGTGTTCAGTGTTTATGAGAAGGATTGTTTTTAATTAGGAAGAGTCAATTTCAATTATGTGTGTACATATCTTCAATAAATGTCAGTAAAGTTGGACAAAGATCAACTACAAAGTGACACTTTGATATTTTTGATTGCATTGCTATTATCTAATCACCCCAAATTACACCTCAAGTTACTCATGAGATCATTATTCTAGAGGTTCTCACAATCTTGCTGAAGAAGCCTACCAAAGTATTTTTGCTGGAATTGCTAACTTTAGCTTAGAGTTTATTTTTTATGATTACTTTAGCCCTTTGGCATTCTTATATATTTCGAGTTTCATCATTTTGCATGATGAATCAAGTCTACCAAGAAAATTTTAACAAGTGTTTTGCCCAACAATATTGAATGATCCATTGACTCAAAACAAATAAATTGCGCATAATTAATGAAGTTTTTTACAAGTGTTTCGTCGAACAATATTCAGTCAATATTAACAAGAAAACAAAAAAGAGTTTTTAAAAAAAAAAAAGAAAAAAGAAAATAAGGCATACACTAGACTGGTTTGGGCCAACAAGCCTTGTTCATGGCTTAGCCCAATCCAGTGTGCCAGTCAAACATACACAGTAAACTAAGACTACTAGATAAGATGAACACCCTAGATGTAATTAACTTTTAACCCAATTTCAATATTAAGCTTTATAATTTATATTTTAAAGATTACCATATAAAAAACGCAATCAAAACGCACATAAGTTCTCATCCCCCGTAAGGAGAAGAACACAAGTTCGAATATCAGAAAACACACTTATTAAGAGAGTTGAGAACCCTTTACTCATAAACCTTGAGGGAGAAACCCTGATCAGATAAAAAAAAAATGCACTTACGCACTTAAGTGAATTGTGGTGGTAATGGTTGAAAAAAAAGGTTTTACATTACTTTATCTCATAATACATATAAACCAAGTTAATTAAATTTGGATTGGTCACTGAACCGGCTAAGGTACTGAGTTAAGGGTCAATTGGTCAAATCGGAGTCAAATCGAAGCTAGCCCAGGACTAAACCAATGAAAAAGTGAAGATTTCAGGGTTATTAATATGAACTTATAATCAAAATTTTAAAAAAAAATTTTGATTTTTTTTCAAAAAAAAAAAAAGCAAACCTGTTTGACTCCTAGACCAGTGAACCGGTTTGGTAAACAGGCTTGGGTCGGTCCGGTCCGGTCCAGGTTCCATGACCTGGATATAAACCAAAAGGGCCCTAATTCTTTAAATCAATGAATTTTTTTATTCAACAAGAAAACTACAATATTGAATAAAAACTGCTTTGCTCCATTTGCATCTCCATGCTTACATGCCCCAACTAAGGGTCTATTTGAGAAAACGGTGAAAAAATATGTTCACTTAAGTCAAGATAAAACTCCTCTCACAAACTTACCTCGTATGCCGTAAATCACGTTGGAAAAATAACTTTTACCACTAACACAAACAAGCCCTAAATCTAAAGCCCAAAAAAAGAAAAACTCATTGATGATGGCTTTGTGTTCTCACAAGCAAATCTCCAACCCTTGACTGCGCAGAGGATCACACATTGTCAAAGTTGGCAAACTATTTCTTAGAAACTAACAGTTCTATGGATATAGATCATCTCATCTTTTTCTCTTCTTTTCTTCTCCACATTCCATCTCTACCTTTAGATTAAAAATTTAATGGTTGAGATTGGAAATCTTATAAAATTATATTATTACATCAAAATTAAAACTAAATAGTTAAAATTTAATTTGGGTAGTTCACAAATGCAGAGATCCTGAAAAAATGATGATTTTGTAAAATACTGATTCTTAACCATTCATTTTTCAATCCAATTATGGGAATAGGATGAGGAGAAGAAAAGGAGAAAAAGAGATAAGGTGATTATCCAAATCCGAAATTCTGCAGGTACTGTATAACTAGGCAACCGGCTAGGCGTCATATCAGTTCTTGAATTATCTTCCAAGCTAAGGTTGAATCTCCATGACAAAAATCCAGAGATTCTCATATGTACATGATGATGATGGCCCCAAAACCAACTTCTATGGTTTCATTAATTACATGAAAAAATGCACAATATATCCTCTGATGGGCATGTCTGTGTTCTGCAGAATCTAAGTTTTGGCCGTCCCCAGATTCAACTAACCAAAGAACTTGTGATCTCAGATATATTAAACCATCTAGTATAACTCTTGTCTTTTCAAACACATGCTCTCAGATGATGGCACATTTTCCTCATCATGCTTGAAGATTTCTGCATTTCCGTTACAAAGTCTCGCTGATAATGAAGGTGATAAAGGTGTGACGATGTTGCCATCTGCAATTATTTTCAACACTAGTAAGATGAAGAAAAACACAATCATTCAAGGTTCCACGTTCTAATAATATGGCTTGCAAATGGGTCATTAGCCTTTTCAACTGTAAATTTTAAGCAACTAAGTGAAGAGCCATAAAAAATTATATTACAATTGCTAACATGTAGCCTCATATACAAGTCCTATAGGTTTAAAGAGTGCATACAGAAATGTCCACCATACATTGTCTTGGGCACAAGTGTGGATAAAGAATAAGAAGTTCAGAAGCGATATAATTGAGATGAAGGATCAACATATAAAGGCGGCCTAATGCACAATGCTCATATTGAGTGGGATCTAGGAAGGAATATGTGCACACTGTCTTACCCCCACAAGTAAAGAGGCTATTTTCAGGATTTGAACCCGCAATTTCCAAGTCACATGGTAGCAAACTTTACCGTTTTAGGTCAAAAGAGACTTATTTCATATGGTTTTGGGTTGAAAGAGTGTTAAATTCAATTTATATCCAAAATTCAACCAAGAAGACCTCCCATGAATGTCATCAGGGTCTGAAGCTCTTTTGAGCCCAACACTCATGCTAAAACTTAACTTTTAATCAAGCTATTGGAAGACATAACTCTAGACTGCTTGGTCATGGAGGCCTTGAGATAGCATTTAGAACTACTTCAACTCAAGATTAAGCCTTTTTTTTCAGGGGGGAAAAGATTAAAGTATTATGTGATTGTCATCTGCTCTGTTGTAATCCCTAACAAAATGTCAAAAACAAAATTCACATACCTCTAAAAGAAGAGCTTCTCTCAAAGTCCCTGGTTGCATGTAATAATATTGTGCCAGAAAGCACAATAATAAAGCCACATATATCTGACACAATGGTCCCACCACTTTGACCATCCCAATCCTGTGAGAGCATAAGTGTGAATGTGACAAGTCTCATTTTAACACACTCAAAAAACAACAGAATCTTCTCATGAAACCTAAAGATGCTATATACCTTAAACATTATTACACTGGCAAGGATGGTAAGTGTTGTAAACATGACATAATATATGGGAGATACAACTGCAGTGTTGAAGGTGTCAAGAGCCTGAAATGTTAAGAAACACGTTAAGGAATGTATTGATTCAAGTCCAAGTACTCACAAGAATATTTATAGCACTAGTCAAAATTGAAGCATTGTTTTCAATGTCCTTTGAATAAAAGCAAAATATTGATTTGAGTAAAATGAGACAGAAACAACACAGAACATAATGACCCAAAAAGAAGACCCAAACTAATACGAGTATAACAGAAGCACCCAAGCACGGCAAATTATAAAGATACAGAACAACTATGCAGCAGTTGATATATTGGCTCTTTCTTTAAAAGCAGTATTATCAGGTTTTAAATTTAACAATTTTGCATAAGTTATGAGAACGATGTTACTGTGCTAAGACTAAGCATCAGAAGAGAAAGATTATAATAGAATGAGGGCTTTGTTGAATGAACCAGATTCTAGAGCTAGGAAGTTCAATGTCCATTGAATAAAAGCAAGAATAATGATTTGAGTAAAATGAGACAGAAACAACACAAGAACATAATGAACCAATAAGAAGACACAAACTAATACGAGTATAATAGAAGCACCCAAGCACGGCAAATTATAAAGATACAGAACAACTTTGCAGCAGCTGCTATATTGGCTCTTTAAAAGCAGTCTTATCAGGTTTTAAATTTAACAATTTTGCATAAGTATGAGAACGACGTTACTGTGCTAAGACTAAGCTTCAGAAGAGAAAGATTATAATAGAATGAGGGCCTTGTTGAATGAACCAAATTCTAGAGCTAGGAAGTTCAGCAGAATCTCAGACTCAGTCTTCTAGCTTCTTATCAATTGTGAAATTCCTATAAGACCAAGTAGGCGCTGAAATCTATTAGTTTATTGTCTTGGGAAATTTGGACTTCATCGTTCAATGGCATTGTCTTCTAGTTGTTCCAAAATCAGGGTCCTCACCAAAAAAACCCTCCTCTATACTATCACCAAAACACCACATAGAAATTATCAAAAACACTTCACTTGCCAATCACACTCAAAAGAGCAACCTAAAATCTTTGTATCTTTTCTTTGTTTGATTCCAGAACTATATAATGTAGCTCCAAATAAACCCACTTATAATTCTCATCATTAATCAATCCTCACGTCTTGAATAAACCAAATCATTATGTGGAAAACTGACCCTTGGTCATATATTAAAGACAATGATTACATTGATAATAATGGCGATATTGGCTCCTAGCAAACTATCAAGTATAAAATGCACCAAATTTAAACTAATTCTACTTTAGTGGTAATGCATGGAAGTTTAGTGAATTTATGGTATGCTTTGACAACGAAGTGATTCTTGAATGAGAAAGATTAACAAAACTAGATGCTGATTCTGAACTATCTTGCACTCAGCTGAGAAGCAAAAAATTCCAATGCCTCACTTTTTGAAGCACTCTCTCCTGTTAAAAACAATTAATTGCACATAAAAATAATAATTATTCTGTTATTCGTTACTCAAGATAGAGTGAAAAAGTGAAAGAACGTTTTTCTCCGACATAACTGATTATAATAGAAAGAACTATTGACAGTTTGACATCACTTCAAGCCTGATGATACTCAGATGTGGATTAGTTGGTAGCATAAAAAATCATACAGTTATATAAAAAAAGATTGTCAAATGTTGAAACTACTGCAAATAGGACAATGGAAAGAATGAAAACTAAACTAGTTTTGGAGGGGGATGGACATTCCTTTATGTTTTGTAAACTTTCAAAATGCAAGCTTTATGCTTATTCCACCAGGATCATGTTAAGGCACATTCAGTACAAACCTTGTTGAGATAATTCATTTGAATGATGATGCATGTAGCCACGACCAACATAAAAAACCAAGTCTCTGGGTATATTAACTGATTGTTCCCTTCAAGAGTTAATTTCAATGATGTTCCAAGGGCTTTAACACTCATGACCTACAAAAATCACAATAATTACATATAGATAAGTAACCACAATTTATAAATTAGGAGAGGTAAAGAAGGGGTTAAATCCACAATTCATTTTTTCATATTTAGAAAACAAGAGAGGTATGACGAATAAAACATACAGAGAAATATTTTGACAGTATATGCAATCATTATCATCATTACTATATGTATAGTAACATATAAAGCAATTTGAGAGCAAATTTCACTAGTTCAGATTAGTCAGAAGATTAATGAGAGATGGCTACTAAATTACTTACCGAGAGGGACCCTGCCAATGAACAAATCCCAGTGTAAACTAACACATTAGTATGGCCACAGCTAGGTACAAAATGGAAGACAAGAATGAAAACCAAAACTACGACCGAGCACACATATGCCAGAAAGGCTGCATCACAAGGGGCAATCCTTCGTTATTTAGGGAACAATAACAAAACATATGTAACATACAATGGTGAAGAATTCTTACCTGGTTGAGTAGCCATAGTCCATATTTCCATAACAGATTCAATAGGATGCTCCTTAGGTGCATGAATAACAATAATTACAGAACCAACAATGCACATTACGCAACCCAAGATCCCAAGATGATGTAACTTCTCCTTCAGAACAATGTGAGCCAAAATAGCACTAGAGGACATATATTCATAAATCATGAAGGAATTATGTTACTTGCCAATATTTGTAGGGAAAAAAAATTACTGTCTCAGTTCATGTTAAAGATTAAGAGGAGATACCTCACAATTATGCTTAATGCTCCGAGAGGGGTAACTAGAACTGCTGGGGCAAATGCATATGCAACAAAGTTTGCAATCTCTCCAACAATCACTACAAATCAGAAACCACAAAAGAACAGACATTCTTCTTGATATCAGATATAAACCCAAAATGCCAATGATAAATTATTATTTGCTAGTTCTAATTAATCATGAAGGGAACTACAACTAAGAGATGAATTACTCTTGCTCAAGAAAACATAAGCGGCTAGAGCCAGAAAGGACCAAGAGTGGAACGACATGGGCAATCATCTAGGTCTGACATGTAGCAATAAATCTAGACGCTACAGTGAACAATTTAAAAACAAAATCAACTCAATTTGACTTTCAGTTTCAGATCCATTTCACAGTAATTGGGTCAAAAAATACACCAGTTATTGAGACAAAACTCATTTAAGTGGGAATGTTAGAAACTTACTTGTGACCATCCCCAACCACCATAATGGCTCCAAGAGATAATAATACCCACCAACACCTACAAAATCAGGAATTAAAAAGCGCTCCTGGACATAATAAGCACTCATATATAGATTCTAAGAATAAAAAGAATATATGATAGATATTCACCAGCCCTGACGCCCGTAGCTGCAGCTGCTCTTTTGAGGCCCTTCTTCTTGATGATGAAGCTTGCCCCAATGAACCCACTTGAAAGCAATGCTAGAATAACACCTTTCCGATTCTCACCAGAGATGCCCATGTCGAAAATTCGTCACTTTTGTCTGATTTCAATCTCCTTCTTCTTCGTCCCTTCATCGATAAGCTTCAAAAAGAGCATTATTTTCTTCCTTTCCTCATATTATCCTTGCCCAATTCGTGATTTTCATTTTCTTGTGACTTTTTGGCGATGAAAAGCTAAAAAAGACACGGTGCATATCCAGGGTGTTGCCCAATTATAAAATTTTTCATTGACGGGATGAAGGGTTTGCTACTGTGTGGGATTCCCCACCTTAGAAACAGTTGTAAGTTTTTGTTGTTTTTGTTTTTATATGAAGTTTTTGTTTTTGTTTTGTTTGTCCGCTTTATGCAACATAAATTTGGAGCCCCAATTGGAAGGGTCAATTGGGCTTAATTTAGCCTTAAGCTCAATAGGTGGTTAAGAAAAAAAAAGTGCATGTTTGGTTGATAAAATGAGCAATTGTGCTTTTGGCAAATTGAGCATTATTCACATAAGATTGGGTAAAGCTCAATGTTGGAGCTTTTATCAAAAGCTCAATTGAAATATATCTCATGGTCCCATATTTTTTTTTCTTTTCTCTCTCTCTCCTGCAATTACAATTAAGGGTGGATATTTTTTCTCTCTCTCTTGCCTGCAATCAAAATATTTTTTTAGTTGTGTCTAGTGTGTTATCAGACTGATTGCAATTTTATCTTTAATACTCCCTCCGGTCCTAATTATAGGACAACATTTGGGAGTTGATATTGGTTCTAATTATAGTACAAAGTTTTAATTTTTATCAATTTCTTCCCAAAATACCCCCATTGATAGTTTCTCAATAATAATGAAACATAATAATGATATTTTTTTAAAAAAAATTAAAACAAAATGATCAATCCATATTTTTCTTAAAATAAAGATTAAAAAAGTCAACATCAGGAAGAGATTGCTTCATGATAATATTTTTGATGACATTTTGCACATTAGTGTGCCGCTTCACATTTTATTGCAGTTTCTTTTTCTTTTCTTTTTTTGCCAATATTTTATTGCAGTTTCTATTATGCTTCATTGCTGATCCTCAAATCTATACGCGACTGGAAATTCTATTCCACAACACTAGATTTGCGCATTGCCAGAGTTATATTTTTGTTCATTATGGGTGCATTGAGCATTATTAAATAAGGGCATTTTAGGAAAATAAATAAGATGAACTAATTTAACTACTATTCTTAATTTCTCCAAAGTTAGGTAAATATGTCATATAATTAGGACCGGAGGGAGTATATTTTTTCAGCTACCAAAATTAATTTAAAATATTTTTCGGTGCTTTTAACCCCTTAAAATATTTTTCCAATTGTACCCAGTGTGTTATCATACTGATTGCAATTTTATCATTAATGTATTTTTTCAACTCCGAAAATTACTTTAAAATATTTTTTTGTGCTTTTAACCCTTTAAAATATTTTTTCAGTTATACCCAGTTTTAAGAGATAGACTAAAATTTTACCTTTAATGTATTTTTTTTAGTAGTAAAGAGCACTCAAAACTTAGAATACTGATTTATTAATTTCCACCAACTCTAAAATATTTTTCCAGTAGCAGATAATATTTTAAAGTAATTACTTGATTTTTTAAATATTTTTCCAACCACTCTATCTTACCATTATCACAAAAGCCCTTATGCTTAAGCCAATCCAAACAAGTTTTATTTTTACAAAAGTCCAATTGACAATCGCTAGTCCAAACATAAATCACATTACACAATTTAACTTTTACCAAAAGTAATATTACAACAAGCCCAATTGAAACAAATCCAATTACCAATCGCCATTCCAAACATACAAGTTGGCAGTGTAAGCAATTTTTTTTTTTTTTTGGAAAAGAGGTCCTAAAAACCATAAGAAAATTAAAATTTACAATAAAGTCCTAAACTAAATTCCCTTATCAAAAAAATATCTAGAGACTATATTGTGATTAATTTAAGAATGCGAAATTATTTTGTTGCCCTCATTAAATAAAAAAGGAAAAGAACTGTATATACTTTTTTTGACAAGTGTTTATATCTATTTTTGACAAATTCATTTTCCTCTTGGGGAAGTTTAAAAATTTCAAAACTTAATGTCCTTACTTTGATAAGTGCATATGCATTTTTTAATAAGTGTTTATGCCTATTTTGATGACTGTATAAGCTATTTTGACAAATTCATTTTTCTCCCTGAACAAGTTTTGAAATTTCAAAACTAAATGCGTCAATTTTGACAAGTGCATATGCCTATTTTAACAACTGCATGAGCTATTTTGACAAATTCATTTTTCTCCCTGGAGAAGTTTTAAAATTTTAAGGGTAACTTTGAATTTCAAATAAATTTCATTACTTTCTTTTCTAATTATAAACGATATAATTCTTTAAAACAAATGTTATATTTTTTTTTAATCAATAAACAAATGTTATATTAACTAAAATGTGGAGAAACTTGTCACATGCCTTAAAAGATGAAAAAGTGAACTGGTTTGCTTTAAAATTTAATTAATTCGGTTGTTTTCCAGGTTCTTGAATCTGAACCGGACCGGCTGGTCCAGCTCAGAAACCGGCGAATTGGTCAGTAAACTGGTCCGGTCCGGGTTCATATTTTTTAAGAAAAAATTTTAAATTTTTCTTTTAGAATTTCATACTATAAGTCTAAAATTTTCAATTTCTCACCGGTTTGGCCCCAGTCTGACCCACTAACCCTTAACTCAGTATTCCGACCAGTTTAATGCCCGGTCCGAATTTTAATACCTTGATTGTTTTAGTTTATCATTAAAAACAAGAAAATATATTATTGGCAACTCATGCATATGTCTTTAAGAATAAAACTTTTAATTCGGAGTAAATTGATGACTGTGCTGGACCTCTTAACTCTAACTTCATCTTCTAACAAAATACACTTTGTTAAGAAAATTTATTGTTGCGTTTTGTGTTAAAAAAACAACCTAACGGGCTAATAACGCTGTGTTTACAATTTTTAAAACATTTTTATTTTATTTCTGAACATTATGGGATAGGTTTTCCTATTTTTTACTGCTTTGAAAAACAGTTGCGAATTAATATGTCATATATGAAAAGTAATAAGAATGAGAGTTATTTTTCCGCAGGTATAAAATGAAATCTACAAAAAAAAAAAATCATACTACTCATAATAAATGATAAAAAGTACTCCCTCACCCCCAAATATAAGTTTTAAATTTGAAAATATGTCTATCTCAAAATATAAACTTCATTTTAGGTTTATCAAAACATTTATTGTATTTTTTTTCAACTTTACCTCTTAATTGTATTTGTTATATTCATTGTCTCTCTCACTTATTCTCATTACAAATAAAGATATAGTTGGAAAAAAATATATATTTAATATTTTTAACTGTTTTCTTCATAATTGTAAATCGGTTATTTAAAGTTTATATTTAGAGGCATTGGAAGTATAACTCTGCTGAACTCCAAGCAGTATATTTATCTTTTAAAAATGTTTATGCATAGTAATATCATGAAAAAATTGCTCATAAAGGCCTCAATAAAAATTTATTTACCAAATTATACCCTAAAGCATTAAGAGAAGATCTTTTATATACAGAAAAGATTGTTTGAACATAAGATTTCATTTAGTAAATAAATTTTTAATGAAGTATTTATGGATAATTTTTCCTAATATCATTTAGCTTTTAAATTATTAACATTTCCCGTGTTTGCCTTAATTTTTTGTTTTGAAAAAAAAAAAAGCATAATCAGATACTGCCATCTAGGAATTAGCGGTGATTAACACGGCAGTGCACAGAACAGTACCGTGAGTATTCACACAGCAAAATGGGAGACAAGGACACGTGTCACAGGCCCCAGCTGGAGGGATAGAGAAGAAATCAGTCAATCACGAAGTCGCACAAGTGTAGCCAACTTTAACCGTATGTGGTGGGGCCACCACATATAACATATGGACACGTGTTCCATGAGCAGTGGGCCCACAATCATCACTTTTTTTTTTGTTTGAATTTATCAAAATTAAACCTTTTAATCTTTTTCAGTTCATTCATAAATAAACTCCTGGAATGTCACTGATCCAAAATATGTTTTTTTAGACGATCATATTTAAACCTGATATTGAGGATAAGGTTTAAGAAGTGTGACCGATAGTTTTAAAAAAAATCAAGTAGACCGATGTCATTTTTGTAAATGTCATGAACTTATGATATCAGTTCCTTTAAGATAAAGTCTAAAAGATACTCTCTCTGATCTTATTTTATAAGAACTCGATAATCAAATTATGTGATTTAATAAAAGCGGTTAAAATTAGTTAAAAATAATAAGTATGTATAAAATAAACTTTTTCTCTAAATATACCCTTATTTATCAGGGGTAAGTAAGAGAGAGAAATAGAATAAATATAAGTATCATTAACCTTTTATTCAATATAATACATATAATTAATGAGGGCCTAAAGTGAAAAAAATTCAAAAAACTCTTGTTGGACTCTTATAAAAAAGACCAAATCAATTCAAATTTTGTCTCTTATAAAAAGGACTGAAGGAACCAACGGGGGTTGGTCCGAGTGGTAAACGGTTCGGTTCCGCTTAAGCAAGGTCTCGGGTTTGAGATCTGGTGAATGCAAAAAACCTCTATTGGGAGACTCACCCACTATGCCAGGTGCATGATGCGGGTCGGATCTGGATTAGTGAGAGCGAAGCTCTAGATACCGGGTGGGCTACCCAAAAAAAAAAGGACAAAAGGAAGTATTATTTAGACCTAATTTCCAGCTATTCAGCCTAAAAAATATTAAAATAATTAAAAGATCATATATATAATATATTTTTTAAATTTAAAAAAATAAAATATTTGTTACTTTTTAGACCTCATATTCAAGACAACCTATCTAAAAGATAATATTACCTCCTATGATTCAATGGAAGGAAGGAAATGAGAGAGATTTTAATATTACTTCGTTTTGATTAGTAAGAGGGGCGGGGAGGTGAAGGATTTTACTGTTACTTTATTTGGTTTAGGAAGAGAGGAGAGGGAAATTAATTTTATATAGACAACTCTACCCATATATTTTATTTTCATGCTTCTATTAAATTTTAATAAAACTAAATTATAAATAACATTTAATACACAAATTTATAATTTTATGATTATTAAAATGGAGTAAATATAATTATACTGCATAAATAATTATAGTTATACTGGATAATAAACCTTCCTTGCCCACTAAAATTTTTGCTACACCATTTCCAGCAACAATCTTGATAATTATCTGTGCGGCCACCTGATTGAAGTAACCAACATCGCCTCGCAAAACTAATAATCCATTCTTATGGTTGTCACTTGTCAATAGTACTGGAAAAACGGGCCGGCCCGTTTAGGCCCGAGTTCAAATCCGTACACGTTCGAAGCGGCCCGGCCCGTTTAAGGTAGGCCCGCGGGCCGGCCCGACGGGCTTTAGGCCCGTTTATGTTTTTCCTTTTTTTTTTGTTATTCCTTTTTGATTTTTTATTCTCATAAAGATTAAAATACCTAATTTAAAATATAAATATCATCAACACTAATTTAAAACATAAATATTATCCAAGTTTAATAGAATACAAACACTAAAACTTATGTCCAAACCATAATTAATATTCATAACCAATTAAATAAGTTCACAGCCACAATCAAACAAGCCTACAAGCTTCAAATGTCAGTAATAATATAACACCTAATTTGGATTTTGGCGTATACATGCAAAAAAAGAAAAAAGAAAATCAAAGAAGAAAAGCTTCAAATGAGGTCTAAGTTAGTGTGAGAGTATTTCTAATATGAGGGTTAGGTTAGGCTAACTCTACTCTCTGACTAATGCTTATTGTCCACTGCCTTGTGCCCATTTTTTTTTTTTTAAAAAAGGTTAAACGGGCTTAAAAGGGTCGGCCCTACAGGGCTTGCGGTCCTACAGGGCCGGCCCTTTTAGGCCCGCTTCCATTTTCAGCCTCTAAATCATAGGCCCGGCCCTTAACGGGCTCGGGCCTAAACGGGCCGGCCCGACGGGCTCGGCCCGAATTCCCGGCTCTACTTGTCAAGCCTTGGCCAAATATCACCGTTCCCTCCAAGTCCCTTATGTTGGAGGGGGAGTGGTGGGAAAATTTTAAAAAATTTCTGAAAATTTCCTTTCTTCCTCTAAAATTTTAATATTATCAAATAAGGAGAAAGACCCAAAATCTTTTCAATTCCCTCTTTTTGGGACCTAGCTGCCGTCCTTTTCTTTAAATGAAAAGGATGGTCTTTTTTTTTTTCCGGGGCTGTCCTTTTCTTTTGAAGAAAAGAATGGTAGCCAATTCTCTTTTCTCCTCCCTAACCAATTAGACCCTAAAATTTCTAAAATTTCATCTCCCTTTTCTTTGTGTCTCCTTGAGTTAGTATTTGAAAATAACGTTTTTATAAGTTAAGATGAAACTCCTCTCATATATTTATCTTATAAATCATAAATCACTTTAAAAAAGTAGTTTGTATGGTTAACTCAAACGGTCACTTATTGTCGCGCAACCTCACTCTCTCAACTCTGGCATCCATGCTTCTTCTTATCTTCTCCGCTGCCCTTCTCATGACCTCGCTCCTCTGCTGTGACTTCTGGCAAGCTCTTCCACTACTCCAGCGACCCCCTGGTATCTCTCTCTCTCTCTCTCTCTCTCCTCATAGCTATTCTGTTTTCCCTTTCTCTATTTCTGCTGAATTCATCCATCACTAGTTACTTAATTATCCTTTCACTAAATTATTGCCCCATCAACATGCACTTATATACTCTCACAGATTGCACTATTTTATTGCAGTCTCTAACCTATCATTTCCATTTTTTAATTCATCATTATAAAAATGTTATAAATAATTAAATTGTTATTTGAAACCGGGGATAGGGTTAAAATTGTTGGCATGGCATGGCTTCTAAATTTCTGCACTGACTGCTAGCTGCTTCAAAAAAATGACATTCGGTGAGTTCAAAGTGCATTGTCAAAACCAAATGTACACTTTTGCATTTATGTAATTAGTGGCTTTTTTGTACATTCCCCTTCAATAATGAGAAAAAAATTACTATTACTTGCTTTCAAATTTTGAAGGACCATAAAATTCTTCTAAAAGATGTCTTATATTAAGGACAGAAATGGTATATAACTACTAGAGGCCACATTATTTACAGTGTGGCGAATGGCACAGCTTTGAGGCGCCAGGCTTTGAGCCTTGCATGGAGCCAGAGATGAAGTGAAGACCTAAAAACAGAAATAGATGGAGAGGGCAAAGAGAGTAGCAGAGTTATTAAAATTAACAAACAGATGAAAAGGTTCAGCTTGAAGAAAGTACAAGAAAGGAGATATAGCAACATGTATATTTTACAGAGTAGCTTGAAAAGAACAACAGTACAGTTTTCTTCTTCATCTTCATCATCATCAGATCCTTGAAGGAATCATAGGAGTGACGTTCCTCAAGAAAGCACTTGCTGCAGCAACTCCACTTCCAAGCTCCACTGGGTACCCCACATCTCTCAGAATCATCTCCACACCAGCAAGACAACCCAACAGTTGTAACTGAACACAATTTTCTTAATGGTTAATCACTCTATGATTTCCCATTCGTGACGACTCGTGATATGTGCACATAATCTCCTTAAACTTTAAGTCATATGCAGATGAGCACTCTATCATGTTACAATCCATGAGTGAAATGATAGAAAAATTAACAGCAATGGAATTACCCATATAAATTTAATAGAATAGAAAGATTCAATGGCAAGCTTTAAAGGTCAGGGAAATTATATGCATATAACAATAAATTCAGGGAGTTAAGTATGATGTAGCCATAAATATATAAGCAAGTTAGCGGTGAGTCTTCTTAATAACTGTTCATGACAAGCTTATTTTCTACTTCTCTCAATGCTAAATATAGGAGCTAGTTGAGGGGTTTGTTTTGATCCTAAATACTAGTATAAGATTTCAATTCATTTTATCTCCTAAACTTATGAATTTTTCTCAAACTATCCCTATTGATTGTATATATTAAACGGGGTTTTATCAATGGAGTAATGATTAAAGGGAGCATTTTAGGGAAATCCGCACATATTTGTTTAAAATAACCAACTTAACTAATTTCCTTAAAATCAGTATATTAGTTATTTAGCTCCTATATTTAGGACAAGAGGGACTATAAATTGATATGCTTCAGATATGTTGTAAACACATGCTAGTGAACTCATGAAACTTGTAAGATGAAAGTAGGACAACAAAAGACCAGACAGAAAATTGTTTTGTGACTCAATGATACAACATTACCTCATTCAAGTTTCCAAGATGACCTATTCTGAAAACCTTTCCAGCAACTTTGTTTAGTCCAAGACCTAAGCTCAGGTTGTATCTCTTCCATCCCCTTCTAACTACTTCAGCGCTATCAATGTGAGGAGGAACGAGGATCGCAGTCACGGTGTCACTATACCACTCTTCCTTCTGGGTGCAGTTCTTCAAACCCCATGCCTCAACTGCAAGCCTGCATTTAGCACGATCAGCACATACATCAGGCTCACTGTCTCAAAATTCGACATTCTATTTTAATTCAAATCCATATACGATGAAACTATTTGACCATATTCTATTTTTCATGAATAGAGAAGAATGGAAGGGAAGAGTAGGACGAATTTTGAATTTTAACAATCTGATCAGATTGTGGATATGGAGGAATCTGGATCCCCCTGAAGTAAGAGTGTGTCAAGTTTGTTCAAGTATGATAATGAAGATCATGTCAAGACACTATTTCTTTTCTTAGTAACATGGCATGATCTGAACCATCCCAACAAATCCGATGGCTAGAAAACAATTGCTTCAAGAGCCCAGTGCACAAAGCTCCCCGTTAAATGGGGTTTGAGGAGAGATAGATGTATGTAGTTTTACTTACTTAAGGAATAGAGACATTAAAATAAAGAGGGCCCTCATGTTTCTAACATGGTAAAGTTGTTAATGTTGATTTTGGGTGGCTCACCTGGTAGCTTTACCTAAACGTTTGTGCCTTTCAATCACATTGTCAAGTCCTTCCTCAAAAATGAGATCAAGAGCTGTTCTCAGACCATAAAGCAATTGAATGGAAGGAGTGTATGGCCAATAAGTTCCCAACTTGTAGAACTTCAAGTAGTCAGCCCAGTCGAAGAAAACTCGAACTGATCTCGAACTTTTTGCAGCCTCAAGGGCCTTGGGGCTTGCACACACAATACCAATCCCAGTGGGAAGGGAAAGAGCTTTCTGGGAGCCAGTTAGGGCCACATCAACTCCCCATTCGTCCATTCGGAAATCAAGAGCACAGATCGAAGAGACTCCATCCACAAGAAAGAGGGCTGGGTGCCGGTATTCATCTGAGCATCACACACAAACTCTTAAGAGTTGTTTTGTGAAAAAAGAAAGATAAAGTTTGAAACGACAAAACTTGAGTACATCCATACTTTAGGTGATGGTCATCAGATTCTCATATAAATTCTATTGTTTACACCATATGAATTATTACTAAAAAACATGTAGCTCATCATGTATGTAATAAAGTAGACCACTCTTTCACAGTTTAGAGGATATAGGGAAGGTCAAGAACTTAACTTTGATTTCTATCCAAAACAGCAACAAACAAAAACTTATATGATATGGTAGAGATGCTTTAAGATTCTGTTATTCAGAAATTTGTAGATGAAAAAGGGTAGCTATCATTGAAGACCATTATATATATGCTCACCAAGAATTTGTCTCACTTTAGCCAAGTTGTTAGTGACTCCAGTTGCTGTTTCATTGTGAACAATGCATATGGCCTTAATAGAGTGTGACCTATCTGAAGCAATCTTTGACTCCAGAACGTCAAGGTCGGCACCCCGGCCCCATTCACTTTCTACGACGTCAACATTGAAGTTGAGGCGTTGTTGTTGATCAATCCAAAGCAAACTGAATTGTCCAATCAGGAAAGACACGATACGATCCCCAGGAGACAATGTATTTGTTAGTGCACTTTCCCATGCACCAGTTCCTGAAGCAAAAGTTAGATGGTTTAGTGAATAAGAAAAGGTCAATCACATAACCATCTAAAGCAAATGAGTATTCCTTCTGTCCAAATATTAGCATCACTAGCGTTCTAATAATATCATCTTGGCATTATGCAGCAAGTTTTTTTTCCCCCTTCAAAGGTTTCCATTCTTCAAATCAAAGTCCTAACAGGGTGACAAAATTTTATAAGAAAAAGATAAAACATCCCATGTGGTTGAAATGAAATCAAACTTTTTTTTTACTAAACAGTACAAATAGCAAACAAGAAAAATTTCCTTAAGTATATACAGTACCAGTGGTAGGGAAAAGAAATGGGGTTCCAGTAGTAGTCTTGAAAATCTTCTTAACATCCTCAAGCAGGGTTTTTGTCAATGCAGGAATTGCTGGAGACCTGTAGTCCTCATTGTTTCGGTTCATAGCCCGAATGACTTGGTCGGGGATGTTAACCGGCCCTGGAACAAAGAGATGGTTCCTACCTGGTCCATAAACATAATCCATATTTCCCTGCTTGAAATTTCAATGAATTTGAATTCAAGCAGTTCTTGGCTTCTCCCACCAGTACCTATATATGAAATTCACCATAGAGTCAATCTTAACAACCTCTGGAATTGTTGATCATGAATCTTATGCAGATAATACTGAACTTTTATTACCATGTAAAGAGGGAACCTCAAAACAAATACACACAGCTAGGCCAATGACAGTGAGATTGGAAATATAAAATCGTTATAACCATTTGTTACCTAACATTATGAATTACTACAGATTTAAGAATTGAAAAATCTTGTGAAATGCCATGAGACAAACGCTTTGAGAAAGAGGGAAAAGTTATTTCCAAGTTTAATAGCAAAAATGGTCTAAACTGAAGATTCTGAGATTAAATAACATATTTTGACGTCCTGTCTAGCTTCGAGTGCATGCATGTTCCTGTCTAGCTTTTGCAGATTTTACAAGCAGTTGAGTACAGAATGGAAAATAAAGTAATAAAACTTGAACTTGCACAATTAAATTCTAAAATCTGAAGTCTGAACTGATCCACAACTGATTTTTCTTCTTTTATGTCGTAATATCACTGGGATGAATAGTAAAAACATAACACTTACATGTTTTAAAATTTAGTAACACAATTCAAAACTTTGCTCTTCGTGCCAAAATTCTAATGAATATCTTGACATCCAAGAATTTCATCCAAGTTTTTTCTATCCAATGGATATCAGAAACTGATAATCTTAGCCGAACATCAGAACATTAATATCATTTATGGTTAAAAAAAACAGAAATATATCACCACATGCAACCCAATATCATCACAAGCCAGAGTATATGAACCTTTATTAGACCAAAACATTTGCTTAAAGACAATTTGTTCTTAATAAACTCAAGCAAGAAGGTTAGAGCAAACTCCATGGCTTGGACCTTTTGATAACACACTCATCAACAAACCCAGAACAAGAGGAAATTACTGTTTTATCCAATTAATCTCCCAATTTTACCCTGTTCCTTTAAAATTTGTCTCACTGTAAAAGGATTAAAGCAGGAGAATCAAGACAACAATTCAGAGACCCAAAAACAGAAAAGCAAATTCTTGAAATTACTGAAAACTTCAACTAAAAAACACACACAGATTGAAACTTGGAACACAAAAAAGATAGATGGTGAAAAGCAAAGTTAACAAGAAGAGGGGTTTACCTTGGAGAGAGAGAATCTTCTTCAATGGGGGGCTTTTGGTGGAAATTACGAAGAAAGGAGGAGCCTTTTCTTCTTCTTCCTCGCTTTTCTCTAATACAAGATTGTGTAAATATATAACGAAAAGACCACAGTGAAGTTCATTCTGGTTGAGCGAGAGCGCCGGAGAGCCAACCAAATGGGGAAGGTGGGACCCAGCTCTGTCATGCGTGGCAGATAAGAGGGGAGGCATAACTGAGAACCTTGCGGCTGAGGATGGCTGGGGGACGAAACAGAGAACTCAAGCTTTCGTTTGCAATATTTTAAAATGACGCATCAAGTCATTTCTTCGTAGAATTTTCTCACAAAGCTTATCCATTACCTGGACTTTCCCTACCTCAACATTCTTTTTTCAAAGTAAGTATTGTAATCTTAATTTGATTTTACTAGTTTATAACTATATTATACACCATGTCAAATTTTGTTAGTCTAAAGCTCAAATACTATTGGCAAAAAAAAAAAAAAAAAAGCTCAAAGACTCACTGGGCTCATGATAGGTTGTGAGTATTTGGGTAAGCCTTAAACCGCAGTTTCAAAAACTTTTTTCAGTAAATCGAGACAAAACTCCTCTTATATACTTATCTCGTAAATCATAAAACTATTCTCTAAAAACTAATCTAAATTTAGACATCAAGGTTCTAGCTGATCTTTTTTTATCCCTATAAGGTTAGAAAACCCTATTATCGAGAGGAAAATTTATATTATATTAGGTTCAATGCCATAGAGAAAATCTCTTGAGTCTAATGCATTCTAATAAATTTTACTATCTCTTCTCCTCACTTTAATTAAAAATTAGATAACTAATATACGAATATTATAGAAATTAATCAATTTAATTATTTGAACTAAATAAATATTGATTTTTTTAAAATACCTTATTTAATCATGCGTATTAATGGAATTACTCTTGATAAAATCATCTTAGCATATATGTGCAATCAATAAGGGTATTTTGAAATAAAAATTATTAATTTGGGATGCAAAGTGGATTGAAATGTTATATTTAGGATCAAAGTAAGCATCTTATCTTCTTCTTATACTAAGAACAAGATAGAGTATTATTTATGACTGATTCAATTTGTTATAAATTTTAATTTGGAAGAATTACACTTAGGTCTCAAGAAAAAAGAGAAATGAAAAAATGGTCTCTATAGATTGCAAAATGAAAAAATAGTCCCAAGGAGTTGTCAATACAGGCTCCTGAAATTGTTAATGGGACCATTTTTTTATTTTGCAATCTATAGGGACCATTTCTTCATTTTTTTCCTTCCTTGAGACCTAAATATAATTTTCCCTTTTAATTTTATATTGCTAGTTGATATTGGTTACACAAAATCTAATTATAAATTCATTTACAGAACAAATAGTATACAGATGAGTTTACTATATATGATATTTTTTAAATTAAGCTTAAACTTAACTAACTATGCCTCTTATATAGAATCTGAAATGACTCTAGTTGAAATTAATCAATTGTAGTACCGAGTACTTAAAGATCATCCAAGATGTAAATCTTGTCAAGAACGAAAACATAGTTATTCATGCAAATTCCTAGCATTAAGTGAATCCAAAATTCTATACTCCTTTTTTGATCAAAAAATTTCTATACTCCCTCCAATCCTAAATATAAGAGTTAAATAAATAATTTACTTTAGTTCTAAATATAAAACATCAATTTAATTTTATCTCCCAAATTTATAATTTTTGCAGCAAAGTATCTATATTAATTGCATATACTCCTTTCAATCCTAAATATAAGACTCAATTGATTTTTTTTTGTAAAGAGATTAAGAAAGTTAAATAAGTTACTTAATTATATCATATGTTATATCTTATTAGATTATATATCAGTCTATAAGTCAAACAAATTAGTTTGAAAAAAAAATATAAATATAAATACTTTAAAATAATTTAATTAGCTTTTAGAGAAATTAACACTCATTTGTCATAGACAACTAATTTTTTAATATTCATACATTTTTTTATCTAGCTTTTATATTAAGTATTATAAGTAGTGATATTTTATCAATAAATTATTAGTTGATGTAGTAAACAATCTCACTCCTAGTAAGGAAGAGAATACAAGTTCGAATTTCGCAAAGAACACATGTTAAGATGAGCAAAAATCCTTTGCGCTCTAAATTTCAGAAAGTGAAACTCTTAATTAAATAAAAAGAAAATGGTAGTATTTTGAAAATAATTGGTATTTTGAGAACGAATGACAGATTTACTCATCAATCTCCTACTCATGGTGTTGTTGTTGGTGGATTAGAGAGGAAATGAGAATGATCGGAATACAAAATGGGAAAGTGAAAAGTCTGAGGCTGAGAAAGCAACGGAGGAAGATAAAGAGATAATAGTTAGTATGTGAACCACACATGTTTGGGGCTATTTGCAGATTCTCTTTCGTCGTTTGCCTTCTTCCCCACAACCTTGGACTCATTTGCGCAGCTTCCATCACTTGTGATGTGTAAGCATTCAATCCACATTGTTTTCTATTGTTCTTATGGTTTTTGTTTTGGCCGAGTGACATAGACTATGCTAATCAATTAATATTGTTTGAAATGTCTTATGAAAAGTTTATAAGTGCTTTCCATGTAAATCGAGATAAAATTTTTTCGTATATCGTAAATTATGATTGAAAAGCTGCTTTTGAATAATCTAATCACTATTCCAAATAAATACTCTCTCCGGTCCTAATTATAAAACAAAGTTAACTTTTTTTGAGAAATTAAGGAAGCTAATTAAATTACTTTATGGTATTTATATTTATATTTTTTTCTCCAAACTAATTAGTTTAACTAATAAATTAATATATAATCTAAGTATACATAACATATGATATGATTAAGTAACTTATTTAGCTTCATTAATTTCTCTAAAAAAAAAAATCAACTTTATTTTATATTTAGGACTAGAGGTAGTACTTAGTTATTTGGGAAAATCCCCCATTAAAAATTTTATTGGTAAGATGGATCCGATAAAATTATATATATAAAAAGTATCGATATTATGCAAATCTCGTCTAGACAGAGCACCAGTTCTCTAATTTAAATTATTCCCATCAATAACATTTTTAATAGGGGACTTTTTCCCAATTTTTTTATTTTTCTTTTTTTTGTCTACATTTGGTTTTTCAAAGTTTGATTTCGTATGGTAGAGCTGATGCTACATTTCGAAATTATAACTTTTTTTTAACTGTTCATTTCATCATAAGACCACTCTGAGAAATATTATACCTAAAAAAAATCCTATTTAAACTCATTCATGCTTGAATATGGACTAACTCGGTAATATTGGATATCAAATGTTTTATAAAAAAATTATAAGGCCTATTTGTTTGCTTGTTATTTTGGAAACAACTTTTTGATTCTTTTAAAGAAAAACTTGTTTGGTAAAGGTTAAAAAAAGAAAAGAAAAACTTGTTTGGTCGTTCTTAATTTTTAATGAAGCTTTTTTTTTTAAAAAAAAAAAAGACATAGAAATCTGTTTTAAAAAACAAAAAACTCAAAGCAACGATAACATGTTTTATTGTTTCCTATTTTTTTTCCAATTCTCCTTCTCATTTGTGGTCACGCTCCCTTCTGTCTATCGTCCCTGCACTCTGCACTCCATCTTTAACCTTCTCTCAGTTCTCCAAGTTGATATGAAGAGCAGTTCTTCCAAACAAGTTTTTATGCTTTTGTGGTTTTCAAATGTAATTTCTTAGAACAATTATCCAAACTGATTTTTTTTTCTTTTTAACAATTATTTTTAAAAACAATTTTATAAAACTATTCTAAAAACATTAAAACAGAAAACATAAACAAACATGGCCTTAAGTTTTCACTCTTAATTAATGCTACATGTCAACACTCATTTCCATTTCGATATACACAGAGTAATAGAGACCAAGTTCCACAGGTATATAGAAGAGTACATATATACTGATAAAAATATTTGTTTACAATCTAAAGTCAACCATACAGAATACAACAATATATACCATTATTACAAAATATCCAAAAGTATTTTAGACATAGACTATCTATAACCACGAACTTTGTATTTGCTTCGAGACATATGCCAATCACTTCCCTTGGTCTACACCCTTGTCTTTTGCTCCACTGGCACCCGTTGAGATGTTTTATTTAGAAAAAAGGGTGAGATTCTGAAGAATCCCAGTAGAAACATGCTATCGTTTATAGAAAATGCAAAAAGTAAATATAATATATGTCATGTATGCATCAATTAATGAACAATATAAACATATCATCTACATGTATACATGAGTAGGGTCCAGCCCCACTAATCTGCATCAGTTGGATTCTCACTAACTCTAGTGTAAGTGCCTCTAGCACTATTAGCCTCTCTCTGGGCAAAACATGTTGATTAATAAAGCGCATTTACAAACAATGGCATTCACACAATCATAAAACTATGGCATGATGTATAAAGGATAATGTCCCTACCTCAAAATTCTATCGACCCCTTTTGTGTGCCTCGTGAAATGTGTCGACTTTCGACTCCCGATTCGGTCCTAAAATATTAAATATACAAGAAATAGGTCATAACCTATCCAAGTATCATTTTAGACACTTCCATAGTGTTTCTTATGGTTATATTAGCCTATGGTAAAAATTTACCAATATGCCCCCGGGACCCCGGCCCGGCCCCGCAGTACCCGGCTCAATGGCACGTTTTTCCAAATTTTGACTAGGGCTATCCTGACGTATTTCCACCCAAAGAATCCATTTCCGGATTCAAAATTATCAAATTCAATGTCAAATTATAAAATTACCCTTGGCAGTCCTGCTTTAAGAGTTTCAGGGGCGTTTCCGTAATTATGCTTTTCGAAAAAGTGCCCAACTGTAATCCAACCTAATTTCCCCCCTGAACCCAATGAAACCATCAAATCATTGAAAATCCAAATCTAAGACCCTCTAACAGCCCTGGCCGAAATTATAGCATCCTCAGGAAAAAATCAGGGTTTTGCGGGTTCGGCTCCATAAACGCGTTCCTTTTTACTCCTAACCACTTTATTAACCATCTAATTGAGTTATAACAACCATTTGAACTAAAATTGGGCAGCATAACCCTTAGGCACACACTTTTCCAAAATTTAAAACTAATGGCAATCCGGCGAAATTTCACCGATTAAATTGCCCACAGCAGCCAAAATAGTTAATATACGAAGGTTTGGAAGTTACCTCAAGCTCCCACTAGCTTTTCCTCTTCTTGGCTAAAACCCTAGGTCCTTGAACACCCAAAGATGAGCTTCCCAAACCTTAATTACATAGAAGAGTAGCTTAGGAACAAAATTATACGTGTTAGGAACCGATTTATCGAAGAAATCACTTACCTTTGCAAGTTTTTCTTCTCTTTCTCTCTCTAGAATTTCATACTCTCTCTCACTAGTTCAGATCTGTTAGGGCACGAAAATGAGCTGAGGAAGATGATGGAAAAGTTTTTTTATTATATTATATGATTTTTTAATGATTTATGGAATTTCCAAAAATTCCAAAATCAATTTTATGTACATAAATCCTATGTACATGTAACCAAGCTCATTAAGTCCAACCAATATTTCCTTCCTCATGCAACATGTAAGAGACACCTAGGGGTCCCTACCTATGGTCTCAATTGGCTTCACAACTTGTTCCAGTTATGTATACACGTAAAGTCTCAATTTTGGTCAAAATTACACTTTTTGCTTAAATTTTTCATAAATTCAAATTAAATTGTCCAAAATATTCTAAATTTATTTTTTTCCCTTTATTTCCATTAATTAATTGAAATTAACTTCAATTAATTGGAAAATAAGTAATTTTGTACTAAATTGACAAAATTACGATTTTGCCATTACCTTTTTATTCCAATTTCTTTTCTTATTTTTCCTTGGCCAATTTCCATCTATTTTTGGACCAAATATTTTCTCCAATGTTCCTTCATTTTTGGACCTTAATATTGGGATTTTTAAATTACCCAAATTAATTCCATAATTATTTTGCCCATTTTCTCATGAAAATGAACATTTATAAAATTCATAAATTCCAAATTTATGAATATTCACCATTTTATTGAATTTCTCAAATATTTACAATATTTTTGGTAAATATAAATTTTGGGGTGTTATACTACCAAAAAATTAAAATTTCCTAAATAAACTACCTTGTTCTTGTTGGCAAAATCTAGGGGTGAACATCGGTTTTTCGGTTCGGTTTTCGGTAAAAACCGAACTACCGAACTAAAGGAAATTATGAAACCGAACCGAAACCGAACAATCGAAATAACCGAAATTATTCGGTTCGGTTTCGGTTTTGTAAGAAAAAACTGAAATTTTTTTAGCCTTCATTTTTTACTTCAAATATCTGAATTTTCAACCAGCAAAAATTAATACAAATTATAAAATTGAATAACCTCATCAAGATCTAAAGAAAAATGATATAAAACAAAGTATAAACAACATATTATATATATGATTAATGTAGTTTGGAGTACCCAATATTCCAATAATGGAACCAAAAATAGGAAGGTTTTTTAGAGATGCAAAATAATTGTATTCAATATTACTTAATCCAAAGAAAGCATAACAAAAATTCAAAAAGATGAATATCTAATGATATATCATTCTTTGTCCTGCATCCGGTTTTTCAGTTGTGGTATACTATTTTAATAATTTTGGTTTTTCGGTTTAAACCGAAATTTTTTTAAAAAAACCGAACCGAACCGAAAAACCGAACAAAAAAACTGAACATGCACCGAAAACCGAAAAAACCGAACCGAAAAGACCGAAATTGATTCGATTCGATTCGATTCGGTCTTCGGTTTCGGTTCGGTTTTGCTCACCCCTAGCAAAATCTGTAAAGAAACAAGAAAATATTCAGTTCAAATCATGCTCTTTAAAAGTTATTCTGCAACCTCCTCAATTGATAGAAAGCAGCACTCCCAAGATTAAACAAATCCTTCCTACAAAGGATACAAGGTGACAGAAAATGGTGGAAGGTAAAATAATCTCAGTAAGAAATAACCAAGGCTTTTTATTCCCTTCTTCAAATGGGGTCATAGGGGAGAGGGGTGTCTTCATTAATTTCCCTCTCCATTGAGTGTGTCTACTGTAACATCCCAAATTTTTATTCACAAAAAATATATTGCTATTAATTGAGAAATTCAATAAAAAGGCTGAATATGCATGAAATTGGATCTTATGAATTTTTAAAAATTCATATTCATGAGAAAATGAGCAAATTAATTCGAGAAAGGAGTTAAATGACAAAGGTGATAGCAAAATCATAATTTTACCAATTTAGCCCAAGATTAATTATTTTCAATTAATTGAAGTTAGTTTCAATTAATCAAGGAAAATAAAGAAAAATGTACAATTTGAGTATTCTTGATGGAATAAATCAAGAATTGTGAAATTATGGGAGATTATACATAATTCATTTATATGAATTATGGAATTGTTGAAATCAATTTTTCCCTTTCCTTCCCTCTTGAAATTTCGGCCAACACATAAAATTAAGGGGAACAAATTAATTTCATGAGCACATGTCCAAAATGCTACAAGAAAAGAATAATGATGATAACGATAAGGTGAGTATGACATGAAGTATGGACATGAAGATCATGATGGATAATGGTAAGGGAGCAAGTAAGTCAAATGATGAAGGAAATATGACATAAAGTGAAGAGGTATGGTGAAAGTATGGAGGGAAGCATGGTGGAAGACATGCGTTACCATGTCAACCCTTGATGAGATTAATGGTCAAGAGGCAAGAAGACTTAAATTAATAAAACACAACCTTTCCCTTTCCATGTGCTCATTCGGCCAAACCAAAGAAGAGAGGGAGGGAGGGAGGGAGAGATATGTTAGTGCAAGCGTTTCAACCAATAGGGGGTGAATTGGGTGATACTAGAAATTTTAGTGCGTATAATAAAATTGACAAAATATTTAAAGTAGTTGAGAGTAAGGAGAAATATCACCGAAGTGTACACCGGGAGTTATATTGGTTCGGCTACAACTACTTTGACCTACATCCAGTCCTCAGAACATTTCTGAGATTTTCACTATATCTTCCAAGATTCAATGGGTTCTTAGCACCTCAGTACAACAAGATCCTTCACCTGGACACTCGCTCCCCCTTACACATTGTAATCAAATCCCCAACTCAAGGTTCCATAACCTTAAGTTGTCTCAATAATGAATATTGAGTTTTGTAATAAAAATCTCTCTTACAGAGTAAATGTATAAACACTGAAGTACAAAGAATGAGTATAAGAAAATAGAGCACAAAGAGTATATTGATCGATGTGTGATTGCTTGTTCTCAGTTGTTGTATTTTGTTATTTGAATGATCCATATTTATAGATGATTTTTGGTGTCCGTTGGAAGCATTTCAAATATGTCCGTTAGAGTCGCGCAGCAACAGTTGACCGTTCTTCTAATTTGAAAACTATCCGTTGGCGGTAGGTAGCGGTATGTGAGCGTTCGGACTTTTTATTTGACTTTCCACTTATAGCATAATCTCTTCATTATTTCTCTACAAATGTACTTAGAATTCTAATACAATGAAGGGTTAATCATATAGAAAGTAAATCAATAAACATTAGATTAAAATCATGTTTTTTTGAACTTCATTACTCGAGTGGCTACTCGAGTGATCATGCTCATTGCTCGAGTAGTCCCTCAAGTAATCTTATTAAAAATCATGCAGAAAGTACGTCAATGTTTTCTTACCATATTACTTGATTAAGCCTTCAAGTAATCTTTTTAATAATAGCTGGCAAACAAGGTTACTCGAGTGATCCCTCGAGTAAATTGATAATAAGTTTGCAGATTACTCGATTACTCCCTCGAGTAACAACATCAAATTCTTGGCTGAAAGTATCTGTGCTTTGCTTACCTGATTACTCGAGTAATCCCTCGAGTAATACTTCAAATAACTCTGCAGATTACTCGAGTGGTCCCTCGAGTAAAGATTTTTCTCAAATGGTTACTCAGTGGTTACTCGAGTAAAGTATGTCAATTCTTGGCCGAGAGCTACTGGAAGGTATTTGTCCTGATTACTCGAGTGACTACTCAAATAATACCTTTTATCATACAAAAATAGGCGCGGTTACAGTTGGTCACTTTTTCGGAAAAGGCTGAAAAAGTATAATTACGAAAACACCCATAAATCGAGGCTGTCAAAGGTATTTTCATAATTTGACAGTGAATTTGGCAATTTCGAGCCCGGAAATGGATTCCTTGGGTGAAAATATGTCAGAATAGCCCTAGTCAAATTTTTGGGAAAGCGTGTCATTGGGCCGGGTACGACAGGGCTGGGCAGGGGTCCGGGGGCATTTTGGTAAACTTTCACTATAAACTAATATAACCACCCGAAGCACTATAGAAGTATCTCAACTGTACATTTGACGTTTTAGGACCGAGTATATCAAGGCACGTTATTCGAAGATCAGGGAAGGGTGATTAAGGCAGGGAACTTATCTCTCCTGCATGTATTTGATATATATGCTGGTGTATTGATGTATGTTATTACTTTGCTTGATTATGTGAAACATATATGAATAATTGAAGCTATGTTTTTGTTCATGCTATTTCCATACGTTTGTTGATTGAAACATTGAGCACGCAGATATGTCATTGTGTAAGCATGAGTTATGTAATGCAAGCATTTCATGCATTAAGCATTTATCTTACATACATATTGGTATTGCTTTTCTATTGAGAATTCCCAGAATCTCACCCTCCCCTACCAACAATTTGGACAGGAGAAGATAGAACGTATGCTGAGAATAAAGAAGAGAACCGTACGAGGGGATTGCAGTGGTAGAACGAAGATTGGAAAATGTCTCCGTTTTACTGGGACGAGTGTAGACACCCATGTAGCACTGCGAGGCTACATTAATTGTAATTATCAAGCATGAACCCCTATGAAAAATTTTTGTAATCGCGAATATCAGTATGTTTATGCTATTTCTGTGTTGCCCACTAAACTGCGTATCGTTGTCTGCAAATACTCTAAAATATGTGAAAATATGATGAGGATGTGACATCTACCATTAAATCAACTTTTAGTGGTTGAGATTTACCATGATAAATTTTTATTATAATGATATTATTTATATATTATTAAATACCAAACATTGAAAGTTGATCTAATGGTAAATACACTTAATAAAAAGTACATGGAGAGGAAAATTAATGGAAACACCCATCTCCTGTCACGATGAGAGTATTTATAGATAATAAATTGATGCCTTGAAGTGGTGCCTTTTGAAATACTATACATCTTCAATCAAATATTGTAATCATATATTAAATTTATGAACCAACACAAATCTCTTACTTTCTAAGGACATGACTTCTCAAGACAAAACATTCTAATATATTAGAGAGATTACTTCTTTAACGCACCCTACCACACAATATTCATAACAGTTTCTTAACTAAACCTATATATGCATAGCAACTAGATGGAGGGGTTTACTTTCGATATGCCGGCGAATTATGCTCCTTGTACCTGTTAAAATCGGCACATAATTTGTATATGGTGTAACAAATGATTAGTTAAAGTAATTAAAAAGATGATTTGGTGAAATAGTAGGAAAAATATGGCTTGTGATTATTTAAAGGAGAGGTGTTTTTTTGAACAAAAAAAATAAAGGAGAGGTGTTTTGAAACACCTCATAGTGAGACACGAAGGTCGCCTTGGTTCTGATTCATATCTTCAATGGCGCTGTTTCGAACTCGTGACTTGAGTGGAGGAGCTAAAATGCTCTTCCAAACAAGCCAGGAGTTCAAAAGCCCTCTGTCCATCCTTTTAAATTTATCTATAAATAACTATAAGTTTGTCTATTTCTCTTCCCTTTGTTAAAATCGAGGAATGAAAAACCGACCGGGTAATGAACCGGTCACAGCACAGGTTCAAGGGTTAATGGGCCAACCGGGGTCTAACCGGTAGTTGAACTGGTCATAAATGGTTATATTAAAATATTATAATTTATTAGTGATAATATATATTAATATATTTTTAAACTTCTATAGATAAAAATAAAGATTTTTAGAAAAAAAAAAGCTTAAAATCTATTAGTATTAGTTATAATGCCTATACTTATGCAATTATATCTCATTTCCTATAATTATTATATCTTTTTAAATATTTTTTTCATTATCTTCTTCATTTTTTTTAGATTTGTTTTTTCTTTACATATTTTTCTCTTCATTTTAATCTTCAACCTTCCATTTTTTCCTCAAAAAGCACAAAATAAAAATTTAGAAAATTTTAAAAAATGAAACCGGTTCGACCACCGGTTTTGACCGGTCCAACCGGTCTGACGGTTTAATCAGCAAACTAGACTGGACCATGGACCGGTTCCCAGTTCAACCGGTCGAACCGGTCGATCCGGTCTAGTCCGGTTTTTTGTTCTCTGGTTAAAATAAGGGAAAATTATATCTTGTTTAATTTTAACCTATATTTTCATGTTCCCAGTGCAGTTATGTAAAGTAAATTTTTAGAACTAGTTTTAGTATAAAAATAGAAAAAAATTTTAAATCATTATTTAAAAAACTATATGGCAAATGGTGGAGTGAAGGATTACAGAACAATTTACATGATTGTCATTAATAAAAGGGAAAATTGTGAAAAAATCCCTCATTAGCAACTTATTTACCAAATGGGACCTTCGCGTGCAGATTATCTTCCACGTGTGCAGAATATCTTCCCTGATGTGCAGATGATCTTCCCTGCTGTGCAGATGATCTTCCCTGTATGCAAAACTCTTCCCTATACGTGTGCAAAATTCTTCCCTATGTGTGCAGAAATCTTCCCTCCATGTGCAGATATCTTCCCTCCATGTGCAAGATATCTTCCCAGGTCTCATTTAGCAAATAAGTTGTCCATGAGGTCTTTTTAAGCAATTCTCCCTTAATAAAATTACAATTTTTGCCGTATCTTTTCTAATTTTTTTACGAAAATTAAAAAAATAAAAAGACGTTATGATTTTTTTTTCCAAAACAAATCTAATATTTCTGTTTTTTACCATGTAACCAAAAACACATTTTAAAACAAGCTTTTTTTCCTGTTACTTTCTGTTTCTCAGAACAAAAAAAATTATTTTGAAAACAGGAGACATGAAATCGATCTGCCCTTATATTTTTTAGGGAGAATTATAATCAAGTCCCAAGCAAAAAGGAAAACAAAAAAATGGTCCCTTGAAATCTTGAAATGAAAAAAATAGTCCCAAGAAGTTGTTAATGGAGGCTCCTGAAGTGGTCAATGACCTATACCTAGGATTGTTAATGATACCATTTTTTCATTTTGAGATTTCAAGGGACCATTTCTTTATTTTCCTTTTTACTTGGGATCTGACTGTAATTCTCCCTATTTTTTACTTGGCGCAGCTCAATTTCTGTAGTCTTAACTTTGTTGCAACTTAGTTTCTAAACTTTGACTCCCAATTCAATCCATATAGTTTAATCATTTAAAATATTAGCCTTTTATATTTTGAAAAATAAAATTATATATTTCATAAAATTTAGAAACTAAAATTTTAAATGGTTAAAATTGTAAGTATTGAGCTGCGGTGAGTTAAAATTTAGAAATTGAGTTTTAACTGAATTAAAATTATATAAATTGAGTTACACCAAATCAACGTTTAAACATTCAATTACAATCAATTCAAGCTTATAGCAACCAAAAGATCAGCTTTCCCTTATTGTAATAATAGTAGTAGTAATTAATAAAAGAAAATCAGAAAGATACATTCGAAATATCAAAATCTCAAACTAGTTTTGTTTCCAACAATAATTTATGTACTGACTATAATTAATAGGCAACTGACAATTTATTTTTATAGGAAATCACTAATTTAGGATTTTTCAAATTTTAAAGGTATTTTTCTGAAATTTTTTCTAATTAATAATATTAAAATTAAAATAGAACAGAACCTGTGGCATATAGAACCATAGTGAATTTTTATATTTAAATTCCATTAAAAAAATATAATGTAGTTTTATTTGATTCAATCATTTTAATAAATTTTTATTTTAAATTAATTTCTTAAATATCAAGGATAAATGAATTATATGTAACGAAAAGGACCCTATAGCATATAAGTTTTTTAGAAAGTTAAAATAATAAAAATGAATTTCTCTAAATTAATAATGTTACAATAAAAAAGGACTCTGTAGCATTTATAATTATAGTGGATTCACTGTTCGCTGCCATAAAGTTTTTAAACATTTTGAAAAAGGAGAGGTGTTTTGAAACACCTCATGTTATGAGAGACAGATATCACAGTATATAGATGCTGAATCGAACCCATGGGCCATGACTTTGCAAAAGACAAGTCTGCTCTAACCAACAAGCCATGAGTTCGAGTCGCATAAAACTTATTATTTTTATTATATTTATTTTTAAAAACTCACGATAGGCACTCTTTTCACCGACCTATTCAACATTATATCAAGTACCCTGGGGTGTCTAAAACATGCTCTTTAATCATATATGTGATATATATGCATACTTATTCTTTTTTATCTTTAATATAAGACCTAATTAATTTTTTTGTGAGAGATAAATAAAGCACAATAAAAAACCGAATCATAACATATGTTATATGTTATTAGGTAACATATTAGTAGTTTATAAGTTAGGTAAATTAGTTTGGTATAAAAATAATAAATATAAATACTTTAAAGTAATTTATTTAGATTTTTTAATTTTTTTTAAAAAAGTCAACTTGATATTATTTTAAGGACCAGAGGTAGTGCATTTTTGTTGTCACACATAATATACATAATCAATATGATATTTTGAAAAAAGAAACTTATAAATCTGGGAGAAAAGTATACTGAATTTATATATTTAAGGTCAAAATAAATTCATTGTCTAGCTCATATATTTGGAACATTAGAACTTAGAAGTAGTAATTGCTAATTACACATCTCCCCAAATTTAAAAACAATTCTTCTCCTGCATATAAAACATTAATTTCTTTGAGTCCTAGAGGATACGCTTGTTGTAACACCCCAAATTTTATTTAATAAGAGTGTATTATAATTATTTTTATATATTCAATGAAATGGTAAATATTTAATGCCAAAGGAATTAAATATTGAAAATTGAAAGTTGAATAGTGTTTTTAATGAAATAGCCTGCGAGGCAGTGAGTTTGTCATATGATTTTGGAAGATCAAATGATGAGCAAAAATTATGAAAGTTTACAGGGTGAAATTAGATATCATAAGCTTTAATTCGATAGGTCATATGAATCAATTGAAGTTATGTACAAAAATATATGAATTTTTGAAATTAGTCCAGAAAATCTGGAAAGTCTCTGGAGCAGCGGTCAAAGAAATGAAATCTGGGAATGATATGCTTTCATCTGGCTAAATTCTATATTTTTTCTTGAAACTAGACTCAATAAGGGTTCCATAGCCTTTGGAATCACTCTGAAACGATGTCTACAAAATTAATTATGATTTTTCAAAGTTATGACAGAAAATCTGCCAGAATTGGCATTATTCCGAAAATTGAAAATAAAATGTGTTAGAAATTGATTAATGGAATTAAAGATGCCAAGCGTCATTATCCTATGGTGAAGGGATTAAATTATAATTGATTTGGATGAGCACATGTCTAATTGCAATTGAATATTGCTTCTTGGACAATAATGATGAAATGGTAAACTACCTTGAGTGCAAAGCTGGATTAACTTGAGTGCAAGGTTGAGTGTAAGTTTGGTTTAGTTGGAAGAGCACTCATTTGGTTAGAAGAGCAAGAGGGGGGCGGTTTTATGCTAACTAGAAGAGGAAGAAGTTAGTTCAAATCCAGCTAGAAGCCTAATGGTATAGTTGGAAGAAGATAAGATCAATTGCCATGTGTCAACACAAAGTTGCATCTTGAAATCAAGGGCTAGAATGAAATAAGAGAGATTTCATAAAACAGATTTCCCTTTCCTCTTCCCTTCACATTTGTGCCAAGAGACAAGAAAGGGGGGAGAGAGAGAGAGAGCTTGATGAAGGCTTGAAGACTTAGAGAGAAGGAGGAGCATAAGGAGGCTAGAATCAAAGGTAAGGATTAAGATTTCACATGTTTAGGTTTTCCAAATTGTGTAGCAACTCTTCTAACCTCTTGATCTTCATGGAAATCATGTGCAGTAAGCAAATATTCAAGGTTGAAGAGAGAGTGAACAGTAACTTCTAGAGAGAGAAAATTCAAGAATCAAATGTAACCTCAAGAACATCAAATGTTTTGGTTTATTGTTGTTGCTATTGTTATTCTTGGTTTGATTTGGTGATTTTGTCAAGTTTGTAAATTTGGAAAAGTCCTAACCCCAAGGGGTTATACTACCCAAATTTCTTTGAATCATGGTTAAGATGTGTTTAAATGAGTTAATAAGGGATTAGAAGTGGAAAAGTACAAGCTTTGGAAGCTAAAATACAAAAGTCCATTTTTGACTAAGTTTCGGCTAGTACTGTTTTGGGGGGAAGGAGCTGGATTTTCATGAAATAGATGGTTCTATTGGATTTAGTGGACAAAAATATGTGGGGTTACAGTCAGTCACTTTTTCGGAAAAGGCCAAAAAAGCATAATTAAGAAAACGCCCCTTAAAACTCTAAATCGGGGCTGTCAAGGGTATTTTCATAATTTGACACTGAATTTAGTGATTTTGAGCCCGGAAATGTATTCCTTGGGAGAAAATATGTCAAGATAGCCCTAGTCAAAATTTTGCGAAACCGTGCCATCGGGCCTAGTCGGGATCCCAAAAGCATTTTGATAAATTTTCACTATAGATTAATATAACCACAAGAAACACTATGGAAGATTCTAAAATGATACTTGGATAGGTTATGACCTATTTCTTGTACATTTAACATTTTAGGACCGAGTCGGAAGCCGAAAGCGACACGTTTTACGAGGTACATTAAAAAGGGATTGAAAGAACTTTGAGGTAGGGACATTATCTTTCATACATCATGCCATAGTTATATGATTGTGTGAATGCCATGTTTGTAAATGTGCTTTATTAATCAATATGTTTTGCCTAATGAGGGGCATTTAGTGTCGGGGCACTTACACTGGGAGTTGGTGATAATCCAACCAGTGTAAATTGTGGGGTTGAGCTCTACACATGTATATATGCAGATGATGTGTTTATAATGTTAATTAATTAGTGCATATGTGGCGCGTATCATATGTACTTTTTGTATTTTCTATGAATGATAGCATATTTCTATTAGGATTCCTTGGAATCTCACCCCTTTTTCTAAACAAACATCTTAGCGGGTGCTAATGGGATGAAAGGCAAAGGCGTAGATGCCAAGAAGTGATTGGCACATGTCTCAAGGCAAGGTTAAAGACGGTGGTTATAATTAGTATAATTTTAAGATATTTTGGGAATCCTGTAATTATTAGAACTTCTATTGTATTTTGTATTTTGTTTACAAACGACGTTAGGATTATAAATGAATACTTTTATCAGTATAATTGTACTTTTCTGTGTGCCCACAAAATTTTGTCTTTATTCTACGATTATTGAAATGAAAACGGGTATTGACACTTGTATTGGAAGGGGGCAGCCACTAATCCTAAACCAGATATTAAATAATACTAAAAAAACCTTAAAATATGTTGGTTTTTAAATTTGCAATTTTTTTCTTAAATAATCCAATATAAGGTGGAAGATTAAAAGTGGCATTCTTGGATGCTATGCACATCCACACAATCTTACAAATTATTTTGCCAAAAAATTAGTTATTTATCTTACTTCCTACAAAAGTCTGTCAACTTTATAAGATACTTCCAACATATTTCACATAGACGAAAGAAAACCATAAACTTCATTAACTCTCCTATAAAGTTTAACAACTTTTCAAATTTACCCATATTTAATATATACCATGAGAACAAAGTCAATATAATAATAAATTAAAGATAAAATTGTATATTCATATAAAAAAAAATTATTCACCTTATAAATCGAGTTGGGAATCAGGGCCGGCCCTTAACAATTCAGGGCCTAAAAGGGCCAGCCCTCTTGAGGTCAGGAAAATTGCAGTTTTTCAAAGCCCGGATCGAGAGCATCAAGGCCAGGAAGTCCTTTTCACAATATTTAACTATTTTTTCTGCGTATTTTCTTTTAGAGACATATATAAAGTTCTAATTTAACACATAAATGTTATCAACATTAAAGTTTAAAACATGTCTCACGCAAGAAACAAACACAGTTACTAATGCATATCAAAAGTAAAATCATGCCCATAATAACTCACATAAAGACCAAAGCATAAGAAGGCAAGAAATTAAACACTTTAACCTCTACACAACATTAGTATGGTGACTATCATTTTCATCTTCTTCACCACTATCATCAATTTTAAGGACATTTGATTGTGTTTCACTTTGTGTAGTAGGCTCTACTTGAGGAGTAAAAATATCAAAATTTTTTGGACAAGGGGTAACTGGACAAGGGGCAGGGAGGGGGCTGGGGAAAAAAATTAAAAGGGCCTAACAGTCCGGCCATCGGCCCTACAGGGCTGGCCTGACTTCCTTTGGAGGCTTCAATTTACAATCCCAGTTCGAGACTTAACATGGCTTAAACGAGCCGGCCCGGATTTCCCAGATCTAATTATAAATAGGATCAAAAATTTTCTTTTCACTTCTTCCGGTAAATAGGACTAGAAGATTACTTAATAAATTGCTTATTAGTCCTTTACAAATTCTACACTTGATAGTGACAATTGTTACTCCCTCCGGTCCTAATTATAGGACATATTTACCTAACTTTGGAGAAATTAAGGATAGTGGTTAAATTAGTTAATCATAGTTATTTTCCTAAAATACCCTTATTTAAAATTTAAAATGGCATCCAATTATGTTGATTCTCTGTTTTTTCTTGTACTTCTCCTGCCTTACACATGATGTAACACCCCAAATTTTATTCACAAAAAATATATTGTAATTATTTTGAGTAATTCAAGAAAATGGTGAATATTCATGAATTATGATCATGTGAATTTTGAAATATTCATATTTATAAGGAAATGGGAAAATTAATTCAAAAATTGAATTAAATTACAAAGGGAATAGAAAAATCATAATTTTGCCAATTTAGCCTAAGATTAATTATTTTTCAATTAATTTGATTTGATTTCAATTAATCAAGGAAAATAAAGGAAAATGCATAATGTGATTATTCTTGGTGGAATAAATCAAGAATTGGGAAATTAAAGGGGATTATACATAATTCAATTATGTGAATTATGGGATTAATGAAATGCAAATTTTCGTCCTCTTCCTCTCTAATTTTCGTCCATCATGAAAGAAAAAAAGAAAGAAATATTAAAATACATGATCACATGCCACAAGAAGGAAATGATGACCATAGTGGAGTGAGTTGGTAGATTAATGTTGAGTGTAAGAATGGCAAGGGAAGCTTGAGTGAAGGAGTATGATTACATAAAAGAGTGTAAGGATGGACATAGAGAAAGAAGCATGGCTAGTGGAGGAAAAAAGGGAAGTAGGGACGGAAATTTGAGAGCAAGAAGGGAAGTCAATTGATTCAAATAAATGACAAGTCAATGAAGAAATTAAGAGGAAGAAGGAATTGTGACAAGTGTCACATTAGAAGCCATTGATTAAATCAAGGGCTAAGAGGCAACAAGAAACAAAATAATAAAACATACTCCTTCCTCTTTCCAAGTCACATTCGGTCAAGGCAAGCAAGAGAGAGAGAGAGAGTGAGTTTGTGAGTTCCTTTGGAGACTTAGAGAGCAAGAGGAAGCAAGAGCTAAGGTAGGAGTTGTTTTCAAGTGATTTAAGCTTTCTATCTTATGTAGTCCGTCCTCTAATCTCTTATTCTTCATGGAAATCATGGTTTAGCAAGCTAATCTTCAAGGTTGAGGAGAGAGAGAGGATGTCATAGAGAGAGAAACACCAAGGATCAAGAGGTAATCTCCAAAATCTCAACTTCTTAGTGTATTGAAGTTGTTGTTGGTAATTGTTGTTTGGTTTTGTGATTTTTGGGTTGAGTTGTAAAATTATAAAAGTCATGACCCTAAGGGGTTATGCTGCCCAAAATCCTTTAAATCATGGTTAAGAAGTGTTTAAATAAGTTAATCAAGGATTAGAAGTGGAAAAGTATAAATTTTGGGAGCTAAAACACAAAACCTCATTTTTTCCATTTTTCCCTAATAACTTCGGCCAGAATCAGAACTGGTACTAGGAGTTTGATTTTCATGAAATAAATGATTCCATTGGACTCAGTGGGCAAAAATAGGTGGGGTTACAGTTGGGCACTTTTTCGGTAGAGGCCGAAGAAGCGTAATTACGAAAACGCCATTGAAATCCCTAAATAGGGGTTGTCAAGGGTATTTTTGTAATTTGACACTGAATTTGGTGATTTCGAGCCCGGAAATGGATTTTTTGAGAGAAAATATGTTAGAGTAGCATTAGTCAAAATTTTGGGAAAATGTGCCATCGGGCCAGGCACGGAAGCCGGGCCGGGCTCCCTGGGGCATTTTGGTAAATTTTCACCATAGACTAATATAACCACAAGAAACACTATGGAAGAGTCTAAAATGATACTTGGATAGGTTATGTCCTATTTCTTGTACATTTAATATTTTAGGATCGAGTCGAAAGCCGGAACGACACGCGTTACGAGACACCGTTAAACAGAGGATTATAAAGCGTTGAGGTAGGGACATTATCCTTCATACACTATGTCATAGTTATATGATTGTGTGGATGCCATTGTTTGTAAATGCACTTTATTAATTAACATGAATTGCCTAGAGAGAGGCTGTTAGTGCCAGTGTGCACTTACGCTGGGAGTTGGCGGAAGTCCAATCGGTGTAGATTGTGGGGCTGGGCCCTACTCATGTATACATGACTATGAGGTGTTTTTATTGTTCTTTGGAATCTCACCCTATTTTTTAAACAAATACCTCAGCGGGTACCAGTGGGGCAAAGGGCAAAGACGTAGACGCCGGAAAGTGAACGGCACGTGTCTCAAGGCGAGGATAAGATCGTGGTCATAATTAGTCTATTTTTTTGATATTTTGGTGAAATTTGTAAATATTAAAACTTCCGTTGTATTTTTTGTTTCCGTCGACGAACGATATTGGAATTATAAACAAATATTTTTATCAGTATAATTATACTTTTCTGTATGCCCATTGAATTCTGTCTTTATTACTCTTTGAATATCGAAATAGAAACAGGTGTTGACCCACGACTTCTCCCAGCTCTCACACAATCTGGCGTCGTCAATCTCCCTCAACAACTTCCGGTCTACTTTTATTAAATTATTATTGTGTTTAATTATTATTGAGAAAGTATCAATAGGGGGTGTTTTGGGAAGAAATTGAAAAAATTAGAACTTTATCCTATAATTAGGACTAAAATTCGACTCTCAAATGTTGTCTTATAATTAAGACCGAAGGGAGTAGAACAAAACACAAGAATAGAAAATAATGGCAATTGTTAGAATAAAACACAAAAGAATAGAAAATGAGAGGTATTTTGAAATACCTCATAGTTTTGTAGTAATAATAATGATAATAATGTTTTGTAGTAATAATAATGATAATAATAATACTCCCTCCAGTCCTTCCATGTGCCTATTAGAACCCGTGACTTGGCGATAAGAGTGAAAACTGCCTAGCCAGCAAGCCCCAGGTCTTCAAGGCATCATCATGCGTCGGTCTTTATCTATTTATTACTTTGTTCGTCCCCCTATATATATACAAAGTGCTTTAAACCGAATTATGGATTATAGAGAATTCTTAAGATTTATTAGAAGTAGTAAATATGTAGGATATATATATATATATATATATATTTTGCTAAAAACATCTTTATTTATGGAGGAAAGATGATGTAAAAGAATAAGAGAGAATAAAAAGAGTAAGTCAACACTTTAATTAATACAATGTATGAGATTAAATAAAAATAAAATTAGTAAAAATATATTTATTATTCTGACCAATTTAAATAGTACTTTATAAAAAGGGACTAACCTATTCAAAAAATTAACAACTTATATATAAGAACCTTATATTGAACTGGACTAAAACTTGAAGCACCATAAGAATAATTTCCTGGAGATATTTATTGTCCTGTATCACATGAAGCGAACACATAATTCCAAAATGTCCACTTTATAAAATCAATTTTTGTAATAAAGAAATTAAAGAAACACAGTAGAAAATGGAGAGGTATTTTGAAATACCTCATTAATAATGACTGGCATCTGCTTCTTCATCAATGCTTATTCGATCTTGCAACCTACCAGTTAAGAGTGGAGCCCCCTAACCAGCAAGCCACAAGCCTACAAAGCTGTAATTGTTCACTCACTTATTTCTTTGCTTATAGTAAATCGCCTTTCTGGGTATATTTATTAACGCTATGGATAGATAACCAATTATATTTTATTGAAAAATTCCATTAGTTAAACTCCCTTTATACAAATATTTAATTAGTACGCGCCCTATCTAATTTTATGAGATAGGGTGTCATGGTAAACCATACAAGATTTTTGTCAAAAAAACCATACAAGCTTATTATTAAATTAATAACTCCCTCTATTGAAGATTTCCTAACTATTGCTTAGAGCATCATTATAATAGTTGTTTATAGTTTCTCTTATTTTAAATTGTGAGATGTTACGCTTCGACCAACTATAACTAGAAGTATTTCATATCAATTCTTCTGTTACTATTCATTATTGTGGAATTTATATTATGTGTTTTGGCATTATTATTTTATTCTATCCTACAATTTGTAATATCCTTTTACATAGCTATTTTGATTATTACAAAAACATTTGTCAACTTAAATTAATTAGGTTGAGTGATAAATGAATCAACATTTTTAAACAAGATCTTAATTTTAGAATTTAATGAATGAAAAATAATGTTAGGATAGCTTCTCATTGGGCTCTATATGAATCAAATTTAAACTAGCAAGTGATATCGAAATAACAATCACATAAATAAAAGAAAATAAATCAACTTCTATAGGGCTATGCATTTCGAATTTGAGTGGATGATTCACTGTTCATTGGCTTATGTTTTTAAAATATTTTCAATTGATCTTCAATATTGAATGGATAATATGCCATAAAAATTTTCTTGGGGCAATATATAGATAAAATCTATTATATGAAAATGTAAGTAACATATATTGGTTTTGGATATGATTCACTTGGAATTTGCGAAAGACTAAAAGGAGAGATGTTTTGTAACACCTCATGTTATATGGGAGAGACAGGGACCAAGCAGCAGAGCATTTGACTATTTGAATGGTGAGTTATGAAGAATGCTGAATCGAACCGTGACTTACAGAGCCAAAACATTTGCTCTAGCTAGCAGGCCACGAGTTCAAGAAGCATAAAGTAGCTTATTTTAATTTTATTTAGTGTCTGTTTGGATTAGCAGTGGAGAAAGAGCTTTTTTTATAAATGGGCTTTTAGAAAAGTTAGATAAAGAAAAAGTTAGATTGTAGATGTGATTTTTATTTAGATTGACAGTAATAGAAGTGACTTCTTTTTCTAAAGAAGCTAGCATTTTGAGCTTTTGTTCAGACGCCACTTTTGGGTTAAAAGCCCAGTGGCTTCCAACATGAACTCAAACACCATTTTAAGCCAAAAGCAATTTTTTAAGTTGGAAAAGTGACTTTTTTTCTTCCCACCATGATCCCAAACTGACCCTTATTTATCTTCTACCTACTTCTCTACTCTTTTTTTACTTTTTATTATGTTTAGAAGAGGATACAAACACATAAAAAATTAACCAATTTTAATATGATAATAGTAGATAGGGAAAAGCAATCATTTTATCCAATTGTATATGGTGTAACAAATGATTAGTTGAAGTAATTAAAAAGATGAATTGGTGAAATAGTGGGAAAAATATGGGTTGTGATTGTTAAAAGGAGAGGTGTTTTGAAACACCTCATAGTAAGACACGAAGGTCCCTTTGATTCTGATTCATACCTGCAATGGCGCCGTTTTAAACTCGTGACTTGAGTGGAGGAGCCAAAATGCTCCCCATCAAGCCAAGAGTTCAAATGCCCCATCAAACATTGAACTTGAGGATAAGTCCAAAGCCTAAGAGCCATTTGGTAGCCAAGTGTGCTATGAATTATTTTATTTTATTTTATTTTTGTTATCCATGACCCGGGTGAAGCTTGGGTGAAACTAAGTGGAGGTATGAACCGATTGACGTTGAAGAATCAGCGGATGAATTGTGGTTAGGGGTGAAATGCCACTCGAACCTAGAGCTAGCTAGTTCTCCCCGAAATGCGTTGAGGCGCAGCAATTGACTACACATCTAGGGGTAAAGCACTGTTTCGGTGCGGGCCGCGAAAGTGGTACCAAATCAAGGCAAACTCTAAATACTAGATATGACCTTAAAATAACAGGGGTTAAGGTTGGTCAGTGAGACGATGGGGGATAAGCTTCATCGTCGAGAGGGAAACAGCCCAGATCACCAGCTAAGGCCCCTAAATGACCGCTAATCGAACATTTCTTTTTTGTAATATCTGCCAAATATTTTTTTGTTAGCGCACTTAGCTACCAAGTGGCTCTTAGGCTTTGGACTTATCCTCAGGTCCAAGGTTTGAGTCCTTAGGGAGGCGTATTCCTTCCTTTGGGTTGGAATAAATTCCCAAGAGGGGGGAACAGTTCCAGTAATGGGAGGGACCAAGCCTGTGTGGCAGTGGGTGAACTATGGCCGGCTATGTCTAGCCTGTGTGGCGGAGGGCAGGTCGTTATATAAAAAGACGTCTTTTTATTGTCACATCCCATACTACACAGAGTACCGGGCATAAGCAGGATATCCACACTCCCCGAGTGCGTTCCTTTCACCCCCCACATCTCGAACCTTCACTCTGAGGGTAAGTATGAGAGTTTGGTGAGATGTGGTACCATTGAGCTAATAGCGCACTTAGCTACTAAGTGGCTCTTAGGCTTTGAACTTATCCTTAGGTCCAAAGTTCGATCCCTTGGGAAGGCGTATTCCTTCCTGTGTGGTTGGAACAAATCTCCAAGCACCTGTATGGTGCGGAGGAGGGGACAGTACTTGTCATGGGAGGGACCAAGCCTGTGTGGCGGTGGGTGAACTATGGCTAGCCACTTCCAGCCTGTGTGGCGGAGGGTGGGTCGTTACACTACTCGTGGTGGTGGTGGTGGACGTGGTGGAGGTCGTGGTCATGGCGGTTGTGTGGCGGTGGCGGTGGCAGTGTGGTGGCGGTGGTCGTGGTCGTTGTAGCAGGTGACAGTACTTGCAATGGGAGGGACCAAGCCTATGTGGCGGTGGGTGAACTATGGCTAGCTACTTCTAGCCTGTGTGGCGGAGGGCGGGTCGTTACACTACTCGTGGTGGGGGTGGTCGTGGTCATGGTGGTGGTGTGGTGGCCGTGGTCCCCCGTAGCAGGGGTAACCGTAGCAGTGATAATAGTAATAGTTGTAGTGGTAGTGGCCGTCGTGGTGGTGGTAATCGTAGTGGTCACGGTGGTAGTGGCCGTAGTAGCGGCAGCCATAACAATGGTAGTGGTAGCTGTAGCAGTGATAGTAAGGGTAGTAGTGGCAGTGGTGGTGGTCGTGACAATGGTGCTGGTAATAGGAAAAAATTCAGAAAAATACCTTTGAAATATCAAAATCTCAAACCGACTTTGTTTCCTACAATAGTTTATACACTGATTATAATTAATAGGCAATTGACAATTTATTTTAATGAAAAATCACTAATTTAGGATTTTTCAAATTTTAAAGGTATTTTTATGGAATTTTTTCTAATTAATAATATTAAAATAGAGCTGAATCTTGTGTCACATAGAACCATAGTGAATTTTCATCTTTAAATTCCATTAAAAGATATGATGGAAATGTATAAATATTAATATAATGTAGTTTTATTTGATTCGATCATTTTAATAAATTTTTATTTTTAATTAATTTCTTAAATATCAAGGATAAATTAATTATATGTAAAAACATATGAACGAAAAGGACCCTATAGCATATAAGTTTTTTAGAAAGTTAAAATAGTAAAAATGAATTTCTCTAAATTAATATATGTTTATGTTATAATAAAAAAGGACTCTGTAGCATTTATAATTATAGTGGATTCACTGTTCGCTGTCATAAATTTTTTAAACATTTTGTAAAAGGAGAGGTGTTTTGAAACACCTCATGTTATGAGAGACAGAAATCACAGTATACAGATGCTGAATCGAACCCATGACTTTGCAAGGTAAAGACAAATCTGCTCTAACCAACAAGCCATGAGTTCGAGGAGCATGACGCGTATTATTTATATTATATTTATTTAAAAAAAATCAGGATCGGTCCCCTAACTTATAGACTATCTGATGCACCATTATATCAAGCACCTGAATGTTTAAAACATCCTGTTTAATCATATGTGTGATATATATACGCATTCTTTCTTTCTTCTTATCTTTAATATAAGATCTAATTGATTTTTTTAGAGAGATAAATGAAACTAAATAAATAATTGAATCATAACATATGTTGTATATTATTAGGTTACATATTACTAGTTTATAAGTTAAACAAATTAGTTTTGTATAAGAATAATAAATATAAATATTTTAAAGTAATTTATTAAGATTCTTTAATTTTTCCAAAAAAAACAACTTGATCTTATATTAAGGACCAGAGATAGTGTAATTTTTTTGCCACACATAATATACATAATCAATATGATATTTTGGGAAAAAAGTAGATTGAAGTTATATATTTAAGATCAAAATAAATTCATTGTCTAACTCATGTATTTAGGATATAAGAAGTAGTAATTGCTAATTACACATCACCCCCAATTTAAAAACATTCGTCTCCTGCATATAAAACCTTAATTTATTTGAATATTAAAGAAGACACTTGTGTTAGGAGGGGTAACAATAAATTATGAACATGATATTAAATAATACTAAAAAACCTTAAAATATGTTGGCTTTTAAATTTACAATTTTTTCTTAAATCATTCAATATAAGGTGGAAGGTTAAAAGTGGATGCTGTGCACATCCACACAATCTTACTAATTATTTTGTCAAAAAATTATTTATTTATCTTACTTCCTACAAAAGTCTGTCATATTTATAAGATATTTCTAACATATTTCACATAGACGAAAGAAAACCTTAAATTTCATTAACACTTCTATAAAATTCAGCAACTTTTCAAATTTTCCCACATTTAATATATGTCATGAGAATAAAGTCAATATAAAAATAAATTAAAAATAAAATTGTATATTCATATGACATTTTTTTCTCTTCACCCTATAAATAGGATCAAAATTTTTTTTCTCACTTTATCCTGAAAATAGGACCAGAAGAGTACTTGATAAATTGCTTATTAGTGCTTTACAAATTCTACACTTGATAATAACAATTGTTAGAATGAAACACGAGTAGAAAATAATGGCAATTGTTAGAATAAAACACAAAGGAATTGAAAATGAGAGGTATTTTGAAATACCTCATAGTTTTGTAGTAATAATAATGATAATAATAATACTCCCTCCGGTCCTTCCATGTGCCTACTCGAACCCGTGACCTGGTGTTAAGAGTGAACACCCCGAAACCAGCAAGCCACAGGTTTTCAAGGCATCATAAGTTGACTGTCTATGTTTATTTATTGTTCAGTCTGTCCCTCCATATATAAATATTTGTTTTTTGCCGTGCTTCCCTCTAGATACACACACACACTATTATACTATATGTATAAAAGGTTCTTTAAACCAAATTATGGATTATAGAGAATTCTTAAGATTTATTAAAATTTAAAAGTAATAAATACATAGAAAATATTTTTTTTTCCTTAAAAAATGTCTTTATTTATGGAGGAAAGATGATAAGAATAAGTCAACATTTTAATTAATACAGTGTATGAAATTAAATGAGAATAAAATTGGTAAACACACATTTATTATTTTAACCAATTCAAATAGGATCTTATAAAAAGGGACTAACCTATTTAAAAAAAAAATAAGACCATGTATATATAAGGACCTTATATTGACCTGGGCTAAAACTTGAAGCACCATAAGAATAATTTCTCGGAGATATTTTACTATCCCGCATCACATGAAGTGAACACACAAAGCCAAAATGTCCACTTTAAAAAAATCAAATTTTCTAATAAAGAAACACAGTGTTGAAAATGGGAGAGGTATTTTGAAATACCTCATTAATAATGAATTCTTGCTTCTGCTTCTTCGTCAATGCCTATTCGATCTTGCAACCTACCGGTTAAGAGCGAAGCACCCTAACCAACAAGCCACAAGTCTCCAAAGCAATGGCCGTTCTCCCATTTAATTCTTTATTTATCATAAATCGCCTTATGGATAGATGGCCCATTATATTTTATTGAAAATTTGCAATAGTTAAACTCCCTTTTTAAAAATATTTTACTAGTACAGGCCCCATCAAATTTAATGAGATAAGGTGTCATTGTAAACCAGACAAGATTTTTGGGGAAAAAAGCCATATAAGTTTGTTATTAAATTAATAACTCTTTTTATTAAAGGTTTCCTGATTGATAACGGTTATTTTTGAAATCATCACTATAATTGTTTACAATTTCTCTTATTTTAGATTGTGAGATGTTATGCTTCGACCAACTATAACTAGAGGCATTTCATATCAAATCTTCTGTTATTGTTCTTTATTGTGAAATTTATATAATATATTTTGGCATCATTATTTTATTTTATCCTACAATTTGTAATATCCTTTTATATAGCTATTTTGATTATTATAAAAACATTTGTAAACTTAAATTAATTAGGTTGGATAATGAATGAATCAACATGTCATAATTTGAGAATTTAATGAATGAAAAATGGTGTTAGGATAGCTTCTCATTGGGCTCTATATGAATCAAATTTAAACTAGCAAGTGATATGAAATTACAATCACATAAATAAAAGAAAATAAATAAACTTCTATAGGACTATGCATTTCGAATTTGAGCTGACGATTTACTGTTCATCGGCGTATTTTTTAAAATATTTTTCAATTGATCTTCAATAGTGAATGGATAATATGCCATATAAATTTTCTTGGGCCAATATATAGATAAAATCTATTATATGAAAATTTAAGTAACATATATATATATATATATATATATATATATATATTTGGACAAATTTAAGTAACATATATTGGTGTTTTGATATGATTCACTTGGAATTTGTAAAAGACTAAAAGGAGAGGTGTTTTGTAACACCTCATGTTATATGGGAGACACAGAGACCAAGCAGGGCATTTGACTGTTTGAGTGGTGAATATGAAGAATGCTGAATCGAACCCTTGACTTACAAAGCCAAAACATTTGCTCTAGCTAGCAAGCTACGAGTTCGAGAAGCAAAAAGTGGATTTTTTTAATTTTATTTATTTATCCTCTACGTGCTTCTCTACTCTTTTTTTTACTTTTTATTATGTTAGAAGAGAGGAAAAACACCTAAAAAATTAACCAATTTTAATATGATAATAGTAGATAGGGAAAAACAATCATTTTATCCTTATAGTTTTATTAAATTAAAATTTTGCCCATAGATTTTTTTTCCCTTTTTAGGTGAAAAAAAATTAGATGAGTTGGATCCCAAGGCCCACCAAAACAAGTGTATGCTTCCATGCTCAAAACACATTTATAAAGGTATTTACAAATCATCCACCAATTAGACCTTTATATTAGCAGTGAGATTTAAACTAACAATTGTTGTCTTCAATCTTTGAAATTGGATTTGGTGCAATTCAATTCTAATAATTTTAGTCATTTAAAATGTTAGTTCTTACACTTAGAAAAATAAAATCATAAAAAATTGATGTTATTTCATAAACATTAAGGATTAATGTTTTGAACAACTAAAATTATATATAAAGATTTAGTTATATCATGTTAAAGTTTATAAACTGAGTTTTAAACTATGTAAGTATTATGCAGATTGAATTACATAAGTCAAAATTCACTTGATAAAAAATGTAGAAATCAAATTATTAATTTTCTCTAATACATATATAAGAAAAAGATGTAGGCTATACCCTTCTTACCTTCTATATAATAGTTATCTTTTTTGACAATCAATATAATATAAAAATTTTATTAAACTGCGCTATTCATAAATTTTAAACAATACTGTTTATTTTTCAGTAAAGACATTGACAAATTGATAATCAATACAAAACTAAAAATTCTACTAAGTCATAGTATTATATACTATACATTGTTCACTTTTCAGACTCTCTAATAAATAAGACTTACATTTAATTATTTCTCTGACTAGCTACAATAGCCTACTTAATAAATTGCATCTTAGTTGCTGTGTGTGTGTGTGTGTGTGTGAGGGTGACTCCTCAGTCCTCACCTTAGCAAACCCCAAGACAAGGAATATACTAGCTTTGGCTCTTAGTATAAGAGTTAATTGGGGGATGGTCTAGTCCTAAATATAAATCCTCAATCAATTTTACTTTCAAAATTTATAATTTTTCTCTAATATAACTATTGATTGTACACATTAAGGTGTTTCATCCTAGGTATTTCAAATACCTTCATAAAAACTTCTGGGATAAATTTATACCTTAACTCATTCTTTTTTTACAAATTCTCCACTTTACAATAGTAAAATTTCAAATGAAACATGTCATACCCTTATCTTATTTTCTCATTTTTCAGAGTATTTGAGCACAGTTCGGTGGGTACACAGAAATAGCATCAAAATACTGATATATAGTACATGATTACATTGAGGCATTCCCCGCAGAGTTGGTCATATATACATTTCATCCAAAATATTCAAAATTAAAAACTACATATAACCACAAACTTCATCTTGGGAAACGTGTCCGTCAGTTCCCTATATCTACGTCCTCGATTTTTGAGCCGCTGGCACCCATTGAGTTGTTTATATTTAGAAAAAGGTGTGAGATTCCAATGAATCCCAGTAGAAACATGTTATCGTTCACATAACATGTGATAAGTAGATATGACATGCACCATGTATGCACCAATTAATGAACAGTATAACACATCATCGTCATTTATATATGAGTAGGGCTCTTGCCCCACTAATCATACACTGGTCAGATTCTTACCCAAACCCCAGGTGAAAGTGTACTTCCAACACTAACTGCCCCTTCTAAACAAATCGTGTTGATTAATAAAGGCACAAACAATGACAATCATATAATTATATGAACTAAGGCATGATGTATGAAGGATAATGCCCTACCTCAAGTCTCTTTCACCTCGTTTTGGGTGCCTCAAAAAGCATGACAAGCTTGAGCTCCCAACTAGGTCATAAAATAGCAAATGTATAAGAATTAGGCCAAAACCCATTTATATACCATTTTAGGCACTTCCATAGTGTTTATAGTGGTTATATTAGTCTATAGTAAAAATTTATCAAAATGCCCTTGGGGGCCGGCTTTGCCGTATCCAGTTTGACTGTACTTTTTTTGAAACTTTGATATGGGTTATTCTGACATAATTTCGCTCAAGAAATCCATTTCCAACTTTAACAAATTTCCAAAAGACAAAATTCCCTTGGCAGCCCCTATTTCAAGGTTTCAGGGGCGTTTTCTTAGTTATGTTTTCTCGGGCTTTTGCAAAAAAGTGACCAACTGTAACCCTACCTAATTTCCCCCTGAACTCAATGGAATCATTAAATCATTGAAAATCCAACTCTAAGGCCCATTTCTAGCTCTGGATGAATTGCACAAATTCCCCGAGAAAAATTGGGGTTTTGGAAATCCAACTCCTCAGACGTGTTTCTTTCTACTCCTAACCACTTTATTAACTATTTAATTGAGTTACAACTACCATTTAGTTCTAATTTTGGCAGCATAACATTTCCAAAATTCTAAATTAAAGACAATTTGGTGAAATTTCACCGATTAAATTATCCATAGCAGCCAGAACAGTCAATATTCAAAGTTTGAAAGTTACCTCAAATTCCTTTTGATTTTTCCTTGATGTGGCCGAACCCTAACCCTTCTTCACAATGAAAATTGAGCTTCCTATACCTTGAAATACATGAAAGAGAAGTTTAGGGATGGAGTTATACACGTTACATACGAATTCACCAAAGAAATTGACCTATCTTACGAGTTTTCTTCTCCTTCTCTCTCTAAATTCTCTCAACTCTTTCTCTCTCCTTTTTGCTGAAATGAGCGTCGGTTTAGTGCTAAGGAGGAGGAAGATGATGATATATTCCTATTCTTATGTAATATTTTAATTCTTCATCAATTTCCGAACTTTTCAAAAATTCACTTTGTGTACATAAACCCTTTTGTACATGTAAATGGTTCACAAGCCCAATTAAAATTGAATTAATCCCTTCATCTCCTTAAGCCCATCAATACGCCACTTTTGGTCCAAAGTATCCCAATTAGGTTTTTCTTTATTCCATAATGGTCATTGCATTTTTTTCCTAAAAAATCGCAATAATTAGCAATTTGACAGATTTTCTGCCCAAATTTGAAAAATCATAACTATATTTGTAGACATCGTATAGGAGTGATTCCAAAGGTTATAGAACCCTTATTGAGTCTATTTTCAAGGAAAAATATAGCCTTTAGCAAAATGAAAACACAAAATTCCCAAATTTTCAATCTTTACATGCTGTTCCAAAAAATTCGCAGTTTTTCTGGTCTAATTTCAAAAATTCATAACTTTTTGTATGTAGCTCTAATTGAGTCATATAACATATTAAATTAAAGTCTAGGATGTCTAATTTCATTCTAAAAAATTTCATAAATTTTTGTTATCATTAGGTTATTCTAAACCACATGACAAACTCACTGCCTTACATGCAATTTCACCGGAAGCATTATTCACCTTTCAATTTCCAAGATTTAATTCCTATGGCCATAAATATTCACCATTTTATTGAATATATTAAATAATTACAATACATTCTTGGTGAATAAAATTTGGGGTGTTACATTTCTCCCTTACTTAAATAAATTTCATCCCCGAAATTTGCTATATACACATATTCTTAAACTCTGGGTGACACTTCATCATGTCTCTCTATTTCCTATGTTGCTCATCTAGGAGATGATCTCTTCCAAACAAATTTTATGATCAGGATACTTCTATTTTTGAGCTATTCCTCCTGCCGATAACTGACTCGGTCAAGTATGACCTCATACGTCAAATAATCCCATATATCCACATCCTCGTATTTAATTACATGTTCTTGATAGATTGCACTCATTTAGTTGGTAACGCTAAATATCAAAAGATTAATCCAATAAAATATGACATTTTTACATATAACCCACGGAAAATTAGAGGTATTCGGGAATACCTCGTTAAACTTATGATTATTCCTCTTTCTTTGTTCACAAGTTTGATCCTCTAATGTTATATGTTTTGGTCTTAACAATTGGAAAATTTTATTCAAAGCATAAGGAAAAAGACTTGGAAAACTACTCCAGGGCGATTAGTTTATGATAACAATTACTACTAAAAAAAATATTAGGATGCTAGATTCTACTTAACCTTAAATTATTATATGAGAAAAGATTAAGAATTGAGTTATATACCTTGCATAAAAAAAGAAATGGGTTATAACGAGTCATATTGAAGTTTGCAACTAAGAACCCGTTTGGTTCGATCCCATTACACCCTACAGTGCAGTATAATACAATGCAATGGTATTGTAATGCAATATTAATTACAGGGTTAGTGTTTGGCTTGATTTTTAAGCAAGGTGTAATAAGTTATTTTTTTAATAATTATTTAAAATTAATATATCACACAAAGTCTATTTTACCCTTAATATAATATTTATAGAAAAAATAGTTAAGAGTCATTGTGTTGTCTCAAAATAACCGTGACGCTATCTTGCCCATGATCATTTGATGTCGATGGTTGTGGTGGTGGAGGTGAAAGCTACAATGGTGGAAGAGGAGGTAGTGATGGCAGTGGTGTAACATCCCAAATTTTATATTCACCAAAAATATATTGTAATTATTTGAGTAATTCAATAGAATGGTGAATATTCATGAAAATTAGATCTTGTGAATTTTGAAATATTCATATTCATAAGGTAATGGGCAAATAAATTCAAGAATTGAATATTCTTGGTGGAATAAATTGAGATTTGTGGAATAAAGTAAAAGCCCATATTTTTCTTTTATTGGTGGATATTTAGTAGAAGGGAAATATTTACTTGGAAGATAAATATGCCAAGTGGCATCATCTAAAGCCAAGAGATTAAATTATAATTGCTAAAGTTGGAGCACATGTTTAAATTGTAATAAAATATATTATGTTGACTAAAGGAATGAGATAATTGTAGAAAACCCAATTGTTAATTGAAGGGAATTGGTTCAATTACAATGAGACTTATGACACAAGTTTGGAGTAAATAAGCACAAGTTGGAAGTGGATAAGGCCAAATACACTCATGATCACAAAGGATGGCATAAAGTGGAGGGAGTATGGCCTAAAGCAAGTCATCATGAAGGGAGGTAAGGTGTTCATGAAAGGTGGAAAGATCTCAACCATTGATGAGATTAAGGGCTAAGATGAAATATTAAGAGAAATTAGGTGAGATATTTATGAAGCAAGGCTTCATCTTTCTCTTACCTTCATTTTCATCACTTGCAACAAAGATAGAGAGAGAGAGGGAGAGCTTGGGAAAATCTAGAGAGAAGGAGGAGAAATCTTAAGGTAAGATCTTGTGGATTCAAGTTTTAAGGCTTCCAATTTGTATAATCTCCTCTCTAATCTCTTCTTCTCCATGAAACACTATGTTTAGCAAGCAAATCTTGAGCTCAAAGAGAAAGAGAGAGGAGGACTTCTAGAGAAAAGAAAAGAACTCAAGAAGGTAACTTCACAAATCCTAAGATTATGTTAGATGTGGTTGTTGTTGATGATTATGGTTGGATTTGATTATTTTGTTGAGTTTGTAAATTTGGAAAGTGCTAATCCTAAGGGGTTATGTTGCCCAAATTTCTTTGAATCATGGTTAAGAAGTGTTTAAGTGAGTTAATCAAGGATTAGAAGTGGAAAAGTATAAGTTTTGGAAGCTAAAACACAAAGCTCCATTTTTCTATTTTTCCTTCAATATTTCGGCCAAGACAAGATCTGGTAGTAGGAGTTGGATTTTCATAAAATAAATGGTTCCATTGGACTCAGTGGGCAAAAATAGGTGGGGTTACAGTTGGACATTATTTTCGGTAGAGGCCGAAAAAGCATAATTACGAAAACGCCACTGAAATAACTAAATAGGAGCTGTAAGGGTATTTTCATAATTTGACAGTGAATTTGGTGATTTCGAGCCCGGAAATGGATTCCTTGGGCGAAAATAAGTTAGAATAGCTTTGGTCAAAATTTTGGGAAAACGTGCCATCGAGCCGGGTACAGCGGGGCCGGGTTCCCTGGGGCATTTTTATAAATTTTCACCATAGACTAATATAAACACTATGGAAGAGTATAGAAGTGGTGACGGTAGCAACTGTGGAGATGGGGGCAGCGGTGGAGGAGGAGGTAGTGGCGATGACCACAATGATAGAGGTTACAGCGGTGGTGTGGTGTAACACCCCAAATTTTATTCACCAAGAGTATATTGTGATTATTTTATATATTCAATAAAATGATGAATATTTAATACCAAAGGAATTAAATATTAAAAATTGAAAGGTGGACAGTGTTTTAAGTGAAATCGCATGTGAGGTAGTAAGATTGTCATGTGGTTTTGGAAGACCAAATGTAATAAAAAATTATGAAATTTTACAGGATGAAAGTAAACATCCTAAGATTTAATTTGATAGGTCATATGAATCAATTGAAGTTATGCACAAAGAGTTATGAATTTTTGAAGTTAGTCCAAAAAATCTGGAAAGTCTCTAGAGCAGCAGTCAAAGAAATGAAACCTAGAAATGATATGTTTTCAACTGGCTAAAGACCATATTTTTTCTTTGAAACTAGACTCAATAAGGGTTCCATAGTCTTTGGAATCACTCTGAAACGATATCTACAAAATTAGTTATGATTTTTCAAAGTTAGAGCATAAAATCTACCAGAATTGGCATTATTCCGAAAATTGAAAATAAAATGTGTTAGAAATTGATTAATGGAATTAAAGATACCAAGTGTCATTATCCTATGGAATGGGATTAGTTTATAATTTATTTTTCAAGAGCACATGTCTAATTGCAATTGAGTATTGCTTCTTGGACAAGGAATGGTGATAATGTTACACTACTTGAGTGCATGGTTGAGTGCAAGGTTGGTGTAGTTGGAAGAAAACTCATTTGGTTAGAAGAGCATTAGAGGGGACGGTTTTTGAGGCTAACCAAGGGGGAGGAAATTAATTCAATCCTAATGGGAAGCCTAATGATATAGTTGGAAGAAGATAAGACCATTTGACAAGTGTCAACACAAGATGCAATCTTGAAAATCAAGGGATAAGAGCAATTGGAGTTATTTCATTAAACACATTACCCTTCTTCTTCCCATGCTCATTTTAGCCAGCCAAAAGGAAAGAAGAGAGAGACAGAGAGAAAGAGAGAGCTTGGAAGAGTTCTTGAGTTCTAGAGAGAAGAAGAAGAAGATCAAGGTAAGAAATTGATTTCTTAAGCATTCTTCTTATAATTTTGCATAGAAACCTTCTCTAAACTCCTCTTCTTCATGAAATCTATGATTTTGAAGACACATTTTTGAGCTCAAGGAGAGAGAGAGAGAGGATGATGTATAGAGAGAGAAAATCCAAGGACTCGAGAGGTAACTTCATAAATCTTAGATCTACACAAGTATGTTGTTCTTGTTGATGTTGGTTGTTGGATTTAGTGATTTTTTATTGAGTTGTAAATTTGGAAAAGCCCTAACCCTAAGGGGTTATGTTGCCCAAATTTCTTTGAATCATGGTTAAGATGTGTTTAAATGAGTTAATAAGAGATTAGAAGTGGAAAGGTACAAGCTTTAGAAGCTAAAACACAAAAGTCCAATTTTCTCTTTTTCCTGTGAAACTTTCGGCCAGAACCAGAACTGGGGGAAGGAGCTGGATTTTTATGAAATAGATGGTTCCATTGGATTCATTAGACAAAAATAGGTGGGGTTATAGTTGGTCACTTTTTCGGAAAATGCCGAAAAAATATAATTATGAAAACGCCACTAAAACCCTAAATCGGGGCTGTCAAGGGTATTTTCATAATTCGACACTGAATTTGGTGATTTTGAGTCCAGAAATGGATTCTTTGGGCTAAAATATGTCAGGATAGCCCTAGTCAAAATTTTGGAAAAACGTGTCATCGGACCGGGGTCCCGGGGCATTTTGGTAAATTTTCACCATAGACTAATATAACCATAAGAAACACTATGGAAGAGTCTAAAACGATACTTGAATAGGTTATGACTTATTTCTACATTTAATATTTTAGGACCGAGCCGGAAGTCAGAAGCGACACGTTTTATGAGGCACATTAAAAAGGGGTTGAAAGAACTTTGACGTAGGAACATTATCCTTCATACATCATGCCATAGTTATGTGATTGTATGGATGCCATTGTTTTTAAATGTGTTTTATTAATCAACATAGTTTGCCTAGAGAGAGGCATTTAGTGCCGGGATACACTTACATTAGGAGTTGGCGAGAGTCCAATTGGTGTAGATTATGGGGCTAGGCCCTACACATGTATACATGTTGATGATGTGTTTGTATTGTTCATTAATTGGTGCCTACCTTGGCCATATCATATTTACTTTTTGCATTTTCTATGAACGATAGCATATTTTTACTGGGATTCTTCGGAATCTCACCATTTTTTTTTAAATAAACATCTTAGCGGGTGTCAGTAGGACGAAAGGTAAAAGTGCAGATACGGAGTAGTGAGCTGCACGTGTCTTGAGGCAAAGTCAAAGATGGTGGTTATAATTAGTTTATACTTTAGATATTTTAGGATATCCTGTAATTATTGAAACTTCTGTTGTATTTTATATTTCATCGATGAACAATTTTGAAATTGTAAATGAATACTTTTATCAGCATAATTGTACTTTTTTATATGCCTATAAAATTTCATTTTTATTATTCTTCGATTATCGAAATAGAAATGAGTGTTGACATATAGGGTGGTGGCCGGAGGTGACGTGGGGTGGCGACAAGGGTAGTGGAGGAGGAGGAGGCAGCGGCGATGGTGGTGGAGGAGGGGTAGTGGCGTTGTGGCATGGTGTGACAAGTAAAACAAAGATAAATGACACTAAAGGGTAAATTGTGCTTTTTCAACCATGCAATGAGGTGGTAATGAGTATTCATAGGGGGAGAGGTATGAACGAGAATTACCAATTTTTTTGGTAATCATCATTACCATGGTAAACCCTATTACCATATTAAAGAATAATCAAACACTCTTATTTTGATAATGCAATCATGATTATCATTGCAGACATGTAATATGGTTGAACCAAATGGGCTTTAAATTAAAATTTGAAACACAAAATAATCTCGTGATGATATTGTATTATCCTACATGACATGAAGTGAACACATAATTTCAAAATGTCCACTTTAAAAAATCAATTTTTATAACAAAGAAATTAAAGAAACACAGTTAGCATAAAATTGAGAGGTATTTTTAAATACCTCATGATTTTGTGATCATAATAATTACTGATGCTTCCGCACAATGCCTATTCGATCTCGCAACTTGCCAGTTAAGAGTGGAGCACTCTAACCAGCAAGCCACAAGCCTACAAGGCTCTAATCATTCACTCAAATCTTTGTTTCCCGTGTGTCGCCTTTCTCTGTATATTTCTTAATGTTGTGGATAGATAAGCAATTATGTTTTATTGAAAAATTTGCATTAGTTAAACTCCCTTTTTTTTTTAAGATTTTACTAGTACGGGTCCTATCTAATTTTATGATCAGATAAGGTGTCATTGCAAACCATACAAGCTTTTTCTTAAATAATTAAATATTGTACAAACATATCATATATTTTAGAAAAGTATGATTATGTAGAATTTATTTTAATATTCGTCTCATATTATTTGTAATCTCCTTTTACATATAGATATTAAACATCTGCCAACTTAAATTAATTAGGTGGAGTGATAAATGAATTAACATTTTCAAAGATCTTAATTTTGGAATTTAATGAATAAAAAATTAAGTTAGGATAGCTTCCCATTGGGCTCTATCTAAATCTTTTTTTTTTAGGAAGAAATATTTCATTAATACACTAAACACATCCACAAGTCCATAAATAATTACAAGATAAACCTAAATCTTAAATATAATTAAGATAAATTCAAGTCAAACCAAGACACTTAAAAGGCCTAAGTCCAACACAACAACCCTAACCCCAAAAAAACACTACCAACAAACCCTAACCCTAATCAAAGATAGGGAGTCACCTACACCGCCGTCGTTGCCGGAAATAAGGAATATGGATTCAAAGAACCACTCTTTTAGACTCATCTCTATTGATTTTCTATCTACAACTACTAAGAGAGTAGAGACACAATCTTCACACAGTCGCCGCCATGTAGAAGGAAGAAGAAATAATAACCACAACATCAACACAGCAGCCCTGAAAAATTTTAACCAATACCACCAACTACCACCCAACCCTAAGCCACCAGATTTATGAGGACTACTCAAAAACCAACCCCATCCAACCCAAATCGAATAAGAGATAAGATTACAAACCAAATCTGCCTAAATCTGCCTCAAGAAAGAGAGAACCCTTCAATGCTGACATAGAATCGGATGTTGGGCTCTCCGTCTTGGGTTCGTCAAGGAAAGGCATAGCACAACACACAACCAAGGCTTCATCTTCCCAGTCCCACCGTTGCCATCAATCTGAGCTCCTCCTCTGACCTAATCCCTCTTCCCTTAGAGGGTACCCCATAAATCATGGCAACTACCAACAAACACAATGAAACAAAAACCACGAATCCCCAAAAAAACCCATCCCCTAACTAGACGACCTCCCCTTTGACAAGCGCCAAAGGAAGAGGCGCCGGCACCCCCCAACAACAAGGAAAAAAGCTCTTATGGGGGAGAAGGAAAGACTCATATCTAAATCAGTTTTAAAGTAGTTCTTTTTCTGGCCAACCAAATTTAAATTAGTTAGTGATATGTCAACTTCTATGGGGCTATGCATTTAGCATTTCAGTGGACGATTTACTGTTCATTATTGCATATCAGCATATGTTTTAGAAACATGTTGCAATTGATGTTCAGTATTGAATGGAAAATATACCATACATGTTTTTGGATCCAAACTTCCTCCGGTTTTTAATATAAGACATATTTACCTAATTCAATAATAGATCAAGGAAGTTAATTAATATAATACATATTTTCTAAAATACCCTAATCATCATATTCCTTAATTCCCTTCATTCCTTTTCTCCTTAACTAATATTAAGAGAGCATCGATAAGAATAAATTAAGAAAAAATTTGATAAATATGTCCTATATTTAATATCAAGATAAACTCTCAAAATATATTTTATATTCAGGATAAGAAGAAAAGAGTATATGAAAATGCAAGTAACATATGTTGGTATTTTGATATAATTCACTCGGAATTTGTAAAAGGAGAGGTGCTTTGTAACACCTCATATTATGGGACATAGATCAAGCTGAGAATCTGAGCAGCGAGCGTGGAAGATTGCAGAATCGATCCTATGACTTAGGAAGTCAAAGCAATCTACTCTGACCATCAAGCCAAGAGTTCGCAATGCGTATGATTCGTTATTTTAATTTTATTTATTATATTTCTACTTCCTTACTCATTCGCACTATAATTGGAGGACGAGTCAATAATTGGGATGAAGGAAATGCTGGAATGAAAATACTTTTGTTATGTTCGGTAAGAAAACACATAAAGATAACGTAGACAAAAAAACAAGAAAAAGAAAAGGGACCGATTTCATTAATATGATAGTAGTAAATACTAAATAGGGAAAAGTAATCATTTCATCCTTGCAGATCTTGTTGACTTAAAATTTAGTCCATGAAGTTTTTGGTTTTTAGGTGAAAACAAGTTTAAGTGAGTAAGATTTCGAGGCACTAAGATTAATGCATGTCTTAAAACTTAAATACGTTTTATAAAAGTATTTATAGATCGCTTACTAATAAAGTTATTATATTGATCAATGGGAGTTGGTCTAAGTGGTAAGCGTTTTGATTCTGCTTAAGCAAGGTCTCGAGTTCGAGCCTTGTGTATGCAGAAAATTTTTATTGGGAGACTCTTCCACCATAGCCAGGTGTGCAACGCAGGTCGGATCCAGATGTAGTTAGGGCAAAGCTCTGATGAATCGGGTGGGCAACAAAAAAAATGTTATTATATTGGAAGCAAGGTTTGGACAAACTTTTGTTGTCTCTAGTTTCCGAACTTTGATTTGGTACAATTTAATCCTAATAATTTTAACCATTTAAAATTTTAGTTCTTACATTTAAAAAAATAAAATCATAAAAATTAAAGTTATTTTTTTGAACACTAAGGACTAATGTTTTGAACAACTAAAATTATAAGGGAATAGGTTGTATCAAGCCAAAGTTTATAAATTGATTTTTAATCAATACAATATTATAAAGATTGATTTACACTAAATCAAAATTTATTCATTTTTGTGGTAGAAATCAAATGATTAATCTTCTCTAATACATAAAAGAAAAAGATGTAGGTCATGCATCTCTATATGCTCGATCTAATCCTTTTAACAAGTAACAACTATCAAAATAACATAATTCAATATGTTAGTTAAAATCAATAAATGTGTAATTTATATATCTTTCTTTCCAATTATAACATTGTTTAGAAGGGGATTAATATAATCTTTGGTCTCTCAAGTGTTCTCTTATTTTGGTTTTGGTCTTTCAAATTTTATTTTGTTTAAAACATTGGTCCATATAACTCAATAAAAACATGCACCATTTTACCCTTTCAAGGCCCAAAACCTATGGTTTAAAACTTGAGGAACCAAAACCAAAATGAGGGCAAAATTGAGGCACTAAAGATGTACTAACCTTGTATATAAAAAAAAAAAAAGATGTACTAACCTTGTAACAAAAAAAAAAAAAAAGATGTATTAACCCTTTAGAAAGAATGTCTACGAGAGATAGTGATTGGAAATTAAATTTACTATAAAGACATAACAAGTGACATATATTTAATAAAAATAAGAAGAAAAAGACTAGTTTAAAATTGTAGACAAATAAGATTTATTTCTTATAAAAAATACTATCCCTATAAGAGAGAATATTCCTTATAAAAAAGGAGTGGATGGAGTAATATTTATTATCTTTTTTGACAGTCAACAAAAAATATAAAAATTTTATTAAATTGCACTATTCATAATTTTAAATAATATTTTTTTATTTTTCAAGAATAACGTTGACAAAGTGATAATCAATAAAAATATAAAAACTCCACTACGTCATACTATCCTATAATATTAGTTTCGGTCCTAAATATAAAACCCAATTAATTTTTTTTGAAGATCTTAAAAAAGCTAATTAAATTACTTTAAACTGATATATAATCTAATAATACATAATATATGATATGATTAAGTAACTTATTTAGCTTCCTTAATATCTCTAAAAAAATCAATTAAGTCTTATATTTAGGATCAAAAGTAGTATATTATTTACTTTTTAGACTCTATAATAGAAAAGACTTACATTTAATTTTAAAAACAAAAAAGGCTAATATAATCTATTTCAGTATTTCTTAGGCAAAATAACAATATAACTCATTCTTTAGTATTCATATAATACACAAATTAAAGACCAAATAAAAAGATATATTAAATCTCTATGAAGCTGCATGATTTTCAAATCATAAATATATAGTGGGATGTAATTTAACCATTTCTCTGACTTCCTACAAATTAAGCCTGCTTCTTAATAAATTGCTTATTGGTGTCCTGTATCACTCTATCTGAACACAATTCCAAAATCTCCACTGAAAAAAAAAACTCAATTTTTAGAACAAAGAAATTAATAAAAACACGTAAGAGTAGGAAAAAACAAAAACGAGAGGTATTTTGGAATACCTCATGATTTTGTGAATAATGAACAAAGCTAAATCAAACAAGCACTCAATGCCTCTTCGAACTCACGACTTTACTGGCAAGAGTGGAGCACCCTAACCAACAAGCCACAAGTTCTCAAGGCTCGTAGTTTTCACTCCATAAATTCTTTGTCTACATGAATCGCCTGTCATTATTGTGCATAGATAAACAATTATATTATTGAAAAATTGCGTTTTTGCATGAATATATTCGGTATAAAATATGAATTTTGTAAATTCTATAGATAAATTACGAATGGTTGAACTCTTTTTTTAAAAAAGATTTTATTAGTATGCATGAGCCCCTATTCAAGTGAGATAATGTTGTATATGTGAAATGGTCTAACTAACTTGATTAGTAAGTGATCAAACTATTACTATACAATATAAAATCATGTCTAATTTTCTTACATAAATCTCTTAGAATCCTACATTAAAAATGTTTGATTTTATTTGATGGAAAATAAAAGTAGTGATTTTATTTTTATCTCAGCTGACAAACTTATATCTATTTTAGCTTAGTTGTTTGTGAACTGTGATCATTACGAGGGCACGGCTTTGGCCCCAGAATGAAAATAACCAAGTATTTTAACAATTTTGCTTTTTAAATATTTTTTTAGTTGCAATGAGCACCCTATATTTATGATATTGAATGTTATTAGAAAAATATTTTCTTCTCCAAAAAAATGGTTTAGAGTGCTGGATATATATAAAAAATAATTTTAAAATACTGGATGATGCTAGATACACAAAAAATAATTTACCATAACAAATGTCATTGAAAAAGTACTTCATAGTTCATAGCCATGAATGCTATTTAATCTTTAATTTATTAAATGAGAAAAGATTTTGGATTAAGTCATATCAAAACCACAACTAAATTATAACTTAAAGAACCAAAAGATTAATTTTCATGAAAACATTTTATTATCTTGTATCACATTAAGTTTACGCATAAATCTTACCAAATCATACTTATAATATCTGAGTTAAAACTTAAATCACTAAAAGATTATTCTTTCTAAAGATCATTCCTGTGTCACATTAAGTGAAGGCATAATTCCAAAATGTACACTTTATAAAACCAATTTTTATAACAGAAAAAATTATATATTATTTTTTGATAGGAGTCAAATGAAAACACACAAATACTAGCACAAACACACACCAGTGGAGGTAGATGCCATTGACCAAAGGTCATCAGCTATAACAGAGAAATAAAACAAACAGAGAGTAGGAAAATGAGAGGTATTTTGAAATACCTCATGATTTTGTGATAATAATCACTCATTCTCAATTCTCTTTCTCTGTGCCTATTCGAACTCGCGACTGACCAGAGAAGGGTGGAACCCCTAAACCAGTAAGCCACGAGTCTACAAGGCCTGATACCTTCGCTCGGCTAATTATTTGTTTATTTGAATATATTTCGTGTCCACCTGCCCACAAGTTAAGTTACAATTTTATTAATAAAGTTTTTGTGAGACGACGTCTGGCACAAAAAAAAAAATTTGAAAAAAAGCAAAAATACTAATAAATAATTTAAAATGATGCTGTTAAGTTTTACCAAATATTGTTGGGTTTTTTTTGTTTTATAATTTAACGATCGCTTGGTCAAATATAACGGTTTTGGTAAATTCACACCCTTTTAAATTATTTATTGGTATTTTTTTTTCGTTCTAAAAATCATTTGTGCCAGACAGTTTTTGAAAAAAACTTTGTTAGTAAAATTGCATCTCGACCTTTATTTATATTGTGCATAGATAGGTAATCGTATCTTTTTGAAATGCTGCATTTTTAAAATCAATATTCGGTATAAAATATTAACTTTAAATTGGATTAAAAAATGTTGTTATTGTTACTGATTGTATTGAGATTATCAATATGTTAATCAGGAATGGGGATAAGAATCACCCCTTTAGAGTTATCATTTATAGAGGCTAAATTATGGTTATTTAGGGATTGACAAATTTTCCTATCTTATATACCTAGAGAGATGAACGTAGAAGCTAACCATATAGCTAGATTAGGTCATTCTATTAAAGGGGTTTTTGTTTTCTTTGATCAACCACCACCTTCTTTATAGAAGGCGATTGTTGATGAAGGTTAAAAGGCTCATCCTTAGGCTTCATTTTGTGTTAAGTTTTCTCTTTGTTGAAACTTAATGAAATCCAGATTATATTAAAAAAAAATATTAACTTAAATTCTCTTCACAAGTTACAAATAGTTAAACTCCTCCTTTGTTTTAAAATATTTTACTAGCACGCATGAAGCCTGAAGCCCTGTCCTATGCTTATTTTTGTAAGATAATACGATACATATAATGTGGTCTAATTAAGTTGATGCAGGGGATCAAACTATTAATTAATACCGGCATACATATTTGTGTATATCTAAAATATATGTTTTGATCTTCTAGGTTTGCATCAAGTTTCAGCTTAATAGTTTAAGTTTATAAAGTATTTCTAGTCTTTTAATCTTAACACTACTCCCCCGGTCCTAATTATAAGACAAAGTTAACTTTTTCGGAGAAATTAAAGAAGTTAATTAAATTACTTTAGAGTATTTTTTATTTTTATTTTTTTCTCCAAACTAATTAGTTTGAATAATAAACTAATATATAATATAAGGATACATATAACATATGATATGATTAAGTAACTTATTTAGCTTCCTTAATCTCTCTAAAAAAAGTCAACTTTGTCTTATATTTAGGATCGGGGGTAATGTTAATTAACAAAAGATGATGTCTACCATGCAGTTGAACACTAATAAAACAAACTTAAATTTAATAGTTTTAAGACTAATAGGCTAAAAACACACTTTATAAAACTTAAAGAGAGTAAACTAAAGCTTGATCCAAATTTATAGGACTAGTTGAATACTTTATACTATATATAATATAAAATCATGTCTAATTTTCTTCAATAAATCTCTTAAAATCCTATATTAAAAATGTTTGATTTAAAACAAGATAAAAATTTTTTTGTCAATAGCAAGATAACTATTTATAACTTGGATTTATATTATAAAGGGTATCATGTAGTTTTTTGTTTTGTTTTGTTTTTATATTACGGGTATCATGGCAGGGGCAGCTAAGACTAGCTTTAAGAAACAAAGCCAAAGCCTTAAATATTATAGACTTACAGTAGGTTAGACTCTGAAGTGAAAAATGCAAATTACAATAGCTTAAAAATGAAAATTATAAAGAAATTACAAGGTATCATATAAATAAAAAGATAAATTATATATACACATTTATTATTTCACTTTAAGAATTTAATACTTTTTTTAGAAAAAACGAATAATTTAGTATCGTTAATTTATAAAAAAACCCACAAAAAACGAGAGGTATTTGGGAATACTTCATTAAACTTGTGACTGCTTTCCCTTTCTTTCTTTGCATGTTTGACATTTTTTTATTATTTGTTTGTTTTAGTGAATTTACCTTTCCATTTATCTTATATAGAAAAGCAATTATCTAAGCTAAAGTGTATATATGTCTTCTTTTAAGCTTACATCAAAGTTTCAATTTAATCCATGGTGTGAAAAATTGGACCGGACCGGTCGGTCCGACCGGAAAACCGGTGAACCGGTCTTTAGTCCGGTCCGGTTTGCTGTTTCAGAGGAGGGGAAGGTCGAACCAGTCAAAACTAGTGGGTCACTGGTTCAACCGGTTTGCTCTTTTTTTTTTTTTTCAAAAATGAGATATCCGGTTCAAAAAATGCTGAAAAAGAAAGAAAACCATAGATTTAGACCGATATACATACAATCTATAATATTTTACTAAATTATAAAAACAAATTTTAATTTCAATGCTACAAAAATTTAAAAAATAAAAAGAATAAATGAAAAAATATTATATATTATATACATATAATATATAATATTTTAGTCAATTAATTTTATATGATTCAAGTAATCAAATCTAATATAATCAATTGATTTTATCTATAGAATTTTAAAAATATATTAATATATATTGTTACTAATAAATTATAATATTTTAATATGACCGGTTTCTTTCACCGGTTCGATCACCGGTTCGACCCCGGTTGAACCATTAACCCTTGAACCTGTTCCATGACCGGTCTGATTTTTTGTTCCTTGATTTAATCCCTTGTTTTTTTATTTCATTATGTTAGGTTGTTTATATTATTTCCTTTGCATCAGGTTCATGCGCTTTGTATTATTAATTGCAAGATCATATAATATCCTAATATATTTTTATGTTTTTACTTATGTTTAAATAAAATTGTCCTTACATGAAAAAAACAAATAACTGATAAAAAAAAAGTTAATATTCACTTTGGAGAGTATAATTACCTTTTTTTTTATTCTTAATATATAGCCCATTTTATAGTTCAATTTTTTCATTAAAATATGTCTTATATTAAGAATAGAAGATATTATTTACATACCATTCTGGTCCTTATCATAAGTCAAATGTCAAAAATTGTTGGTTCTGAATATAAGTCCACTCTAAGAGTTGTTAATGATTGTTTTCCAATTTTACACTTATTGAAGATATAGGTGGGAGAAAATGTATAACATAACTTTTCAATACTCATCACTCCCTCTGTCACACCCTCATTTTATTTTCACCTATTTCAGAGTATTTGCGGAAAACGATACACAGTTCAGTGAGCAACACAGGAATAACATAAATACACTGATATTATGTGCACGATTACGAAAATTCCCCATAGGGGCTCATACTTGATAATTACAATTAACGTAGCCTCGCAATACTACGTGGGTGTCTAAATCCATCCCAGTGAAATGGAGACATTTTCCCGTCTTCGCTCCACCGCTGCAATCCCCTCGTACGGTTATCTTCTTTGTTCTTAGTATACGTTTTGTCTTTTCTTGTCTAAATTGTTGGTAGGGGAGGGTGAGATTATGGGGAATCTCAATAGGAAAGTAATACCAATATGCATGCAAGATAAGTGTTTAATGCATGACATGCTTGCATTACATAACTCATGCTCACACAATGACATATCCGCGTGTTCAATATTTCAATCAACATACGTATGGCCATAGCATAAACAGAAACAGAGCTTCAATTATTCATATATGTTTCACATCATCAGGGAAAGCAATAACATGCATCAATACACCAGCACAAATATCAAATACATGCAGGAGAGGTAATTTCCCTACATTAATCGCCCTTTCCTAATCTTCGAAAAACATGCCTCGATTTGCGTGCCAATTCCCTCGAGCTCTCTACTCGGTCCTAGAACGTCAAACATACCGTTTAGACACTTCCATAGTGTTTCTTGTGGTTATATTAGTCTATTATAAAATTTTACCAAAATGCCCCGGGACCTCGGCCCAGCCTCGCCGTACCTAGCCCGATGGCACATTTTCCCAAAAATTTGACTAAGGATATCCTAACTTATTTTCACCCAAGGAATCCATTTCCAGGATCGAAATCACCAAATTCACTATCAAATTACGAAAATACCCTTAACAGCCCCTATTTAGGGATTTCAGTGGTGTTTTCGTAATTATGCTTTTTCGGCCTCTATCAAAAAAATGCTCAACCGTAACCGAACCTATTTTTGCCCACTGAATCTAATGAAACCATTTATTTTATAAAAATCCAGCTCCAATTATATTTTTACCCCTGGCAGCTCCTATGTGAGGGGCTATTTTTGTTATTTCACTTTCTAAGGCTTTTCTCACTTCACACCCAACATAAACCCTACACAATTTTTCATTCTAAACACAATGGAATCATCAAAAACCCCAAAATCCTGTCCCAACACTGTCCAACTCAGATCTGGACGAAATTCTTTAATAATTGGAGAAAATGGGGTTTTATGATTTCAATTCATAAAACATCTTCTTATGACATTTAATCACTTGTTTGACTACTTAATCACATTCTAAATATGATTAGACTAAATTTGGACAGCACCTCCCCTTAGAGTTAGGACTTTCCAAATTTACAAACTTGACAAAAATCACTAAAACCAAACACAAACCTCGACAACAACACTATACTAGTTTAAATTTAAGGTTTGTGAGGTTACCTCTTGAGATCTTGAATCTTCTCTCTCTAGACATCTCCTCTTTCTCTTCTTGAGCTAAGAATGTGTCTTCAAATTCATGGATTCCATGAAGAAGAAAGGTTTATAGAAGGTTTCTAAGCAAAATTACAAGAAAACTCTTAAAAAATCACACTTACCTTATACTTCTTCTTCTTCCTTCTCTCTAGAACTTGAGAGTTCTCTCTCTCTCTTCTCTTCTTGTGTTGGATGAAAATGAGGAAGGGAAGGGAAGATAAAAGCTTCATAAAAATGCTCCTTTGATCCTATACCATTGATCTCATCAAGGGTTGAGATTTCAACACTTGTCAAAGACATCATCCATCTTCACATACCTCCAACCATGCCTTCTACTTTATGTCATACCCTCTCATCATTTGGGTCTTCTTGCCTCTTAGCCCTTAATCTCATCAAGGGATCATAATGTGACACTTGTCACAAGCATACATCCACCAAGAATATTCCAATTATGCATTTTCCTTTATTTTCCTTGAGTAATTGAAATTAACTCTAATTAATTGAAAAATAATTAATCTTGGGCTAAATTGGCAAAATTATGATTTTGCTATCACCTTTGTAATTTAATTCAATTCTTGAATTTATTTGCCCATTTTCTTATATATATGAATATTTCAAAACTCACAAGATCTAATTTCCATGAATATTCACCATTCTATTGAATTACTTAAATAATTACGATATATTTTTGGTGAATATAAAATTTGGGATGTTACACCCTCCATTTCGTTTTATAAGAAACAACTACTACACATGCATCGTTCCTTTTTATAAGAAATATTTATATATTGTCTTATTTTTTACTTCTTACTTTCCCATGTTTCCCTTATTTAATTATCCAATTTAATATCAATATAATAAATTTTCACAACCCCCCAAAAACCTATTACTTCTACCATATTTATTTTCTTATCCTCTCTCTTCTACAATCCTTTTTATTATAATAATTTCTTTATCCTCTCTCTTATTCCTTATATCCTCATAAATAAATGTATTTTAGTCAAAAAGAGTTACAATTTTAACACATTTTTGTTATTCCATTTCTTGGTATGTAAGATTTGATTAAATTGGACTTATAATAAGAATTAATGGAGTGGTATATCTACATGATCTTTGTATGTTCATTTCCATGAGCTTTTAAAATATTTTGCAATTGATTGCCAATGTTATCTGGATAATGTACTATAATGTATTATGTATATATTGCAAACGTAGATAACATATTGCATTAATATAAAGTAGCAAAAATTGCCGTTAATTTGTTTGATGTGATTCATCATACTTAGGATTTGCAAAAGGAGAGGTGTTTTAAAACACCTCATGGTTTGGCACCAGAATCAGAATGATCGCTTGTTCATGCTGAATCGAACTATAGACTTGTAAGACAAAGCCAACACGCTCTAACCACAGAGCCAAAGTTCGATGAGCACACCAGTAGCCTTTTTTTTAATCTTAAAATATTCCCATCTCTTTTGGACGACATGGAATATAAGGCAACAAAAATGAGAACATCAAGTAAGAAATTCATATACTCTATCTTATACTGTATATTTTAAATGTAAGAGATAGTTGTAGGATTTATCTTGTTCTGAAATGTAAGACCCAATCAACTTTACCTCTGGAATATATAGAGTAATCCCCCCCCCAAAAAAGATGCTTTATATTTATAACATATATTAATGAGGTTTTCCCTCCAAGAAGTGGTTTCTCATGTAACTGATTAAAAGGGAAATTTTTAGGAAACTAATTTTTTTTATAAATAACTAACTTAATTAATTTTATTAATTTATAAAAATTAGTTATCTAACTTTTACATTTAGGTTTGGAGAGAGTAGAAGAAAATGTGGATGTTTTGTTGGAATTATTGTGAAGTTTATGTGGGTTAGAAGTAATCAGTTGAACAAATTAAATATATGCTTTATTTCATATTAAGTTGCAATTAATAATAATCAAGTAAATGTTTATGTACTTTAACTAACTAGAATTGGGTCAAAGTTAAATAAACTAGAAAATGTTGAAATATTTAACCTAGTATTTGCTTTCAAAAAAAATCCCAACTCATTAGATATATTGATAATCAGTAATCTTTTTTAAATTTGAGCAAATGCAAATTTGTCATTATCACATCTATATAATATATATGCGTGTTACCCTTATCTTCATAGATGATTTTTTTTTTAATATGAACTGAATTTCATTGCTAAATCATAGATGATTTCAATGGCTTTTGGTTCAAATGGGTACTTGCGATGGTTTTAGCTTATTAGATTCCATGTACCATTTCATCCTTACATTTTGTGTATTCAACATCCTAAAATATTTTTTTAGTATCACTTAGTGTTCTAAAATAATTTTTTTATCTAATCTTCCCATTAAACTGTTTTCTTAGTGCAATGAACACCCTAAATGTAAGATATCAAGTGTTATTAAAAAATATTTTAATGTGTTGAATGTATTAAAAATTATTTTAAGATAATAAGTGTTATTAATAAAATATTTTAGAATACTGTATCCACAAAAAGATCCTTTTAGATATTGAGTGCTAGTAAAATGCTTTAGGATTATAAATATTTCTTAGCCCTTTTAAAAAAAACCCCAAAACACACCCTATTCTTTTATGGGCCCATCCACACGACACACACTACAAAGATGAGCAATCCTCAATATTTTTTTCAAAAAACTTTTAATTTTTTACCATTCACTCTTATTCATGACTCAAGTCCCTTTTTTCTGAGGGGGCCAGATTAGGGATAAAATTTTAAAAAAAAGTAAAAGAAAATATCATTTAGGGCTTGTTTGGTCTAAGGGGAGGGAAAGTGGGCGGATGGAAAATTTTTTTGAGTTGGATTTAAAAAAATTAGAGAAGTAGGGTTAAAAATTTTTAATTAATTTTTCTTACTCTTTTATCTTATATATTATCTTTATTAAAACTTTATTACCCCACTTCTTCAATCTTTTAAAATTCAACTCATAAAAATTTTCAATCCCCTCCCTTCCCCTCCAAATCCCTTACACCAAACAGACCCTTAGAGTTTATTAAAAAAAATTAAAGGGGAGGTGTTTTGAAACACCTCATATTATTAGAGACTTGAGGTCTATTTTTTTGATGTGAGATCCACTTGTTCTCCGTCTAACTTTTTAACAAATGTTTGGGTCAATTTAATAGAATGCTAAAATTACACCTTTTTTTTTAAAGATTGTGTCTATTTTTACATCTTTTAAAACTTAATTGTCCCAGACGCTCTTAGTGAAAAACTTCATTACTAAAATAGCATCATAACTCAATATCAAAATATAATTTTGAAAATACTAAATTTTCCATACAAAGCCCCAGCTATTGATAAGCAAATTATATATCACAATAAGATTGTGGTGATTCTAATTTCAATGTCAGCATGTCACAGATAAGGTTTCATTGTAAACCAAACAAGCTTATTTTTAAATAAAATATTTTTTGGTATATTTTAAATCAAATATTTTATAATCATATAATATATTTAAAAGGTATGATTATATAGAATTTATTTTAATAGTCATCTTATTGTTTTTTAAATCTTCTTTTAAATTCTTTTTGTCTAGCTGTTTTAATTATTACAAAAAATTTAACAACTTAATTAGGTTTGAGTGTTAAATGATTCAAACATTTTTTTAAAAAAAAATCTTAAGTTTGGAATTTTTTGGATTTAAAATTATATATATATATAGAGAGAGAGAGTTTATTTACAGGTTTCAAAATTTAAACTCTATATCAGAAATTACAGCCACACAAATAAAAGAAAATAAATAAACTTCTAAGAGGTTGTGCATATCCACAAATCATCATAAGGTTTGCAATACTGAATAAATTTTAGAAATTAAAATAATGATTTACTAATATAAGAGCAAATTATGTGTAGTGATCTTACAGGTCTCAGCTCAGCTAGTTCCGGGTGTGGGTAGTATTAAAAAGTTACCATCACCAAGCCAAGGCCTCAAGAAGAACAACAAAAGTTTTAAACATTACATACATACATACATATATAATTTGCTCATTGAATTTTAAAAAAGTAATCATTTTAGTCCCATAATTTTGATTTATTTATAACATTACAAAAAAACAATGAATTTTCGACGGAATTTAGAGTTTTCGATAGAATTTTGACGGATTTTCCAACAAAATGGATTCTGTCAATAATAATAGTGTGACAAAAAAATTTCCGACGAAATTTGTTTCTGTTGCAATTTCTGACAGAATATTCCGTTAGAAATTCCCTCGCAACTTACGACGGAATTCAATTCCATCACAAACTTATTTTTTATTTTTTAAATTTAAAAAGCCACGTGGCAACTCTGGCGACCGCCCTGTCATCTCCGGCGGCGGCGTGTGGCAACTCTGGCAGCATTCGCCTTGCCGCCAGCACCTAGCTCCACCAAGTGTCGCAACCTCGTTCCGCCACGTGTTGCAACCTCCCTCCGCCATATGTCGCAACTTCTTTATTCCTGGAAATGCAACTCAACTTGCCCATCCTTTGGTTCGAACCCACGACTTCATCCGTACGCGTGTGATGCCTTACCGGATGGGCTCGACTGCTTTGGCGTTCTATTACTACAAAATTGTCAACACCTGTTTCCATTTTGATAATCGAAGAGTAATAAAGACAGAATTTCATGGGTATCCAGAAAAGTACAATTATACTAATAAAAGAATTTGTTTACAACCCCAAAGTCGTTCGTCGACGAAATAGAAAATACAACTGAACTTTCAATAATTACAGGATGTCCCTAAAATATCTAAAGCATAAACTAATTATAACCACTAGCTCTAACCTTGCCTCGAGACACGTGTAGTTCACTTCTCTGTATCTGCACCTTTACCTTTCGTCCTACTGGCAACCACTGAGATGTTTATTAAGAAAAAGGGTAAGATTTTGAAGAATCCCATTAGAAACATGCTATCGTTAATAGAAAATGCGAAATTTATTGAACAGGGGGTGAAATGTAATACCCCAAATTTTAGGATTTGAGGCTTTGGAATAAGCCTAAATTGAGTGGACTACTAAGCCCCGATTTAGTAGATGCCAAAAATCTATTTCCTAATGTTTCTTATATATTTGGGGTATTAAGAAAGTAAAATGGTGAATTTTGGAGAATGTAATTATGTTTTCGGTGAAATCGCCTATGAGGCAGTGATTTTATCATGTGATTTTGTATAACCAAATGATGATAAAAAATTATGATATTTTACGAGATGAAAGTAGACATCCTAAGATTTAATTTGATAGGTCATATGAATCAATTAGAGCTATACACAAAAAGATATGAATTTTTGAAGTAAGCCCAGAAAAACTGAAAAGTTTTTGGAGCAGCATCCAAAGATTGAAATTCTGGAAATTTTTTGATTCCATATAGCAAAATTCTATATTTTTTCTTGAAACTAGACTCAATAAGGGTTCTATAGACTTTGAAATCACCTCATTTTAATTTTTCTAGAATTAGTTATGATTTTTCAAAATTTGCCCAGAAATCTGCCAGAATTTTGTAAAAATCCGAAAATTTTGAAAAATTATTAAATAATGAAATATGACATCATCCTAATGTTAAAATACCTTTTCTTCATCTTCCTTCCTCCAAACCGACGCGGTATGCAGTGCAATAGAGAGATAATGTTTGAGAGTTTGTAGAGAGAGAAAGGAGAAGAAAAATCACAAGGTGTTTGAGAAGCAAATTTGGTGTTTAAGAGAGCTAGGGTTTCAGCCATATTTGAGAAAAGTCAGAAGGAGCTTGAGGATCGAATATGGAGCCCCGAGCTATTTGCACCTTGATCGATGCACGCGTTTCGAGGTGGAAAAGGGTTAAGGTAGGGGACCTACCTTACTTGCATGTATTTGATATATTTGCTTGTGTAGTGATGTATGTGATTGCTTTACTTGATTGTGTATAACATATTTGAATAAATGAAGCTCTGTTTTTGTTTTCGCTGTAGCCATAGTTTTGTTACATGAAACATTGAGCATGTAAAAATGTCATTATAGGGCATACATCTAGATAAAGCTAACATGTCATACATATAGCATCAATCATGCATGCATTATGGTATCTGTTTCCTACTGAGATTCTTTCAAATCTCACCCTCCCCTACCAACAATTTAGACAGGAGACGACAGAAGATATGCAAACAACAATGCATAGTACCTTATGAGAAGATTACAGTAGTGGAACGAAGATGAGAAGAAGTCTCCGTTTCACTGGGATGAGTTTAGATACTCTAGTAACCTTGTGCGGCTACCTTAATCGTAAGTATCATGTACAAATCCCTATGGGGAATTTATGTAATCATGCACATATTATCAGTATCTTCATGATATTCCTGTATTGGCTACCGAACCGCATATCGTTTTCCATGAATACTCTGGTAAAGGTGAAATTAAGATAAAAGCGTGACAATTTTGAGTTTGAAAATGAAAATATAGCAATCCATTATATTTATGTTCTGACAACTCTTATTTCGTTAAATCATGTGTAGTTTGTACATAAATATTCTTTTTGTTCAAAGATTAACGACTTTTATATTTATATTATTCGAACATTTTTATATATTTCAATTAAATAACTTATTTTGATTATGACTTGTCTAACATGAAATTGAACTGCTAATTTCTTAAATCACTACATCAACCGATTCATCAATCGGTATGATTTTAAGTGCCTTGCATTTTTTCAGTTAAAGTTATAAAAAGAAACCAAAATAAATATTGTAAAAGGAGAGGTATTTTGCAATACCTCATTAATTGTTGAGAATTGTTGTGGTTGTGTGAAATTGCCTTGTTCGAACTCACATTCAAGAGGATGTAAAGGAAAACACTTTCACCATCAAGCCATGAGTTCGATAGGCAAAGCAGTGGCCCATCCTAAATTTATTGATATTTTCCTCTTCTAGGCCCCTTTTGGCCACAAATTAGTTTAACTCCAATGCTTAACATCAATTTCAAAATTTTTAATCAGTTTAGTATCCGTAACTTGTCGAATTTATCAATCCACGTTAGCGAATTAAAATCTGTACTCTAGCCTTAGAAGATTAATTTCATCTAAACGTAAAAGATATCCAGAGTCATTGTAGAGGGATAAACCAAAAACATTAGTTTTAGTGTAAGAGAGTTTCCAAATTCAAAACGCAATTGTGGAGATGTGTCTTTTATAATAGTTTTCTCAAGAGTATAATATAAATTTGATTAATTAAACTGCAAGTAAAATTAATCCCTTTTCAAATGAAAATGCCCTGTGATCTTTTCTTTTCCGTACTCTATTTTTCCCACTCCAAGCCATATGTAACCGAAAACATAAAAATCAAAAGCGGACAAATAATTATTTCAGTCATATACAAAAATATATTCCACAAAACATAAGAAAGAGGATAAATGTGGGTGTATCAATTGTGTGTGTACAAACTCTTTAAAATCAATCACATAAATGAAAATAATAAATTAATAAAATTTCAAGAGGTTATATATGCATATCTACAAATTATCATAAGGTTTAAATAATTAACAAGTTTTAAAAGGTTAAAAGAATGATTTGCTTATTTAAAAGGAGAGGTGTTTTGAAACACCTCATAAATAGGTGATGGGTTAATTGGTACAACAGAGGAATAACTGCCCGTTTCGAACACATGACTTGATTGGTGAGACCATATTGTTCTCACCAGCAAGCCAAAATGTTGATTGGCATCGAGGAGACTCTTGTTTTGCAACTTACTTCAAAAGAAAATAAGATAGCGTTTCTTTAAAACTATTTGATTTTGTTTTTAAAAACTATTTTTTTTGTTTTTAAAAATAATAAAACCTGTTTGATAAACTGTTTTTAAAAACAAAAAAATAAAAAGTTGTTTTTAAAAACTAAAAAAGAAAAATAGTTTTTAGTTGTTTTTTTTTCTTATTTTTTATTTTTTGAAACTGTTACTTATCTATTATCAACATTATATTACTAGTAAGGACCATAGCCACGTCACCACTGGGGACCGTACCACCACGTTATTTCAAAAATAGATTTTTCAAAACAACTATCCAAACAGTTTTTTTTTTGTTTTTTTATTTTTAAAACTTGTTTCTAAAAACTGTTTTATAAACTATTTTTGAGAACAAAAAACAGAGATTAAAATCAAACAAGCCCAAAGGAACAAAAATTAAATAGTTTATTTTAATTCTAAATATAAAATTTTAATCTATATTATCTCACAAATTTATAATTCCTCAAAACAATCATATTGATTATTTTATACTAAAGGAGGTTTTCATTAATGAGTGTACTCCCTTCTGTCCACAATATGTCATAATCTAGAAGGATTTTTTGATCTATAATATAAGTCACTTAAAAGTAGTTAATATTTATTTATCAAATTTTACATATAATTAATGCTTAAATGTGACTCCTTATACTTTTCTCCCTCCTTTAAGACCTTATTGGTCGAGGTAAAAGTGGAAATATTTTCAATTTAAGAAATATTTAATAAAATAACAGCTCTTTCTTAGTTCTAGTTATAGGTAGTTTTAAAAAATCAACACACATTTATTAAAAATAAAAAATTTATAAATATTATGAAAATTAGTTATCTAAACTTCTACCTTTAATATTGACAGAAGTACAATTTTTATTTTTTTTAGTGTGCCATATATAAAAGCACATATGTATCTAAACATTGGGTTTTGATCCTCTTCATTGAGCTCCTTCAGTTGAACCTTGATTGGAAGATATTAATAATTGGATTGTAATATAATGGTATTGAGCCATTGAAGTAAACTCCTTTGTTTCTTTTTAAATAAGTTTAACTCCTCACTGATCAATACTATTATATGACAATCTAATGGTTAATGAACATCCCTTACTCTTTTCTTATTACAATTTAATGGTTTATTAATATCAACAAAGAAGCACAGAAATAAGAAAAGGTATTTTGAAATTAATTCCACTTGTCCTTTGCATGCAGCCTCTTCCAACTTGTGACTAGAGGGTTATTAGTGCAAGGCACGCTGGAAGCTGCAAGTTTTCAAGGTTTCATTTGTGGACTTGTTCAATAAATTGATCGTTTATGAGGAGTCACCTTTTTGTCTGTTCTCATATTTTAGTGTGTGTGTGTGTGTATTTATTGTTACAATTCTAATTTTATACTCTTATTCTTCAATTAATGTTGTAAACGTGAGACTGTGTAAATTTCATATAATTTTGTTTATAAAAAATCAAATATTTCAAAATCATAAATTAAAAATGAGTGACTGGTAGAACCTTTATATCCATTCGATCGACCTTGCAACTTTCGGAATAGCGCAAGGCACGTTAGCCAACAAGCTACAAGGCTTCAATTGTCTATTATTTTTTTTTTCTACTGTATGAAAATTCAACTCGCTTCAGCCAATAAGACAAGTGAATCAATTCTCTAGTAGGTTCGGTTATGAGCTGTAAGAATTTTGGGCATATCTAAAATTTGATAGACTCGTTGAAGTACCCACACAAAACCGAAGCACCGATGCGGACCCCGATTATGTTACACAGCAAATACACCAAAGAGAGAAAGAGAATAGAACAATTTTATAAGAAAATCTTTTAGAGGGAGAATTATATATTATATCATCATTAGCCTTCTCCCTTAATCTCACACTTTATATATATAGTGTACGTACGGTTACATAGGAATAGATGCAACCCCTAAACATACGGTTACATAGGAATAGATGCAACCCTTAAACGTACGGTTACATATGAATAGATATAACCCTTAAACGTACGGTTACATAGAAATAGATGTAACCTTAAACCACAAAGGGTATCACTCTTTATAACCTGTGTCTCTCCATAAAGCCCCTTTTGAATTGGGCTTGGGCTCTAACCCACCAAGGGTGGATTAGTATATTCCAACATGAGCTTTGAACGAAATGATTGGGTTATATTTATTTATTTATTTATTTATTTAATTTTCCATCATAAGCATGAAGCGGCTTTTTTTTCAAAATGATTTTTGCAAACTTAAGATTAGATAAAAATCATATTGTAAATGTGATGTATGTTTGGATTGACGATGACAGAAATGATTTTTTTTTTCAAACTAAACTTGTTTAGATGTTTATGTAAAAAGCAAGTTTGAGTGGAAAATAATAAAAAATATATGAATATTATTAAATAATACACGTACACACATATATTATATTATATTATATTTATACATTATGATAATTTTAAGACAAAAAATAAAAATAAAAAATTTAATTTAATATCAGGAAAAATTTGGAAATACGTAATTAAATATATTTAACGAATAAAAATTATATAAATTAGAAATCATACAAATGTAATGGAAATTCCTAATTAAGCATCTTAGTATAATTAGGAATTTATTAAAGATGTAGGTCTTAATTTGAATTATGATATTTCAATAGGATTTAAACATGATTTTTCTTATTTTTATAATAAAATAATAATTAAAAAATAAAATCTGTAATTCAAAATTACAAATTTTGGCAATTAAGAATAAGAGAAGTCTAAAGTTGAGGTTAAAAATAATTAAAAAGTTTTTTTTTGAATCATTTCACTTCTGTTTGTTTTTTATTATTATTTTCTCTCTCCATCTTTATATTATACAATTGTCAACCAGCTCGAAAAAGAAAGTCTTCTTCAACCAGCGGGCTGCAAACTCAGAGGAGAGAAGGTCATTTCATCTAGTGGTTCTTCTTCAAGGAGCAAGGGAGATTGAGGGAAGATGTAAGCTTTGGAGGTAGAACTATGAGGCCACCTAATGTGGTGAAGTTTCTTAAGTCTCAAGATCCTCATTTCTCTCTCCCTTCATTGCAATCACAATATACGGTGAAGCTTGAAGCCACCATAAAAAGCAGGTCTCATTAGTTTTGTCTTAAAAGTAGCTTTTGGCATAAAAGCCCGTTTGAAAAAATGTTAACCCAAATACACCAAAATTACTCTACTATGCTTCCCCCCCCCCCCCCTCAAACTATGCTTTTTATGCCCCCCACAACCTTCTTAAACAGACCCGACGTGTTAAAAAGTGCCCGATGTTATTTTCTGATTGGGAATCGGATAGATTGAAGGTAAGACATTGGATATAAGCTTTCTCCTTTATTTATTTCTTTTCTTCCTTTTTTTGCCAATTTTTTGTTTGCCACCAATTAATTGATCCTAAGCTATCAATTCACACCTGCCATGAACATGCCACATCGGCAACCTACAATAGCCATTAGGGAATAAAAATTGGTTAAGGTTAAATTTTGTCCAAAAAGTTTTGGCTTGGGAGTAGGGGTGGAAACAGGCTAGGTGACTTGTCAGGGGCCTGCCGCCTAGCCTGTTCCGAGCTTGACCAGGCTAGGCCTGTCAGGCTAAAAGGCCAGGCCAAGGCTTGTTTTAGAGCCTGTTTTATTTAACAGGCCAGGCCTAGGCTTGTTAGTAGACCTTTTAGGCTTGTCAGGCCAGCCTATTAACAATAAAAAAAAGTGACCGTGTAATTATTTGGCCCACGTCGACAGATCTAAAGTGCGTTGTGAGTAGTGCTTTGTGATTTGTGAGTTGTGCCTAAAATGATAAACCCTACCTTTTCATTTATCTCTTCTCCTCCAAAAAATCGACAGTGCCTTCCCTCTCATTCTCGCTCTCTCGCTTCTCAACCTCCGGGTTCTCACTCAGATCTCTGATCCTCGCTTCTCACTCAGATCTCTTGCTCTCATGGGGGTCTCACTCAGATCTCTCCATTCTCTCCAGCGTCTTACTCAGATCTCTCGCTCTCTCGGGCTTGTCACTCAGATCTCTGGTTCCCGCTTCTCACTCAGATCTCTCGCTCTTTTCAACTTCTCACTCAGATCTCTGGTTCTTGCTTCTCACTCAGATCTCTAGCTCTCATTGGCGTCTCACTCAGATCTATCGCTCTCATCGGCGTCTCACTCAGATCTATCACTCTCATCGGCGTCTCACTTAGATCTCTCGCTCTCTTTAGCGTCTCACTCAGATCTCTCGCTCTCTTCGGCATCTCACTCAGATCCCTGGCTCTCGCTTCTCACTCTGATCTTTCGCTCTCATCAGCTTCTCACTTAGATCTCTCCATTCTCTCTCTCTCTCTCTCTGTGACTTCTCACTTAGATCTCTAGCTAATAAGTCTCCAGCATCTCACTCTCATTGTCACAGTCTTGACACTTAGGCCTAATAAACACCCATTTTTCCTTATCATGAAAACAAAGTTGTTTCTTTTTTCCTTGCGTTCTTCCTTGCCAAAAATTTTCTTTCTCCCTTATCATGACTCTATTGCTGTAGCTGTTTTGTATCTACCAGAGATTTTCCATTTGTTTCTCGTTATAATGGAGGAGTTGGAATCATATATTTTTTAATGTCTTTTTCCTCTAAGTTGCCTTTTTCTTCTGCTATAATTTGCAGCTTGTTATGTTAGTTTTTTTTTAATAGTGAATAAGCTATACAAACAAAGCATTTGTAAACCTTTTCATACAGTATAATACACAAATTTGGTTTCGAACATAATAAAAAGATATATAGGAGTAGTGTGAATCCAACTCGCATCATTAACTTGGAAGATTTGCATATCATTGCTTTACATCTTTTTAATAATGTCATTTTCTAGGATTGGGCACTAAATAATTGAGGAGTTTGAGAGGTAGAATCTGATAGAAGATCTTGATTTGGCATCGATTGATATTACTGTGGCTAGAAGACTTTTCAACAAGTCCAAGAAAGCACTTCTTTTATCAGTTATTTAAGTCACATATTTGAGAAAATCAATTTTTTAGTTTGATTATATATTTTTTAATGTATTTTGGATAATTTAATTGATTTATGAAATTATGTAATTTTGGGTGCCTGTTTAAAAAGTTGTAAAAATTCAATACTCCTTAACAGGTCTCAGACCAGGCCAGGCTTAGGCCGAGAAAGAAGCCTCTAACAAGCCACAGGCCAGAGTCAGGTCACTCTGTTACAAACCAGGCCTAGCCTGTTAAGGGCGAAGCCTGTTTCCACCCCTACTTGGGAGCAGGATATTCGAAAGCCTTTTTATATCAACATCATTTCAAAAGTATTAAAAAACCAAAGAGAAACTATCCTGATGGTTAAAAACACTAATGTTAATCATTAACATTTTTAATACCTAAAGGTGACATTGCTCATTTTTTAATAATTCCAGAGAGATAAAAAAAAAAAGGCTTTCGGATATTCATAGCTCTTACAAGTTACATTAAAGCTTCTAGGACAAAATTGGATTTTAACTCAATTAAAATTTATGCCTTGACCTCAAAATATTATTGTTTTTTATAAGTTAAAATATACTATCTCTGGTCTTAATTATAAAAGTCAGGTAATGAGTTTGCTTTAATCATACATGCAGACATCAATTTGCTTTTTATCCCAAATTTAGAATTTTTCACAAAATATCCATATTAAATACACATGATAAGGGGTTTCCATCAACCATGTGTTACAATGTCAATAATTAAAAAGGTATTGTAAGAAATCAATACACATACATTTGTCACAAATGACTGACTAAATTAACTAATTTTCTTAATATATGCAAATTAGTTATTTAACTTTTATATTATGTGACTCTTTAATTATGTAGTAGAGAGAGTATTAAAAGTCATAACACACACACACACAATGAGTTTCTTTTTTTCTTTTCTTTTTTTTTACTTAAAAATGGAATTCATTAATCCATCGGAAGATTAGTACAAGAAACAACTCTAACAGAGGGAAACAATGAGTTTCCAGATCCAATCCTAGTACTATATATTTTCCTAGTTCAAGCCATGTGTAACCGAAAAAAAAAAAAATCAAAAGTGGACAATTAATTAGTTGGGTTAAGATGCAATTTTAGCAACTAAATTTTTCACCATGGTCGTTTAACACAATTTAAATTTTTAAGGGTGCAAAAGTAGACACAATATCTTAAAATAGTGTCATTTTAGCAATTATGTGAAATTGGCTCAAATGTTTGTTATAAAGTTGGAGGAAGAATAAGTGGGTTCCATATAAAAACAAAAGTAACATATATTTTTGCTAATTTAACGGAATTGCTAAAATTACACTATTTTAAATGGTTGTATTTACTTTTACACTATTTAAAATTTAATTTTGTTAGATGCTTATGGTAAAAAATTTTATTGTTAAAATTGTACCTTACCCCATAATTTAGTTTAGTAATATACAAAACTGCGTGTGTAGACTATTTGAAATCAATCGAAAAGGGAAAAAATCAAAAAAATTAGTAAACTTGAAGGGGTTAGATAGGCATACCCACAAGTCATAAGGTGCACAATAGTTAACAAATTTTAAAGAAGTAAAACGACGATTTGCTTTCTAAAAAGGAGAGGTGTTGTGAAACACCTCATAGTTTGGTGAAGGTCGCCAGTATTGGGTTCTACATATGAGAATCGAACACGTGACTTGTTTGGTGAGATTAAATTTCCATCACCATCAAGACAAAATGCCCAAAGACGTCAAACGGTTGGTTTTAAAAATTAGATACTGCCTCTAATCCTTGATAGTTCCTAGAATCAATAATACGGGCCCAACTCGCAGGCTCAACCCGCTGGCCTGGGGGTTGAGACGGGTTTTCTCAACCAGCAAAAATGCTGGCCTATGCATAACCCACGGGTTGATGATGGCCAGCCCGCAACCTACGGACTGGCCCGTATTTCTAGCTCTACTTGTTACTGTGACATTTTTTTTGCCAAAATACTGTGACATATTTAAAAAATTAATTTTGATTTTAAATATAAGATATATTTTTTATATTTGTTAATATTTTTTTAATTTATCCCTATTGATGTTCCCTCTATGACTCAACAATAATCAAATAAGAGAGAAAATGAGGGAATTAAAAAAAAGATAACTATGATACTTTATATTAAGAATAGGAGAGAGTAATAAATTACATAATAGTGTGTGTCACTTTTTTAATTACCCCATATCTCTTTTTATTGTCGCTGTTCAAGAGGATCATCATTAACAAAAAAAAAAGAAAAAAGAGCAGTAATGAAAGTGAGCTTTTCTCCATGTTTTTACTTTATTTCTAAAGAAGTTAGAACCAAAATCAGCTCCAAAGAGTTAATATTACTATTTTCAGTGTGCTATGCTAAAAGGCACATGTGTAGCTCATCTCAATTGAGACCATTCAGATTTATGATATGACGGTATTAAGATAAAGACCTTAAGGTTTTTTTTTTTTTAATAATAATTTTTTAACTCTTCACTGCAATGCCGTTATATATTGATATTATGTAATATGATGGTTAAAATATCTTTCACACTTACCTCGTTTGAGGAAGGTTTAATAATTTAATGGATTACCAAACGAAAATGCTTCACTGTGCACTGGCAATGTAAGAAAAACTACCGAGGGATTCATATTTTTTTCTTTTGATTTTTTGAAATTTCTAAAAGCATGTAAAAAAACTTCATAATTCAATAAAACCTCACACTAGCTGTAATGAAGGAGGTTGTGAGTTATGGGAGAGACATGTGGGAGAGGCACTTTGGATGTTAGAACCAAGGTATTAAAACCCGGATCGAGTACTGAACTGGTCGGGGTATTGGGTTAAGGGTTAGTGAGTCAGACCGAGGTCAAATCGGAGCTAAACCGGGGCCAAACCGGTGAGAAATTAAAGATTTTAGATTTATTAGTATGAAATTCTAAAAAAATATAATTTTTTTTTAAAATTGGGAACCGGACCAGACCGGGAACTGGATCGGTCTACTGACCGGTTCGCCGATTTTTGAGTTGGATCGGCCGGTCCGGTCCAGTTTCCATAACCCTAGTTAGAACCCACAACCTCTTCCATTAGAGAGAGTGTATGAAACCATTGAATCAAGAGGTTCTTGGTGTCAGTGATTCATAGTTATTAAATAAACTAACTAAGGGTTTTAAATAGTGGACATCAAATATGTTTAATCATTAAACAATATATGCATGAATCCAATGTGAACTCGTTGGTTTTTAAATTTAATATTCCTTTAAAATACTATGAAAATGTATAAAATTATATATAGTTTTATTTGATATAATAATTTTAATAACTCTTTAAATTTGTAAATAAAAACTGTAAAATTACCTAAAACCTTATAAAATTAAAGGTAAATTGTGTATAATCTTTTGAAAATTAAAGTTAAATAATAACAATAATAAATCTCTCTAAAATGACATATTGAAGTATAACATGATCCTATAGCATTATAGGATTAATGTGGATTTACTGTTCACTTCCCTATACTATTGAAATATTTTGCAATTGATTTTCAATATTGCATGAGTAATATACTACTATCTTTAGTCCTTTATATAAGATTTACTTTGTAATGCAATTGCATTATGAATTAGATCTTATATTAAGAACTAAATGTTATATATAATTTTGTGACTAATTTATACAAAAGCTCCCTAAAATTTGTCATATGTAAATAACATTCATAATATTTGAAACTATAAATAAACCTCTTCCAACTTTTATATTTATACAAATAATTAACGATCAACCTTTTAGTCTTGTTTATTATTTATCTGCAAATAACTTAAAGTTTTAAAAGTTCATGGGATATAACTCAAAGTTTGCGGGATATTGCATAAAAAAAATCAATTTTTAAAAAGTATTACATTAATAATTTGGTGTCATCTATCCAAATTTAGAAATTTATGAGGTTTATTATTATATTTTAAAATTTGAAAATGTTATTTATACATGGCTCTAAATTTATGAAAGTTTGGTTGCATGGTAACACATATAGTATAAAAAATTGTTAATATAATATTTGGTCCCATCAAGTTTTTCTTTATTTTAATTTTAATCATTTAAGTTTGAAACTATGGGTTTTATTTTTTTTTAATTTTCATTCCGTTTAAAATATTAATTCTTATAATTTAATAAAAACATGAACCATTTTATCTCTTCAGGGATCAAAACTCATAATTTTAAGCTTGAGGAACCAAAACTATAATAAGAATAAATTTAATAAACCAAAGTTGTACCAACCGTATAAAAAAAATATAGGTGATGTATATTATTATAAGTTATTTTGATATGGTTAAAATAGAATTTGTAAAACGAGAGATGCTTTGAAGCACCTCATATTGTTAGACATTGTTATCTACATGAGATGATTGACGTATGCTTGCACATGGAATCGAACACGTGACTTGAATGGTGAAACAAAAATGCTCTTACCAACAAGACACAAGGTCGAGGAACATCAATTGACTTACAACATTTATCAAGAGAATGCCTCATTTGTGTTATAGTCAATAGTCAATGTTTAATGAATTTGTACTTTTTTCGGGGGGAAAAAATGTAGTCATCACCCAGGAATTGAAAACCGGACCGGACCGGCCGGTTCAGCCCGTGAACCGGCGAACCGGTGGTCCAACCGGTCCGGTCCGGGGGTGAACCGTACGAACCGGTTCACCCAATTTTTTTTTTTTTTTGAAAAAATTCATTTTTTATTATTTTTACATAGAATTTCATATAAATAAGCCTAAAATATTTACTTCCTCACCGGTTTAGTCTCGGTTTAGCTCCGGTTTGACTACCTATCTGACCCACTGACCCTTAACCCAGTGCCCTGACCGGTCCGGTTTTCAGTACCATCACGCGTCCTTTTCCCTCTTTACTTTATCTTTATTTAATTTCCTTTGTTTACTATTACATTAAAAAAACATTGTTTCTCTTATTTTCTCATCTAGATTCCTTTTTTCATATTTTACTCTCCATCTAAACAAAACGTTAGACTAGAAATATTCTCCTTGACTCAGCATAACTATTTTAGTGCTTTGTACTATCGTATTTAACTTTTTAGATTTAATTTTGAATAGATTGAAGCCTAATTTAATAAAACATATATATATATATATATATATATATATATATATATATATATATATATATATATATATATATATAAAGGTTCTAAAATTTGGATTGGCCACTGAATTGACCGGGGTACTGAGTTAAGGGTTAGTGGATCAAACTGGAGCTAAACCGAGGTCAAACCAGTGAGAAATAGAAGATTTTAGGATTATTAATATGAAATTCTAAAGAAAAATTTAAAAAAATTGATTTTTTTTTTAAAAAAACTAAACCGGACCAGCTTACCAGTCGGTTTCCAAGGATCACATAAGGTTTATACTTGACTCTTAGGTCAAACTTTCGATCCTTGGGGAGGCAACTCTTGGGGAAATTATGAGTACCCAAAAGGAAAATCCCTAAGCCTTTGGTGGGCGAAGGAGGGAACAAATCCTGGCAGGGGGTCTCGGTGACACCTGTCCGACACCTCTAGGGACCCCGTCATGGGCGACGCTATGCCGTTACATTAACAGCCAGAATCTGCCGTCCGTCATTTCCAACACCACCATTGACTCCTGTTCACTTCCACCTTCCTTTCACCACCCGCGACCTTCCTCCATTGTCCACCAAGCAGCGCCGTGAGGAGAGCACAGACCAAAACCACCACCACCTTTGGCCTTTGATTTTCACCAGAGGGAGATAGCACCGTCAGCTTCCTCTTGCTCCACGTTCATCATTATCAGACATCACAACCTCCATTGCCAGTGGGAGTGGGAGCTTAGACAATGAAAACCACCACGATCCATTACCTCCGGTGACATTCTCCAGTTTCCGACAACCCGAATTCCAGATTCCAGCGAGTTGATGCAGTTTTCCTGTGAGCGCTCAGATTACAAGCTGGAATTATTTTGAGGCAATGAGAGGCTAATTCCTTTGCTTCTTGGTGATGAGAAGGTCGCTTGAGCTCAATGGAATACATATGGGAGTTTTCTATCATTCCACTAGTCTAGAATTATATATTTAAATTGCCTAGTTTTAAGAATTATTGTATATGATTCTGGAATTGAGATTGTTAATTGTCTTTGTTGGTTTGATATTTCTGATTGGATTGGATTTTTATAGCTTGTGAGATATATATATATATATATACACATTTTCCTTATTGATTCAAAGATATTGTGCTTTCTACATGTTATTGTTAGATTCTATAATTGAATTGGATCAATTGAGTGTCATGTTATCGCATTCATATTAAGAGGAAAAAAGTTATAGTTGCCCATTTTAATTTCATATTAAGTGGTTTTAAACAATATCTCAAGAGGTGGCAGTTAGCTATGTTTGTGGTAGTTAGCTATGTTTGTAGGAGCTACTATTAATTGGGAATATTGAACTCAAGTGTTATCTTGAGGTTTTTTTCTTAAAACTTAATGAATTTTAACTCCCATAATCTTTTTGAACAAGGATTGTCACTTCTTCATTACTCAGAGCATCCATCATTCATATTTTCGAACACAATTCCTTTCACTCCTTCACCATTTTTATAAAAAGACCAAAAATAGTAGTTTAGCTTTTAATTAAATTTTGCATTATTCCTTTAGTCATTAATTTGAAAAACCCAAAATCCAATTTACCTTGTTTTATTGCATTTGCATGATATTTAGATTACTTAGGATTCAATAAAAGGCTCCTCGAAAAAATAGAACAATCCTAGGTTTGTCTATACGCAATTCTTAGTTAATTTTTAATTGTGGACCTTAAGGCTAACATACGAAAAAGGTCGTAATTAGCCACCACCTCCACCTTCACTATTACCTTCATCGTAGCCACTACCTCTTCCGTCGCCACTGCCGCTGCCGCTACCTCCACCATTGCCGTCGTCACCACTACTATCTCCTCTTCCTCCACTGTTGTCGCCGCCACCGTCACCATTACCTCCTCCTCCACCATTGTAGCTATCACCTTATGCCACCGCTACCGCCACATCATTCTTACTGTCGCCTCCACCACCACAACCATCGATATTGGACAATCCTCGATGAGATAGCGTGATTGTTATTATGAGGCAACTCAATGGCTCTTAACTATTTTTTTACAACGATTGCATTAAGGATAAAATAGACTTTATATGATATATTAATTTTAAATAATTATTAAAAAAATAACTCATTGCACCTTACTTAAAAATCAAACCAAACACTAGCTCTGTAATTAATGTTACATTGTATTGCACTGCAGGGTGTAATGGGATCAAATCAAACGTACCCTAAGTTGCTCAGCATAAAATTTCAAAAAGTGCATTTTAAAACATACAAAAAGAATAAAAAGATAGGTATTTTGAAACACCTCATGACTTGGAATTTTTTTTATTATTGTTATATACTACTTTCGATCCTTTGCCTATTCGAACTCGTGGCTTTCTAGATAAGAGTGTGGCACCCTCACCAGCAAGCCATAAGTCAACAAGGCATCAAGGGGTCCCTAATTTTTTTTATTATTATGCTCCCTCTTTTAATCCCATATATATATATATATTGATAAGTAAAATATTTGCATGTTTATTTTCCCTTATATAATAATTTTGTGAAAGATATTTGAGATTAATGTAATAAATTTGGGTGTAATTGATAAATACATGATGATTTTTACATAAATATTTTTATTACTATTATAATATTTACTTGTTTTCTCTTTTGATAGCCACACAATAAGAGGATAAAGGAGATAAAAAATTGGACCGATGGGATTGAAAAAGTTAATTACTGTAGCATCGGGTACTATTCATGATGGTACTATTCAAGACGGAAGTACTGTAGCGAATGGAAGAACTGTTGCAAACGCAATTTTTCACTGTAGCAACCGTGTTTTTGTTACTGTAGCAACGCGTTTTTTTTCCTATAAATAGAGATGAAGGCCAAGCACAAAATGCAAGAAGTGAGAGAAGTAGAGTTTTCCTTCTCTGACAATTAGAAGTCCTTCTCTGATAGGGAGAGATCTTTTCTTTGACGGTTCTGAATAAATTGTGTTATTTTTTAGATTTAATTTCATACATTATATTACTTTTTGCATGCCTCCTAAATGGAAGGCTTATGATTGTATTACTTTTTGCATGCCGCCTATATGGAATGTTTTATCTCCTAAATGGATGGCTAGATTTCTCCGTTTTTCATACATCTTTTGGTTGTATATTTATATTTCAAAATTTAATTTTCAAGTTTTATGCAATATTTTTGAGGTTTTCATTCTAGTTTTATGTAATGTTAATTTATTTTTATTTTGTTTTTAATTTCATCATGGGCTAAATTTCTATTTTTCTATGATGATGGCGTAGCTTACTAATAACGGATTGAATATTAATTTATTAAATCTAGTTTTAATTTCTCCAACATGATTGAGTTTTAATTATTGTTCTTAATACTTTTGATTGATTGACCATCTTTTGAATGATTTTAATATGCATGTTGAAACCGAAAGAAGATACATGTGTGTAGACCATATAATTAAAACCATAATTTGCATATAAAATATGAATATATTCATATGAGTTGTGTAGTTTCACTGAGTTCCATAAGGATCTGTTTGGTACGATGGAATTGAGGGATATAGAAATGGAAATGGATCTTAATTCCATAAGGATGTTTGTTTGGTATAGTGTAATTGGGTTTCAAATCCATTTCCATGTGGAAGCCACATAAGCTAAATCCATCAAAATGAATTCCATCTACAAGGTTAAGATTTGTAATTCCATTATCCCATTTCCATCTTCTACCCTCCTCTCTATTTTTGAGTTTCAACTTCCACCTCAGTATATACCCCATCGCCGGCAAGCACTCACATAGTGACAATGACCTCCGGTAACCCACGACAGTGGCCTCCTACTCATCAGATCTGGCTCTTCTTTCAACTATTTGGTATGATATGAAATTTTCACTCATAGATCTCATGGCTCATCTCTCCTTCTTCATGGCCAAAGCTTGACTGTGACCGGAAGGGAAGCTTGTCCTCTCTGTCTTCGTGGCCGAATCTCCACTCTAGCTAGAAGCTCATCCACTCCGAAAACACAACTGAAGCTTGACCTTTGTTCCAGATTCATCTTCTCCACTTTGGCTTTGATTTCTTCAGATCTACATCTCCGTCCGCCACCATATCTACTTTGATTTTGAGCAAGACTAAAAAATTGATTAACTTTGTTTTCTTTAATTCTTCTAATTCTTAAGAGATTGAAGACGCTTTTCCCAAGTTTGATGTTTGAGCATGGGTTCTCTGGTGTGGTTTGATATTTCCAGCAATGTGGAGGTAATATAAGCAGCCAACTGTAGTTACTCCGATCAGGTTTCGTTGAAGCTATTATGGCAAGAACTTTTTTATTTTTTTAATTAGAAGGACATTTTGATCTTTTTTACATAAAAATTAGGTCTCATTTCCATGACATACCAAACATACTTTTAAACCTCATTTCCATTTCCATATCCATATCTATTTCTATTTCCATCAAAATCAATTCCATTGTACCAAATGGGTCATAAGTTTTACTGAATTCCATAAATCTTAATACATAATTTATTGCTTAAGTTCATATAGGAATATATTGGATTAACAATTAATTATAGAATTGCTTGACTTTGGAAGAGGCAAGTAATTAAATTAGGGAAACTCGACTAACAATTATGTTGAATAAATTGAGCTAGAATAGATAAGTGATTCATTCTGTAATTTGTTAAGTAAAATCTGACCCTTAGGGCTTTTTTACATAGTTGCTTTCATATTATTTGCACTCATATCTAATCATTTTATTTTGTTTTCTCAATCACCAACTAATCAATCGACTAAATAAAATTAAAATTATCCATTTTGGTACTTAGTGATCAATCCTTATAGGAACGATACTTTACTCACTTCTGTATTACTTGATTACGACAGTGTACACTTGCATTATTTAATAGATCATCTAAACTCGTAACATAAATATATATATATATATATATATATATAAGCTAATTGATTAGGTTTGTCCAAAATATAATACTCAACTTCATTTTATCTGTTTTGGCAAAAAAAAAAAATCATCTTATCTCTCAAATTTGTAATTTTTTTTAAATTAACCCTATTGAATGTACATAATAAGAAAATTTCTATTAAGAGAGAATTTTCATGCAAATGATAATGATTAAAGAACATAAGGGAGCAGTAATTACCATCAACACACATTGTTTTTAAATAGTTAACTTAACTAATTTTTTTAATCTATACAAATTAGTTATTTAGCTCATATATTAAGAACTAGTGGAGCGGTAATTACCTATCTCTCCTATTTGAAAGAACATGTTTATTTGTGTCTTGAACATAAAATCTTAACCTATGTTTTCTCAAATTATTCTTATTCATTTTTTTTGTGGATAATCAATTTGATTAACAAATAGTCTCTATAATTTTAAGGGTTAAGGGGCAAAACTATCCTTAAACTTTTTTCAAAAGTGCACCCACCACCATAAACTTTTTTTAGTGCAAAAGTAACCATGAACTTTTAAAAATGGTGCAAAAGTAACAGTGAACTTTTAAAAAAAGGGGCAAAAGTGACACTACCGTTAATGGCCGTTTATTCAAAAGTTTTTAAGGGGCAAAAATACCCATAAACTTTTCTCAAGAGTGCACTCACCACCATAAAATTTTTTTTGGGTGCAAAAACAGCCATAAACTTTCAAAAATGGGGCAAAAGTGATAGTTATTTTACCGGGTTCAAATGTAATCTTTTGATTGTTCTAAGTCCAGGAAAAAAACACATCAACTTGTCTACCATGATTTTTCCAAGCCAAAAATTGAAAAACCCATCTTCAATGAAGATGACATCGCTATCTTGTTCTCATTGACGTGCAGTAAATGAAATTGTTGAGATCCTTCCCCATCAACAGTTTTGGCAACTGCGTTTACGACACCATTGATATCAACAATTCCATTTACGGCATGTCAGTGAGAGCAAGATGACTACGTCATCTTCATTAAAGATTAGTTTTTCTATTTTTGGTTTGGAAAAATCATGGTGGACAAGTCGACGTGCTATTTTCCTAGACTTAGAACAATCAAAAGATGACATTTGAACAAAGTAAAAGAACCGTCACTTTTGCCCCATTTTTGAAAGTTTATGGTTACTTTTGCACAAAAAAAAAAGTTTATGGTGGTGAGTGCACTTTTGAGAAAAGTTTATGGGTATTTTTGCCCCTTAAAAACTTTTGAGTAAACGGTTGTTAATGGTAGTGTCACTTTTACTCCTTTTTTAAAAGTTCATGGTTACTTTTACACCAAAAAAAGTTTATGGTGGTTGGTGCACTTTTGAGAAAATTTTAAGGTTAGTTTTGCCTCTTAACCCTAGTTTTAAATATACAAGTTAGATAAAGGATTTGTTTTTATCATAAATATAAGGCCTAAATTTACTTTGTTTCCTAAATTTATAAATTTTTCTTCAAAGTAAGAAGTAGTTCCAAATTTCTAAAGCATTCAATTAAAGAAATATTTTGGAGAAATAACACATATTTATTAGTAATAGCAAATTTAACTAATTTTTTTAATATATGCAAATTAATTTTCTAGCTCTTGTCAACACCTGTTTCCATTTCGATAATCGGAGAGTAATAAAGACGGAATTCAATGGGCATATAAAAAAGTATAATTATACTAATAAAAAAATTCATTTACAATCCCACGTCATTCGTCAACGAACTACATAAAATACAGCAGAAACTTTATTATTTATAGGATTCACCCAAAATTCTAGACATAAACTAATTATAACCACGATCATGTCCTTACCTCGCGACACATGCCAATCACTTCTCGGAGTCTACGCCTTTGCCCTTTGACTCACTGGCATCCACTAAGACATTTATTTAAAAATAGGGTGAGTTTCTGAAGAACCCTAATAGAAACATGATATCGTTCATAGAAAATGAAAAAAGTAAATATGACATGCACTAAGTTATGCACTAATTAATGAACAATATAAATATATTGTAAAGCCCCAAATTTTGATTAAGGGCTAATGATAATTATTGAGGATAATTATCGAATTAAAATGGAATAATTATGTGTTTTGGTGGCAATATTAATTAATTTACCATAATTGTTAGGAAAATTGGAAGAATGGCTCTAAATTAGTGATTAATGGAAGAGATTAATTACTAATTAAGAGGGTATGAGATGGGAAATTTATTGGCTAATGGAGGGATTAAATTGGCTAATTGGTGATTTATTGTGTTTGAGCCAATGACCTTGTGACATGTGGCAAGAAGAGATGAAGCATGAGAGTGAGAAAAGTTTAATGTATTATTTTAATAGTCTCTCTCTCTCTCTCTCTCTCTTTTTCTCTCTTTGTTCGGCTGAAATGGAGGGAGTATTATCATCATTTTCTTCCTCCTCTCTCCATCTCTCTCTCGTTCTCTCTCTTCGCTCTCTTGTGCAGCCATTGTTGGCCAAAAAAGAGAAAGTGAAAGCTTGCATTTAAGGTGAGTAAATGACCTCTAATGCCAAAACTGCCTTCTATAAAGTTGTTCCTTGGAGTGAGAGCTTCAATTTGATGGTTGTAGTTTCTCCATTGGTGGTGATTTGAGGAATCACAAAAATGTACAAGTTGGAGAATCATGAAGTGCCTTTAAGAAAGTTGTTGAGGTAAGTGAAAGCTTCAATTTCATATAAATTTTGTGGCCATTGGTTAGGCCTTGAATTTTTTGAATTTTAGCCCTAATTTTTGTGATTTAGGGTCAAGGGGAGTATGGTATGTTGTTGTTATGGAAATGGTGCCTTGTTTGGTGTTTTGAATTGATAGAATTGCATTGAAGCTTAAATGTTAAGTTTGGCACCTTTTGTGTTGGTTTTGTGCTTTGGTCAAAATAGGGCATGTTGATAGATTGTGATTTTAAGGTTACCATTGTGTTCCTTGTTAAAATTTATTTGGGAATAGGCTTGATTGTTAATTTTGGAGCCATGGGACACTTTGGTAGAAAATTGGAAAATCTGTCCCTTGGAACTCTGTTCTAGGCAGTTTATTTGTGTGGACGTTTTGAATGACCAAATTATTTCAGAAAATTTTGAAACTTTCCAGTCTTAAAGTTCACATCTCAAGCTTCAAAATGGACATATGTTTTGTATCATTTCGTTTGGTATGCTAGGAGTTATGACTGTCCAAAGTCTGATGTTAAATCTGGGATCAATTCTGAAGCAAGGTGGACTTTTCTTGAAATCTGTATTTTTGTGGTGATTTTCAGTAATGTCCCATATTTTTCTAGTGACGATTCCTTAAATAGATTTCATTAGGCTTTGGGATCACCTCATTTTTATTTTTCTAGAATTAGTTATGATTTTTGGAAGTTCAGCTGTGAAACAGAATTTTCCTGGCCGCAGCCAGAAGATTCTTGGCTGCAGCCAAGAACCTTCGGACCACTGTCTGGCCGCAGCCAGAAAATTTTGGGCTGCAGCCAGAACACTTCTGGGCTGTTTTTGGCCGTAGCCAGAAACTTTCTGTGCTGTTTCCGGCCGCAGCAAAAGGTTTTTTTGCTGCAGTCAGCCCCTATTTTTAGCACCTTGTGATTTTGAAAAGTGGTTTCCAACCTGATGTTTCCCAATTCTTTAGGGCTTTTATTAGAGCCAATTGTAACTACTTAAAGGACATAAATGATAACCAAATCTAAGTATTGTGAAGTCAATTGAGTATTGGAATAGAGAATAACTCTTCGTCCCTAATTATAATTATAGGATACGATATTTGCCCTCCTCGGGAGAGACCTGCGACAAAGCATGCACGGAGCGAACTAGGTAGTGACTTTTCTCTCATGTTGTGTATGATGTTTTGGTATGCATAACTTATCATTGAACTGTGAACTACATGTACCATTGTCCATTACAGCACGAGCAGGTCAGCGTGAGTCGTGTAGGGATTGACGCTGGTCATCTCTAGGTCAGCCGTTGAACTGCCATTGTAATCGACATGGAACTTTGTAAATCTGACCCGTGGGGCGGCGTTTGTTAATCCAGCCGTGGGCTGTGAGTTTTGAATCTTGTCTGTATGGCTTATGTGATGAAATGCTTTATATGAATCCCGGCTGTGGTGAAATATATTATGTGGATTTTGTTTGCAATGCAGCGTGAGCAATCGTAAGGGATGACATGTGTCATACTAACAATTGCCGTTGTAACTGCCATTGTAGTTGCTTTGTGTGGATAATGATTTGATTTCATGTCTTATTGTTATGCATATTATGAGTGATTTGACACTACGGGGATTCCTTAGAATCTCACTCTCCCAATATTAAACATTTTAGACAGGGTAGAAGGATCGAAGGGAAAGCGGGTGCGAAGAGCGGGTAGAGCTCATTGCTAGGAGTCTATTTTGAAAAAAAAATGGTTATCATTTTGTAAATCATTTGAATATATTTTTGTTGGAAATTACATGTATATATTGGATAGTAACTATGTAATCCCCTTGTATGGGAAACTATTTGGGCTTTGTGCCTTGTATAGACCCTGAATTAGTAATTGAACCCCGAGTGTGTCGGGAATTTACTGTGTACTCTGATATTTATAAATGGAATCAAATTGTTCATGCCATTTGTGTATTGAAATGTGAATAGGAGACTATTGTTGACAGGTTTTAGAAAAGGTTTTATAAAAGCATGTTTTGGGCAAAACTTGTTGTATTAAGTCCCAAATCATTTACGGTCTCTAATTCCACATTAATTACGTGTTTATGAACTTAATCTCGGCCTAAGCATGAAGGGGGTTACATATATCATCATCATGTATACATAAGTAGGGCCCAGCCCCATGATCTAAACCGGTTGATCTTCCCCCAATTCCCAGTATAAGTGCACCCCGGTACTAAATGCCCCTTTTTAGGCAAATCATGTTGATTAATAAAGCACATTTATAAACATTAGCATCCAGACAAGCATATAACTATAGCATGATGTATGAAGGATAATGTTCATACCCTAAAGCTTTATAAACCCCTTTTTAGATGTGCCTCGTAAAACGTGTCGTATATGGCCTCCGACCCGGTCCTAACATTTTAAATGTACAAGAAATATGTCATAACCTATTTGAGTATCATTTTAGACTCTTCCATAGTATTTCTTATGGCTATATTAGTCTATGGTGAAAATTTACTAAAATACTCCCGGGACCCCGGACCGGCCCCTCCGTACCTGACCCAATGGCACGTTTTTCCAAAATTTTGACTATGGCTATTCTGACGTATTTTCGCCCAAGGAATCCACTTCCTAGCTCGAAATCACCAAATTCACTGTCAAATTAGGAAAATACCCTTGATAACCCCGATTTAGGGATTTTATGGGTATTTTCGTAATTATGCTTTTGTCGGCCTTTTCCGAAAAAGTGACCAACTGTAACCCCACCTATGTTTGCCCATTGAATCCAATGGAACCATTTATTTCATGAAAATTCCACTCCTACCCTCTGAAATAGTGCTGGCTGAAAGTTTCAAGAAAAATGGAAAAAGTGGAGTTTTGTGTTTTAGCTTCCAAAACTTGTACTTTTCCACTTTTAATCCTTTATTAACTTATTTAAACACATCTTAACCATGATTCAAAGAAATTTAGGCAGTATAACCCCTTAGGGTTATAGCTTTTCCAATTTTTTAACTCAACCAAAAATCACCAAACTAACAACAAACTCAAAACTAACTTTATACAAGTATAGATTTAAGTTTGGTGTAGTTACTTCTTAGGCTTCTTGATTCCTCTCTCCCTATGCATCCTCTCTCTCTTCTCCTTGAGCCAACAATGTGTCTTCAAGATTTTGGATTCATAAAGAAACAAGGTTTAGAGGGATTCCATGACAAAATCACAAGAACCTTAATAGTTTAGTTTCTTACCTTAAATTCCTTCTTCTTCTTCTTCTCTCTAGCTCTCTTAAATTCCTTCTTCTTCTTCTTCTCTCTAGCTCTCAAGAATTTCTCCAAGCTCTCTCTCTCTCTTCCTCTCTTTCTCTATGTTGGACTAAAATACTCAAAGGAAGAGGAAGGGAATGGCTTCATAAATTTTCCTTCATTCATTCTACACTATTGATCTCATCAAGGGGTGTCATGGTGACACTTGTTACCACCATACCTCTACCCATACCTTCATCACTTTATGCCTTACTTGCCCCATTAGGTTTCACTTAGCATTGGACTAAATTCTTCCCTTGTTTTGCTTCATAAAAACCATCCCCCTCTCCCTTGATCTAACCAAATTAATTTTCTCTCCCAACTAACCAAACTAGCACTCATTTTCACCCCTCCCTTCACTTACTACTCCCTTACCATCACCCATAATGATCATCATGTCCATACCTTTATGTAATACACACCTTACCATTGTCATCATTACTCTCTTCATGTAGCATTTTGACATGTGCTCATGAAATTAAATTTTTCTTTCTTATCGTCATGTGTTGGATGAAATTGGGAAGGAGAAGGGAAGGAAAATGTGTTTCACTAATCCCATAATTCCCCTTAATTGATTTATGCCTAAGTCCCTCTAATTTTACAATTCTTGATTTATTCCATTCAGAATACTCTAATTATACATTTTTCTTTATTTTCCTTGATTAATTGAAATTAACTTCAATTAATTGGAAAATAATTAATCTTGGGCTAAATTGGCAAATTTATGATTTTGCTATCACCTTTGTAATTTAATTGATTTCTTGAATTAATTTGCTCATTTCCTCATAAACATGAATATTTCAAAATTCATAAGATCCAAATTTCATGAATATTCACCATTTTATTGATTTTCTCAATTAATTATAATATATTTTTTGTGAATATAAAATTTGGGGTGTTGCAGCTCTTATATTAAGAATTGAAAAGAATATTAATAAGGAATTTCTCTAAATAGGCATATTATAATAAAATAGGATATCATTGGAGAATTTCTCTAGTATGTATATATATAAATGTAATGTTAAAAATATTTTTAATATTGTAATATTAAAAATATAACGGGGTTCACTTAATTAGAATAATGTAAAAGGAGAGGTGTTTTGGAACACCTCATTTTCATAGCTCAGAATAATTTTGCGATGGCACGATGCCGAATCGATCCCGTGACTTGGTAGTAATGTGAAGCCAAATGATTGCTTCACAAACCGCCAAGACATGAGCTCGAAAGGCGCGACTGATCTTATTTAGAGGTTATTATTTCGTGTTTCTTTATGGGCCCGTTTGGTACGCTAAAATTGATTTTGATGGAAATGGATATGGAAATGAAAATGGGGACTAAAAGTATGTTTGGTATGTCATAGAAATGAGATCTAATTTTTGTATAAACATACCAAAATGTCCTTCAATTTTTTATTTTTTATTTTTTTTGAAGGTAGTGGAGGGTAATAGATGGAAATGATCATATGGAATTGTAAATCTTATGGTCTGTTTGGTATGTTAGAATTGGCCCCATGGAAATGGAAATGGAGGCCAATTCCATGCCTTTAGGGTGTTTGGTATGATGGAATTTGAGAAAATTCCATTTCCACATGGAACTCAAATAAGTGCAATTCCACCAAGATCAATTCCATGACAGAAGCAAAGATTTGTGAAAAATTCAATGGAATTCTAATTTTGTCCTTCCCACGTTTCATCTTCACAAACGAGATCGCACACCACTGTACATCGCTTCACGTCGGAAAGCTCCAAGCTCCACCGCAGGCACGAATCCTTCGCCCTCGACCGGTTAGCTCCACGCTCGAGATCGCTTCTTCGACTTCTCCGCCGAGGACGACTGTGGCAATGATGACGACAGTTACAGCGGTGACAAGGATGGCGACGATGGTCGCTGACTCCAAATCTTCGACGGCCTCCCACCCTCATTTTGACCTTTGCTAGATCCATTTGTGATTTTGTTCGCTGGTGTCTGGGATCTGAAATTTTGCAGTAGTTTATAGATCTGAAATTTTGCTGGAAAAAATTGAATGGTGCAGGTCGGGGGAGGATATGGTTTTGGGCTGATGATGTTTTTTACTTTTTTTGGAAAAAAAGATTGAAGGATATTTTGGGCTTTTCACCTAAAAATCATATCTCATTTCTATGACATACCAAACATACTTTTAAACCTCATTTCCATTTCCATATCCATATCCATTTCCATATCCATATCCATTTCCATTTCCACCAAAATTAATTCTATCCTACCAAACGGGCCCTTAGGTATTTTGATGGAATTGATTGGGTGGAATTGAGCCTATTTGGCTTCCACATGGAATTGGAAAATTTTCCAATTCCATCATACCAAACAAACATCATGATGGAATTGATCCTCAATTCCATTTCCATCACTCCTAATTCCATCGTACCAAACATGGCCTATTTCTTTTCTAAGCACCAACTATGCAACATTATGCCACGTCACGTTCTAGCCATATAATAGCTGTCTTTGGGCTCCGTAAAAGCCAATTTTATTGATAAATCTGAAAAATGTGATGCCCCTTTGATAAAGGAAAAGTATTTTGAAAATGCTCAAACCATGTTTGGCATAGTTTTTACCTAGAGTTAATATAACTTTTGGTCTCTGAAGTTTGATTCAATTTTGGTCTTGGTCCCTGAAGTTTGAAATATATGGTTTTGGTCCCTGAAGTTTCACCCGATTTTGGTTTTGGTCCCTGAAGTTTCACCCGATTTTGGTTTTGGTCCCTCAAATTTGAAAAGGACTTGACGACCCAATTAAAAAACCCGACCCGACCCGGAAAAAAAAACCAAGCCCTTTTCAAATTTGAGGGACCAAAACCAAAATCGGGTGAAACTTCAAGGACCAAAACCACCGATTTCAAACTTCAGGGACCAAAACCAAAATCGAGTGAAACTTCAAGGACCAAAACCACCGATTTCAAACTTCAGGGACCAAAACCAAAATTGGATCAAAGTTCAGGGACCAAAAGTTATATTAACCCTTTTGGCTATCTCAAACTGAATTTTTAAACTCAAAAAAACCAATTTTGACTTAAAATGATGTTTGATTTTGATATGATTTTTAGTTGAAAAGTTACATTAAAATCAAAGAAACTTTTTCTTAGTTAACTTTTGGTTTTTATTCGTATATGAATGAGTTAATATCATTGTTGGTTTTTAAATTTTATTCTCATTTTGGTTTGGTTCTTAGAATTTAAAATTGTGATTTTTGGCTCTCGAGTTTTTTTTTTTATCTAAAATACCAATACTTATAATTTAATAAGGATATAAACCTAGATTTTTTTTTTTGCCATTATGATATAAACCTAGAGTTAGTTCCTATAATTTTTGTGGATTTACTATTTAATTACTCCCATATGCTTCAAAAATATTTTGCTATTGATTTTCTGTTTTATATAAATAATATACCATAGTGTGTGCATGTGTGTATTTGCTAACATATAGATAACATGATACTCCATTATATCATAAATGTAAAAGTTGACTAACTAATTTGCCATGATTAAGAAAATTAGTTAATAAAGTTATTTCTAGAAAATGTGTATTAATTTCTCTGAAGTGCTCATTTTATCATCTGCATTTGAAACTATTCATTTGTTAAAAAATCCATGAATCTTAATACCTAACAATATGAGGTGCTTTAAAAACCTCTCTTTTTTACAAATTCTATTTTAATCATATCAAAATAACCTACAACAGTATTCCTCATCACCTTTATTTTTATATATTGTATATGGTCCTAAATGTAAAAATTAGTAGAACAGTTTATTTTAGTCTTAAATACAATACTCTAATCCATTGTATGTCTCAAATATATAAAATTTTTTCCTAAATTTTTCTTATTAATTGCAAATATTAAGAAAATGTTTCAACAAACGAGTAGTTTCCAATGTATATAATTAAAATGGGTATTTCAAAAAAATTAATACACATTGTTTAGAAATAACTTTGAGAAATACAATTGATTAGAATATTGTATTTAAGACAAAAATAAACTCATCTAATAATTTTTACATTTAGGACATACAGTATATAAAAATAAACGTGATGAGGAATATTGTTGTAGGTTATTTTGATATGATTAAAATAGAATTTGTAAAAAGAGAGGTGTCTTTAAGCACCTCATAACTTGAGACTTGTGACGGGAAAGAAACATGTTCTAACGAACAAGCCGCAGGAACCATGAGCTTCAGTTGGTTTATTTTAATTTTCTTTAATCTTGACTTTTCTTGTTCCCCTTCTTTAGATGAAGAGTTAAAAATCTAAAGATAATTAGAATGAAAATGTTATCTCTTTATCTATTTAAAGCGTATAGATAAGTAATAATATCATTGTAAACCTTTCATTTTGAATCAATATTCAATATACAATATAAAATTAGGAGAAGACATAAATATCCATGACATTTTCTCAAGCCGTGAAAGAATATTTATAGTAAATACTTAGGAGCCAATTAAATTTGGGAAAATCCTAGAAAAATTCGGTTAAAATAAGGAAAGACTAATCAAAGAGTTTAATATCGCAAATCTGAAGTCATACTTATGGGAGGAATTTAGGATTTGCAAATATTTCTAAATGACAAATATATATATCTAATAGTATTTAAATAGCTCAAGTTATCAATATGTATACTGAAGTTGTCAATTATGATTTTTTTTTTGATAGACTCAATTATGATTTTTAAGTTGTTATTCTTTACACTCAAGTTAATTACGCATCGCAATTACCTACTTCAGTATACATATTGACAACTTGAGCTCATCAAAATACCTATAACCTTATAGGTATTATTTTGAAGCCACACATGTCATATGTCACTGACTACTTATGTATGCAGAATAACAACTTAAGAATCACAATTAACAACTTCAATATATATACAGATAAGTGACAACTTGAGTTCCCCAAATGTTGTCAGGGGTAAATTGGTCATTTAGAAACATTTGCAAATCTTATATTCCTCCCACAGTTTTGACTTAGAATTTGTGATATTGAACTCCCTTATTTATCTTTTCCTCATCTATGATGGTGAATATCATTTCAACTGTGTTTCACAACTGTGATTCGCAATGTGAAACGACCAGCCGAATGCCACTCATGGAGGAAAAGGTAGAACTTAGTTTCACACAATGTATCAAAATGACGAGACTCCATTGGACATGAGCCCCCAAGTGAACCAGCGTGGTTCAAAGCTTCCTATAGGAAGAGAAAGTAGGCAAACAGACAGGTCCATATGCCATAGACTGATATAAATGAACAAACCTGAGCTCTAGCTAATACAAGAGGAGAAATTGATGGCAAAAGCTACAAACTTGTAATACCACACAAGCAGAAACCAGACAACAGCATAAAGGAAACCAACGAGCAATGTAACAAAAGGAAGTAACACAGTAGGATGGACCTCTAAGATGAGCAGAGCTTTTTGGCACAAGCTTCGCTAGAACCCAAAACATGAGCATGAAGGTCATCCCATTCATGCTTGCGAATAAGGCAACGCTGCTCCATGGTATGGAAGTAGAATGCCTTAGAAATAAAAAGCAATTCCTAATGATACCCTAAACAAGAAGAGAAAAAGATTAGAAATTGCCACCGTTGCCTCCAACGTTAAAAGAAAGCATGAGGAGGCTCTTTCGTCTTACAAATACGGAAGGAAGAAGGAGAAATAGAATCCTTGCTTGGAGCAACGAACTTGATCTGCTTAACTGAAGTCTCAAGATGGTCATCGGCAGCCCGTTTTCTAGAGACACAAGGGTGGAGACATGATGAAGAGGCTTTTATGTAGTCGGGCAAAGTTCCGGTGAACCGGATGGGCAACTAAAATAAAAAAATTAGGCGGGGCTGAACATAATTCGACTTGACTAGAGGTGTCAAGAGAGGATCATAGAGTCAGCTCAAATTTTAAGCCCAGTTGGGTGACATAAAAAATAATAGTTACCAGCTAAAGAAACATGACTCGACTTGGAGCCCAGACCCGAGAATAGATCCGAACACTATTACCCGACTTGTTATAGTGGTTGCGAACCGCCACAGCCATAGCAGAGAGAGCAAGCATGTTCGATGAAGAAGACAAGTGGAATCTGGGCTTTAGATCTAAGACGGAGGACAAAAGAAGTCAGAATCTAAAGACCACCAGTAATTGAAATCTTGATATGCAAACCCCCAAAACAGGATGATGAGCGAGAATCAAACTCTAAGAAGGTGCCAAAAACATTACCATTACAATGAGCAACCTCCAACGTATAGTAATCAAGGGGAAGATCAAGCACCTAAATCCAAACATGAAAGGTCAAGAAAGACACCATAGATAAGGGGGTATCTGGTTTCCATGCTGAGACAATAATAGAGAGCCCTTGAAGTAGCCAAAGACCTTGACGAAGAATGAAAGAACAGTCCCACAAATCTCGAAAGTGAAGAACAAATCGATTCTGAAACTGTTGCATAATAAAGACACAATCTTGGAGACACCGGTGCAAATCAATAAGGTCCTACAACTTATGAGCATGAATAGGTCGGTTAGAAAGAATTCCTGCAAATAAAAAGTGTTGCAAAAGTTTGGATGGAGGTTTATTGAAGTTAGTGGAAGGAAGTGGAGGATTGAAGATAAAAATTGTGTGTTTGGTTGGAAAGAGGGAGATGAGGGGTGAGTGAATTTTTTATCATTTAGTGATCATCTTATCCACTTTATTAAATCTTTATATTTGGAGTTTTTTCTAAGGAAGAGAAAATTTATGTCAAATTATGATTAAATCGACTGAGATAAATTTTCAATATTTCAACACTGTCCTCACCACTATAAACACTTTTTTTTTTTTTTTTTTTACAATAGGAGAGATCAACAATGATCAAGTTCAATATTTCAACACTGCCTTCGCTACTATAAACACCTTTTTTTTTTTTTACAATAGGAGAGATCAACAATGATCAAGTAGTAACGTGTACAAGTCTTGTAGTGCCAACACCTGCAGCATCGTCAAGCAACAATTGCTGAATACCATCAGGAGGAGTGTCGAGAACATGGTGTCCTCTAGTCAAGCTTAGCGCATATGTGGCCAAGAAATCAGCACACCGATTACCTTCAAGATATACATGAACCAACTCAATCTCCCAATCCAGATTTAACATCCGATGAATACATCTTATCAGAGCTGTCACTTGACCTCTATCCATTCCGAGGAGATTCAAAGCCAGCAAGCAATCAACCTCGACCAGAACCTTTCTATAACCTTGGCCCCACGCTAGTTCAAGACCATCCAATAGAGCCCACAACTCAGTCTGTAATGTCGTACCTATATTACGACAGCATCCCCCGAGCCATAAACCGTGATGGTTTCGAAGCACACAACCTGCTCCTGTAGCACCTGAGTCGCCCTTTTTTACTCCGTCACAATTTTCCCTCTGCCCTTTGTCCATTTCCCCGTCTCCTTCGCGCGTTCGGTATTTAAGGGTTGTCTGCGGCCGCTCCGCCGCCACCGCCTGCTCCTGAAGCCACCGTCAGTTGCTCGTCGAAGCTCACTGCCCGTCCATTTCTCCTCTAGATCGCGTCGTCTCCAGCCGCTCCTCCAGCTGCCGCTGTCTGGACGTAAACGGAGGGGCAACCTTGGACAAGCTTCTAAATAAACGCAAATTTCCCAAGTGATTTTCCATTACCTCTGTTCATTGCTCGCGTTTCGTCGAATTGAAATTGTTTTGAACTGTATGGTGATTCTTGTGATTTCTCGATGTTGATTTTTTCTTGTTTACCCCAGCTCGCATGCACACTTCTGAAATATTTGTTATAGTTATTTTTTTTTTCAAAAAAATTAGCCGTTCAAGCATCTATTCTCAAAATCTTCAGTGGTCATTGGTAATAAGTCCAAGCTTTCTTTAACTGTTTCTCGCTGCCCTAACTTTGTATTTTAATAGGTCATTGCGATAATGGAGATGAGCATTGCTCTGTTGCTAAGATTAGGTTGGATTGGACTTTGCCCATACTTATTGCTTCTATTACCACGTCTAAGCTGAATTGGTTTCGTGGAGCCTTGTTGGGGTTGGCTAAGAGGGGAAAGATCATGCAGGCATCCTCACAAGTAAGGGGGTAAATTATAATTTCGGCATATATTTGCTCAAAATTTTTAATTGAGTATGATTTTGGTGCAAAGATATGCTTTTCTTTGAAAGAATGCTATAGTTGCCGAAAACTTTGAACACAAGACAGAACAGTGATTTCCCCACTTCATGATACTATTGTGAGGCTTGTTTGAATCATAGCTTCAGGTTATGATAGGGAGTTTCGAAAAGAGTGTGTTGAGTGGTCATGGTGTGGTGACAATGCCATCAAGTAGAATGGGTCTCTTAAGTAAAGATTTTCAATTTTACTTTTCTTGAGGTTAATAAGAAAAATGGGTGCTAAATGATCAAAATACTCATATTTGAAGACATTTGTTAGTTGGGAGTGTTGACTGGAGTGAAGGGATTGGGGATTCTGGCTACACTCCACTGCATTTTAACCATCAATGAAAATAACTGTTTCCTCCCAAACAAGACATTAAGAAAAATTATCCCATCATGCTAATAATAGGTTATGAAGTGTAGAGTGTAGACCCTTCAAAGGATGTGTAGTGTCCATATCTGAGGCACCTTGAATACTTATATTAGACAACCTATAATACTTTCATGTTGTATGTGTCCATACTTCCTTGGGTACATTTTAAAAGAGTTTGTATTTTGCATAATTTTGATAGTGCATGATTTTGTATCTTTGGATAAACAAATGTAAGTAGTACAATAGTATATCTTCCATGTTATCTTTGAATTCACAACTCATATGTTGATAGCAAAAAAGAAAAAATAATTTGGAATGTTATCATTTGATACAATGTTCAATTGCAGAAGTTCACTGTTCCTCAAAGATTATTCTTGCACTTCTATATTGTGGCTTCAGTGTGGACAACATACCTATTTTCTCAACTTCGATATATGCATATACATTGGTTGTGCAGTTTTGCAAGGAGTTGTTTTGCTAATTTTCAAGTCCTTGGCTGCTGTCTTAGTTTTCTGAAGTAAAACTGAGTGATATTTTTGTAAGCTTCTACCATGTCTAACACGAAAATGCGGTTTCTGAAGTTAAATGTCTGTCTTATTTGATACATATTTATAGGTATGTAGGAGATTGAAAATATACAGTAATTGTTAGTGGTCATTGAATCTACTTTGAATTCATGATAAAGCATCTCATAAATGTGTCAATATCTCGTCTGAATGATAATAATAGTTATGCAATAGATTAAAAAGAGTCAGATGTTGATAATGGTTTGCCGAACGTACTGATTTGAATTCATAATAAAACGTCTCATATATATATATATATATATATATATATATATATGTCAAACTTTCATCTGAATGATACTTTTTCAACATTTCTGTTGTAAGTATTATATACTCCTTCCGATCTTAAATATAAGATAGAGTTGATATGTCTCAAATGGTCTAGCATGATATAAATGTAGATCATTTTAAAGCTCTTGATAATAGTACCACTCAAGATAACTCACCTAGAGTCGCAATTGGTTCCTCAAGAAAGAAGCAAAAAGTGAACTCAAATAAAGAAAAAGATTTTGACCTTGTTGAGATTAAGGATGTCATATCTCAAGTTGTACAAGCAATTAATGTTGGAAATCAAGGAATGATTGCTGGAAATGAAGTATTGAAATAAGCAAATGAAATAGTTAGAAAAAGAATTCAAATAGCATGAGAAACATCTAGAAAGCTTCCTCAATTGATGTGACCTATTATGTATTGATTATTGATAGTGATGTAACTTAATGTGCAAAATATGCAAAATATGTAAGATGATGTGCAAGATATTGATTTTATGTAATAATGTGCCCTATTGCGAATGGAATTTCTATATTTATTTTTAAACATTGAAGTTGATGTGAGTTCAATTTTTAATTTGAGTATGTCTCTATGTTCCAAGACCACGGGCAAAAATATTTGCACATCTTGAATTATATTTATAATTGGAGCAATAAGTTTTTCCTTCTACAAAAAATAGAAGTAATAAATTTGGTAGTGAGTATGATTCTTAATTCAAGTAAGTTTATTAAACTTGTTCCACTTTTGTTTTTCGTTATGGCTGAGTTGGAATTGTATTAATAATGTAACAAATAATTATTATTAATATATAAATTGTAAAAAAAGAAGGAAATATATAATAAAAAGATAAGAGTATAATAGTTCAATTATAAATAGCTCCCCTCACCTGCCTTTTTAAATCAAACAAGAAACCAAACCTCCCCTCTCTTCTACTTAAACCAAACAAAGCTCATAACCTCCCTCAACCTAACTTTAATAAACCTTACCTAATCTCACCTCAGTTGAACAAAACACACCCTAAGTGCTGGGAACTCGCAGATGAGAGAAACATAGAGACCATAGAAGAAGACTAGAACTGAAACAAGTAGCACGGACAAGGAAACAGAGCACTGATAAAGCATAAATGAGCAACAGAAGGAAGATCTAGCAAAAGCTAGAATAAACAGAGAAGGACCACAGCCTTAGCAGAGAAGAACCACCGCCTTAAGAGAGAAAAGTTCTCTCCCCTAAGCAAACTCCAATAAGATCACTATATCACCAAATATGCACTCCAGCATGGTGTAATAAAACCAGTACTAACACAACACCAACCAAGAAATAGAGATGAAGAGAAGCAAACAAAACGAAACCTTGATTAAAATGTAAGTATGTAACTAAAGTTGAACTTGATTAAAATGTAAGTATGTAACTAAAGTTGAAGCACAAACCAAGAAAAGAGATAAGTAGGAAGAGCTACCAAAGAACTTGTAGCTCATGAAGCATGCTGTTACAAACAGAGAGAGAAACCCTCCGTCTATTTATTATTATCCTTCTTTTTCTGATCATAAATATAAAAACTAATTAGAGGGTTTATTTTGGTGCGAAATATAACATTTTAATTTATCTTATCTCTCAAATTCATAATTTCTTCTAAATTATCCTGTTGAATGCACATATTAAGGGGTAGTTTCAAAGTAAATGATGACTTGAGAGAATATTTTAAAAAAATCAATGCACAGTTTTATAAATAAATAAATTAATTTTGTTAATCTATACAAATTAGTTATCTAACTTTTATATTAAGAACCATGGAGCAGTAATTATCTAGAGTAAAATACTCTAACCTCCCTTATGTTTTGTCTTAATTACACAGACCTCTCCTCTATTTTGAGAACATACACTTAAGTCCAAACCATTAACTCCGTTAAGTATTTTTATTTTTAATTAAAATTTATATTAAAATAAATTTTATTTACTAATTTATCTTTCATCGTTACTAATTCCTAATTTTGACTAAAATTGTTTAAATAATTTAAGAGTTTCTTTTTCTTTTTCTTAACTTATTTTTTACTTTTGAAAACAGTTATATGTTAAATTTTTTTGCATATTAAGATAAATACTTAATTAATTTAATTAATGTAGACATAGAAAACTTAATTAAAATATGATTAATCCTCATAATAGATGCATACTAAATAAACATGTTTATAAATTTTTGTGCAAAAAATGTATTTAAAAAATTAAAATTTAAAATTAATATAAATCATATATTGGATCAAATTTACGTTTTTAATAACATATTGTGAATAAAACATATTTCTTTCTTTTTCTTTTTGCCTTTCATTTGAATGGCATATTTTGCAATCATTTAAAAGAATACTAAATAAATAAGTTTCAATAAATATGATACAAAATTAAAAATTTTATAATATAATAAAAATTAAAAAATTTTATAATATATTGGAAATTTTGAACATACATGTATTAGAACTATTTTTGTATATAAAAATTTATTTTTAGGCAAATATAAATGTTTATTCATTTGTTGAAAAAGGCGTATTTTGGTCAAAGTAAATATTTAATAGTCAAATTTAACGGTCAACTAACAGTTGGGTGGATGGAAATGGAATATTAAATACGTAAGGGAGGTTTCTGTAACTTGCATTTTAATTTCAAGGAAGGTCTATATGTGTTTTCAAAATAGAGGGGAGGTTTGTATAATTTAGGTAAAATAGAGGGGTAGTCAATGTATTTTACTCAATTATCTATCTCTCCTATTTGGATAAAACATTTATTTTTATCCTAAATATAAAATCTTAATCTATGTTTTCTCAAATTATTCTTATTAAGTTTTTTGTAGATGATCAATTTGATTATTAACTATATAGTCTCTCCCATAATAAGTATAGATATGAGTTAGATATAAGGGATTTATTTTTGTCCTAAATATAATGCCTCAATCTATTTTGTACCCCAAATTTATAATTTGTTTTTCTTCAAAGTATGCCTAATGATTGCAGAAATCAAGGAGCAGTTCCATTACACATGATTAAAAAATGTATTTTAGATAAACTAACACATATTTATTATAAATAACATTTTTACCCAAATAACTAACCTTACTATTTTTTTTTAAATATTTACATATCAGTTATCTAGTTTCTACATCAATAATCTGAGGAAGTATAAAGAAGGAATTTCTCTAAATTAGCATATTATAATAAAATAGAACCTATCATTGGATAATTATTATAAAATCTTAATCTATGTTTTCTCAAATTATTCTTATTAATTTTTTGTAGATGATGAATTTGATTATTAAATATATAGTCTCTCCCATATTAAGTGTATATATGAGTTAGATATAAGGGATTTATTTTTGTCCTAAATATAAGGCCACAATCTACTTTATATCCCAAATTTATAATTTTTTTTCTTCAAAGTATGCCTAATGATTGCATAAATTAAGGAGTAGTTCTATTGTATATGATTAAAAAATGTATTTTAGATAAACTAACACATATTTGTTAGAAATAACTTTTTTACATAAATAACTAACTTAACTTATTTTTTTTAATATTTACATATTAGTTATCTAGTTTCTACATCAATAATAAGAGGAAGTATCAATAAGGAATTTCTTTAAATTAGCATATTATAATAAAATAGAACCTATCATCGGAGAATTATTAAGATTTACTGGTCCCCTCTCTCTGCTTTTCAAATATTTTTATATTTAATATATCACTAAGCAAAAATTTAATAGGGTTCACTTAATTAGAATATGTAAAAGGAGACATTATTTTGAGAGTGGGGTTAACAGTTTCAGTGAAGCATCATGCTGAATCGAGCCTATGACTTGTAATAGGAAGCCAACGTGCTTCTCAAACCACCAAGCCACGAGTTGGAAAGGCATCAACATGATTGTTCAAAACTTGTTAATTGTGTGTCTCTCTGTTTCTTTTCTTTTGTTAGGCACAAAATTATGGCACGTTACATTCTGGCCATATAACTGTTTTTGTGCACCAATAAAAGCCAATTTTATTGGCAAATCTAAAAATGTGATGCCCCTTTAAAACTTTATAATGGGAAGCCAACATGCTTCTCAAACCACCAAGCCACGAGTTCGAAAGGCATCAACATAATTATTCAAAATTTGTTAGTTTTGTGTCTCTTTGTTAGGCACAAAATTATGGCACATTACATTCTAGCCATATAGCTGTTTTTGTGTACCATTAAAAGCCACTTTTATTGGCAAATCTAAAAATGTGATTCCCCTTTGAAAGTTTGTAATGGGAAGCTGTTGGAAAATGGACTTGATCCACCCTTGGCCTTGGGGCCAAAATATAATATTCAATTTTATGGGGTGTTTATTGGAAATATTTCCCACTTATTTCAAACACCTTGGTGGGAACAGTTTTGCCACATGTCTTGGAGGGAACGGTTTTGCACATATCGTGGGTTTATGGGAGAGTATGAAAAACTGATACAGACAAGAGATATATTAGTTATCGAGAGTGGATATACTCTCAACCTTTAGAACACACAGAAAAACTCTCTCAAAACTATTTGTTGTGTAATATAGCTGGAATCCACCGCCGTGACCTAGTTTGTGTGGGTATCTTGAGAGTGTGAATCTTCACTTTAAGTATGCTTGAAATCTACATTGGTATTAGAGCATATGAATCTGTCCTAAGGCTGAAAGTTGCTTCTGCTGAATCTACCACTGTTTTTTTTTTTCGGTTCACCATGAAAGTTCTTAAATATATGATATCATTTATGGTTTCCGCATATTATTCTGTTGAACCAGTCACTGCCTCTACGAAATGCTGAATGTCACTTGACCCTATGTATATGATTTTGTTTGAGTTTAGTTTCTGTTTTACGGTGTTTACGTTCTTCGGTGGTTGTGTGTTTGGATGCAATATGTTTGATTGTTTAAGTATATGCTTTTTTTGCTTTTGTTTTTTTGTCTCTGTTCTATGAGAATATGTATACTTAGAAGACTCATAAAACACATAAGAAACTCTGGAACAAGGGAATATAATGGATGAAAACAATCATGAGAAAAATGAAACTGAAAACACAACAGCATTAGATTGGGTCATTTGAAAATGAATGATTTAGGCTTCAAAAATTATCCCATTGTGTAGAGCTCAAAAAAATGAAGAAAACGACACCAAGAATGCAATGAACGGACGTCAGACGATGAAGATACGGAGGAGAAAAGAATCGGGTTTGATGGACCCAACTCGACTTGAGGTTGATGATGAAGTTAAAAAACAAAAGAAACACTAAACGATGTCATTTTAGCTACAAAAAAAAGAAAGAAAGAAAAGGCTTGCGTCACATGTATGGGTTAGTCCCAGGTGGACATTGGGTTTGACCCAGATCCATATGATATATTTTAAAAAAAAAATTTTCAAAGCATAATTGAATTAGGCCGAGAAAAAAAAAGGACTTTTGGATCGGGTCATCATTGACCCAACCCAATCCAAACAAAATAAGAAAAAAAGCTTAACCGTATTAATTAAATATAAAAAACAAAAAAAGGTCAGAAAATGCCACGTGGCAAACCCGTTTGACATGTGGTGGACTTGGTCAGATAGCTACTGGTGCGTGGAGGACAGCTGACCAATGCGTGTTGCAACCTAAGGTCCCTTGGGTGGCACATGGCTTATACACACCTCTATCGAGAGTGGGATTTGTCCTTTTTATATTTTTTCTAGATTTAATCTTCTAGGGGCGCATGTCGGCTTGTGGAGGCTCCGATAGAGAAGCAATTTGTTCCTAAAATTCTCTAAATTCAAGATCTTCATGATGATATCCTATATGCCTATTTTGGAGGAAATTCAGGATCTATTTTTAAGAGTTTCAGTGCTTATTTAAGTGTTTATATACATTTAAAAATCCTTAAGATTACTATAACGACTCATATTTATTTACTTAGGTGAAACACTTGAGTATGGGTCACTAAGCATTGAGTTTATGGATAATCAAGCTTATATGGATGATGCTGAAGAGGAGTTTGGAGAGGATCTTAAAGAAGATGAATTTTTGGTGGAAGATACCAAGAAAGATCTCTTTCTTATCCCTGAAGAAGATCTTGAGGAGCCTATGCAAGAGGAACCTCAGGTAGTCTACTTTGATTCTGGACCAAACTTTGTATCCTCCTATCTTGATGAACCTTAAAATTCAGAAGCAGAGGTCGACTAACCCTACTATGATACTATGGTTGAGAAGATAGCAGAACTTGACGCAAACAAAATAGCTAGACTAAAGAATATAAAAATTATATACTCAATCATTACGAACTATGTAGAAAGCACAACTGACAAAAGGAGTGCAAAGTTCTATGTGAGTGTGATGATGAAATATCGCATAGCTGTAAGAGCATGGGGCACTTTACCCATGATTGTATCTTGGGTTGATGCGGTGAAGACTTTGATTAAAGTAAATGGCTTTACATGGGCAACAATGTAAAGATTGAAGTAAAAGGAATTGGCACCTACAAGTTAGCTTTGCTCGGTAGGAAGACTTTGATCCTACATGATGTTCTTCATGCACTCGACATTCGATGGAATTTAGTTTCAACACTTTGTCTTTTAGATTATGGGTTTGATGTAAACTTTCATGGCAAAATTGCAGACATTTTTAGTAACAAGACCTTTTATAGTTTAGCTTTCCTTTCTAAAAAGTTCTTTGTTATGTATATTATTGGCGACATTTATGTGCATGATTGTTTCATTACTTCTTCCAATATAACTGCTTATGTGAATATTTGGCATGCTAGACTACGACACATTAACCAAAATAAAATGATTAAACCAGCTAAAGAGGGTTTGCTAGGTGAAATTTCAAATATGGAAATGTTCTCGTGTGAGAATTGTCTAGCTGATACGGCAACTAGAAAACCTTTTGGTAAGGAAACAAAAGCTGGGAGTCTGTTGTAATTAATCCATTCTAATATTTGCAGTCCAATGAGTGTGAGTGTAAGACACAGAGTTTGGTTTTTCATTACCTTTGTAACACCCCAAATTTTATATTCACCAAATATATTGTAATTATTTGGGAAATTCAATAAAATGGTGAATATTCATGAATTTGGAATTTATGAATTTCATAAATGTTCAATTTCATGGGAAATTGGGCAAAAAATAATTATGGAATTAATTTGGGTAATTTAAAAAGCCCAATATTAAGGTCCAAAAATGAAGGAATATTAGAGAAAATATTTGGTCCAAAAATAGATGGAAATTGGCCAAAGAAAAATAAGAAAAGATATTGGATTAGAAAGGTAATGGCAAAATCGTAATTTTGCCAAAATAGCACAAAATACATTATTTTCCAATTAATTGAAGTTAATTTCAATTAATTAAGGAAAATAAAGGTTAAAAATATATTTAGAATATTTTGGTCAATTTAATATGAATTTATGAAAAATTTGAGCAAAAAGTGCAATTTTGACCAAAATTGAGACTTTACGTGTATACGTAACCGGAACAAGTTGTGAAGCCAATTGAGACCATAGGGAGGGACCTCTAGGTGTCTTCTACATGTGGCATAAAGAAGGAAATATTGGTTGGGCTTAATGAGTATGGTTACATGTACATAAGGTTTATGTATATAAAACTTCATTTTTGGAATTTTGGAAAAATTGTTAAACAATTAAAGCATAATGTTATATATAATAAAACATATGTTGCATCTCCTTCCTTCAGCTCATTCACGCACAGCAGACCTGAAATAGAGAGAGGGATGTTGAGGTTTGGAGAGAGAGAGAGAGAAGAAGAAATCTCACAAGGTAAGCCGATTTCTCCGACGATTTCGCTCCTAACGCGTATAACCCCAATCCTAAGCTACTCCTCTTTGTTCTTTAAGGTTTGGAAAGCTCAAATTTGGTGTTCTAAAAGTTAGGGTTTTCTGCCATTTTTGGGAAAAGCTTGTGGGAGCTTGAGGTAACTTCCAAACCTTCGTATATTAACTATTCTGGCTGCTGTGGGCAATTTAATCGGTGAAATTTCACCGGATTGCCATTGGTTTTAAATTTTGGAAAAGTGTATATCTAAGGGTTATGCTGCCCAATTTTAGTTCAAATGGTTGTTATAACTCAATTAGATTGTTAATAAAGTGGTTAGGAGTAGAAAGGAACGTGTTTACAGAGCCGAAATTGTAAAACCCCGATTTTTCTCGGAGAACACAATTATTTCAGCCAGGGATGTTTGAGGGCCTTACAGTTGGATTTTCAATGATTTGATGATTCCATTGGATTCAGTGGGTAAAAATAGGTGGTGTTACAGTTGGGCACTTTTTCAGAAAAGACCTAGAAAGCATAATTACGGAAACCCCCCTAAAACCCTAAAAGTGGGGCTGCCAAGGGCAATTTTGTAATTTGACATTGAATTTGGTAATTTTGAGCCCAGAAATGGATTCCTTGGATGAAAATACGTTAGAATAGCCTTAGTCAAAACATTTAGGAAAACGCGCCATTGGGCTGGGGTGCCGGGGGCATTTTTGTAAATTTTCACCATAGGCTAATATAACCACAAGAAACACTATGGAAGTGTCTAAAATGATACTTGGATGGGTTATGACCTATTTCTTGTACATTTAATATTTTAGGACTAAATCAGGAGTCGAAAATCGACACGTTTCACGAGGAACACAAAAAGAGGTCGATAGAACTTTGAGGTAGGGACTACTATCTCTCATATACTATGTGACTATTTGTATGATGCGTGTTACTGTATTTTGTGACTTGAACACGTGCTGAAGGCACATTACCTAGCTGTGGTCTAGGACCTAGCTAAGGTATACTAGTCTTGCCTAGCTGTAGTCAAGGACTCAGCTGAGGTACATGTAGGGGTTTCAACGGGTTAGTTGGCCCTGAATTTTGTGTACACACACAGATGATATGAGTTTTCATTTTACTTGATACGGTGCATTGCATATTTAATTTTTGCATTTTATATGTTGATCATATGTTTCTACTGAGATTCCTTGGAATCTCACCCCTTTTTCTAATCCAAATGTCTCAGCGGGTGCCAGCGGCTCGAAAGCCAAGGATGCAGAGAAGGGAAACTGACGGGCACGTTTCCCAAGATGTATACAGTGGTTGTATATAGCCTGTGTGTGAAATAGTTTTGGAACATTCTGTACGTATTTGTCATTATTATCTATTTCTGCTCTGTTAATGATGGTCTGTAAACAAATACTTATTATCAGTATAACTGTACTTTTTTTTTTGCCTATGGAACTTGTTCATTATTGCCCTGCGCATATCAAAATGGAAACGGGTGTCGACAACTTTTATTGATGACTATTCACAATATGGTCAAGTCTATTTGATCTCACATAAGTCTAAAGCTCTTGAGTTCTTTAGATGATACATGAATGAAGTAGAGAATCAAACAGACTGTAAAATTATTAAAGCACTGCATACTGATCGAGGTCGTGAATATTTGTCTGATCAGTTTAAGGAGCTCTATGAAGAAGAAAAGGGATAACCAGGCAACTAACCAGCATTGGTACTCCACAACAAAACAGAGTTGCAGAAAGAAGAAAGAGAACTCTTCTAGACATGGTTAGGTCAATAATGGCTTAAGAAAATCTGCCAATTTCATATTGGGGTGATGCTTTATTGACGACTGTCTTTATTCTTAACCATGTTCCCTCAAAATTAGTCACTTCCATACCTTATGTATTATGGATAAAACACAAGCCGGATTTAAGCATTCTTAGACCCTGGGGGTCTGTTGCATACATTCATAATGATTCCCATCAGTATGGGAAATTAGGTCATAGAGGAAAGAAGTGTATTTTCATAAGATACTCTGAGCAATCAAAAGGATACGTTTTCATAGGTGAAAACAAAGATGGAACTGTGATTGAAACTGAACCAAGAGAAACTGTATTTCTAGAAAATGAATTTCCTAGCAAGGGAGATATTAATTGTACAGTATCTCTTTATGAGACATAAGAACAAGGTAGTACAAAACAAGCTAATGAGCCTCAATCGTCTCAATACATCGACTTGAGTGAGAGTTCAGAAAAGGTCTTTACAAAGGCCTAGATAAGAGAAGCGAAAGAGACAAGAAGCTCCCATAAGGATGAATAGAAGAAAACAATGGAAGAGGAAATTGATTCAATGAAAAAGAATCAAATTTGGGAACTAGTTGATCTACCAAAAGAGCAAAAAGCCATTAGGCACAAGCAGGTTCGCAAAATAAAAAGAAAAGTTGATAGATCAATTAACAAATATAAGGCTCGATTGGTTGCAAAGGGGTACACAAAACAATAAGGTATAGATTGTGAGGATACCTTGTCACCTGTTTTACATTTCAATTCTATAAGACTTGTTCTAGTAATAGCAAATAGTTTAGATATGTAACTACATCAAATGGATGTAAAAACCACATTTCTAAAGGATGATCTGGATGAAGAAATCTATATGGAACAACCATTATGTTTCATTAAGAAAGGAATGGAGAGCAAAGTTTGTAAGCTCAGAAGGTTCATTTATGGACTGAAACTATCATCCAGATAGTGGTATTTGAGGTTTCACATAGTAATAACCTCTTATGACTTTCAAATTATTAAAGAGGACCAATACATCTACATTAAGTGGTTTGAGGGTAATTTTGTGATATTTTCTTTATATGTAGATGACATACTATTGGCTAGAAATAGTTTAAATTCGGTTTTAGCTATTAAAGAATAGCTGTCATTGAATTTTGAGATGAAAGACATGGGTAAAGTAGAATATATACTTGGAGTTAAGATCCAAAGGGATTGCTCTAGAAGAATCCTCTCTTTTTTACAAGAGAGTTACATCAAGAAAATTCTTGAGCAATTCGATATGAAAGAATGTAATCCCTTAGATACCCCAATAGCTTATGGAGTAAACTTAAGTCTAGATATGTGTCCCAAACTAAGTTAGCAAAGAAGAAAATGGAAAGGGTTCCCTATGCTAGTGTCGTTGGAAGTTTGATGTACGCAATGATGTATACAAGGCCAGATATTTGTTATGCAGTTGGACTGGTTAGCATATTCCAATCAAATCCAAGTGAGCAAAATTGGAAAGCAGTGAAGAGGATTTTGAGATATTTGAAGGACACATTAGATTATGCACTATACTATCAAGGAAGTAATCTATGCTTGGTTGGATATTCCAATACTGATTTGGGTGGAGACAAGGTTGAGCGAAGATCAACTTCAGGATACCCTTCTTGCTGAACAATGGCGCCATATATTAGAGCAGCAAGAAATAGACGTGCATTGCCCTGCATCCTATGGAAGTTGAGTTCTTGGCATGCACTTCAACAGTGCAAGAGGTTATATGGCTCAAGAGGTTTATTGAACAACTTGGATTTGGAAATGAAAGCACTAATCTGGTGTTAGTATATTGTGACAATATTGTAGTCATATCCTATATGAAAGATCTCAAATATCATAATCATATAGTCATACGCAAGCACCATAGTTGTTATTGACTTTATGTTAGTAAGCACCACAGAAAGTATTTTTTTAATACTTTCTCCTAAACCCTTCTTCATTAGCTCCTACTTTAGCAATAGCGTTTATCCTGTTTTTCCAGTAGCTCTCTTGCGGATTTCCTCCTCCTTTTCTTTATCCTCTTGTCTCCACTCCCATTGGCATCTTCCTTTCCTTATACTTGGTCCCAACTCCCATTGGCCTCTTCCTTTCCTTATTATTGGTTCCCACTCCCCTCTCCCTCTATAAATACACATGCACGCACCCACTTCCATTAGGTCCCCACTTCCATTTCCTTTAGTTCCATTTCCTCCACCCATGCCTATCCCAAAGATCCCGTAAGTACACACTCACTTTTCCGTTTTTTTTAAAGCTGCATGCAACCTTGTCTTTCTATTTTTCCTTTATTAACTTTTTTTTAAAGTGTTGTGCTTGAAGTTTCAGCTTAATCTAGTTAAGCTTCCTATATATTGTAAGTTTTTTAATTTTTGAGCTTACAAATTTAAATTTATTAGTAGTTAATAGTTTAATTTGCTCAATGTCTTTCATATTTAATTTATTATAAAATCTGAAAAAAAATTATTCTTATTTTTATTTGCTGAAAAATAAATGAAATAAAATTAAATGTTATTATATATAGGTTGTATGTGAAGATATGTTGTAGTTATAATTTTTAGCTTTTATAGTAATTATTATTGAACACAGAATTCAACCTGGATGATATAAATGGAGAAAAGCTACTAGAGTTATTTGTGATCGGAAAGTATTTAATAAGATAAAAGGGAAGTTCTACCGCACTACTATAATACTAGCAATGCTATATGGTAGTGAGTGTTGGGCTTTAAAGGGACAACATGAACATAAAATGGGGGTGGCTGAGATGAGGATGTTGAGATGGATGGTCATACAAGAAAAGATAAGATTCGTAATATTCATATACATGAACGAGTTGAAGTGGCTTCTATTAAAGAAAAAATGGTAGAAAGTTGTTTGAGGTGGTTTGGACATATTCAACGAAGGCCATTGAATGCACTGGTGAGGAGGGTAGATCAAGCAGTATGGAGTCCTGTAAAACGAGGTCGCGGAAGGCCGAAGCGAATGCTCAATGAGGTCATAGAGAGAGACTTTTTGATTAATAATATACCTAAATATATAGTTTTCAATAGAGCACAATGGCGTCGTGCGATCCATGTAGCCGACCCCACCTAGTGGGACAAAGGCTTTGTTATTGTTGTAATAATTGTTATTGATGAGTTGCATAAGTAAAATAATTATTTATTTTTAACACTTGTATTTTATTTGTTGGCTTATAATGCTTTCAATTTACCTATGATATATATTGGCAAATATAATTTTTGTCTTTATGAGCTATGAAAAATTATTATGCTGCTACAAGATTAATTGATTGATTTCTAATATGCTATTTCTAGTGCCATATAGTGCTGCGTAAGTTATTAGTTGTAGTATTTTAATCTATGTTTTTTTTATTGTTTCACTTTTATCATAACATGATTGTTGAAGAAAAAATTTCAAAATATTTTAAGACACATTGGATATTGATTGTTATTAATTCAGCGGAATTAGGGGTGGGAATAGGCTAGGCTAAGCCAGGCTTTTGCCTTAATAGGCCGGCTTGGTTTGCATCAGGATGTCCTGATCCTGACTTGTGACCTGTAAGAGGCTATTTTTTGGGCCTAAGCCTGGTCTATATAAAGACCTAGCCTGGACTGTGGCCTGTTAAGGGGCCTAGAATTTTAAAACATTTTAAATAAACTTACAGGCCACAGGTCTCACAATAGATCTCTTAAAAGAAATAGGCCGAAAATAGGATGAAAACAAACAAGTTGAAAGCATATCCAATTACACCAATAATCCAGCATACATCATAAAATATGAAACCAAATACAAAACCTATTGACCTTCTCATCTTCACATCAAATCTTTAATGTAATTTCTTCTTCTCGTTCAAAAACCTTCAAGAAAATAATAAAATGTATAGTATTAGAGGATGAGCTAGATGACATTGTTTCACTCTCAAACGGAGATGACATAAATAAATCAACAAGAGTTAAAATGATTCATCCTGAAAAAAATTTAAACGATAAAATCAAAAAAGAGAAATAAATAAATCTAATTTGAATGCCTATGTATATCCAATACTGATCGAGTTTAAACGATAAGTATCCACTTTTTGATCGAATATAAAGCAGGCCAAAGCAGAATGTACCAAAGCATTTGATAAGAACAGAGTTTCAAAGCAACAGATCACTTAAAGCAGGCCAAAGAATAAACTGTGTGAACTGAGTTTAAAAGATAAATGTTTCAAACCAATAGATCAATTATACATGGACTCAAAGCATCAACTAAGAAGGGATAAGGCTTTAGCGTTGGATTCAGCGTTGGAGAAGGGATTAGCACTGAGATGGGATGAGGCTGTGACTGTTAGCAGAAATTGAGAAGGTGTCGGACAGATTTCATACGTTGGATAGATTTCATACGACTGTGAGCTGAGAAGGAGAACTGAGAAGCTGTGACTGTGAACTATGAGCTGTGACTGTTAGCAGAAACGTGATTCAGATGATGATGATGATGACGGCGAGTAGCAAGCTGTCTCCCGTCGGTGTGAACTGTGAGACAGATGACGATGATCTGTAGCTCAGCTGTGTGTGAGCCTGTGAAGACTGAAGACATAGGTGAGAACTGAGAAGGAGAGTAGCACTGTAAGCTTCCGCCGGGTGTCGGTGTCTGAGACTCTGAGTTCCAAAAGCTGTGTGAGCCTGTGGCTGTGAATACTGAAGACATAGGTGAGAAGCTGAGAACTGAGAAAGGGAGTACTGTGAAGACAGAAGACGTAGCTCCGTTTTTTCCAATCTGTTTTTTTTAACAAAATGTATCCAAAAAAAAAAGCTTGGACAAAAGATGAGTGTTTTTTTTTAATGCATGTCACTGTGAGCTTTTGTGCTTTTCGGTGGTGACAACTTGTGATGTGAACTTTAGACTAGGGGTGTTCAAAACCGGGACCGGGACCGGGATCTACCACTCCCGGTCCCGGTCCCGGTTTTTGGCCGGGATGCAAATTGCATCCCGGTCCCGGTCCCGGTCCCGGTCCCGGTAATCCCGGCCGGGACCGGGATCAAACCGGGAATCCCGGTTTTTTTTAAAAAAAAAATTAAATTTAAAAAATATTATTATTTTAGTTAAATTTTCTATAAGTTAGTGTTTAAAGTAATTATTTAACATCTAATAAGGCCATAATAATCACATAAATTGATCTAGAATTGAAAAATAACATTTTATTATTATTATTATTATCACCTTCATCATTTTTATAATTATTTTTATATATTATATAGTAGGATTAGTATCACAATATATATAATTTAACCCCAACTAAATATGTGATACACATTTTATCAAATGATAACTTAAATTATGGGATAAAAAATACAAAAATAAAACAATAACTTAGTTTTTAAGAAAAAAATTTAAAAAAAAATAAAAAACCGGGACCGGGACCGGGACCGGGATCACAAGGTATGTGACCGGTCCCGGTCCCGGTCCCGGGTCCCTTAGATCCCGGTCCCGGTTTTCCCGGTCCCGGTCCCGGCCGGGACGGGAAATTCCCGGGATCAAAATTCCGGGACCGGGACCGGACAACCGGGACCGGGATAATTTGGACACCCCTACTTTAGACTTTAGTGATTGTGAGCTGTGAGAGGCGTGATTGACTGAATTGAGTGAACATTGAAAGAAATAGATCTGTCAGCTTGGGGAAAAAAAAGAATGTTGGTGCATTTTGTTCAATTACAATTTTACACTTTATTTTTTCAATTTTAACAAGCCGGCCTGATAGGCCTAAAAGACCTACTTATAGGCTTTAGCCTGGCCTGTTAGCTTGACAGGCCAGACCTAGACAGGCCGGGAACAGGCCAGGCGGCAGGCCGCCTGACCTGTTCCCACCCCTAAGCAGAATCTTCAAGCCTTCACATTTACTATGTGAATTCTCTAATCGAAGGTCTTCCAGAAAACAGTCCTGATCTGTTGCGGTTGTTCAATAGGTAAGTGTACACATGTATGTGTAAATATTTGCGTAGTGACTGACTATCAAGTGAATGAAGTCATTAAGGAATTGTGTGAATATGTGCTCAGGCAAGCTACTATTTAAGTAGCTAAGTCGTTTCTTGCCTATTGTTGTGTTGTTTATTTAACTAGAATTATCTGTATTCCGTTCACAATTGTTATAAATATATCTAGTAGTGATTTTGTTAATTAATTCTTTGTTTGGATTATTTTGGAGTTATTTGTTTGTAGTTTGCTTTGCTTTGCTTTATTTTGATGTGAATATAGAAATTTATGTTTAAAGTTTGTTGTGGACTGTAATTATAGGGTTCTAAAAGAAAAATAAAAAAATTATAAAAAAAAATACCACCTACTTCTTGTGGGCCTTGGAAAACTGCCACATGAAGCAACAATTTAATAAAAAAATATATAAAGTAACTACCATAGGAAGTGTTTTTTAAAAAAAATAATAAGTACATGTTGCAGCACTCAGGGAAGCGGCACAGTTTCTTTTGATGATGATGGGATATGAGGCGAATCCTAAGCACCACATTTGTTCTAGAAAAAAAAAATGTCACAATTGCCCCTTTCTTTTCTAGCAGTGGATATTTCCTTTAATTGGAAACCTTGTGGAAGTTTGTTGAGCTTCTATGTACTTAATGGGTTTTGAGCTCCTTTCCTTTGTGATAAAAGGCCCAAATTTGAAGTCTATTTGCTTCTCATTTATTTAAGTGGAGAAGGGATAGAATAGGATTGTGTAAGATATGTCTAATTTAGAGAAAGATCTAACAACAGAGTCCTTCTTAAAACTACAGCAAGTGTGGCTTCAAAGGCAATACAATCTTTCTTCTCCAAATGTTGTGATCTCCCCCATTGGACCTTCAACCAGTCCACCAGCCAACTCGATATTGCTTACCGGCATGACGGAATTAACTCAACCAACAAATAGCAGTGTGTCATCTGCCATGGTTAAAGCTCAAGCGATCCTTGCCAATTTTTAGCTATGCCACCCAGTTACAAGCCGGTAATATGAGAGTGTCTAGCTATTTTAAATACAAAAAATGTAATTATTTGTGTATGTGTGCAAATAAATATAATGTATAATGCTATAATTATAACTTGTTTTATATCATTCATCTTAGAATTTGTTAAAAATAAGAGGTGCTTTGAAACTCCACTTAGTATTAGAATATATTGAAATATTGGCTAAAATACAAAAAAAAAAAAAAAAAAACCCCCTCCTAAACTTTGGGTCAATCACATATCACCTCTCTAATTTGAAAATTCGAATTGAAAAACCTAATGCTTTATGTCTTGACTATTAGCTTCCCTATTGTTAAAATTTTCACTAAATTTAATGGTTTTTGGTAAGTCAAAATTTTTATTGTATTTATTTTATACTGCATATTTAAAAAATTATATTTGGCATTTGACCTGTAATTTTAAATATTTTATATGTTATAATTAAAAAAGGATGTGATCAAATAAATATTTTAAATATTGTGTAAGTATTTTATTGTAAGTATTTAAAAATACTTAAAATTACATATTAAATGCCAAGTGTTATGTTTTAAATGACATGGTATATAATAAAAAATATTAAATTTTGACATGGAAAAAACTATTAACTTAAACTGTAATTTTAACTGCAGGGAAGTTGATAGTAAATATGAAATATTAGGGTCCTTAATTTGAATTTTTAAAGGTTTGTGAGGTAATATACAACCAACCCAAAATTTTGGAGGAATTTTGCGTATTTAACCTGAAATATTTAACACTAATCCTTAAATCACTATATCAATTAGTTTATTAACTAATCTAATTTTCAGTACTTCATATTTGGGATTGTCAAAAGAGAGGTATTTTGCAATACCTCGTTATTGTTGAGAATTGTTGTTGTTGCATGAAAATCTGCCTTGTTCGAACTCAGGATTCAAGAGGCGAAGGTATGATACTTTCACCGTCAAGCCATGATTTCTATAGGCTAGCTGTGGCCATTCTAAATTTATTCATTTCTTATTTTGGACATTTTTGTTTTTTTGTTTTTGCCATCCCCAATACTTCACCCCAATTTTCAAACCATTGCTGGTAATTTCAAAAAATTTAACCAGTTTGTGCCCATAAGTTTTCAAAGTCATCAATCCACACCATGAACATGCCACATCATCGGCTTACATTGTGCTCATTTGGGATAGCTTATTTTTGGGTAGTAAATGTTTATAAATCGTGATTTACGATATACGAGGTAAGTATGTGAGAGGAGTTTTATCTCGACTTACGTAATAAGTGCTTATTGACCCCAATAAACAATACCAAACACACATATTAGCGGATTAAAATATATAATTTGACTTGAGAAGATTGGTTTCATCTTTTTTTTTTTTCATTTGTCATAACTCACACATACATTATGTCATTCACAAAGAATTTGAAGTCACAACCTCCACTTAAGAAAGTTTTAAAGAGGTGTTTATTATTAGTTGGGCTAGCTGTAAGGCCACAACTAGTTTCATCTCACTTGAAAAATATTCAAAGTCATTATAGAGGGAGATAATGAACATATGGGAAAACCAATGATGTACTAAGTATAAATCCACATGATGAATTTCCAGATTCAAAACACAATTGTGGAGGCATGTCTTATGACTTGGTATGAGAGATTTAGAGGGGCAGGGAGGGAAAGGGAGGGAAAATTTTTATGACTTGGATTTTAAAAAATTGGAAAAGTAGGGTTGAAGCCTTTCTCAAATAATGTCTTGTGATCTTTTTTCCCTGGTACTCTAATTTTCTACTTCAAGCCATATGTAACCGGAAAAATAAAAATAAAAAACGGATAAGTAAATTAGTTTAGTCCATATAAAAAGATATATTTTACAAAAGTTAAGAAAGAGGTTAAATGTAGAGGTCGAAACTCGATGCGGGGTGTCTCTTCTACATGGCTCTCTCCACTGAGCCTCCACTAAATAAAAACGACGTCGTTTGGAATTTAGGCTGAATATCAGCCGTTGATTTCAAAATGTATTCTTGGCTGTTGCTTGAGTATCTTGGAGAGAAGAAACTAAACCCACACTATTAGTAGAGGATCATGATCAACAGTTGACTTCATACTTGATAATTCATCTCTTCCAATGTATGCTAGCCAAATAAAAGACGTCATGATCTGCATCTTCAGAAATATTATAATCGTTGTTTCCCTCCTTCTTTGACGGTTTCTTACTCGCATAGACGATCACTTTTTTTTTTTTTTTTGCGGCAACAAGGATGAAAGTGTTGTAGCACGTGAAAGTATGAAGATTAGGATTTTTAAAAACATCAACGGCTGAGATTAGAAATAAAATGAATGGCTAAGATTGTATTTTTTTTAATGCAAAACAACATCGCTTTGCCGGAAATGGGATAGGAGATCTGAGTGAGTGAATGGCTGTCTTTCAGTCCTGTTTCTGTCACCATAGCTTATCTTCCAGATCTTCCTGTTTAAATTGAGATTCTCTGTCCGTGAAATACATTCATCTGTGAGCGCCTTTTTGGGAGGAATTCGCATATCTGCAAGAGCTTCTCTGTGAAATCCTAAGCTCCAACGGTTTCGTCTTAGCCATAGTCCTGAATTGTTGTTGGTTGCTGGCCGTCGGTGAAGAAAAGCAAAGAATTCAAAGTCTCTATTGCTGGTTTTTTTTTCCTTCTTTTAGGATTGAAAAGTTTCATCATCTGGTCGGCTTTGGAGCTGTTAGATATGATTGAACGTGAGAGAAAACGTAGTCCTCAGAGAATGATTTCAGAGTTGATGATGAAAAAGAGTGATGCCTTGGAGCGTAATACTAAGAAAATTCGAGATGAGCATGAAGAATTCACAGGTAAGTAATCATTAGCTCCAAGGGTTGAGGAATGGATGAGTGACGAGGATATTGAAAAGGAAAGCTTTATACCGGAAGTACCAAAAAGGTCATACAAGGAGGCATGTTTTGAAGATCAGACAAGGGAGGATTGTTCAGATAAAGAAGAATGGTGGAAAGGGGATGGTTGGAAGTCCAGAATTGAGGTGGAGATAACGAAGAAGGGTCCTAATATCATTGTGTCTCTGGAGTTTAGAATGAAGCTAGCACAGAAATGGTCAATGTCGTTGTTCGTTAGACTACTTGGCAGAATGGTGCGTGAGGATCAATTAGGTCGAAAACTGCAACAACTATGGGGACGTAGAGGGCAGGTTAAAACTATTGAGATAGTCTCCGAGTATTTTCTGGTTCGTATGAATAATAAGGAGGACTATGATTTTGCTTTAACAGGAGGCCCTTGGTTATACATGGATCATTACCTAGCAGTGCAGCCGTGGAAGTCAGAGTTTGATCCCGACTCTGGTGAGGTTTCCAAAATTACAGTGTGGGTAAGAATTCCTAAATTCTTAGTTGATTTCTATGATAAGGGTATCTTACATGTGGTGGGGAACCAAATAGGAAGGGTTATTAAAGTGGATACTAATACTCTTAGGCAGACCAAAGGGCGTTTTGCCCGTATATGTGTTGAGGTTGATTTGAATGCACCTTTGCTTCCATCCTTGATGATTAATGGTAAAGAAAAGAAGATTGTTTATGAGGGTCTGCATTTAATTTGCTTCTCATGTGGGAGGTATGGCCATGATTTGGAACATTGCCTAAATAATCAAGTAACAAATACGTCAAAATCACCATGCACGGATAATACATCGACTTTTACAGCTACAACAACATCGCCCACATCATCCTAATTAACTGCTGGAATGTATAGGGAATGGATGGTGGCGCCACGTCGGAGAAGGGGGCAATGGAACTCAAATGCAAAGAATGGCAATTATAGTCGTGAGCATAGGCGTGATTTACATCCTCGAAATATAGGTGGAGGATCTCGCTTTGAGGCTCTTAATGTTGAAGACATGACAATTATTGATGGCGGTTCTGGTGATAACGAATATCAGGGGAAGATTCGTGTGAGTTCAAAGCCAGAAGATAGGTCGTGTGAAATTAAAGGAAAAATTGGTCAACCAACTGTATTAAATAAAGGGAGCAAGGGTAATAATAGATCAGACAGTTCAAATGTAAGGAAAAAGGAGATTAATTGTGATACTGTGATTAGTGTTGGGCAGTTTAATAAGTTGACTCAAACACGTGGGATCCAAGCAGCTAAGAAGAAAGGGATTGAAGAGGGACCTTTCTAAGAAATATTGAGTATAGGGAAAACACAAGAAGCTGGAACGTCTTGTAATTTAAGTGGGGAAGTGGAGACGGGCATAAAAAAGAATGTTATGATATTAGACTCCAATTCCCCCACTATTCGTTTAGAAGCCTCCAACCCTATTGATCCAGGTGCAGAAGGAGGAGAGACTCGGCCTAGTCCATTTGGATGTGTTGATGACGTGGTGATGCATGGGATTGAGGATGTACAGAAGGGGCATATGTCTCAATAACGCCTAGTTTGTTTTGTGGTCTTTTATTCTTTTATTAATTTTTTTAATGATTATTATGGCTTGGAATACTCGAGGTGTCGGTGGTTCCTCCTTTCTAAGATTACTTAGTGATGTTGTTGCCAGACATAGAGTTAATTTATTTGCACTGTTGGAACCTAGACAACTAGGATTAAAAGCTAAGCTCATTGCTAGGAAGTTGGGATGGATGAATATGCACGTGATTGAAGCTCGTGGTTTTAGTGGAGGTATGTGGTTGTTCTGGGATTCTACTTTAAATTTCTCTGTTACTTCTTCAGGGGATCAATTTATTCATGGGGTGGTTAATAAAGGTTCCAAGGATGAGTGGTCTCTAAATGTTGTGTATGGGCACCCAAATATGGTTATTAGACATCAACTGTGGCAGTCTCTTGAGGGTATTAGGCAAGTGACTATTGGAGGCTAGGTTGTAATTGGAGATTTTAATGCTGTTTCTAGTCCCAAGGAACGCTGGAGTAAGAATCACAGGATGACTGTTAGTATTGATAGGTCATTTCAGAATTGGCTTATGAGTAGCGAGTTACTTGATATTGGTTTTAATGGTCCTAAATTTACTTGGGGCAATCTAAATGGCCAGAGCAGAATAGACAGAGCCTTGGTAAATAACTACTGGTTTATAAATAATCCTAATGCCACAGTGACACATTTGCCTAAGTATAAATCTGATTATTGTCCGGTGTTGGTTGATACTGAATCTCATGTTCTTACGCCAAAGAATCGAAGGCCTTTTAGATTTTTTGCACCTTGGGTTATGCATGATGATTTCAAGAATTTTGTTCATTCTCATTGGGGGGTGGACGATGACTGGTGCGGATCTGTTAAACAATTTACGGAGGATCTGAGGTTATGGAATAAAGAGGTTTTCGGCAATATATCCTATATGAAAGACAGAATATATCAAAGATTAGATGAGATTAATGCAAAGATGGCTTTGGTAGGTTTCTCAGAGCACCTTGAAAAGTTACGAGGGGAGTTATGGGGAGAGCTTGAGAAACTCTTGGCACGGGAAGAAGTCATGTGGATTCAATACTCTCGGGCTAATTGGTATGTGGATGGTGATCGTAATACTAAATATTTCCATTCAGTGGCTAATGGTAGACGGAGAAGGAATAAAATTGAAGCATTAAAGCTTGAATCTGGGGAATGGACATATAATGCAGCGGAAATTATGAGTTTGGGAAGCCAATTCTATGAAAATTTGTATACTGAAACCCATAATTATAATGGATCTCTGGTTTTCGGATGCTACATATTCTGGGGAGATCGGTTGAAGATCAAGATATTAAAAGAGCTTTGTTTGATATGGGGCCGTTGAAAGCTCCAGGGCCAGACGGGTTCAATCCGCTATTTTACTAAAGCCAATGGAAACTGTAGGACCGTCAGTAATTGAATTAGTGAAAAGAGTGTTCAATGATCTGATATGGATACGACAAATCAATGGGACTCAGATTGTACTCATACCGAAGGTGGAACATCCAGAGACGTTTTGCGATTTTCGTCCTATAAGTTTTTACAATGTTGTTTACAAGATTGTTACGAAAGTTATATCAAAAAGACTCAAGGCAATCATGCCTTTGGTGATAGCCCCGAATCAGTGCAGTTTTGTTAAAGGGCTTCAGAGTTCGGATAATGTTATACTTGTGCAGGAGATCATTCATTCTATGAAGTCCTTAAAAAGGAAAAAGGGTTTCATGGCCATTAAGATTGATTTAGAGAAGGCTTATGATCGTGTGAGATGGAATTTTGTCTACGACTGTCTAAAAGAACTCAAGATTCTTGAATATCTGAGTAAAGTTATTCAAGCTTGTATGTCGACGTCTCATTTGCAATTGCTTTGGAATGGAGAAGCTACTAATATGTTTTGCCCTTCCAGAGGGGTTAGACAAGGTGACCCAATATCGCCGTATCTTTTTGTTATCATGATGGAAAGATTGGGGCATCTTATACAAATGACAGTTGAAGAGGGTGTTTGGCAACCGTTTAGGCTCTCCAAACGAGGTACTCCTGTCTCTCATTTTTTTTTTGCTGATGATCTCATTTTGTTTGCAGAAGCAAATCTAGATAACGCAGGGGTTATTAAGGCTATCCTGGATGACTTCTATGACATTTCGGTACAGAAAGTAAATGCTGGAAAATCAAGAGTTTACTTCTCAAAGAATGTAAATCATATAAAAGGCAAAGAAATAAGTGAGTTTCTAAATTTTACTCCGACGTCAAATCTGGGGAAATATCTGGGAATGCCAATTTTACATTAACGAAGATCAAAGGCAACGTATAGTTTTCTCCAGGATAAGATGGATGCTCGCCTAGCCAATTGGAAGTCTAACATATTATCGATGGTTGTCAGGCATACTCTTGTGTCGTCTGTTATATTGGCTATGCCAACTTATGCTATGCAGACAGTGCCTCTTCTTTTGGGACTTTGTGATGAAATTGACAAACATTGTCGTAACTTCCTCTGGGGTAGTAGCTTAGCAAGCAGAAAACCTCATCTAGTCTCTTGGGATATTGTGTGTGCACGTAAGGAGGATGAAGGCTTAGGTCTTAGGTTGGCTCGGTGCCAGAACTAGGCCTTCATGATGAAGCTTGGATGGAATATGATTAACAGAAGAGATTCACTCTGGGTTAGGATTTTGTGAGAAAAATATAAAGCCAGTAATGATATTATTCCTAAAGTTGAGAAGCGCCGGTCTGAGTCTAGTACGTGGAGGGGTATTCGTAACTGTTGGGACAAGATTAAAGATAGCTTAACATGGAGAGTTACCAAAGGACAGAACACTTCTTTCTGGAATGACATATGGGTACCGCATTTTGATAAGCGTCAGAGTTTGGTAATCAGAGAATTGCCTAGAGATGTTACTGAATGGAGAGTAGCTGATTGTATCACTTCATCCGGACAGTGGGATATGAGAAAGTTCCAGCACCTACTTCCAAGTCATGTATGCAGAGCTATTGCACGCGTTAATATTAATCAGCGAAATGGGGAGGATTTTCCAGTATGGAGATGGTCTTCAGATGGAATGTTCACCATCAGATCCGCCTACAAATATCTAGTAGGCACCCCACAACCTCACAGTAATAACTGGAGGAGATGTGTTTGGAAATTGAAAGTCCCTCAAATGTACCGTATTTTCTTGTGGCTGTGCTTTCATGGTCGTCTAATGACAAACTTAATGCGTTATCAGTGAGGTAGTCATCCGATGGGTATTTCTGATATATGTCATAACTCACGTGAGTCAGTACTCCACGTTTTGCGTGATTGTCCTTTCAGTTCTAAATTATGGAAAGGATTCTTACCGCTGGATTGGCGTGATCAATTTTTTGACTTGTTTGAGAGAAATGACTGGCTTACATGGTGTGTTGGGAGAAAAGAAGTTATACAGGGATTCGAGTTTCGTCTTTGGTTTACGGTACTATGCCGACATATCTGGTTAGCTCAAAATGACAGATGTTTTAATAATAATACTTGGAGTAGTCATGCCATATTAGCTCGTGCTCGTGCCTGCTTAACATGGGGAAATACAAGTTTGGTTCAAAATAAGAGTGCAGAAAGGAATCAACAACAGTGGATGCCACCACCGCTTGGGTGGGTGAAGATTAATACCGATGGATCTAAGAATGTCAACTTAGGGCTTGCATGTGTGGAGGTGTGTTGAGAGATCACAATGGTGAATTTCTGATGGGCTTTATGTATCAGATTGGGCAAGGAACGATAGTATCTGCGGAAGTTTGGGGTGTTTTGTGGGGACTTAAAGTTGCATGGGATAGAGGATATAGAAAAATCATGATTGAGTCTAATTGTAATGAAGTCATAGATATAATTCAGGGCAACGTTTCTCGGGAACACCCTTTTTCAGCTTATTGTGGAGGTTCAAACGCTGCTGGATAGAGATTGGGACGTGGAAATTTCACATTGCATTCGAGATGTTAACACAGTTGCAGACGCTATGGCAAAAGAAGCTTGGAAAATGACGATTGATCTTCATATCACATTTTCACCCCCTGATGCTATTACCACCCTTTTAATTAATGATGTAAACAGGATGACATTTTATGTTGACTCATGAGGATAGATTCTGATGTATTTATAGAATATCTTTTACTATAAAAAAAAAAAAAAAGTGGGGAGGCTATGTAGAGGAGAGCCCCTTGGCACTTGGCAGGTATAAACTGTGTGCGCGTATATATGTGCACTATTTAAAATAATCACATGTAAATAAAAAATCAATTAATAAAGCAATTTTGCGTTTTGACTTCTGAAAGTCATTCTAGTTTTATATTCATCTTGTTTAGTAAGGTTATAAATGTCAAATAATCAGAATTAAAGGGGATATTTCAAAATCGTAGATTAAAAATGTATGAATCTAATTTCTTGCACAGTTTTAATTTTTTGAATAATTTTATAGGGGTAGATAATACTATGAATTTTTCTTGAAAATTTACTCTTCTTTTTTATTATTTAATACTACTTGTTTTTTAGAGTGGAGAAATATCGAAGAAAAAAGAAAGTTATATAAATTAATAAAGCCTAATGTATTTTTTTCTATATTATATTAAAAAATATTGGATGTAGCTGACCAAATGAGACTAATTTGACTGTGTTTATTTATCTATTCTCACTTTTAATTTTTTGTAATATATATTTATACAAACAAACACTCAGTTAAGATAAATATAACATTTATAATTGAAGCGTGATTTGGACATACATGCGTTTCAACAAAATAATCTATGAATCATATAGGTTAATTTTTTGGGGAAAATATATTTCCAATGTATTAAAGCTAACATTAATATACACACATGGAAAAAAACATTAATACTTTTTTGCCAACAAAAAACAACATTAATACACACACAATGAAAGATGTGTAATTTTCGAATTATAAATAATTCCAGTAATTTATTTCACTACTTTTATATAATTATATATACACCACAATTCTACTTTACTTATTGTATTTGGTGACTCCTCTCCTGCAAAGTGAAACACAAGGAAGTAGTCATTATTTGTTCTGCGAAAAAAAAAGAAAAGAAAACGAGAGGTATTTTGAAATACCTCATGAATTGGAAATTATTATTATTATTATTATATACTGCCTCCCATGCCTATTCGAACTCACGTCTTGTTAGCTAAGAGTGTGATTCCCTCACCAACAAGCCATAAGTCGACAAGGCACTGCTGTTCGTTCTTTTTTATTGGTATTCAGAAGCAATCTCTTCTGTTAAAACAATTGTGGACAATTAATCTGCAATACCCTATAGGTTTACATTATTTTTGATTAGTTCATAGTTTCACCTATTTTTAATCATGTCTTTATAATTTTTTTATTACTATCAGATCATTATATTATAGTTTTATCTATTTTTAATAGGTTAAAGTATATTTATCGCCCTGGAATATTTTTTCACGTGTATATACAGCCCTAAAATAATTTGTGACACAATTTGTCCCATGAAATTTTAAAAGCAAAGCAATCTCATCCTTTATTAAACGGTACACAAACATCCGTCTTCTTCACCTCCACTATTGGCAGGTTGTTGAAAAGAGATTTGTGAATCAATTGTGTCTGATGAAGAAAATGATATAGAGATGGTATAAAGAAAAAGGGACGATGAAGATTTTCACGGTTAGTAAATAGAGTTAAAGGTTCGACATCATCTTGTTTATAGATTAAAATACTTCGACCATGCATGCGTGAGTTTTTATAATCTCTCCTCTATTTTAAAAAACTACACAATTATTCCTCGTTAAGGGCAATTGTGTGAAAATCATGAAAATATAATGGAGGTTTATGCAGCTTTTCAAGAGAAGTTTACATAGGATTATGAAATTGAGAGGCTCTTTCATGTAGAACTTTGCCTCAATAATAAAAGTGTTAAAGATATTAAAGTGAAATTAAATGAGTAGTTAGTTGGTTGAGATTTTAGAACATATAAAGGGTCATGATTATTGTGTTTTGTGTGTTGGATACTGAGATCTACACTATATTAAGAGAGAAGTTAATGCAAGTCTATCTTTAGAGAAGGAATCCCTCTTAAATCATTAGAGTTAGGTTAGTTATTAATCATCCTTAAATGAAAGATAATCATTATTAAACCCAAATAAATTATAGTTTATATGAATATATTGCTCGTATATTATTAATTCAAAATTCTTCATATTACTCATATTATTTCTCTAATTACATTCATTTTTACGGCATCATGAGCCGACTGTTATTCTTAGGCTAAAAATTTGGTAGCCCGATGTGATTCTTGTTTTCCAGATTCAGCCCAGTCCTTTTCCTGACTAAACGACGTCGTCTTCCCGATCTTGGACCTTGATTCTTGGTAATGCGTCGTCCCTTTCCACCGCCGCGGCTGCCAAACTCAAAGCCCCAGTGGCGGTGCACAATACTCGCCGTCGATGCCTCCTGCAACGGTAGCCCTTGGTGCCCGCGGAACCTAGCATCGACGTTTCCTCAAAGACTGTGTAAAGCATTGCAGATTCAAAGCGGTGATCCCGTTCGATTAAGGCTCATCTTGTTTTAGAAATCGCGAATTTCGACATTTCCGTTGCACAACAGTTGCTCCGTCCAGATTCCTCTTAAAGAAAATGCGAAGAGCACATGATTGTTGAATAGGGGGCTCCTAATCTTGAAGAATTTCATTATCTCCACTGCGTGATTCTCGTGATCGATCAGCTTCATACGATCGCTGTGCCTCTCAAAAAAAATAAAAAAACTTGAAGAATTATAGGCGCGAAAAATTGCGGAAATTTCTCTCTCACATTGAAGGAACAAGTTACCTACAAGACCCTGGTGAAACTCTGGATATTGATCAGAATTTGAGCTTGTTCGGATCCTAGTCTCTCTCCCAAGGAATTACTATGAAGTCAAATCATTCCTCATCTCTCATCATCGTTTTCTTGGTTTTGCATCTCATACTCTCTGGATCGTTCGCATGTTCTAGGGCCATGTGAGTTTAATCTGCGCTAGCTCGATCTCTTCATTTCTCTTGCAGTAGAGGAAATGCCTGTATTAGCTTCCCCTGTTCTGTTGTGAGATATTGAGACTGCCTTGAAGAAATTCTGAGGTAGGATTATTTGATTCAAACTCAAGTTGTCCCAGATGCTTTTTGATGCTGAAGAGACTATATTTTTTCGAAATGATCTTGCTGCTATCCTTTTTTTTGTGGGTTTTCTGGAAATGTAATTGTTAATACTATATCTCTTGGACCTGTGGCAACCTTGTGATTCTGCTGCCTGTTCGTTTTTTTGCCATTGGTATCCTTCTGAGAACAAGAACTTGCTTGTCCAGTTCAGGGATGCAGCCAGATCTCAATATATTTCCTTGCCATGGGTTGTCATCATGATTTTATTTTATTTTATTTTTACTAAAGTTGAAGAGATATGTCCAGATTAAGTGTTAGTTGTTTGTGGATTGCATTACTCAGAGTAAAGAGGGGATCAGGTTTAATTCCACATCAAAATCATTAGAGCCTTCTAAAGCAGCAAGCAAAACGGTCACCAGGGCTGTTTCAAACCAGAAGAGAAGCTCATACAAGAAAGCATTAATGAATAATGAGGATGAAGGTGTGAATGCAAGTGTACATCATAAGAGAGGCTCATACAACGAAGCATTAATGAGTGATGATTTCTTTTTATTTTTTCAACACTGGGTTTTCCTGTTCAAACTTGGAAAAGGAGAAAATGGGTCAAGTCAGGAATATTGTCATTGGTTTAGTTCTCTTAACATCTTTGGTGATTGTTTATTTCTTGTTTTCATCTTCTTATCCATCAAGTTAGTGAGAAGGTGAAGCTGAAACTCATTGGCCTTGGTTCCTATTCTAGAGCGTTCAATTGATATTCCTATTTTAGAATATGCCAAGATCATAAACTAGCTAAATTTGCAGGGTGCATGCATTTGGGTGATACTTGTGCAATGATGGGGCACATTGAGAATTCGATATTTTTTAGACACAAGGTCAAACACAAGCCTTGGGACAAACAGACCCAAGACTTGGTGACACATGTCGCTATGTGGCTGAGGTCTCAAAATATGTCTGAGGAAGCCAGGAGCACTATCATAAACTCTTTTCAGCATTCCTGGGAACATTTTGTGTGCGTTGCTGTATGAGGGGTTTTCCATCACTTTCAGGTCTGGAGGTTGTTGCACTAAGAGCTAAGTTTGAAGACAAGAAGGACATGGAGGTGACTAGGAGCTTATAGACTGAAGCTTTTCAGAATTGAATCAGCAAGTGTGGATATGGGGAAGAGTGTTGTGAATTGAAGAAAACTCTGTATTATTTTTGTGAGTAGAATGCTGTTCAGTTTGATTCACCTTACCCCTGTATTTTTTGTGTTGCAAGTTGACAATTTTATAAGTTTCTGAGTTGTCAACTTGAGGGGTATTAGAGATATTGAGGTGAAATTAAATGAGTAACTAGTTGGTTGAGATCTTAGTGTATATAAAGGGTCATAATTATTGTATTTTGTGTGTTGGATAGTGAGATCTACACTCTGTTTAAGAGAGATGTTAATGTGAGTCTCTCTTTAAAGAAGGAAATCCCTCCTAAATCCATAGAATTAGGGGTAGTTGTTAATCATCCTTAAATGAAGGATGATCATTGTTAAACTCTAGTGGGTCATAGTTTGTATGAGCATATTGCTCTTATATGGTTAATACAAAATTCTTCATATTATTTCTCTAATTATATTTGTTTACAAAGAGTAAGTGCGAGAGTTTTGACTTCTTGTACCTGGTTTCCTGGATGTCATAAAAGTTAATTGCTTGATCATCAAAATTGTGAGTGCTGTGCACATTTGATTTTTATTTTAAATCAATAGATGAGTGACTAATCTTTGATAGAGTATTTCCCAGTTCCCACTGTTCGCCGCTGTTTTTCAAGTATCTGATTTTTTTTATAGTTGTAAATTTATTCCCTGTTTAATATCACCGATGCTATTTTGTTGGTTCGGATCTTGCGATAACTTCCGTATCTTCATTTAATATGCTGTTTTGCTAATTTTTCTTGCAGTGAAAACCGTTACATTTTAAACATCCAATTATATTCTTACTCTTAGTGGGGGGAAAATAGAATGAAAATCTCTCCAGCAAAAACTGACTTCTTTTTTTCGCTTACAATTTGCACAGAGCCCCTCTACATGCATCGACAAAGTTGTTATGTTTTTTTTAAAAGGGAAAGAAGGGTTGCAGATATCCCAATATATCATCCTTCCTACAACAAGCAACATGGTGTTATTCAATTTATGTATTCCATTCATGTAAGCAATTTATAATGTTCTTTTTGTTTTGTATAAGAATTTATGATGTTCTCTTAGTTTGAAGAAATTCATGTTTTAATTACATGTTGAATTTGGATTTCATACAGTTGGGTACATAAAGAGATAAAGAAGTGTAGATTACTTTTAAAATTGGGGACTTTTTTATCAAACAAATCACTTAGGCTACTTCAAAACTCTGGAGGCAAAAAAAAAAAAAAAAAACTTCTAAAACTCAGAAGCTATGATATAACTAAAATGAAGGAGCCTTAATTACATAAATGAAATAAGATAAAAACGATTTAATTAAAACAAACGCATAATAAAATAATTATTAACACTATTATATTTGAGAGAATGACAGAAAAATACCATTTGAACTTTAAAATCCTGCTGACAAGAATGGTAATGGGATTGATAAGAATAGTAATAGGATTAACAACGCAAATTTTTATTAACGGACTAATTGGGGCTTTTGAAGTTCAAGTGATATTTTTTTATCATTCTCCCTATTATATTTCACTAAAAAAAATCAATTTTTAGCGACAACATTTGACGGAACTTACAAAATCGCCCTTGAAAGTTAACAACAATCTTGCCGTTGAAAATTATGCCATGAAAGTGTTATAATCAGCAACAACATTATGTAATCGTCACTGAAAGTTGCTGAAGGTATAACTTTCAGCAACGACCAATATAAGTTTTGATCGCTTAAAATCTAAAACCTAAATCCACGAAATTTCAGTTCGAGCGCCTCTGTTATTTTCATTGTCAGCGCCACTTTTTTGTTTCCCTCCCCTGCAAATCTGAACTATAATCTGTAAATCCCTAAGGCCTTGTTTCACTCCGATTCTCTGCTGCCGGCTGCTCCTCCAGCTTACTGCAACCTTCATTCAGGTAATAACTGAAAATCCTTTCATTCTTGTTCTTCCACTCATGGCTTCATTCAATCCTTCTATTGTGTACTAAGAATCTTGGAGTTTTTTGTGGTCTATCTAAGTTTATTGGTCCAGTCCGTGCTCCTTATTTCATTCACCACTCCTTATGTCGTTCATTGTTCAGAGGAACGTTGTGACTCACCAAAGTTCCCATTTTCTTCTTCTACCCTGTTTCAACTGCGACTTCCATTGCTGTCACCCATCTTCTTCTGTATATCTCACAATAGCAAAATACTCTACAAAGCTCTGTTTTATTTATTCCTTTTTATTTGTAGTATTTCTGTGGGCTCAATATGCAGCGCTTTTTATAAAAGAGAAAAGAACTTTGATATACCCATATGCCAAAAATAAAATTTTATGGAAGCTAAACGTACAGGAAAATGTTTTCTTTGCCAAGGATAAGCTATTGTTATAGTTTAATTTCTTGTGAACTTCATTAACATGTCTTATTTTTTCTATGCCATGTGGACATGGAAGTCTATGGTTTTTTAAAGCACTTCTCTCCCGTTGATGTAAATGTGGGCAAAATGTTTAGAAATATGGAATTGTCCCCTTCAATTCATGTTTATGAATGAATTGTCAAAAAGAAGAGGGAGTGTTTTCTTTTTCATTTGTCCTGCTGAATTTGTAAAATTTGTGGGCAAAACAAGATTCACACCTTCTCATTTGTCAAGGGTTTTCTCACTAATTGGATGAACGTTTCTTACTTTGCTCTATGTTTTTAAATGGTTAAAGACCATTTTTGTTTTGAAAGTATTGGCTCAGGGGCAATTTTACTCCAGAAGCCTCATTTGAGGCAATTTTGCCCTGGAAGTTTTAAATGTGAAGCGATTTTGCCCTGATCGTTATTCCATTTAAGTTTGATCATTAGTTGACCAAATTTCGGGATAAATTTACTCCTAAATGAAAATTTTCAGGACAAATTTGCCCCTAAGTTGAAACTTTCAGGGCAATTTTGTCATTATTTCAAGGGCAAATTTGCCCTGGAAGTTTTAAATTTAGAGCAAATTTGCCCCTAAATTTGGTCAACTAATGGTCAACTTAATTGCGATAACGATTAGGGCGACATTGCCTTACATTTGAAACTTCCAAGGCAAAATTACCCCAGATGAAACTTTCAAGGCCAAATTGCCCCTAAACTAATACTTCCTGTACAAAAATGGCCTTTTTTTATATTCTATACTGAGTTCAAGAATTTTTTATCTCATTTGTTTCATGCTTTAATTCTAGGTTAACTTGTAAGAACTTATTCAGCAACAACAAGAAAAGATAGAGAGTGATGCTCGAATGACCTCTGATGAAATATTGACAGCTATTCTTAATGAGAGATCAGGGTGTGTAAGAGGTAAAGGGTACAAAGCAGAGCCTTTAAGGAAGAGAGCTCACTTTCAATCTAGTGACAATTTAGCTATGGAGAATGTACATCCCCAATTGCATGAAGAGTTTGATGAAAAATTTAGGAGGAGTGTACAAAGATGGAAGTAGAGCGTGCATAATTTGAGCACAAGATGGAACAGAGTAGAGAATACATGCTCAACTAGCTGCCTTGATGCAACAGGGGCACTTAGCAGCTCCTACTTCACCTACTCCTAGCCTTGTTGTCCCACAAAGCTGGTCCTTCTTCATAGTTTTCATGTCTGATCATAAATTGTATTTCTCTTTCAAATGGACAATCTTTAAACCTTGTTTAAGAAATTTAAATAATCAACCTAGTCATCCCTGTAATTCTAAACATGCCAATTTTATACTTGGCATCACTTTTCTTTTGGGTTGGGCGGATGTGATTATATCCTTATCCCTTTTAACTTTCACTGCATTCTTATTCCACTTTTCAGTAATGATGATACCAACCCCATTTGTTGTAATAATAACTTGGCATATGTACGAACGTTTGAAATCTACAAGTTCCATAGATTTTACTCCAGCCCATTTAGTTTCCTAGAGGAAAAATTAAATATTTCTCTTTTTCATAGCTACCTCCATAGATTTACAATACAAGGTCTCAATATTCCAAGTACCAAATATGATCTTACTCTCGTAGATTGATGATGCTGGCTCTCAATCATTTGTCGTTACACTATACAATGCATTGTGGGCAAAGGTCTAACATTAGCACAATCTTATTGTTGATCCATGTTCATAAGATATTTGATAAATTTTTAAGTTGGCTTTAGAGGGCCGAACACAATCCTCTTTCATTATTTGAGCGAGGGAAAAATAGAGAGATTGCTAGAAACAAACAAGTCTTAATTAAAACACCATAAAGAAAATAAAAACATCTTAATATAGATCCATAATAGCATAATCTCCAACATAGTTGCCTCTAATTGATTTTTCTCAAGTTTCTCAGGCAAGTTGAAATGGAGCAACTTGATTGTATGATGTCAAAACAAATGAGGCAACACCTTTTGTCCATTCCCTATCCAAGCTGTAATTTCAATTTTAGAAGAGACTGGCATCCTCGTGTATATCCATAGGCCTTACTTAATGGACCTTTGAAGCACCAACAAAACTTTTATTAACGCAAGTAGAAACTGAAGATGCCATTGATCGGTTTCTTAATATGTTCATTTGTTTTGGTAAGATGAAATACTGAAGCTAGCTAGATAGTGCTTGATTCCGTCTGAACCTTTTGTTTTTGTTTGGTTTTTTTTTTTCAGGATACCCATTGAACCTCAATGTTATTATCAGCTACGAGTGAAAGACACCATTACATTTGGCAACAGTAGGTAAGAAATAGATTTTGCAGCTGTCAAGATGATAAGAAAAATTCTTCTCAAGATGTTAAAAAGTGTGTTACATGTTTCAACAAGGATGTTCCCATTCTTTATAACAATGATGTGGATTCTCATAGAATAGCGTCAAGTGATAACCTTATAAATATTTGAGCACATATCCAAAATTAAAATGGTGTGCTTTTGTGTTGTGATTATTGCATCGAACCCCACCTAGATATGATAAACTTGAGTTTCAATTAGCAACAAAGATGTCCCCTTGCAGAGGCATGCTTTATTGAAGGTTTTTCTTTATTTTCACTTTATTTTTGCCTTGGCTCTTAAAGATTTTGCTGCTCTGTTTTTTCATTGATTTGAATTAGTATAGCATCTAGTGAGATGTGTACTATTGTTGCATGAATGATGAGAGGGATTCAGTGGCAAAGATGAAGGCTACTGAGGAGGCTTTGGAAGAAAAACACAAGGTATGGTCAATCCTGTTTGTGGAATTTGTTGCTCGCAATATTATTTAGCTAGTTGCATGTCATTTTTATGGGTCAAAAGAATGAAAATTGAGAGAAGGGTGAACAAGTTGAAGAGTAAATTAGATCCACATAATTCGTACTTGGTGGTTTGTACTTGATCCCTGAGATTGTATGTAAAAGATTAAAACCTACACTTGCAGTCAATAGTCTTGTAACTTAGTGGCATAAGAGTTTCCCTGTAAGTAGAAAGTCACGAATTTGATCTGGCTTGAAATTTCAGACATGTTAGTGTATGCCCCTTTAATTAAAAAAACTACTCTTGTACTCTCTATAGTTTGAAAATATTGCACAAACCATTGTTGTGTTATGCTTCCATTAACATGAACTGGTTTTTTTTATGATTTGTGTTGTATAATCAAATCAAGCAATTGGGAGTTTTCAAGAGGAAAATTGCATAGAATGGTGAGATGGTTAAGCTCCTTGACATTTATTATCACACTTGCTTGTTATGGTTATCATGGGTAAAAGGAGAGGTATTTAGAAATACCTCATTAGAAATGAAGGACTCGTTTGGTACGTATCTCAAATGCCAAGTCGAACTCATGACTTGTTGGATGAAAGTGTTATGCTCTCAACAACCAGCCACGAGGTAAACTGGCACACTCGCTTTCATTTCAATACTATTATTCTTCGCTAGTTATTATGACTTACAACACCGAGAAAAATGATGACTCTATATAGATTGATTAATAAATTTATTTTAAAATTAGTTAATACTTTTAAATTAAGGGGAATCACATCAAAAGCCTTTTGAAATACTTAAATTTTAAATTAGGCCTCTAAATTTAACAAATTTTAAATAAAGACAAGTAGTCCAATTCAGTGATTTTATGTATATGCCACCTACCCCTTTGTTCTTTGACTTCTACCTTTTGTCTCCTTCTCCATCCAACCCCCTCTCCTCTCCTTCAAGTTCCATCCCAAGTTTGAGTCAAGTTTTCCTTCTTGCTTTGGTGATGAGTTGCGATTTCGGATGGAAATTTTGCTTGATTCCTTATTTTTGTTTATGTACCTTTTAAGGCTCACGGGAATAGCAAATAGTTATTGTAGTTTTCTAAAAAAAATGGATTTTAGTCAATTCAATTTACAGTACGTGAATGTGGGTTTTGTTTGTTATTGTGACACACATCACAAATTCAGATTCATTGAGTTCTGAAAATGATGTGAAAGTGCCCGAATTTAGTATTTATCTTGGCCATCCCATTGACTTTGATATATTTTTTTTTTGTTGCTCACCCGGTTTACCGGAGTTTTGCCCCAACTACATCCGAATCTGACCCGCGTCGTGCACCTGGCTATGGTAGGAGAGTCTCTCAATAGGAATTTTTTGCATACACAAGACTCGAACTCGAAACCTTGCTTAAGCGGAACCAAGCCGCTTACCACTTGGACCAATTCCCATTGGTCTATTGACTTTGATATATGGGTGTGTTTGGTTCAGCTTATTGGGCAGAAATAAGCCCGTTTTTGGGCAATAAGCCCAAATTAATACGTGTTGCAGTATTTGGTTCAGCTTATTTTAATTGCATCACGGGTAGAATAAGCTACTTATTAAATAAGCTCATCACTGCAGCTTTTCTATTAAGTCACTTATTACGTAAGTCGAGATAAAACTCCTCTCATACTTACCTCGTATACCGTAAATCACAATTTATAAGCACTGATTGTCCAAAAATAAATAGGTCATCCAAACATAAATCACATTACAAAAACTGACATTTTTAATAAGTCAGAATCATAATAAGTCATTTTTCCTACTGCTATTCCAAACACACACTACAGCTTTGCTATTAAGTTACTTATTACGTAAGTCGAGATAAAACTCCTCTTACATACTTACCTCGTATACCGTAAATCATAATTTATAAGCACTTATTGTCCAAAAATAAATCGCTCATCTAAACATAAATCACATTACAAAAACTAACTTTTCTATTAAATCATTTTTAATAAGTCTGAATCATAATAAGTCATTTTTCCTACCACTATCCCAAACACACACTACAACTTTTCTATTAAGTCACTTATTACGTAAGTTGAGATAAAACTCATATGTTAGGAAAGTGGTTATGTATATTAAAGTGATATCTGGGCAAAAAGAAGATTACTTGAAATACACACAAATATGTTGGAGTCTGAGACATGTCCTTTATGATATTGTTTTTGATAATTTCATTAGTGTGGATACTAAACAAACTAGAAAGGTAATATGTGTTTTATACTGACTTGAAAGGGATTAAATTAACAATTTAAAAGTGTATACAAGTAAATCTAGGATATTTGAGGCATAATATTAAAATCATGCTACACGAAGAATGTTGTCTTGTGCTAGTCTTTGTAAAGGAGATTTCTAGTACATACAACTATATGTAGACGTCATACCTACGCGGTCATAGCAAAGCACCTAGTATGAAAGAAGAAAGAAAAAGTGACATATCTAATTCACCAAGTGTGAGAGGGAGATGTTGGAAAATAGCTTAGTCCACTTTGGGTGGATTAGGCTTATAACACCTCAAACTTTATTCACCAATATGCTTTGTAAACATTTGAAGTGTTTAATAAAATGGAAGGGTGACTTTTGAAGAATGTGAATATGCTGCCAGTGAGATTTTCTGTGAAGCAGTGAGTTTGTTATGTGATTTTGAAAGATTAAATGATGTTCAAAAATTGTGAAATTTTTCAAGGTGCAACCAGGCATCCTAAGCTTTAATTTGATAGGTAATTGGTAATTTTTTGAGCTATATATGAAGTGTTATGAATTTTTGAAGTTTACCTAATGAAATTGACTACTTTCTGGAACAGCATCCAAAAATTAAAATTCTGGGAATTTTCAGCTCTTGGTTAGCAATGACTATTATTTTTCCCTTAAAATAGATTTAAGGAGGGTCACATAAGACTATCATTGCATTATGATTTTTTTAGAATAAGTTATGATTTTTTAAAGTTTGGATAGAAAATCTGCTAGAACTGCCAATTATTCTGAAAAAATGTTATGGCAAATATTGTAATTATGAGATAAATGGAGAAAAGCCAATTAGGCTAATTGAAGGACCCTCCTAGGCTTGCACTGGTAGCATATTCACATTCTTCAAAAGTCACCCTTCCATTTTATTAAATGCTTCAAATATTTGCAAAGCATATTAGAGAACAAAGTTCGGGGTGTTAAAATTCTGCCCCTCTTAAATAAATTTCGTCCCCGAAATTTGCTATACATACAAAGCCATAAAATTTGGGTAACGCTTCCTCGTATTCTGTTCTTTGTGATTATACTAATACTTCAAATCTTGGTAGTTGTAGTACAACACTACACTCGCACCATAATGGTACATCTCCAGATTTTCAGTGCAACACAAGTACTGCTAACTCAAGATTATGTGTGGGGTAATAATTAATTTTTTTTCATGAGGCTTCCATTCTCTAAATGCATAAACCAATACATGGTCATGTTGCATTAAAACACTTCTCAATCCTGCCCACTAGCATCAACAAGGACAACAAAGGTCCACAGTGGATCTAGGATCATCAGTATCAGTGTTGACATTAATTTTACATTTCAGCTCAGTAAATTTCCCTTCATAACTATGGTCCCACAGATAATGTTGAGTTTTTCTTTTCAATTTAACTTTGCCAAAGGCAAGGCTATTCTGGAAAAATTTAGTAATATTCAATTAGACCCAAAAAACTACATATTTCAGAAACAATCTCTGGCCTTTTTTTAGTTTAATACTACTTCTACCTTGTAAGGATCCACTGGGACTCCTTGCTATAAGATTATATAGCCCAAAAGTCTAACTTTTGAAAGCTAAAACTCATATTTTATCAACTTGGCATAAAATTGCTTAGATTTTAATGTATTCAATACAGTTCTTCAAATTCCATTCATGTTTGGTTCTACTTTGCAAGTATACCAGTATATCCTCCATAAATCATCCACCAATTTCTCACTGCCAGTCCTTGGCCCGTTTCAACATAATTCATTCTGGACCATTTTAAATTCTTGTGGAACCAAAGCTTAACAGTTGATTCCTGGGTTACAGATTACTTGATAACCCTTCTATTCATACCTTTCATCACATCTTTTGCCATTCACCAATCGACTTATAATATAACCTCAAGTTAGTGGAATAGTAGGCAAATCAATTCTGTTTTTCACTTCATCAGAGAGTTATCTATCACCTCAATCAATCTTTTAAGGGAATATTGTATGATTATAATCTTTCCCTATGTTGGGCTTAACAGCTAGCAACCTTTCAAACTTCCTTTCTGCAAGGATTCGTGTCTGTAAGAATCTTGTTCCTCGATTCCACAGATCATCACTAACCCACTACAATTCTTAATACCTCTGTCAGCCTAAGGACATACTCGTCCCCTAGGACGTAGGGCCTTTGGACACATAGGTTTACTACAACATATCTGGTATGTAATATCATACAACCTAGGGTCTCTAACCCAACATTTAGGTTCATCATGAAATCTAGAACCTCAACATCACATAAATTGGAAATCATTTTCCTTAATTACACTCAATAGGTTCACTAGGAATTAGGATTAGTAGCGCCTATTCTAACCTTCATGATATTTAGATATATGCTCAAAACATTACTAAAGGTTCAACATTATCCACAAAGTTCATAAGGTTCAAACTTCCATCATGGAACAGAACCATAGTGCAGCCAATTCACATTTCGACCAAAGCACTATTTTAGCTTATATATGATTTAGGCCTATCATCAACCTTCAGTATCATCATATTGGATCCTCTAGGATCAATATACGGTATGATCACCCCTCATCATATAACACCGTATATCATACCGTCATACCTTTAACACCACGGTTAGGGGTGTTTGGGATTGGGATGAGATCGTGAAATGCCATTCCCGATCCCGATAAAGGTTCGGGAATGATTTTCATTCCCAATCTAGATCCCAAAAATTTTCAGTCCCGACGGGGTGGGAAATGTTGGGGATCGGGATCGGGAATTTCCTGATCCCGGATTTCTTTTTTTTAAAAAAAAAATCCATATATTAATTTTTTGTTGTGTTTTTTTTAGTTTAGTATAAATATATAATTTATCTAATATCATATTGTACTAAATTAGTCCAATACAAATATATTATTAGTCCAATATATGCTTAAAGTTGTTGATTTAGCTATAAAAAGCACAAAGACAAGAACAAAAATTAAAATTATTTAATAAATAATAAATAAAATTAACTAAATATACTTATTTTTTTTTCAACGATATTCCTAGTCTACAGGATTGGGAGTTGGGACTAGTTTATTTTCGGTGATGTGGTAAATTAACTATGGTGAATAGCTGGGCCAGGGGATTTTTTAAATAAAATAAATAGTGGTTAATTATTTTGAAAATGGTGGTCGCTCATGCCTAGTGAACTTGTGACTGATTGGTTAAGGCATTTTGCTTTCATCATTCATGTCTCGGGTTCGACTTGGCAATGATGATGAATGAAGATGATGAACTAAACAACAACAAATGAGGTATTTTCAAATACCTCTCCTTTTTGGATCTCGGCTTCTAAAGATGAAAAGTTTGTTTTAATTTTAAATATAATATTTTAAATTGTAATTTATTGTATCTTCTAAATTTATAATTTTTTCTCAAACTATCAATATTAAAGAGATATTTTATCAATAAAAATAATTTTAATGCAAATGAATATTTTATAAAAACTAATATACATTTTTTATAAATGACTAACTTAATTAATTTATTTAATATATGTAAAATAGTTATCTAGTTACCACATTTAAAACTATATAATATTATAGAATTAAATTTAAGTAGGGAGAATTGCTGATAAATACTTTTTTGACAAATTAATTGCTGAATGCTACCATGGAAGATGGTTTGCACAAAACAGAAGATGATTTGCACAAAATGGAAGATTGCTTGCACATTTATACGGAAGATTTTTGCACATATGAAAGATGGTTTGCACAAAACGGAAGATCACTTGCATACACGGAAGATTGCTTGCATACTTGGTAGCAATCAGCAATTAATTTGCCCCCAAAGGATTTTTGGACAATTCTCCCATTTAAGTATTGTTAAATCCAAATAAGAATAGGAAATTTATCAAAAATTATGTTGCAAAATTGTCTGATATAATTTTTTTATGCTAAGTTAGCAGCAGCATTCCATGGAATTTTTTTTCCCACACAAGCCATGGAATTTTTGCATGGCAAATTTGGTGGCAAAAAAAATTAAATTTTTAATAAATTTTATATTAAAAAAAATATTTATAATATTATAATATTAACTAGTAATTAAAAATAAATTATAAGCTATTAATATTATATTATTACTTATTAATATTATATTCATAATTTTATATTAAAAATAATATTAATAAAATAAAATTATTAGTTATTAATTAATCCTAATTAAAAATAAATTTTTATTTATTAACATTGTATTATTTATTAATATTATATTTATAATTTTATATTAAAAATAAAATTTATAACATTAAATTATTATTTATTAATTAATGTTAATTAAAAATAAAATTCAATTTCAAAAAATTGGCAAAAAATATATTTATAAGAAGATTTATGAAAGATTTAGAGCTTCTTTAATTTGAAATTTATTTATATTGAATTTTTTTTATAAATATATAAAATTTATTTCTAATTTTTACTTAGTTTATTATTAATTTTTAATAATATTATTATATATATATAACAAATATATATGAGAAAAAAAAATACTTAAATACCATTTAAACTTCAAAATCCTAAATTGGTTTTGTTGACAATAAAAGTAATGAAATTGATAAAAAAAATATAGCAGTTGATAACTCTAATTTTGAAGAAATTACTGATTTGAGATTTTAAAATTCAAATAGTATTTAAGTGTATTTTTTCTAATATATATTCATATATAGTTAATTATTTTTTATGATATTATATACATACACTTTTGTAACAATTTAACGTAGGTGAATTTTAGATCAATTAGCAAGGCGTGCTGGGGCATGTGGTCCCAGGTTCAAGACAAGGATAAGTCACATGTTCAGGAATTATGAGGCGATGATATGTGGCCTCGCTGGTGGGTGGCAGTCAATGAGATGGCCTCCTACAAATATGTATGTAGTGATGCGAGGCAGTGTTTTAAAAGTCAGATCCGACATCGAGTTGAAAAAGCTAGCGGATCACAGTCGAAACAGTCAGACCGTTTAGTTGAATCAGTGACATAATAATTAAATAAAAATTTAATGAAAAATAATTATATATATATATATATATGTCATGAAATAATTATATGTTTATATAATAATATATTAAATGTATTATACAAGTTCAACTTTAAATTATTAATTTTTTTTACTCAACAACTTCAAATTATTATTATAGATTAAAATAAAAATATTAAGGAAAAAGATTAAAACAAAAATTAACATTATTGAAGTATAGAGGAAAAAGCCAGAAAACGACCTCATTAAAAAAAAAAAAAAACCAAAGACGTGAGCTAATGGTCTGATAAGATAGAATAGGTGGTGTTTTTTTGACCTTTTAAACTAATAAAGGTCTTAAAAAACGTGATGACATTGACAGCATTTCCCACTCTAAGCTTTTCTACATTGGCAGAGTGAAGTTTCTTTTATTATTGAAATTGCTTCTCATTTCCTTTCAAGCAAAATAGTAAAAAATAATTAAATAGTGACAGGTCTCATCGTCTTCTTCACTGGTGTCCATGGGAAGAAAGGAGAAAAGAGGTGAAATTCTCCAAAATTTACTGTGTATTTAGAATAGCGGTAGGAAAAAAGATTTATTATGATTCTGATTTATTAAAAATGATTTAATAGAAAAGTCAGTTTTTGTAATGTGATTTATATTTAGATAACCGGTTTATTTTTGGACAATAAATACTTATAAATCGTGATTTACGGTATATGAGGTAAGTATTAGAGAAGAGTTTTATTTCGACTTACGTGAGGAGCTTATTTAATAAGTAGCTTATTCTACCCGTGATGCAATTAAAATAAACTGAACCAAATATTGCAAAAACGCAATACGTTTTTATTTGGGCTTATTGCCCAAAAACAGGCTTATTTCTACCCAATAAGCTGAACCAAACACACTCTTACTCCTCTTATCTACACAGTCCTTCATCCGTATCTACTGTCAAGATCAACTATCATGTAGATGAATAAATAAAGTGTGTGTTTGTTTCAACGTTTGAGGATGAAAACGGGTTTCAACAGTGCAACAAACGGACTTGAACAGTGAAACTGTTAAAATGGGTGTTTGTTTCAGTGATTGGATTTAAGGTAAAAAAATTCATATGTTGGAAAAAGTCATAAGCCTCAAAATGAAGCTTATTGGAGCTTATGTGCCTATATGTTTATAAAAAATATTGATAGGAGTATTTTTCATATTTTTGGAGATTAATGAGGTACTCAAAATCACTTCTAATCACAAAAATTCTTTTATGAAAAATGTTCTAAATAATGTTCTCTTTATTTAGATAGTAATCTTCTGCTAATTAAAGAATACTTTGGGATAAAAGTTTAGACAAATTTTGAGTTTTGTTAATATATGACTGTAGAAATGTAGAGAATAATTAATAATTAATTTTAATCAGTTTAGATTTATTATTTATGTTGTAAAATACTAATTAAGGTGGATGCCCATGAGCTTCCAACTCTTGACCTTTCATCTTCTACATCCCATAACCTCTCCAATGAATGATCTTTAGGAGTTTTCATGCCCATAATTCAAAGGTTACAATGTGTGCACTCATGAGGATTAAAGTTTGTCATTTACTTTGTGTAACTCTTAGTTGTGGATGAGGGCCTATTAATAAAGCACTATGTACTACATTTTGTGGGCATCCAAATGAATAAGATATTGATCAATCTTTCTCTCTAGTTCTCTCTTCATTTCTTGCTTAACATCTCTTATATTTTCCCATTTTTATAACACGTTATTAGCACGATTCTCTAACCAAGGTATTTTATTTTTCCCTTACCGTTGTCTCAACCTTTTCCTCTATCTTCTTTTACCATATCTCTATTTAATCTATCTGGGATGATCTGAGCCATTGTATGGAATTAAAGAGATCTTTTTACCGATTGTTTTATATATCGGGTTTCATGACTGAGATTGGAGATTTTTGTTATTTTTTTTATTTATATTTCTTTATTTTAGATTCTGTTGTTATTTACATTTTATACTAGTTAATTTTATTTGTTTATCATTTTGATTTTATGTTGGCACAACTTTCTAGTATTTCATTCTATTTCATTTCGCTTTGTTATTTACATTTGCATTTATTTATTTTTATTGGATTATCTTCTTCTCATACATTTTGTTGTTTTGCTTAGGCTTCTTTTAGTTCATTTTTTATAGTTATTTTATTTATATTTTATTTACATTTCATGCTATATTCTATTATTTTTATTTCTTTATTTTACGTTATTTATTTCATTTTATTGTTATTTTATTTTTCATTTACTGATGTTGTTATATTATTTCATTTTATTAAGCCATTTTGTTTTGTTTGTTTATTTTTTCTAATATTTTATTATTTATTTTTATTTTATTTTTAATTATTCCTTTTACATTTTTTTTATTTTATTTCATCACCACATTTATTATTATATTTGTTTCTTATTTATAATTCATTTTGTTTATTTATTTTATTATTATTTAATTTATTTTCCATTTTACCCTTGTTATTGCTATATATATATATATATATATTGTATCTGTTTACATTTACTCTTATTTACATTTATTACCTTATTATTGTCATTTTATTTATAGTATTATATATGGCTATATAGTGTGATCTCTTTTATTCTTTACACTATTTTTATTGCCATAATTTCCTCCTCTCTCTATACACCATTTATATTCCAATAAATAACATATATAAAGGAGAAAAGTAGAAAGAGAGAGGGAGAATATTTTCAAGAAATTTTCTTTATTGAATTATATGTTGGCTACTTATGAAATTTTGCTCCCTTTAATTTTGTTGTTTAAAAATATGTTGATTATGATATGTTTTAATTCATAATGATGTTTTATGTTTCATCAATTTTACCGTGATTCTAATTGTTATCATTATTTTTAGTTTAAATCATGGCCAACCTTGCCAAACTCGAGTTTACAGCTCTTGATATCACGGGAAAGAATTATCTATCCTGGGTCTTAGACGCTGAAATCCATCTAGATGCTAAGGGTCTAGGAAAGGCTATTTTACCAGGAAATGAAGAAACTAGTCAAGATAAGGCCAAGGTCATGATTTTTCTTCGCCACCATCTCCATGAAGGACTGAAAGCTGAATACCTAACGGTAAAAGATCCATTAGAATTGTGGACTAATTTGAAGGAAAGGTATGATCACCAAAAAAACAGTTGTCAACACCCGTTTCCATTTTGATATGCGCAGGGCAATAATGAACAAGTTCCATAGGCAAACAGAAAAGTACAGTTATACTGATAATAAGTATTTGTTTACAGACAGACATTAACAGAGCAAAATTCACTAATAATTACAAATATATACAGAATATCCCAAAATATTCCAAGTACAGGCTAAATATAACCACCAACTGTGTCTCGAGAAACAAGCCCGTCAGTTTCCCGGAACTATGTCCTTGCCTTTTGAACCGCTGGCACCCGCTGAGACATTTGGATTAGAAAAAGGGGTGAGATTCCAAGGAATCTCAGTAGAAACATACGATCAACATATAAAATGCGAAAATTAAGTATGCAATGCACCGTATCAAGTAAAATGAAAATTCATATCATCCGTGTGTGTACACAAAATTCAGGGCCAACTAACCCGTTGAAACCCCTACACGTACCTCAGCCGAGTCGTTGACTACAGCTAGGTAAGACCAGTGTACCTCAGCTAGATCCTAGACCACAGCTAGGTAATGTGCCTCCAGCACGTGTTCAGATCACAAAATACAGTAACACGCATCGTACAAATAGTCACATAGTATATGAGAGATAGTAGTCCCTACCTTAACCTCTTTTTTGTCTCAAAGGGTCCGCCCCGTAAAACGTATCAACTAAAGGCGTCCAACTCGGTCCTAAAACATCAAATATATAAGAAATAGTTCAAAACCTATCCAAGTATCATTTTAGACACTTCCATAGTGTTTCTTGTGGTTATATTAGCCTATGGTGAAAATTTACCAAAATGCCCCTGGGACCCCGGCCCCGCCGTACCCGGCCCGATGGCACGTTTTTCCAAATTTTTGACTAGGGCTATCCTGACATATTTTCGTCCAAGGAATCCATTTCCGGACTCAAAAATACCATATTCAATGTCAAATTACAAAATTGCCCTTGGCAACCCTACTTTTAGGGTTTTAGGGGCGTTCCCGTAATTATGCTTTCTCAGCCTTTTCTGAAAAAGTGCCCAACTGTAACCCCACCTATTTTCGCCCACTGAATCCAATGGAACCATAAAATCATTGAAAATCCAACTCTAAGGCCCTCAAACATCCCTGGCCGAAATAATTGTGTTCTCCGGGAAAAATCGGGGTTTTACGATTTCGGCTCCGTAAACACGTTCCTTTCTACTCCTAACCCCTTTATTAACAATCTAATTGAGTTATAACAACCATTTGAACTAAAATTGGGCAGCATAACCCTTAGATATACAACTTTCCAAAATTTAAAACCAATGGCAATCCGGCGAAATTTCACCGATTAAATTGCCCACAGCAGCCAGAATAGTTAATATACGAAGGTTTGGAAGTTACCTCAAGCTCCAACAAGCTTTTCCCAAAAATGGCAGCAAACCCTAACTTTTAAAACACCCAATTTGAGCTTTCCAAACCTTAAAGAACAAAGAGGAGTAGTTTAGAATCGGAGTTATACGCGTTAGGAGCGAAATCGCCGGAGAAATCGGCTTACCTTGTGATTTTTCTTCTATTTCTCTCTCTAAACTCTCTCAACCTTCTCTCTCTCTATTTCATGTTGCTGTGCGTGAATGAGCAGCTGAATGAGGAAGATGACTTATATTCTAATATCTCATAATATTATAATAATTTATTTAATTTTCCAAAATTGCTAAAATCCAATTTTTATGTACATAACTTCCTACATTCACGTAACCATGCCATCATGTCCAACCAATATTTTCTTCTTTATGCCACATGTAGGAGACACCTAGGGGTCCCTCCCTATGGTCTCAATTGGCTTCACAACTTGTTTCGGTTACGTATACACGTAAAGTCTCAATTTTGGTCAAAATTGCACTTTTTGCTCAAATTTTCCATAAATTCATATTAAATTGACCAAAATATTCTAAATATACTTTTAAACTTTATTTCCCTTAATTAATTGAAATTAAATTCAATTAATTGAAAAATAATTAATTTTGTGATATTTTGGCAAAATTACAATTTTGCCATTACCTTTCTAATCCAATTTCTTCTCTTATTTTTCTTTCACCAATTTTCATCTATTTTTGGACCAAATATTTTCTCTAATATTCCTTCACTTTTGGACCTTAATATTGGGCTTTTTAAATTACCCAAATTAATTCCATAATTATTTTTGCCCAATTTCCCATGAAATTGAACATTTATAAATTCATAAATTCCAAATTCATGAATATTCGCCATTTTATTGAATTTCCCAAATAATTACAATATATTTGGTGAATATAAAATTTGGGGTGTTACAGTTCTCCCCCACTTAAATAAATTTCGTCCCCGAAATTTGCTACACCTGATCAGCCATAAATTCCGGGTAACGTTTCTTTACACTTTCTTCTGTTTCCCATGTAGCCTCTCTGGGCGATAACCCTTTCCAGACAATCTTGACGAATGGAATGCTCTTGTTTCTGAGATGCTTTTCTTGCCGATCGATGATTCGGTCAGGTGTGACTTCGTAAGTCAAATCGTCGCGCATTTCCACATCTTCATACTCTATTACGTGTTCTGGATCAGGTTGATACTTTTTCATTTGGGAAACATGAAAAACATCATGTAGTCTGCTCAGATTCGGTGGCAAAGCGATACGATATGCTACAGGCCCAATCTTCTCTAAGATCTCAAACGGACCAATGTATCTTGATTGTAGCTTCTTTGCTTTCAATGCCCTGCCAATACCCGTAACAGGTGATACTTTCATGAATACGTGGTCACCGACTTCAAATTCCAGAGGTTTTCGCCTCTTATCCGCATAACTTTTCTGTCGGCTCTGAGCAGCTAGCAATCTCTGCTTGATCAATTTTATCTGCTCCGTTGTCTGATCAACAAGATCTGGCCCTAGCAATTCCCTCTCAGACAACTCAGTCCAGCATATTGGCGATTGACACTTCCTCCCGTAAAGTGCCTCGTATTGAGCCATTTGAATACTCGAATGATAACTATTGTTGTAGGCAAACTCTGCTAATGGAAGGAATTTGTCCCAGCTACCTTTATAATCAAGCACACACGCCCTTAGCATATCCTCAAGGGTTTGAATCGTTCGCTCTGTCTGCCCATCTGTTTGAGGATGATATGCCGTACTGAATCGGAGCTTGGTACCCAAAGCTTCATGAACCGCCTTCCAAAACTTGGAAGTGAATCGTGGATCTCGATCAGAGATGATGTTCTTCGGAATACCATGCAATCTCACAATCTCTTGAATATAAATTTCTGCTAGTCTATCAGGAGAATAGTGAATGCTAATCGGTAGGAAGTGAGCTGTCTTCGTGAATCTATCAACTACCACCCATATAGCGTCATGGTTTCTAACTTTTGGCAATCCTGTCACGAAATCCATGGTAACGCTTTCCCACTTCCACTCAGGTATCGCAGGATTCGTCAAAAGCCCCGAGGGTCGCTGATGTTCAACTTTCACTTTCTGACATGTCAAGCAACGAGCAACGAACTCAGTCACCTCTCTTTTCATTCCCGGCCAATAGTATTGAGCCTTCAAGTCATGGTACATCTTTGTGGCTCCTGGATGCAGAGTATACTTACTCTTATGTGCCTCCTCCAGGATTTGTCATTTTAGTTCTTGTTGTGGTGGAATATAAATCCGCTTCTTGTACCTGACTAGCCCGCTGGGAGACAAGTCGTAATCCTGAGTCTCGCCCCTATCAATCATACCTCTGATATACATCGCTTCATCATCATGTTGTTGGGCTTCTTCAATTTCCGCCCTCAGATCATTGTATATCTGACTGACCCCACTGCCTAACAAAATTTGACTAGACAGATTTAGGTCTCTGAAATCCTCGATCAGTTTCTGCTCATAAATCATTATGGCTGCCACCTGCACTGATTTCCGGCTTAATGCGTCAGCGACAACATTAGCCTTACCGGGATGATATTTGATTTCTAAATTGTAGTCCTTCAGCAACTCCATCCATCTGCGCTGTCTCATGTTGAGCTCTTTCTGATCATATAAATACTTCAAGCTCTTGTGGTCACAGAACAACTCTACAGTCTCACCATAGAGATAGTGTCTCCAGATCTTCAAAGCAAACACAATTGCCGCTAACTCAAGATCGTGAGTGGGATAGTTCAATTCATGAGGTTTCAGCTGTCTGGATGCATATGCCACCACTCGGCCATGCTGCATCAACACGCATCCCAATCCCTGCCCACTGGCATCTGTATACACAACATACGTAAATTGTGGATCTGGGATCGTCAGCACTGGTGCTGTAGTTAACCTCTGCTTCAACTCTAGGAAGCTCTTCTCACAATTCTCATCCCACACAAAATGTTGAGCTTTCCGCGTCAATTTTGTCAATGGTAAAGCAATTCTGGAGAAATTCGGAATAAATCTTCGATAGTAGCCAGCTAGACCCAGAAAACTGCGCACTTCAAATACAGTCTCTGGCCTCTTCCAGCTCAGTACTGCTTCCACTTTGCTAGGATCAACAGAGACCCCTTGCTGTGAGACAACGTGGCCCAGAAACTTTACCTCTGAAAGCCAGAATTCACACTTGCTCAGTTTGGCATAGAGTTGCCTATCTCGCAATATGTTCAACACCGTTTTTAGATGCTGCTCGTGTTCAGCTTGACTCCGTGAATACACTAGTATATCATCAATAAAGACTACAACGAACTGGTCCAGATACAAACGGAAGATTCGATTCATGTAGTCCATGAACACGGCAGGTGCATTGGTCAGCCCAAATGGCATCACAAGAAACTCGTAATGCCCATATCTGGTCCTGAAAGCAGTCTTCGATACATCTTCTGGTTTGACTCTCAACTGATGGTATCCCGATCGCAAATCGATTTTCGAAAATACACAGGAACCAAACAACTGATCGAGCAAATCATCAATTCTAGGAAGTGGATACTTGTTCTTGACGGTCACCTTGTTCAGCTCTCGATAATCGATACAGAGACGCAGGCTTCCGTCTTTCTTCTTGACGAAGAGTACTGGAGCACCCCAAGGCGATACGCTAGGTCGTATGAACCCTTTCTCAAGTAGTTCCTCGATCTGCTTCTTCAGCTCTGCCATTTCACTTGGAGCCATACGGTATGGGGTTTTAGAAATTGGACCCGCTCCAGGCTTCAAATCAATCGAGAACTCCACTTCCCTATCTGGAGGTAGTCCACCGACATCCTCCGGAAAAACATCAGGGAATTCGTTTGCCACAGGGATACTTTCCAAGGCTACACCAGCCTCTGATTGCATAGAGCAAAATACCATGTACCCCTGACATCCCTTCTGCAAATACCTCTCAACCTTAGCCGCAGATAAAAGGTTAAGAGTAATTTCAGTGTCAGCTTGTGGCTGTGGATTCAGATATAAGACTCTCTTCTGCTTACAATCCAACAACACACCATTTGCTGTTAGCCAGTCAATCCCCAAAATTACTTCCAACCCTTGCAGTGGCAAACAAATCAGATTTACAGTTGACTCATGCCCCTCAGCGTTTATCCCGCAATTCAAACAAACATCAGTTGTCACAATTCGTGTGCCCATAGGTGTAGATACAACCAAATCATATGGGGATTTATGCATATGTAAATTCAATTGTCTCACGCAGTCATATGCAATAAATGAATGGCTAGCACCAGAATCATACATAACATGCACTAGACTGCCATTGAGAGAAATCATACCTTGAATCAGCTCTGGAGATTTTCGAGCTTCTTCCTGTGTCAGTGTATAGACCCTTCTTGGAACCCTGGGTCTAGTCCCCTCTGGTTACTGCTTCTGTGGACAATCTTTCGAAAAGTGCCCTGGCTTTCCACAGTTAAAGCAAGTGAGTGGTTTGTTAGGATCCATTCTAAATGGGGCTCCACTACACGTCTTGCCAAGATGAAATGGCTTGTGGCAATGCCAACATGTTCCACCTCTTGGGAAACCCTGGCCCCCACGACCTCCAGCTTGATTCGGCCTCTTATTATCGCCCCTAGAAGGTCCACCCTGTTCTTTTCTTTTCTGTGAGGAACTTATACTCCCAGAAGCACCTTTATTACCAGTCTGAGTTGCCAGGCTCGACATACGCTTCTCAATGTATCGGCACTTTTCTGCCGCTTTACTGAAATTAGTAAAGTGTTGGGAGATCAGTCTGTCCTTGAACTCAGGTCTCAGCCCCTCTATCATCATATCTGAATTCCACTCATCATTGTCGTTCAGCTTGGCATATGACGAATAGCGTGACAGTCGGATATACCGGGCCAGATAGTCATCAAAACTCTCCCGGTCGTACTGCTTGATGCTGAGGAACTCTTTCTCTTTCTCTCTCTTGACAGTCGGAGGAAAATACTTCTTGTTAAATTCCTCTTGAAATAGTTCCCATGTGATAGGAACATTCTTCCCTTTTAGGATGAGGTCCATGCCTTTCCACCAGCTATCGGCATCACCTTCCATCTTGTATATGGCTAACCGGGCTTTCATCTCATCTGGACATTGCAGCATATCAAAAATCTTTTCCAAACGAGCTAACCAGGTTTCTGCTTGTTGAGGATCAAACTTCCCCTTGAACATAGGTGGTTGTTGCTTACTGAATCTACTCAGCCAAGCTTGGATATCCACCTTAGGCTCTAGTGGTAAATCCTCTGGTTGGGGTTCCTCTGGTATTTCTTCATAATTTCCCCACATAAATTCATCCATGCGGTTCTCTAGGTGGTCCTGTCTCTGCTGTACTCCCTGTAGGTCAACTCTTATCTCATTCATAGTTTGTTGTTGTTGTTCCAATACATCTAGGATTCGCTGTTGGATAGGGTCAGGCCTTGGTTCTCCCTCATTGGTACCATGTCTACCACGACCTCGGCCTCGACCTCTACCTCGGCCTCTACCGCCTTCTCCTGGTTGTACCATCTTCATAATTCTCTCTACATGAAATTAGAGAAGAGTAAATTTTGATACAAAAGCAAGGGCATCTTTATCATTTCATAAACGGTCAGGGTACACATATATGTCATACATAGCATACACAACTATTTACAGTAGTTACATAGAAACAAAACATCAGATAACCTATAAACTACTGTATATGACATATTGTTCCTTATTACATTACATTTTCCTATCTGTACCCTCCTCAAAATACCGACTCTAGCTAAATCATTTTTGTCTGTCGGTTCCGCCTGTCTGCCCTTGTCTCATAATATGTGCCGGTCAGCTCCGGTCACCCAAAATATACCACGTGGGTCCCACATCAACCTAAATACATATATTTCGATACGAGGGTGTTCACGTGATTCAGGAACTCCCAAAAGTTCCTACTCGGACCTCTCTCTACAATGTCATTCTTCTGTCTGTTCCAGCACGTTGTATCTGGAAAGAAGCCCATAGTAGTATATGCCCAGACCTCATTCGTGAACCTGACTCCCATATCCTCCTGAAGCCTATACATCGTTACTACACCTACCAAGAACATAAGATACTGATCGCGGGGAGTGTCATAGTCCCGTACCGCTCGGATATATCGGCCCTGCAGATAGTGCCACAACTCGAGGTTCGGCTGCAGGTTATATAACACCTGCACTGGCTCTGCCCGAGACTCACGATCACTCGACTCATCCTCAAACATCGCCTCTAGATCATCATCAGGATCCCACTCTGGATCCTCCTCTGGATCCTCCTCAGAGTCCTCATCAGGATACTCGTCGGTCTCTCCAACCCGAGATTGCCCTGGAGAAGCTGGCCTGGGTTCTGGTCCAAATACAGGTAGCTGTGGCACACTCTTTCGTGCTGTCCGCCTCATACGAACGCCTCCAGGTCCAAAGTACTCGATGAAAAGCCGCCCGTCTGGTATCCGCTGCTTTGGAGGGCTCTGGTTGACGGACACCTCTGACCCCTCAAATGGTACACTCGAACTGGTCATAGGCTCCCTCGAACTGCTCATGATGTCCTGTCGCCAGCAAACAAAACTATATCAGTATACCATTCTGATAATGCCAGAACCGCTTATTAGCTCTGATACCAAAAATGTCAACACCCGTTTCCATTTTGATATGCGTAGGGCAATAATGAACAAGTTCCATAGGCAAACAGAAAAGTACAGTTATACTGATAATAAGTATTTGTTTACAGACAGACATTAACAGAGCAAAATTCACTAATAATTACAAATATATACAGAATATCCCAAAATATTCCAAGTACAGGCTAAATATAACCACCAACTGTGTCTCGAGAAACAAGCCCGTCAGTTTCCCGGAACTATGTGTAAGATCAAGCGTTTCACCCAAGAGGGGGGTGAATTGGGTGATACTGAAATTTCTTTTGAGAATATAAAACTTTGACAAAAGAATTAAAACAGTAATGAGTAAGGAGAAATATCACCGAAGTGTACACCGGGAGTTATACTGGTTCGGTCACAACCACTTTGACCTACGTCCAGTCCTCAGAGCTTCTCTGAGAGTTTCACTATAACTTCCAAGATTCAGTGGGTTCTTGGCACCACAGTACAAGCAAGTTCCTTACACCTGGACACTCGCTCCCCCTTACAGATTGTAATCCAATCCCAACTCAAGGTTCCACAACCTTAAGTTATCTCAATAACAAATATTGAGTTTGAATGAAATATCTCTCACAAAGAGTAAATGATAATCACTGAAGCATATGAATACAATTTCAACGTGAAAACAGAGCAATGAACTTAATAATTTGTTCGTATGGATGCTTAGTTGTTCTTCTCTGTTTGAAGGTTCCCATATATATAGATATGTTGGTGATGACCGTTGGAACACTTCCTTTCGTCCGTTGGTGAGTGCGCAGCCACTGTTGACTTTTCAAGTTTTTGAAAAATATCCGTTAGCGGTGGTTGGCATTTGAACGTTTGATTTGACTTTCATCTCTTGAAGTGATTCCTTCATTGTTTATCTGTAAATAAACTAAGACTACTAAAACAATGAAAGGTTAATCATATAGGAAACAAATCAATGATCGTTTGAATGATTTCTAACTTTCTGGGTAAGCTTACTCGAGTAGCTCCTCGAGTAACACTTGAAGTTTACTCGAGTAGCTCCTCGAGTAACATCGGGAAATCATTTATCAACTGCAAGTTAATAAACAAGTATAAGATTACTCGGGTAGTGCATGGAGTAAACTAAATTTCAAACCTTTGAAATAGTTATTTACTCGGGTAGTTACTCGAGTAATGCACTCACAACTTTATGAGTTACTCGGGTAACACCTCGAGTAATCCTTTGAAAAACTTTTGATTACTCGATGCTCTACTCCAATAATGTTGGCAGGATTAAAATGCCGAGAGCACTTACCTCATTACTCGAGTAGCTCCTCGAGTAATGCACACATTTTTGCATAGATTACTCGGGTAGCACCTCGAGTAACTGAGACATTTGAGCATGACTTACCCGGGTAATGACTTGAAGTTTCCTTTGAAAAATATTTGAGCATACTGGGGTACACACTTGAGGAATCCACTTAATATAAAACATGAAAAACTTGTATACTAGATTAAGTACTCGAGGATGATGAAATAAGAAGAAATCAAGTTAATCCGGTACCAACCTCAAGTTTTTACTTACCTTAGTCTGTTACTCGAGTAGCTCCTCGAGTAACATTGGCAGTGGTACAAAGTGCCGAGAGTTACACATTTTCAAATACATGGTTACTCGAGTAGCTCCTCGAGTATCATGGAAAGCTTGGAGGCAAACTGGAAGTTTCTGACCTGGTTACTCGAGTATCTCCTCGAGTAACATTAGCAGTGGTACAAACTGCCGAGAGGTACATACGGTGACTCGAGTAGCTCCTCGAGTATCATTTTGATAACTTGAAGGCAACTGGAAGTTTTCACATGGTTACTCGAGTAGCTCCTCGAGTAACATTAGCAGGCCGAGAGCAACCTTGACATTTTACCTTGTTACTCGAGTAGTTCCTCGAGTAATGGTGGCAGGTTACTGGAAGTTCTCCTCTGTTACTTCAAGTTTTGTCTCATTACTCGAGTAGCGCCTCGAGTAATGCCTTAGAAGATTTGCTTCTGATCAAGTTCCTCAGCATTTTCTCTTGTCCAATCTTCATTACTTCCATGCTTACTTCAAGTAAGCTTATTCCTGTCATTACTTAGTTCAAGCTTGATTATTAAACATTTCCATTTCAAACCATTCTTTTGTTATCATCAAAACATGAGATCTAACATTCTCCCCCTTTTTGATGATGACAAAACTTGGTGATTTTGAACATGGTTTTTCAAATTGGATTCTTAATTAATTATTTCTTTTTAAGTTGATTAAACCTTGTATACATAACAACTTCATTAGTCCAAACAAGTATCACAAACCTCAAACTTAAATGAAATCAAATGAAGTCATAATTAAAACATACTTGTATTGAAATTTAAGAAATTCAAATTACAAGTTAAGTTCAAGAAGGATTAATAACAAAATGCACCCTAAAGCCCATATACAACCAAATCCCCAAAATAAGCAAGGACAAGTCCATAAAATCACTCTCAATCTCTTCTCCCCCTTTTTGGCTTCATCAATCAAGAGTAGGGCTAGGAGGCTTCACCATAGAGATAGGTTTTACTGGAAGAACCAACCCACCACCATCTGAACTAGATGAATCAAAGGAACTAGATGACTCTGGTTCAGGAAGATTTAGAGGTGGAATTTGGATATCATCTCTAGGCAGGAGAGGAGAAGGCTGGAAGACAACCATAGTGGTCTCAGCTTCTGGAGTTGTGTCAAAAGTTGGAGTGAGATGCTCAGAAGAAGAAGATGATACTACCTCTGTTTGGGTAGGAGAGGGAATAGGTTTAGGAGTGGTCTCAGGCTGTGGTTTTTGAGGTGAATCACCAATAATGATATGTGTAGACTCGAGGGTTTCAGGATCATCCACTGTGAACAAGATGTCTTTTTCTTGGGGCTCAAGTGGATCAGAAACCAGAGGGGTAGATGGTTTAGCCTCAGGAGTGGGGGTAGGAATAGGAATGTCTAAAGGAGGGTCTACTGAAGGTGGTGGTGGTGCAGATGAGGAGGGACCTGCAGAAGGTCCAGGACCCAATGAATCCAGTCGAGCTAAGATCAATCTCAGGGTCTCTCCCTGGGCACGTTGCTCTTCAAGCAACTCCTCATGTCTCCTATCCATTCTCTCAACCAACTCCTCATGCCTTTTGTCAATTTTCTCAACTAGTTCACCCATCTTGAAGTTGGTGTTGGTAATTAGCTCAGCATTTGTGTTGGCTATGTCCACATGGAAGCCTCTGAGTATGTTCTCCATGAAGTGTTGGAGAGTGGCATTCAGGAAGGATGGTGAAGATGTGGTAGCAGCTGGAGCCGATGACTGAGTGTCATCCATCCTACTGGTCTCAGTCTCAGTAGCTTTCCGCTTCTTCTTGGACCCAGACTCCAGTGGGCCTTTAAGAGGGATGTCGATGTTCAGTTTACCAATCTGGTTCCTCCCCACTGGGGTCATCCTCTCAATTGGCTCTTTACTATCCAAGTACCATATTTTGTTCTCTTTTAGGATAAGAGACACAATTTGGGGATATGGCATTGGAGTAGTCCCTTTTCCATCCACCTTATACCTCTTCATCTCTGAGAATATATACTCTCCCAGATCCTTTTCTTCTTTCAAGAGGAGTGAAGCAAACCATCTATAGTCCCTATCCGAGAAGTGGGTATAGTTGTTGGCTTTGTTCACTAGGGACCTAGAGTAGATGTACCATAGAACCCTGTGATGATCACACATATCACTCGGTTTAAAATTGAGGGGGCCAACTAACTCACCGGGCTTAAGGATAGTGAAAATTTGGTTTGGCTCAAGCTCAGAATAGATATCATCCGGGGGATTTTCAATTCCTAACCATAGATTGATCCTAGAGGGAGATATAAGAATTTTTTGACCTCTCACTGAGGTGGTCATCTCTTCCTCAACTGAGGTTCGGTTAGGCTCATCAGTGATTTCTAGGTTACAGTAAAAATGGGTGATTACCTTTGTGCAAAAAGGCAATCGAACAGATAACCAAGGCATAAAAGGATCAAGATAAGAGCTAAGGTCATACTTCACTACCTCTTGAAGCAACTTCAGATCAACGTAGTGTGTTTTACACACTTTCCTTCTGGAGAACTGTGTCTGGTACTTGAGAGACTCCACCAGTTTCCCCACATTGAATCCTTTGGGAGGAGTGGTGATCTCTGCCTCTGGGATCTTGGATTTCTTGGATGATTGACCCTTCTCCAATTGGTCAATGATCCCAGCCATTGCCTTAGCCACATTTTTGTCATATTTTGGCTTCTTGGGAGGTTTTGGAGTAAAAGAGGGTGTGGATGAGTCTGAGTGAGAAGATGAGGGAGTTTTGACACCTTTACTTCTTCCAGTAGATGTGCTCTTTTTAGACTGAGCCCTAGTCACAATAGGCTCTTTGATCACCACACCTTTGGCTTTAGGTTGTGGTTGAGGTTTAAGAGGGGTTTTGGCTTTTGGTCTAGGAATCAACTTTCTTCTCTTTGTTGGAGGAGGAGAAAGGAGATCAGGATTTTGCTGAGAATCAGAGGAGTCTGTGAAGTTGAGATTCTTGGTTCTAACCATTTTGAATCACAGAAAAATCAGAAATCTCAGAAACAGAGCTACTGTCGCGAGAATAGGGCAGACAGATTTTGAACAAAATAGGAAGTTTTTGATCTTGAAACTAGTTGGGTTTTGACGGAAATAGGGCAAGGAATCGATTGGGAAAAGTTTTTGAAAGGGTGTATAGTGATTTACTCGAGGAGATTTTGTGGAAATGACCAAGTTTGCGCAAGATAAAGACCTAAATCCCGACTTTACTCGAGGCCTTACTCGAGTAACATTCAATATTACTCGAGGCCTTCCTCGGGTGTTCATACAGAAAAATTCAAAAATAATTCATTTAAATTGCGTACCTGGCATGAATAATATAGTAATCATCCATGGATATTCCCTCGATCATTCATAGTCCATTTGATTCAGATTTGAGTCATTATTTAACCTTTTGAGAATCTGAGCTCCGTCATTACTCGAGGCCTTCCTCGAGTAAGCTTCAACTTTACTCGAGGCCTGCCTCGAGTAAATAGCTTTACCACTTCTGACTCTTCATTTCTTTAAGATCTGAACCGTTACATTTGAAAATCAAGTAACTTGATCCGTTACTTCCAGTTTTGGGGGCCATTACTCGAGTACATACTCGAGTAAAGTGCTTCTTTACTTCAAGTTGCTCCTTGGGTATTGCTTTTCTGTTAACCATTACTTCAAGTTGGTACTCCAGTAAATGTGTCCTCTGATCACCTCTGTTTTTGTTTCCCAAAACAGAGTTTCTTTCTTCCTGCAAAACACATTTCTACATACTCCGATGCTTAAGTTAGTGATCATTAAAACATTATTAAATGACTTCATCTAATATTATGAAATGCTGAAATTACTTATAACTCATTGGGATTTACCATTCCCAATTCTCTTCTAATGTATAGAAATTGATCTTTTGCAAGGGGTTTTGTGAAGATATCGGCTAATTGAAGATGAGTAGGAATGAATATCACTTTCACATCTTTCTTTTGGACATGATCTCTGATGAAGTGATGTCTGACATCGATATGCTTGGTTCTAGAGTGTTGAACTGGATTCTTTGCCAAGCTTATCGTACTAGTGTTGTCACAATAGATTGGTATTTCTTTGAGATAAATACCAAGGTCTTGTAGTTGTTGTTTTAACCATATCACTTGTGCACAACAACTTGAGACTGCAACATATTCGGCTTCCGTTGACGAAAGAGACACTGTATTTTGTTTCTTACTGAACCATGATACAAGAGATCCTCCAAGGAATTGTCCTTGTCCACTGGTGCTCTTTCTGTCTGTCTTGTATCCTCCATGATCAGAATCTGAATAAGCAATTAAATATTCACTTCTTCCTTTGGGATACCACAGACCCAATTCTGGTGTGTCAGCAAGGTATCTAAAGATTCGTTTGACCGTTTCAGCATGTGATTCCTTTGGCGCCGATTGATATCTTGCACATATGCCAACACTAAATTGGATGTCTGGTCTGCTTGCCGTGAGATAGAGTAATGATCCAATCATTCCTCTATATTTTGTGATATTGTAGTCTTTCCCTTTAACATCAGCATCAAGCAACGTTGTTGAACTCATAGGCGTATCTGAGCCATTTGCTTCATCCATTCCATACTTCTTCAATAGCTCTTTTAAATACTTTGTTTGAGATATGAAGATTCCATTCTTTCTTTGTTTGATTTGCAAACCAAGAAAGAAATTCAATTCTCCCATCATTGACATCTCAAACTCTCCCTGCATTATCTCAGAAAATTCTTTACACATTGATTCATTAGTAGCACCGAAAACAATATCATCAACATATATTTGAACAATTAAAATATCATCATGTTTTCGATTTATAAATAATGTTGTATCAACTTTTCCTCGTACAAAACCTTGATCGATGAGAAACTTACTAAGCCTTTCATACCAGGCTCTAGGAGCTTGTTTTAAACCATATAAAGCCTTTTTAAGTTTGAAAACATGGTCTGGTTTAGTTACATCTTCAAAACCTGGAGGTTGTTCTACATATACTTCCTCCATTATGTAACCGTTTAGAAAAGCACTCTTAACATCCATTTGATAGAGTTTGAATCCTTTGATGCATGCAAAGGCTAAGAGTACACGTATAGCTTCCAATCTAGCCACTGGAGCATACGTTTCCTCATAATCAATTCCTTCTTCCTGATTATAGCCTTTGGCCACCAATCTTGCCTTGTTTCTGACAATAATTGCAAATTCATCAAGTTTGTTTTTGAATACCCATTTAGTACCAATGATCGTATGATCTTTGGGTCAGGGCACCAAATCCCAGACTTGATTCCTTTCAAATTGATTTAGTTCTTCTTGCATCGCTATGACCCAATCATTGTCTGATAGGGCTTCATCAATGTTAGAAGGTTCAATCTCAGAAATGAATGCAGAAAAACTTACTTCATTGAAAACTCTATTTCTGGTTTTGATCCCTTCATTCACATCTCCTATGACTTGATCTAAGGGATGACTTCTATTGTATTTCCAGGCTTTAGGTTGACCTAGGGATTGCTCTTCATCCTTAGTTTCATCAACCTCTGGAATAAGAGACTTAGAAACAGATTGACCATTTTCTTGATTTAAAACAACTTCCTGTTCTTCATCAATGGTTTTGTCAAAGGATTCAAATTCATCAAATACAACATGAATTGATTCTTCAACAACACAAGTTCTTTTATTGAAAATTCTATATGCTTTACTTCGGTTAGAATATCCTAGGAAAATTCCTTCATCAGTTTTAGAATCAAATTTTCCTAAGTTATCTTTACCATTATTATGAATGAAACACTTACAACCGAAGATATGTAGATGAGCAATGTTTGGCTTCCTTCCTTTGTATAGCTCGTATGGTGTCTTTCCAAGTTTCGTTCTGATATAGGCTCTATTTGAAATATAGCATGCTGTACTCATGGCATCAGCCCAGAAAACTTGAGACATGTTCTTTTCATTTAACATTGTTCTAGCCATTTGATAGAGCTCAATATTCATATATTTTTATTAATTAATCTTAGGCTTTTGTGGGACTTAATTGAATATTTTGGGCATAATCAAGTGTTAATGTGAGACTTTAATGGAAGAATAATTTAGGAATTAAAGTGGTTAAATTGTTATATTTTTAATTAACATTTGTTATTTCCATTATCCTTTAATTGTGAGCAAAAGATATTACCTTTGTGAATTTAATTTTGTAGATGATGACATGGCACAACTTATTTAACCTTGAGATAATTGCAAAGAAAGGAGATGGTGCTGTTTTTGGGCTGAATATAAGAGCATGAGCTGGACCAAGGGAAATGGAAGAATGAGAATTGGTATGAAGAAGATGGGCTGACCGAATATGGAATTAAAAAGAATGTAGAGATGAGAATTGAAAAGGTTTTGGGCTGTGCATAAGATGAGGGGGGACCACGTGAATTGGAGGCATCAGCGAATGAAATGGAAAAAGTAAAAGAGGAGGGCTGACGTAGGAAAAGAGGGGAGGCGGTGAAGGAAGGGAGTAACACGATGAAGAAATAAAAAAGTCCATTGTGGCGGCTGGACAAGGGGAGGAGGCAGCGAATGAGAAAGAAAAACACGAGAGAATAAATGAGGGAAGCAGCGGCTGCAAGTGTGAAAAGGGGAGACCAAGACCGAATGGACTGAAATGAAGAAGGAAAATTCAAAATTGGCGCCGTTGCCGGGGAGGATGATTGCCAAGGTTTTAAGTAGTTAGGTGTTCTTTTATGTTGTCATAGTGTGTCTTTGTTTGGTAGGAAGTGTGTAGCACTCATTTGAATTTTGGTGAAATTCTGATTTTCGATTAGCACTGTCTTGCTGGAACTGAAATATTTGTGCCCAGAAAATTCTGCAATTTGACAGGTTCAAGTTTTCCAGCATTCTAAGCAAGACTAATAGCAAAAGCTATTAGGTCTGTTGGATTTTAGCCAAATTCGAAGGTTTGCTATACGTTTCTGAATTTTCTTTCTTTTTTGGTATTTTTCTAAGTTTTTGATTTAGTTTGTTCTTAGGGTTTTCTTTGATTTTTCTTGGTTGATAGTGTGTTTATGAGTTTTTTTTTTTAGGTAGTTGTTCATTGTTGGAGTGTTTGATAGTGGTTTAGTCATTTTTCATATTCATAGTTGTTTTGCATTCCATTTGCATTTAAAAAAAAACACAAAAAGAAATTTGCATTTTGTTGCTTTGCTATCATGTTCTTAGTGGCCATTGTGTGGTTTACTATTGTCTTGTGGTGAGCAACTTTGCATTCTTCATCCTTGGGAAGCTCTTGGTAACACTACTAGAATGGAAGATCCTCTTTCACAAAGCTTTAAAGCCATGCAACATCAATTAGAGCTTGTTCAAGCCAAGTTGGAGAGTCTAAAGAGAGGTTCCAATAATCAAGAATATGATTCATCCTTCCACAACCTATATCATGAACCCTACCCCCAACAATCTTTTCCACCACATCAACCTTTCCATAGTCCTTCTTTCCCATCACAACCCCTATATGGACCTCAACATGACTTTTGTTTCCCACCCAACAACTTAAATTTTGACCCCATCCCTTCACCACAAGGACCACCCTATGAACCATCTCCTTTACACCATCTACCTTCTTACTCACCATACCAACCCTCATTTCAATCTTCATTCCAATTATTTAACCTACCACTTTGTGAACCTTCCCCACCATCCTACCTTGAACCTCCACCTCCATTTCATGACCCACAACCTAGTGGATTGGATACCATTTTCTCACCTCATAACATGGATTCCCTAACAAGTACCTTAACAAGAAAGTATGAGACACTCCAAGAGCAATACCTTCAGTTACTCATGTATCAAGGACCAATTGATAGCTCTAAGGCGAGAGAAGAGCAATTGAAAGATATTGATGAATTCTTCAAGGCATACTATGATCACATGTTATGGGTAAAGACAGGAGGTGAAGTTGGAACCCCTTGGGCTCAAGACCTACAAAAGGAGGAACAAGGAACCCAAAATCAAGAGCTTTATGCTACTTCACATATGGAGAGTTCTCAACCTTCAATGATTCCATCCAATGCATCCATCCAAGCCCAAGAAGTGAAGCAAGTACAACAAAGCAATGAAGAGTCTTTCTTATCCTTTGGTAATAATCCTATCCTTATGAAAATTGACTCTCCCACTACTTTGATTGATGAAGTAATTCATGATTTGAGTGATAATGAGGTGGATGAGGAAATAATTGTTGAAATCCCTCTAATGCTTGAACATGTAATTGCTCAACCCATTGATTCTAGTAGTGGTAGCTTTGATGAGCCTATGCCTTATAATGATTCTACTTCTTTGCATGATACTTTGAGTGATGATTTGGATGATAATGATGATGCTAGTGCTGAAATTAAATGTTCTTGTGATGGAAATACAATGTGTATGGATTGCATTGATGAGAAATATCCAAAATTTGTTGAAATGCATAGAAGTAGAGGTGACCATCCTCTAGAACCTAGTGATATGCATGCAATGCATGATGTTGTGAATCAAACTCCTTTATCTTTCTCTTCTCTCTCTCTTACTTGTGAAAGTGACTTGATGCATTCCAATTCTATATTGGATTTTGTACTTTCTACTTCATACAAGAGTGAAGATAAAGATGTTAAATCACAATTGATCACTAATCCTAAGGTCAATCTTTGTTTGCAAGAGTTCAATGTGCACATATTTTATGATAATAACCATGTACCCATTGTTTCAATTGTCAGTGCTTTTGATTTGGCAAGAGAGATTAACCTTGATTCACTTGAATTGCTTGGACCTAGTTTTGTGCTTTGTGATAACAATAATTCTTTACTAGATGATGTCAAGAATATTCATGAATCATACTCCCAACTATTATCATGTGATTTACCTCCTGATTTATTGGGATTTGATGTTGCTAGTGATTCTATTGAATTGGATTGTGCTATAGATGGTAGAGTAGTGCTTGATTATGTCACTATCACTACTGAAATGCAAATTGATTCTCTGATACCTAGTGTTGCTTACTGTATGCCACTAGTTGATTTTATTGGTTGTGAGAAGCACTTGTTATCGAATGCACCTGACTCTAGTCTTCTCACATTACATACACCATTATGTCATTTCATTGGTCCTAATGCTTTCCATGGATTTAAGTATTTTGATTCATGTGGCATCCTTGGAGTAGGTACTGCTGTTGTTTTGGTTAATTCTTTGCAGGTGAATTCTCTTGGTGGTTGCCCTCATTCTTATTATCTTTCCATTTGGGAACCTCTACTCTTACTTGCGCTTCAACTGTTGAGGAGCAAAATACTGAGCTTCCTTTTGATTTTCCTATCTAGCTACAAGCCACCATGATTACACGGTAGTCTCTTTCCTTACCTTGTTTCTTGTTTTATTTGATGATATATGCTATTGAACAAGTGTGGGGGAGGGACTTACCAGTAGTAAAAGGTAGTTTGTTTGTTTGCATTTTTCAATTGAATAAAATCCATCGTGAATCATACCCTTGTGCTTAACCTTATCCTACACTACCCTTTTTCTCTTATCCTTATGCCTAATTTCTGAGAACTATTTCCACTTATGTCTTGTCCTCTCTCTCTCCTTGTGACGATGATGTGTTGTGCTTCAATCTTGAATTGAACTTCACAACATTCACTTCACCCAAGAGATAAGTGCGTCTAGGTTCTTTGTTTTTGTGCATTACATTGAGGGCAATGTAAGGATTGAGTGTGGGGGAGTGTGTGTTATTCTTATGAGAATTCACTGTGATATCATATGCCTCTGTCTCTTGCTTGTGTCCTCTGTTGTTTCTGGTCCAATTCACTGAGATTTTTGAAGCCTTTAGTCATGATCAAGTATCTTGATTACTCTTAGCTGAATTCATGGTTGAAACTTGCTTTGAATTAGTGAATTGCCATAAAATTCAAGTGTTTTAATGATGCATGGTTTAATTTTGATGAGTTTGTTAGGAAACAAAAAGCCAAGTTGGAAGGTATTTTGGGCCTAATTGTTTATTTCATTGTGTGATTCATCTACTTAGATTATTGCTCTCTAGAACTTGTTTTATTTCTTGCTTGAGGCTACATTTTGCAATGGTATAGATAGAGATGACATTGGCATTCATTTCATCACCCATTTACCCAAACACAAACCATTTATCATTTACCTTTGTTTAGCCCCTTGAACCCTTCACTTTCATTTCTATTTCATTATACAAATGCTATGTTTGCATCCTTTATCAAGTTTTTCCTAGCACTATTAAAAAAAACAAAGAAAAAAAATATACAATGTGAATAGTCAAAAGAAAGAAAATAGAAAAGAAGAAAAAAAAAGAAAAAGAAAAAGTGTGAATACAAAAAGAAAATCAAAGAAAGAAATAAAGTCACAATAGTAAAATATGTGAATTAAGTTAGTTCTATAGTGCTAAAAGATCTAGCAAGTTATTTGGTGCAAGCATAGTGTTTGTTACATTTTTCCATCATTTGGCCTATTCAACATTACAACCCTACAAAGTCCTTTGGATTTATTTATGCCATTGTTGCAAGTAGTGGAGAGCCTAGAAATATTACAAGCCTATGGTAGAGTGTGGTTTAAGTGGATGTGAGGGAAAAACTACCTTATATGAGAGAAGAGTGTAAACACTTATCCTAGTTAAGGTTTCCAATTAAGCTCATTGTAATTAAACTTTGCATTGCTTTAGCTACTTCAATTTTTGACATGTTCATTGAATTTGGATAAGAGGATACCTTGTTATTTGACTAAGTGTAATTCTTGAAGCTTGATCTTGTTTTTCCTTCCAAATTTCATCCTTCTCTTCCTATTGTGAGTTTAATGTTTTGCTCAGGAGTGCAAAAGCTTAAGTGTGGGGGAATTGATAGAGCTCAATATTCATATATTTTTATTAATTAATCTTAGGCTTTTGTGGGACTTAATTGAATATTTTGGGCATAATCAAGTGTTAATGTGAGACTTTAATGGAAGAATAATTTAGGAATTAAAGTGGTTAAATTGTTATATTTTTAATTAACATTTGTTATTTCCATTATCCTTTAATTGTGCGCAAAAGATATTACCTTTGTGAATTTAATTTTGTAGATGATGACATGGCACAACTTATTTAACCTTGAGATAATTGCAAAGAAAGGAGATGGTGCTGTTTTTGGGCTGAATATAAGAGCATGAGCTGGACCAAGGGAAATGGAAGAATGAGAATTGGTATGAAGAAGATGGGCTGACCGAATATGGAATTAAAAAGAATGTAGAGATGAGAATTGAAAAGGTTTTGGGCTGTGCATAAGATGAGGGGGGACCACGTGAATTGGAGGCATCAGCGAATGAAATGGAAAAAGTAAAAGAGGAGGGCTGACGTAGGAAAAGAGGGGAGGCGGTGAAGGAAGGGAGTAACACGATGAAGAAATAAAAAAGTCCATTGTGGCGGCTGGACAAGGGGAGGAGGCAGCGAATGAGAAAGAAAAACATAAGAGAATAAATGAGGGAAGCAGCGGCTGCAAGTGTGAAAAGGGGAGACCAAGACCGAATGGACTGAAATGAAGAAGGAAAATTCAAGATTGGCGGCTGTGAAGAAGAATGAAAAGAACACTGAACCGAAATGAATAGAGAAGGGGAGAGTGCGGCTGTGGCTGTTGGTGTGTGGAAAAGAGAAGCAACCGAATGTGTGCAGAATTGAAAAGAGGAAACGCAAGCTTCTAGACGTGTGCAAGCATCTATGGCCAATTACTCATTCCTTCATCAAGCCTCATCTTCCTCTTCCTCTATGTGTAGCTAAATCTTTGGTGATTTCCTTGAGTTGGGTAATGGTTTGAGCTTCTAAACTTCAATGGAATTCCTTTAAGCTCTCTTTTTAGTTCATAATTATGTAGCTTGGTTAAGTATGTAATTGTGATCTAGATTGTTATGCCAAGTGAATAAATTTGGTTGTTGAGCTAGGAGTTTATTAATTAAGCTTTGTATGATTCATATTATGAGTAGGTTGAATTGTTTATTCCAACTTGGTTAAGTGGATTTAAATGATTAAACTGAATGTTTTGAATTGTTGTAATGGTAATTACAAGCTAGAATTGGAAGTTGATTATTCATCTCCTTGAGTTTGAATTATTTGGTGGTATTCATTTAATTGCTTCGGTAGAATGAATTAAATGATTATTGCAAGTATGGAGCTAGTGGTAACTTAGTTCCATCCTCTTGACTCATATTGTGGAATTCATATCATTAGCAAGCAAGGATGACTAAAACCCCAACTCAAGGGAATCGCATTTCATCATTATTCTAGTTTATTAAATTTACTTTGTTATTAGTGTTAAATTCAATTCCATTTGTTTCTTTGTTTTAAAAACTGAAAAATACAAAAATATTGTTTTAGTTTATATTACTTCATTAGTTTAAAAAGAAATTTCTCCAAATGATTTCTCTCAACTTTAAGGTTTTTTGTCACTTTACTACTTAGAAACTTGGAAGTTAATCTCCTCACAAGAACGACCTAGGTTGAGCTACTATGCTACATTTTCTAACCTAGTTTTATTTTGTGAACTCACACGACAAGGGTTCATCACCATTTCAGTAAGTACTCTATTCTTGCGTTCCACAACTCCATTTTGTTGGGGCGTCCTTGGAGCAGAGAAATTGTGATCAATGCCATTAGTATCACAATATTCTTCAAAGGCTTGATTCTCAAATTCTCCACCATGATCAGTCCTAATACCTGCAATAGACATACCTTTCTCATTTTGCACTTTCTTGGCAAAAACAATAAATTCTTCAAAGGTTTCATCTTTTGATGATAGAAAAATAACCCATGTAAATCTAGAAAAATCATCAACAATGACCAATGAATACAAGTTGCCACCAAGACTCTTTACTCTTGCTGGACCAACTAAATCCATATGCAATAATTGTAATGGTCTATTTGTTGAGATCTCATTTTTCAATTTGAAAGATGATTTAGTTTGTTTACCCTTTTGACATGCGTCACAAATCAAATCGTTTTTGAAATTTACTTTAGGTAATCCAAGCACTAAATCCTTTTTGAGTAGTTTACCTAGTTGATGCATATTGACATGAGCTAATCTCTTATGCCATAGCCAACTTTCATCGGTATTACTCAGAAAACAATTTTCAGATTCATTTCTACTAATATCTAGAGTATAGCAGTTACCTTCCCTTTTTGCTCTGAGCTTGGCCTTGATATTTTTCTTATCAAGCTGTAAGTCATTCTTGTTGATAATTAGACATTCCTCTGAATCAAATATTATCCAGTTGTCTTTATCTGCACTTTGACTTACGCTCAGCAAATTATGACACAAGCCTTCAACGTAATATACATCTTTGATTTGTATGCCTTTGTCATTTTTGATTTCACCAATTCCTGCTATTTTTCCGGATTGATTTCCTCCAAATTTTACCTTTTCACCTTCCTTAGGTTGCAATGTGGTAAAACTTTCGAAATCTCCGGTCATATGTCTAGAGCATCCACTGTCTATGAACCACTTGTTATTTTTGGATGCTTTAAGACATACCTGCAATCAAATGACTAAGTCTTAGGTACCCACTTCTTTTTGGGTCCTTTTGGGTTAGTATAAATGATTTTCTGAACATATGTGCCTTTAGGTACCCATTTGTAGGTTCCTATGTTTCCTCTCTTCTTATGAATGCGTGAGGAGGTATAATGACCTTTTCTATTACAGTAATTACAAAATGCAAAAGGATTTGATATATGCACAGAATGCTGGAAATAATTCAAATATGACTTACCTCCTGCTTTCTTTCTACCTTTCCTTTTATCTGATTTTGGATCATATCCAATACCAGATCGGTCATTTACAAATCGTTGTTCTTTTAAAATCACACTTAGCATCTCACTTCCTTTGGTAAACTTTTCAAGGGTTTTTGTGAGATCAGTGTTTTTCTTTTTCAAAGAAGAACAATTTTCACAATTCTTTTCTGAACTTTCTTTAAGCTCAATTTCAAGAGCTTTGTTTTTCTTTTTGAAAACAATTAGTTCTTTAACTACTTTGATGAATTCAGAATGTAAAGCATTATATTCGGATAATAATTCATCATAGGTAGGGTCAGAATCATTTACCTCTTCTTCTGTCTCTTCTTGAGCAACAAGACATATGTTGGCTACTTCTTCCTCATCACTTTCTTCGTCTGAGGAACTATCTCCCCATATAGAAGATACAAAGGCCTTCTTTTTGTTAAAGAATTTGCCTTTTCTCTTTTCTTTGCTCTTTTGATTGAGCTCTGGACATTCTGATTTGATATGTCTTGGTTTACCACATTCATAGCAAATGATATGGTCTTTGTTGCTAGTTCCTCCTTTTTGAAAGTGTTTGAAGCGTTGACCTTTCTTGTAGAACTTTCTGAATCGTTTTATGATTAAACCCATTTCATCATCATCAAACTCCTCATCTTCATCTTGATTTTCTTCTTTTGCTTTTAGAGCTAGACCTTTCTTTCTTTTGTCACTGATGTCGTCTAGTTCCCGTTTGAACTTTAACTTGCTTTCATATTCAGAAAGGCTTCCAAATAGAGAAGCAACTGATCTCATTGATTCTCCTTTTGCCTCTTCTATCGCAGTGACTTTGGCCTCCCACTCTTTAGAAAGAATATTCAAAATCTTTCGTACTTGGATATTTTGATCATAGACTTTACCAAGTGCTGCAAGTTGATTAACAAGATGAGTATATCTAAGTTCGAATTCAGAAATTGACTCACCTGATTTCATTCGAAGTAGATCGAATTCTGTGATCAAGGTGTTGATTCGATTCTCCTTTATTCCCGAAGTTCCTTCATGAGCTATTTCCAGAGCTTCCCACATTTCCTTTGCTGTTGGGAGTGTGCAAATTCTGAAGTATTCATTTTGACTCAAAGAGCTTTGTAACATCAGAATTGCCTTGCTATTGAGAGTGATAAGTTTCTTGTCATTCTCATCATATTCTGCTGGCGTCTTTGGAATTTTCTGAGAGTCTACAGTCTTTGTAGGTTGATAATTTCCACTCTCGATTACATCCCATAGCCCATATTCAGTAGCCATCACGAACACTCTGAATTTTGCTTTCCAGAAAGAAAAGTGTTCTCCATTGAAACCAGGAGGTCTAGTGATGGATGCTCCGTCGGGAAGAATTCCTTCACCCATGCTTGCCATTGGATCCTTCTTAGGTAGTTATACCTTAACAAGAAGACCTACGCTCTGATACCAAATGTAAGATCAAGCGTTTCACCCAAGAGGGGGGGTGAATTGGGTGATACTGAAATTTCTTTTGAGAATATAAAACTTTGACAAAAGAATTAAAACAGTAATGAGTAAGGAGAAATATCACCGAAGTGTACACCGGGAGTTATACTGGTTCGGTCACAACCACTTTGACCTACGTCCAGTCCTCAGAGCTTCTCTGAGAGTTTCACTATAACTTCCAAGATTCAGTGGGTTCTTGGCACCACAGTACAAGCAAGTTCCTTACACCTGGACACTCGCTCCCCCTTACAGATTGTAATCCAATCCCAACTCAAGGTTCCACAACCTTAAGTTATCTCAATAACAAATATTGAGTTTGAATGAAATATCTCTCACAAAGAGTAAATGATAATCACTGAAGCATATGAATACAATTTCAACGTGAAAACAGAGCAATGAACTTAATAATTTGTTCGTATGGATGCTTAGTTGTTCTTCTCTGTTTGAAGGTTCCCATATATATAGATATGTTGGTGATGACCGTTGGAACACTTCCTTTCGTCCGTTGGTGAGTGCGCAGCCACTGTTGACTTTTCAAGTTTTTGAAAAATATCCGTTAGCGGTGGTTGGCATTTGAACGTTTGATTTGACTTTCATCTCTTGAAGTGATTCCTTCATTGTTTATCTGTAAATAAACTAAGACTACTAAAACAATGAAAGGTTAATCATATAGGAAACAAATCAATGATCGTTTGAATGATTTCTAACTTTCTGGGTAAGCTTACTCGAGTAGCTCCTCGAGTAACACTTGAAGTTTACTCGAGTAGCTCCTCGAGTAACATCGGGAAATCATTTATCAACTGCAAGTTAATAAACAAGTATAAGATTACTCGGGTAGTGCATGGAGTAAACTAAATTTCAAACCTTTGAAATAGTTATTTACTCGGGTAGTTACTCGAGTAATGCACTCACAACTTTATGAGTTACTCGGGTAACACCTCGAGTAATCCTTTGAAAAACTTTTGATTACTCGATGCTCTACTCCAATAATGTTGGCAGGATTAAAATGCCGAGAGCACTTACCTCATTACTCGAGTAGCTCCTCGAGTAATGCACACATTTTTGCATAGATTACTCGGGTAGCACCTCGAGTAACTGAGACATTTGAGCATGACTTACCCGGGTAATGACTTGAAGTTTCCTTTGAAAAATATTTGAGCATACTGGGGTACACACTCGAGGAATCCACTTAATATAAAACATGAAAAACTTGTATACTAGATTAAGTACTCGAGGATGATGAAATAAGAAGAAATCAAGTTAATCCGGTACCAACCTCAAGTTTTTACTTACCTTAGTCTGTTACTCGAGTAGCTCCTCGAGTAACATTGGCAGTGGTACAAAGTGCCGAGAGTTACACATTTTCAAATACATGGTTACTCGAGTAGCTCCTCGAGTATCATGGAAAACTTGGAGGCAAACTGGAAGTTTCTGACCTGGTTACTCGAGTATCTCCTCGAGTAACATTAGCAGTGGTACAAACTGCCGAGAGGTACATACGGTGACTCGAGTAGCTCCTCGAGTATCATTTTGATAACTTGAAGGCAACTGGAAGTTTTCACATGGTTACTCGAGTAGCTCCTCGAGTAACATTAGCAGGCCGAGAGCAACCTTGACATTTTACCTTGTTACTCGAGTAGTTCCTCGAGTAATGGTGGCAGGTTACTGGAAGTTCTCCTCTGTTACTTCAAGTTTTGTCTCATTACTCGAGTAGCGCCTCGAGTAATGCCTTAGAAGATTTGCTTCTGATCAAGTTCCTCAGCATTTTCTCTTGTCCAATCTTCATTACTTCCATGCTTACTTCAAGTAAGCTTATTCCTGTCATTACTTAGTTCAAGCTTGATTATTAAACATTTCCATTTCAAACCATTCTTTTGTTATCATCAAAACATGAGATCTAACACTATGTCCTTGCCTTTTGAACCGCTGGCACCCGCTGAGACATTTGGATTAGAAAAAGGGGTGAGATTCCAAGGAATCTCAGTAGAAACATACGATCAACATATAAAATGCGAAAATTAAGTATGCAATGCACCGTATCAAGTAAAATGAAAATTCATATCATCCGTGTGTGTACACAAAATTCAGGGCCAACTAACCCGTTGAAACCCCTACACGTACCTCAGCCGAGTCGTTGACTACAGCTAGGTAAGACCAGTGTACCTCAGCTAGATCCTAGACCACAGCTAGGTAATGTGCCTCCAGCACGTGTTCAGATCACAAAATACAGTAACACGCATCGTACAAATAGTCACATAGTATATGAGAGATAGTAGTCCCTACCTTAACCTCTTTTTTGTCTCAAAGGGTCCGCCCCGTAAAACGTATCAACTAAAGGCGTCCAACTCGGTCCTAAAACATCAAATATATAAGAAATAGTTCAAAACCTATCCAAGTATCATTTTAGACACTTCCATAGTGTTTCTTGTGGTTATATTAGCCTATGGTGAAAATTTACCAAAATGCCCCTGGGACCCCGGCCCCGCCGTACCCGGCCCGATGGCACGTTTTTCCAAATTTTTGACTAGGGCTATCCTGACATATTTTCGTCCAAGGAATCCATTTCCGGACTCAAAAATACCATATTCAATGTCAAATTACAAAATTGCCCTTGGCAACCCTACTTTTAGGGTTTTAGGGGCGTTCCCGTAATTATGCTTTCTCAGCCTTTTCTGAAAAAGTGCCCAACTGTAACCCCACCTATTTTCGCCCACTGAATCCAATGGAACCATAAAATCATTGAAAATCCAACTCTAAGGCCCTCAAACATCCCTGGCCGAAATAATTGTGTTCTCCGGGAAAAATCGGGGTTTTACGATTTCGGCTCCGTAAACACGTTCCTTTCTACTCCTAACCCCTTTATTAACAATCTAATTGAGTTATAACAACCATTTGAACTAAAATTGGGCAGCATAACCCTTAGATATACAACTTTCCAAAATTTAAAACCAATGGCAATCCGGCGAAATTTCACCGATTAAATTGCCCACAGCAGCCAGAATAGTTAATATACGAAGGTTTGGAAGTTACCTCAAGCTCCAACAAGCTTTTCCCAAAAATGGCAGCAAACCCTAACTTTTAAAACACCCAATTTGAGCTTTCCAAACCTTAAAGAACAAAGAGGAGTAGTTTAGAATCGGAGTTATACGCGTTAGGAGCGAAATCGCCGGAGAAATCGGCTTACCTTGTGATTTTTCTTCTATTTCTCTCTCTAAACTCTCTCAACCTTCTCTCTCTCTATTTCATGTTGCTGTGCGTGAATGAGCAGCTGAATGAGGAAGATGACTTATATTCTAATATCTCATAATATTATAATAATTTATTTAATTTTCCAAAATTGCTAAAATCCAATTTTTATGTACATAACTTCCTACATTCACGTAACCATGCCATCATGTCCAACCAATATTTTCTTCTTTATGCCACATGTAGGAGACACCTAGGGGTCCCTCCCTATGGTCTCAATTGGCTTCACAACTTGTTTCGGTTACGTATACACGTAAAGTCTCAATTTTGGTCAAAATTGCACTTTTTGCTCAAATTTTCCATAAATTCATATTAAATTGACCAAAATATTCTAAATATACTTTTAAACTTTATTTCCCTTAATTAATTGAAATTAAATTCAATTAATTGAAAAATAATTAATTTTGTGATATTTTGGCAAAATTACAATTTTGCCATTACCTTTCTAATCCAATTTCTTCTCTTATTTTTCTTTCACCAATTTTCATCTATTTTTGGACCAAATATTTTCTCTAATATTCCTTCACTTTTGGACCTTAATATTGGGCTTTTTAAATTACCCAAATTAATTCCATAATTATTTTTGCCCAATTTCCCATGAAATTGAACATTTATAAATTCATAAATTCCAAATTCATGAATATTCGCCATTTTATTGAATTTCCCAAATAATTACAATATATTTGGTGAATATAAAATTTGGGGTGTTACAACAGTGATTTTGCCTGGAGCTCGTTATGAATGGATACACCTTAGGCTACAAGATTTTAAGACTGTAAGTGAATATAATTCAGCAGTTTTCAAAATAAGTTTCTCAATTGAAATTATGTAGTGAGAAAATAATTGATGAGGACTTATTAGAGAAAACTTTTTCTACCTTTCATGCATCAAATATGCTCCTGCAGCAGCAATATCGGGAGAAAGGTTTTAAAAAGTATTCTGAATTAATCTCATGCCTTTTGGTAGCCGAACAAAACAACGAGCTATTGATGAAAAATCATGAAAATCGTCCCACTGGATCTGCTCCATTCCCTGAAGAGAATGTGAGTATACGTAATAATTACTATGCTCGTGGCCGTGGCCATGGCCGTGGCCGTGGCCGTGGACGTGGTTGTAGTAGGGGACGTGGTAATTACCGTTATCATGGAGGTGAAAGTAATAATTATAATCCTAATACCCACCAGAAGAAGAAATATAGTGAAGGGCAGAAAAACGATAAGAGTGGTTCTTCAAAAGTTGTTGAGAATCAATGTTATCAGTGTGGTATGAAGGGACACTGGTCACGTACCTGTCGTATGCCTGAGCATCTAGCAAAACTTTATCAAGCCTCTATGAAAAGGAGTGCGAACAATGTGGAAACAAATTTGATTTTTCAAGATGATAATGTTGAGGGACACAAGAATGATGGTGTCAATGAGCTAGATGGTATTAATGGCCTCGATGATATGGCACACTTGGAGGTGGCTGATTTTTTTGAGAATCATGATTAGATGAGTTTAGTTGGAAGAACAATAAAAATGTTTTAATTTATGGTTCTTTTTAATTTAGTTTATGCTTTACTTTCATTTCCCCTTTTCATATGAAATAAGGGTATTATTGCTCATCACGTATTTTTGAATTTTTTTTAATGCATTTTTCCTTTCTTTTGGTGAAGATTATGGATGTTTTGATCATTGGACACAAGAATGAAGATATATGTCTTATAGATAGTGCTACAACACATACCATACTTAGAGAAAAAAAATATTTCTCACATCTAACAAGAAGTAGTGCAAGCATCAATACCATAGCGGGTAATGGAAAATTAATTGAAGGCTTCGGAAGAGCAATTATAATATTACCCAAAGGAACGAAATTTGTTATTAATGATGCTTTATATTCCCCCAAGTCTCTCAGAAATTTATTGAGTTTTAAGGATATCCACCAAAATGGGTATCATATTGAGAATATAAATGAGAAGAATATGAAATATTTACAAATTAAAATTGCCAGATTTGGTGAAAAATTTGTCCTAGAAAAAGTACCAACATTATCTTCTGGTTTGTACTATACTAATATTAGTGCAATTGAAACAAATGCTACAGTGAACCAAAAGTTTGCTGATAAAAATATATTTATTGTTTGGCATGATCGGTTAGGCCATCCCGGATCAACTATAATGCGAAGAATTATTGAAACTTCACACGGACATCCATTAAAGAGCTAGAAGATTCTTCAATTTAAGGATTTTCCATGTACTACTTGTTCTCAAGGCAAATTAATTACAAGACCTTCTTTGACAAAAGTTGGGCTTGAATCCCCTATTTTTCTAGAGCGTATTCAAGGGAACATATGTGGGCCTATTCATCCACCATGTGGACCATTTAGATATTTTATGGTTTTAATAGATGCATCTACAAGATGGTCACATGTGTGTTTGTTGTCAACACATAATTTAGCATTTGCTAGATTACTCGCTCAAATAATTAGGCTAAGAGCACAATTTCCAGATCATACAATTAAGACAATTCGTCTTGATAATGCTAGCGAGTTTTCATCTCAAGCTTTTAATGATTATTGCATGGCAACTGGAATAACAGTAGAAAAATCTGTTGCTCATGTCCACACTCAAAATGGTCTAGCAGAATCGTTCATTAAACGCCTCTAATTGATAGCTAAACCAATGCTTTTGAGAACAAAGCTTCCCATATCAGCTTGGGAGCATGCAATTTTACATGTGGCATCAATTATACGCATCAGGCCAACAAGTTATCATGAATTCTCCCCATTACAATTGGCTTTTGGTCAGGAGCCAAATATTTCCTATCTTAGAATTTTTGGATGTGCGGTATTTGTTCCTATTGCTCCACCACAATGCACAAAGATAGGACCTCAAAGGAGGTTAGGAATATATGTTGGCTATGAATCTCCCTCTATAATCAAGTATTTAGAGTCTTAAACTGGATATTTATTTACAGCACGTTTTGATGATTGTCATTTTGATGAGACAATTTTTCCAACATTAGGGGGAGATAATAGGCATCTGAATAAAGAAATTACATGGAAAACAACATCACCATCACATATAGATCCTCGTACACAACAATGTGAGCTTGAAGTTCAAAAAATAGTTCATTTGCAAAATATTGCAAATCAATTACCAAATGCATTTACTGACCTTAAGAGAATTACCAAATCTCACATTCCAACTGAAAATGCTCCAATTAGAATTGATGTCCCAGTAGGACAACCATCAATTGTAAATGAAACTAAGCCACGCTTGAAGCATGGTAAGCCAATTGGTTCCAAAGATAAAACTCCTAGAAAGAAAAAGGGAGCGATTAACCAACATGGTCAAGTTGAGGAGGCAGACATAACTAATCAAAAGACCCCAGAAGAGGTCTAGGTACCTGAAAATAATGAAGAGATCTCAATGAGTTATGTCACTATGGGAAAAATATGGAACCGAGAAAGTATAGTTGTCGACAACGTATTTTCATATAATGTTGCGGTTGAAATAATTAATCAAAATGAGGATCTTAAACCTAGGTCAGTTGAAGAATGTAGAAATAGAAATGATTTGCCAAAATGGAAACACGCAATTCAAGAAGAGTTAAATTCACTCTCAAAATGTGAAGTTTTTGGACCTGTAATCCAAATACCAAATGGTGTAAAGCCTGTTAGGTAAAGATGGGTATTTGTGCGAAAATGAAATGAGCAAAATGAGGTCGTTAGATATAAAGCACGATTGGTAGCACAAGGATTTTCACAAAGACGTGGTATTGATTATGAAGAGACATATTCTCCTGTGGTAGATACAATCACTTTAAGGTATTTAATTAGTCTGGTAGTGAGCAGAAAACTGGATATGCGTCTAATAGATGTTGTTACAGCCTACTTATATGGTGCTTTAGATACTGAAATTTATATGAAAATCCCTAAAGGATTCAAATTGCCAAAAGGATGTAAGAATTCTCGAGAAAATTGTGCAATTCGTTTGCATAAATCCTTATATGGATTGAAACAATCTGGAAGAATGTGGTATAACCGTCTTAGTAAATATTTGTTAAAAGAAGGTTATAAAAATGATCCTATTTGCCATGTGTTTTCATAAAAGGAAATGGATAAGAGTTTGTGATAATTGTTGTATATGTGGATGATTTGAATATAATTGAAACTCCTGAAGAGCTTCAAAAAGCTATTGATTGTTTAAAGAGAGAATTTGAGATGAAGGATCTTGGACGAACAAAGTTTTGTCTCGACCTACAAGTTGAACAATTAACAAATGGAATTTTCCTTCATCAATCAACTTATGTTGAAAAAATATTAAAGCGATTCTATATGGATAAAGCACATCCATTATCTACTCCAATGATTGTAAGATCACTTAATAAGAAGAATGATCCTTTTCGTCCTCAAGAGAAACCAAAAGAACTTCTTGGTCCAGAAGTACCATATCTTAGTGCTATAGGTGTACTAATATATCTTGCCAATACAACACAACCTGATATTGCATTTGCTGTGAATTTATTGGCAAGATTTAGTTCTTCTCCAACAAGAAGGTATTGGAACAGAATTAAACATATATTCCGATATCTTCGAGGAACAAATGATATGGTATTATTTTATTCTAATGAATCTGGATCACAATTGATTGGTTATGCAGATGTAGGGTTTTTATCAGATCCACACAATCGTAGATCTCAAACAGGATATTTATTTACTTGTGGAGGTACACCTGTATCTTGGCGATCAACAAAACAAACTTTAGCAGCTACCTCATCAAATCATGCAGAGATAATTGCAATTCACGAGGCAAGTCGAGAATGTGTTTGGCTAAGGTCAATAACTCAACATATCCAATCAATGTGTGGTTTGTTTCCTGAACAAAAGATTCCAACAATACTATATGAAGATAATACAGCATGCATAACTCAATTGAAAGGAGGGTACATTAAGGGAGATAGAACAAAACATATATCTCCAAAATTCTTTTTCACTCATGATCTTATGAAGAGTGGTGACATAGATGTTCATCAAATTCGCTCATGTGACAACCTTGCAGATTTGTTTACCAAGACACTGCCAACTAGAACATTTAAGAAGTTAGTGCATGGTATTGGAATGTGTAGGCTTAAAGACATAAAGTGATGCTGTCATCAGGGGGAGTAAACATTGTGTACTCTTTTTCCTTTACTAGGTTTTTGTCCGAATGGGTTTTTCCTAGAAAGGTTTTAATGAGGCACAATATTTTTTTTATGGACATCCAAGGGGGAGTGTTGTAAAATACTAATTAAGGTGGATGTCCATGAGCTCCCAACTCTTGACCTTTCATTTTCTACATCCCATAACCTCTCCAATGAATGATCTTTAGGAGTTTTTATGCCCATAACTCAAAGGTTACAATGTGTGCACTCATGAGGATTAAAATTTTCCATTTACTTTATGTAACTCTTAGTTGTGGATGAGGGCCTATAAACAGAGCACTATGTACTACACTTTGTAGGCATCCAAGTGAATAAGATATTGCTCCATCTTTCTCTCTAGTTCTCTCTTCATCTCTCTTCATTTCTTGCTTGACATCTCTTATATTTTCCCATTTTTATAACAATTTAGTTGTTTTATGATTTTATATTCATTTTTTTTATAAACATGTCATAAATTAATTTCTATATAGTGTTTTTACCCATTAAATTTAGTTTAAATAATTTATTTGGATTATTGGAGGTATTATTGAAGTTTTAATCGGTTTATTTTATTAGATTTTGAGTTATGTGAAAATATGAGTTAGGATTTAATATTTAAATTAGAGTTTGATATAATTTATAAAATTTAAGTTTGAGGTGCACAATAGAAAAGACTTTTGGAGTGTACCAATTTAAATTAGAGTTTAATATAATTTTATTTAAAATTGTACAATTGCCAAATTTTCAAATTTAATTTTTAAGAAAATTGTGAAAAAATCCCTTCGAGTGTTGATATATTCCCAGGTCCCATTTAGCAATTAAGTTGCTAATGAGGGCTTTTTCACAATTATCCCTTTATTTTTTCATTTTTCATAATTTTTACAATTTTTTCTCTTAAATAATACAAAAACCACTTATGCAAAAGTCAAACCGAACATCATTTACTTTTACATAAGTTACTTATCCAATCGTTAATCCAAACACTCATCATTTTACCCAATCTAACTTTTTTCCAATCTTAAGATTTCATTAGTTTAAGTAAAAATAAGTTACTTATCCAATCGCCAAAACAAACACATCCAAAGTATTTACCTTTTTCTCTTCAGATTCTTTCTGTTTTTTCCTATCGTTCTCCTTCATTTTTTCTTCACCGGACCATAAAATCTGAACAGCTTCAAGCCGGATGGTTTCCTAAAAATCGCTTCGGGTCCTAGCTTAATTTCGGTTCCTGACTCAAAAGCCAGTTCCGAATAGTTTAACACGGCTCAACTCCTCCAGCGGTCTAAACGTGAAATTCGAGTCGTTGTGGGTATTCCTGTTGCCGATCGGACCATCCAGTCCGATCCTATTTTAAAATCATTGATGCGAGGAAACCCACGGGTTGCAGGTTGGCTCCATCATAGGCAGAGCAAAATGTCAACACACTATTAATAACGTAATCAGAGGATTAAACATATATTTTAGCCTCTTATATATTCTATATCTTAAATATAAGATAAAGTATATAAGTTTGTTTTATTCTATTTCAGTATTTTGCCTTTTAGATTTATCTTATAATTTTTTTCTTGAATTTTTCCTATAATTGAATATAGTAAGGTAATTTTTCATCAAAAGAGTAATTTCTAATACAAATTATTTAAAAGATACTTTAAAAACATTAATACACTTTTCTTACAAATAATTAATTGGTTATCTAACTTTTCTTTTTGTCATCGGCTCTCTAACTTTTTCATTTAGATCAAAAGGAGTATGATGGCATCCATACTTCGTCTAAATTTTTGTGCTGAATACTTTTTTACTTTTGATAGTTTTTTAATTAACTAAATTCTAACTAACTTACATCAAACTCTATTTAATGAACTTCAACCACTTGGGAAAAAAAGGAACTTATATTTAAGGGGAGAATCCTATTAAAACTTTTTTAAAATACTTAAATTCTAAATTAGGCCTCTAAATTTAAGATGTTATAAATTAAATCAAGTAACTCAATTTAGAATTTTAGAATTGAGTAATTTTGCATATATAGCCTCTTGGTTCTTCTATCTCTTTTGAATCTTTTTTTTGAACAGATAATTGTTCAATTCCAATTTTTTATTCTCCAACCTTTGACCTCGTTCACTCCTTCATTCCTCTCTCCATATCTCTCTCCTTTCTCTCTCTTGGTTTTTGTCTCATTTGAATATGTTTGAATAGTTAAGATAACACGATATATATATATATATATATATATATATGAGAAATTGCGAGCCAAAATGATTGAGAAAATAATTGAGGCATTGAAAGATCTAAATGAGTATGTGTATTTTTTAAATCCAGCTGTTTGTTCTTGGATTTCGACTCCACACTATGCTTGCAAAATTCAGGTCCACTCAACACTACCTTCACCAAATCATTTCAAACCACCATTTCCCTAAATTATCGAGAATATATCACATACTTACCTCGCATACTGTAAATCATGATTTATAAGCACTTATTGTCCAAAAATAAATCGATCATCCAAACATAAATCACATTACAAAAACTGACTTTTCTATTAAGTCATTTTTAATAAGTCAGAATCATAATAAGTTATTTTTCCTATCGCTATCCCAAACATACACATAATACCATAGATCTTATCTATCATGATCATAAGACACGCTAAAGTAGCGGTTGTATAAGCATACCTCTATGATATTATCAAAGTCAAAGGATATCAATGGAAGAATTAAAAACTTCCTGGGACTCATACGACAATTAAGTAGGAATCTTCTTACTTGCTTCCCATTTGCGGTTCTTTAGCACATGTGATATGAATCGCATGCCACAGTGTTATACTTACACCATAAAAACGTATGTCATTTTTTATTTTATTATTAATACTGTATAGACTTAAGCCTAGATACTCCTAGTATCTAAACGCAAAATAGACTTAAGCCTAGATACTCCTAGTATCTAAACACAAATCCTTCCACTTTACTCAAACGTCATTTGTATTACCCTGAAATTTGGGATTGGAGGCTTGGGAATAAGCCTAAATTAAGTGGACTACTAAGCCCCAATTTAGTAGAAGCCCAAATTTATCCCCTAATGATTCTTATATCTTTGGAATATTAAGAAAGTAAAATGGTAAATTTTGGAGAATATAATTATGTTTTCAGTGAAATCGCCTATGAGGTAGTGAGCTTGTCATGTGCTTTTGAATGATCAAATGATGAGCAAAAATTATGAAATTTTACAGGATGAAAGTAGACATCCTAAGCTTTAATTTGATTAGTCATATGACTCAATTAGAGATATATACAAAAATCTATTAATTTTTGAAGTCAGCACATAAAAACTGTGAAATTTCTGGAACAATATGCAAAGATTAAAATTCTGGGAATTTTGTGATTCTATTCAGAAATATTATATATTTTTTCTTGAAACTAGACTCAATAAGGGTTCTATAAGCTTTGGAATCACTCTAATTCAATTTTTATAGAATTAGTTATGATTTTTCAAATCTTAGGCAGAAATCTGCCAGAATTTTATAAAAATCCAAAAATGGAAAATTAATTATTGGATAATTATAATATCATATAAAATCATATTTTATCATCTTCCTCCTCCCATTTTCATCAGTTTTGCTGCAACAAGAGAGAGGAAGTGTATAATTTTGTAGAGAGAGAAGGATAAGAGAAACTTCTACGGTAGGTTGATTCCTTCGGTAAATCTCTACCTAACGTGTATAACTCCGCTCCTAAGCTATTCTTCTATGTGGATTAAGGTTTTGAAGCTCAAATTTCAGTCTTGGGAGCTTAGGGTTTTCAGCCAACAAGAGGAAAAGCTAGTGGGAGCTTGAGGTAACTTACAAACCTTCGTATATTGACTATTCTAGCTATTGTGGGCAATTTAATCGGTGAAATTTCGCCGGATTGTCATTGGTTTTAATTTTTGGAAATGGGTTGGCCTAGAGGTTATGCTGACCAAATTGGTACTCAATGATAGTTGTAACCTAATGGAATAGTCAATAAAGTAGTTAGGAGTAGAAAGAAACGTGTTTACGGAGCTGAAACCGAAAAACCCCAATTTTTCCTAGAATTCCTATAAGTTTCAGCCAGCTCTAGAAATGGGCCTTAGAGTTGAATTTTTAATGATTTGATGATTCCATTGAGTTTAGGAGGGAAAATTTGGTGGGGTTACAGTTGGTCACTTTTTTGGACAAGGCCGAAAAAGCATAATTATGAAAACGCTCCTGAAACCCTTAAAGTAGGGCTGCCAAGGGTATTTTTGTAATTTGATATTGAATTTGATAATTCCGAGTTTGGAAATGGATTCCTTGGATAAAAATATGTAAGAATAGCCCATGTCAAAATTTCGGGAAAAGTACAGCCAGACCGGGTACAGCGGGGCCGGGCCGGGTCCCCGGGGCATTTTAGTAAATTTTCATAATAGGCTCATATAACCCTCAGAAATACTATGGAAGTGTCTGAATGGTACTTTGGCATTGTAGGATTGAATATGGAGCCCGAGCTGTTGGCACGCAAATCGAGGAGAAAGATTAGAGGTAGGGAAATTACCTTACTTGTATGTATTTGATATCTTTGCTTGTGTAATGATATATGCGATTGCTTTACTTGATTGTGTAGAGCCTATTTGAATAAATGAAGCTCTGTTTCTGTTTTCGCTGTGGCCATAGTCTTGTTGTATGAAACATTGAGCATGCAGAAATGTCATTATGGGGCATACATCTAGATAAAGCTAACATGTCATACACATAGCACCAATCATGCATGCATTATGGTATCTGTTTCCTATTGAGACTCTCTTGAATTTCACCCTCCCCTACCAACAATTTAGACAGGAAAGTGTAAACAACAATGCAGAGTACCGTATGAGGGGATTACAGTAGTGGAATGAAGATGGGAAGAAGTCTCTGTTTCACTGGGATGAGTTTAGACACCCTAATAGCCTTGTGCGGCTACCTTAATCATAAGTATAACGTACAAACCCCTATAGGGAATTTATGTAATCATACACATATTATCAGTATAGTTATACTATTTATGTGTTGCCTACCGAACCACATATCGTTTTCCGCAAATACTCTGAAAAAGGTTGAAATTGAGATAAGGGTGTGACATCATTGTTGAAGAATTTGTTGTCTGGCTATAGGCATCTTGGTGCACTGTCGTCCTTATCATCCTGTTCATCCTCCTCATCCTCATCCTCATCCTCATCATTAAAGGAGGGAGATGACAACTAGGTCAGAGTATTATCATCAACATGGGGAAGGGGAAATGTTTCAAACTATCACGACGTTTGTTCTTTCATGACGATTTTTGCTCAACAACCTTCATTCTTTTGAGACAAAATATAATGGCTACTGATTACCACCATTATTTATTTTCTTGGACTTATATTAAGTAATAGGTTTTACTTACTAATCATTATATATCTCAATAACTAACCACGTCGCCCCCTCCGCCATCGCCAGTGCCTCCACCCCCTCTGCCAATCTATCTTTGTGCTAAATGATGAGATTGCATAAGAGAAAAGAGCACCGGGGAAGGGTCTTATTGTCATGAAGGAGACCTAAAATAAATTAAACTTACTGTGAGTTCGAACAAGAAAAGACAAATTGTGAACTTGTTAGATTTCAAAATTTGATCTTTCTTATTCCATCTACAATAAGTTTCCTCTCCTCTCATTTAACTTGCATTTTGGACCTCCTTCATGACAAGAAAACATTTCCCCAGTGCTCTTTTCTCTTGTGTCATCTCATCATTCGACACAATAGATGGATTGGAGGAGGGGTAGAGGCCCAAGCAACAACGGGGGGAGCAATGTGGTTAGGATCCTCAGTACTTGAGCCATTTGGTGCCACTAACAAGCCTTAAGGAGGAGGAGGTGGTGTGGGAGGGGGCATCGCTGGCAGAGGAGGAGTTCCCTAGGAACTTATAACACGATAAAGGAGAGGAAGAGAAAGCCGATAAAGAAAAGTAATTAGAATCACAAGGAATAGTTGAGTTTAAATAGAGATATGAGGGATTATGAGTTATGACTTATGAAGGTCCAATGTGATTATAAAGGATTATGATGAGTTATGACATTGAAAGTCCAAATGTTATGAAAGGTTATGAAAGAGTTAGATGACGGTTGTTTCCGAAAACCGTTATATTTTGTCTTCGCTGATACAAGAGGTTGGAAGTTGAATTGTTTGTAAGAATTTCATAATAATTGTTTTGAAAGAACCGTCACTTTTGTCACTAAATAAATGATGGTTATTAACTACAACCATTATGTTTGTATTTTTGTGAATTCTGCCTTACAGTACATGACAATGTGCATAATTAACCATTACATCTAAGAGTTATCTATCCTTGTGCGACCTTCGCTTCGACATACATGACGTTTGTTATTTGTAACCGTCATATATTAGGCGTTATAAAAGCTCAAATCTATAGTAATATTCTTTTATCATGAAAAAGTAAGCTACAAAGTATCTTAATAATATACATACATCATATAGGAGATAGGACAAAATCCAAAGAACAATCTTGGTCTTAGTGATTATTTTAATATGGGATTGTTTTCCAAGCATACAAAATATAGGAAGTATGTTTGGGTGGTCGATTTGTTGTTGTCTGAGGATGAAGGTCATAGCCTCTCGTAGTGCCGTTAGCTGCAATTGTAGAATTCCAAGTTTAATTTTGGGACCCAAGATCCACTCATTAAAATAGTTTTGATCAAAGAATACTTGGATATATATGCTCTTCGATCGTCTTCTTGAGCTGTTGACACTAAACATAACATGGTAAGAAAACACATAATGATAACATAGAACCAAAAAACAAGAAAACACATGAAAAAGAAAAGTGACTGATTTTCATATGATAGTAGTAAATAGGGAAAATGCATCATTTCATCCTTATAGATCTTGTTGACTTAAAATTTAGTTCTTGAGGATTTTTGTTTTTAGTTGAAAACAAGGTTAGGTGAATAAGATTTCAAGGCACGAAGGGTATGTTTGGATGGAAAGAAAAATGAGAAGAAAATAGGAGGGGAGGGAATACTATGAAAAAAACTTCCTAAAATGTCAAAAAAAAAAAAAAAACTTTTGGGAGTTTTCCCTCCTAGTATTTCCCCCCTTAATTTTCTCTTCATCCAAACATAGGATAAGATTAATGCATGTCTCAATACTTAAATAGGTTTTATGAAAGTATTTACAAATCACTCACCAATAAGATCCTTAAATTGGGAGCAAGGTTTGGACCAACCTTTGTTGTCTTTAGTCTCTGAATTTTGATTCGATACAACTCAATTCTAATAATTTTAATCATTATATTTAAAATTTTAGTTCCCACATTTAAAGTTATATTATCAAAAAAAAATTAAAGTTATTTTTTGAACATTAAGGACTAATATCTTGAACAACTAAAATTAAAAGGGACTAAGTGACATTGAGTTAAAGTTTATAAACTGAGTTTAATCTATGCAATATTATAAAGATTAATTTATACCAAGTCAAATTTTACTCATTAAAACGGTAGAAATCAAATGATTAATTTGTCTAATACATATAAGAAAAAGACAAGGGTCATGCGATTCTTTATACTCCCTCTGATCCTTTTTATAAGGAACAATTACTAAAATCACACAATTCAAAATATTAGTTAAAAACAATAAAAGTGTAATTTATGTGCCTTTGTTTTCAAATATACCCTTATTTAGAAAATATGTATAATGAATGGAAAATAGAAAGACTAGTTTAAAATTTTAAACAAATGAGACTTGTTTCTTATAAAAAGGAGTACTCCTATAAGAGAAATGTTCCCTAAAGACATGAGAGAGTAATACTAGTATTTACTATCTTTTTTGACAAGCAATAAATAATATAAAAAAATTTATTAAACTGCACTATTCATAAATTTTAAATAATATTTTTTTTTTTATGTTCAAGAATAACATTGACAGAATTGATAATCAATAAAAATATAAAAACTCTACTAAGTCAAACTGTCATATAATATATTGTTTACTCTTTAGACTCTATAATAGATAAGACTTACATTTAATTTTAAAAAAAAGGATAATATGATCTATTACAGGATTTCTTAGGAAAAATAATAATATTAATCATTCTTTAGTATTCATATAATACACAACTTAAAGTCCATATAAAAAGATATATTAAATCTCGATGAAGCTGCATGATTTTCAAATGATTAATATATCGTGGGGTGTAATTTAATCATTTCTCTGACTTCCTATAAATTAAGCCTGCTCATTAATAAATTGCTTATTGGTGTCCTGTATCACTCTATCTGAAGATTAAGGTATTGAAAATCGGACCGGACATTGAACCAGCAGAGGCACTGGATTAAGAGTCAGTGGTGGATCAACCCGGGGGTCAGACCAGCATCAATTAAAAAAAATAATTTAAATGTTCATACATACCATTCAAAAAACTATATGAGAGTTATTTTTCAACTAATAGTCCAATATAACCTCTCGAACCTAATACCTATGTAAATATTATTAAGTACATAAGGATTTTCCCCCAACCAATACCAAAAGTATTCCACAATCCTTTTAAAGCTCTTTATAAATCAGAAATTGTTAGGAAAATATTTTTTAAAAAAAAAAACCAAAGCAACTTAATTTGGAGTGTAAAAGAGAGAGAGAAAAAAAGAGGTCAAACTGTGACTAATCCGAGTCATGCCAGTTCACACCAAGTTAGACAGGATTGATCGGTTCACCGGTTTTTTCCCTTAACCGGACCAGACCAGTGACCGGTTTACCGATTTTCGATCTGAATCGACCGATCCAATCTGATTTTCCACACAATGCTGAAGACATAATTCCAAAATCTCCAAACGAGAGGTATTTTGAAATACCTCATGATTTTGTTAATAATGAGCAAAGCTAAATCAAACAAGCACCAAAAGCCTATTCGAACTACTAACTTTACTAGTAAGAGTGGAGCGCCCCAACCAGGAAGCCCCAAGTCCGTCGGACCTGGCTTCCGTCCTTTTCCCTAAGAGAAAAGGATGGTCCTTTTCTCTCTGTGGGCCGTCCGATTGAGATATCAACGGTCCAGATTTAATATATTTTTATAATATATTAAATCTGGACTGTTAAGATCTCAATCGGACGGCCCACAGAGAGAAAAGGACCGTCCTTTTCTTTGAGGGAAAAGGACGGAAGCCATTTAAAAATATATTAAATCTGGACCGTTGAGATCTCAATCGGACGGCCCACAGAGAGAAAAGGACCGTCCTTTTCTCTTAGGGAAAAGGACGGAAGCCATTTCCAAGTCCACAAGGGTCAAGGCTTTCACTCCATAAATTCTCTGTCTATATGAATCGCCTGTCATTATTGCGCATAGATAAACAATTATATTATTGAAAAATTGCATTTTTGAATGAATATATTCGGTATAAAATATGAATTTTGGAAATCTATTGATAAATTACGAATAGTTGAGCTCTGTTATGAATATTAAATATGTGGATGTCCATTCACTCATATTATTCTTCCAGTCAACTTGACATAAAGAAGAAAAGAAGACTTGACATAAAGCAAAAGCGAAAGAAGACAAGGACATAAAGAAGATATAAAGTAACCATGGTCATGTAACAAGAGTTAAATATAACCATGGTTATGCAACTAGGGTTAGATTTCTGACTCTATATAAAGGCATGTAATCGATTGTTTCAGATGAACTGAATGAGAACTTCTCTCTAACTTCTCTTTATAAATTCTACCTATTTTCTCTGAATCCTATCAATCTTTTTTCTTATCACATATATTTTTATAACACGTTATCAGCACGAAGCTCTAAACGAAGGTATGATCTTCTTATAGTTCCTTCAGTGATTATATATACCTTGTTTTATTTAATAGATCTGGGATAATCTGAGCCACTATATGGAATTAGAGAAATACATTTACCGATAGTTATATAACATCGGATTCCATGGTTAAGATTGGAGATCATTATTGTTTTTATATATCATTTATAAGTCCTTTTATATTATTATTTTATGGCCAGAAGCCATACATATATGATTCATGAAATTATATTACCAGAAGTCATATTGTTTTAATCTCTTATGATATGATATGGTCAAAAGCTATATCTCTTTTCTTATTATATGGCTAGAAGCTATATATATTTTTCATCTTTTATCTTATTGTATGGCCAGAAGTCATGTACAACTTTTATCCTGAAGATAATAATTTAATTCCTCATCTTGAGATTAATTGGCCTGAAGCCATGAGATTAAATGGCCCGAAGCCATACATGTTTTAATTTTATTATCTTGCCTTATGAATTATTTATTGTTTTTATGAATTTACAGTTATTATATTGCATATTTACATTTCATATTTTAATTATTTTTATTTATTTCTTTAATTAATTTGAACCATGGAAAACCTAGTAAAACTTGAAATTGTGGCTCTTGATATTACTGGAAAAAATTATTTATCTTAGAAGTTGGATGTGGAAATTCACCTGAATGCTAAAAGTTTGGAAGACACGATTAAAGAAAGGAATAAGGCATCCAACCAAGACAAAGTCAAATCCATGATTTTTCTTCGCCACCATTTACATGAAGATTTAAAAATTGAATATTTGATAGTAATGGACCCACTTGTTCTTTGGAACAATTTGAAAGAAATGTATGATCACCAGAAGATGGTTATTCTTCTAAAAGCTCATTTTGACTGGATGCATTTGCACTTGCAAGATTTTAAATCTATAAGCAAATATAACTCAGCTATGTTCAGAATTACTTCTAAATTGAAATTATATGGAGAAAATGTTACTGATGATGATATGTTAGAAAAGACATTCTCCACATTTCATGCGTCCAATTTGCTCCTACAGCAGCAATATCGTGAAAAAGGTTTCAAAAAATATGCTGAGTTAATTTCTTGTCTCCTTATGGCTGAACAAAATAATAAGCTTTTATTGAAAAACCATGAATCCCGTCCAACAGTGTAACACCCCAAAATTTATATTCACCAAAAGTATTGTAAATATTTGAGAAATTCAATAAAATGATGAATATTCATGAATTTTGAATTTATGAATTTATAAATGTTCAATTTCATGAGAAATTGGGAAAAAATAATTAAGGAATTAATTTGGGTAATTTAAAAAGAACAATATTAAGGTCCAAAAATGAAGGAATATTAGAGAAAATATTTGGTTCAAAAATAGATGGAAATTGGCCAAAGAAAAATAAGAAAAAAAATTGGATTAGAAAGGTAATGGCAAAATCGTAATTTTGCTAAAATAGCACAAAATAAATTATTTTCCAATTAATTGAAGTTAATTTCAATTAATTAAGGAAAATAAAGGTTAAAAATATATTTAGAATATTTTGGTCAATTTAATATGAAATTATGAAAAATTTGAGCAAAAAGTGCAATTTTGACCAAAATTGAGACTTTACGTGCATACGTAACCGGAACAAGTTGTGAAGCCAACTGAGACCATAGGGAGGGACCCCTAGGTGTCTCCTACACATTGCAAGAGGAAGGAAATGTCGGTTAGGCTTAATGAGCTTAGTTACATGTACATAGGGTTTATGTACATAAAATTGATTTTGGAATTTTTGGAAATTCCATAAAGCTACTCTACTATGTTATTCAAGGTTTGGAAAGCTAAAATTTGGTATTCTAAAAGTTAGGGTTTTCAGCCAAGAGCAAGAAAAGCTAGTGGGAGCTTGAGGTAACTTCCAAACTTTCGTATATTAACTATTCCGGCTGCTGTGAGCAATTTAATCGGTGAAATTTCGCCGGATTGCCATTAGTTTTAAATTTTGGAAAAGTGTGTGCCTAAGGGTTTTGTTGCCCAATGTTAGTTCAAATGGTTGTTATAACTCAATTAGATGGTTAATAAAGTGGTTAGGAGTAGAAAGGAACGCGTTTACGGAGTCGAAATCGTAAAACCCCGATTTTTCCCGGAGAACACCATTATTTCGGCCAGGGATGTTTGAGGGCCTTAGATTTGGATTTTCAATGATTTGATGATTCCATTGGATTCAGTGGGAAAAAATAGGTGGGTTTACAGTTGGGCACTTTTTCAGAAAAGGCCGAGAAAGCATAATTACGGAAACACCCTTAAAACCCTAAAAGTAGGGTTACCAAGGACAATTTCGTAATTTGACATTGAATTTGGTAATTTTGAGTCCGGAAATGGATTCCTTGGATGAAAATATGTTATGATAGCCCTAGTCAAAAATTTGGGAAAACGTGCCATCAGGCCGGGTACGCCGGGGTCCCGGGGGCATTTTGGTAAATTTTCACCATAGGCTAATATAACCACAAGAAACACTATGGAAGTGTCTAAAATGATACTTGGATAGGTTATGACCTATTTCTTATATATTTAATATTTTAGGACCGAATCGGGAGTCGAAAATCGACACGTTTCATGTGGCACACAAAAAGGGGTCGATAGAACTTCGAGGTAGGGACTACTATCTCTCATATACTATGTAACTATTTATATAATGTGTGTTACTGTATTTTGTTATCTGAACACGTGCTGGAGGCACATTACCTAGTTGTGGTCTAGGACCTAGCTGAGGTGTACTAGTCTTACCTAGCTGTAGTCAAGGACTCAGCTGAGGTACATGTAGGGGTTTCAACGGGTTAGTTGGCCCTGAATTTTGTGTACACACACGGATGATATGAGTTTTCATTTTACTAAATACGGTGCATTGCATATTTAATTTTCGTATTTTATGTGTTGATTGTGTGTTTCTACTGAGATTCCTTGGAATCTCACCCCTCTTTCTAAACCAAACATCTCAGCGGGTGCTAGTGGATCAAAAGGCAAGGACGTGGATAAAGGAAAGTGACTGGCACGTGTCTTGAGGCGAAGTTAAAATCCGTGGTTATAGATAGCTTGTGTTGTAAATATTGTCACCTTTTGTATCTTAACTTTTGACTGTAAACAAATACTTTTATCAGTATATATGTACTTTTCTGTATGCTTGTGGAACTTGGTCTCTATTACTCTGTGAATATCGAAATGGAAACGGGTGTTGACAAACAGGCTCAACTCTATTCCCTGAAGTGAATGTAGTAACAAATGAATTTTATTGTGGACGTGGACATGGACGTGGACGTGGGCGTGGCTACAGCCGTGGGCGTGGCTACAGCCGTGGGCGTGGTTGTGGTCGATATTATGGTGGTTCAAATTCCTACCAGAAGTGGGAAAAGATTGATAAGAACCAAAAAGGGGAAAGTAGTAGGCATAATAAATATGCTGATAATACATGTTATCGATGTGGTGGCAAGGGTCATTGGTCTCGTACCTGTCGTGCACCAAGACACCTAGTTGATCTTTACCAAGAATCAATTAAAAATATTGGTAAAGGATCAAATGTTGAAGTTAATCATGTTGATCAGGGCAAGAATTATGAGTATGGCGATACAGATAATAACTAGTTGGATGTTGCAGATTTCTTAATATAATTTGAACTGTTATGCTTTATTTAAACTTGTTTCTACCATATGTATTAATTTTAATTATGTTTTTATGAAGAATGAATTCTATTGGTATCAATCCTAAAGATTTATGTCTCGTTGATAGTGCAACAACCCACACCATATTCAGACATGATAAATATTTTTCATCCTTAGTAATACGAGAAGCCAATGTTCAGACTATATCTGGTAGTATAAATTTTATTGAAGGCTCCGGAAGAGCTAATATTTTGTTACCTGAAGGAATAAAATTATGCATTGATAATGCATTTTATTCTACCAAGTCTAAAAGAAACTTATTGAGTTTCAAAGATATCCGCAGAAATGGATATCATTTAGAAACAACAACTAAAAATAATAAGGAATATCTTGTCATTACAAATATAGTTGCTGGTAGAAAATGCATATTAGAAAGTTTTATTATTTTTTCTTCTGGTTTGTATTACGCATGTATAAGCACAATTAAAACACATGCTATTGAGAACCAGAAGTTCACTAACGCAAACCAGAAGTTTGCCAATTCAAACCAGCAGTTTGATAATGTAAACAAGAAGTTTGCTAATGAATTTATTGTTTGGCATGACCGGTTAGGCCATCCCAGTTCAATCATGATGCGACAAATAATTGGAAATTCATGTGGACATACCCTGAAGTGTAAATAAATACCACAATCCCATGATTTCTTATGTGCTGCATGTTCCAAGGGAAAGTTAATTATTCGCCCCTCACTAAGCAAAATAGAAAGTGAATCTTTCACATTTCTAGAATGGATACAGGGAGATATTTGTGGGCCAATACATCCACCCTATGGACCATTTAGGTACTATATGGTTTTAATTGATGCATCAACTAAATGGTCACGTGTTTGCTTATTATCTTTTCGCAACCTGGCATTTACGAGATTACTTGCTCAATTGATTAGATTAAGAGCACATTACCCTGATTATCCTATCAAGAAAATACGTCTTGATAATGCTAGTGAATTTACATCACAAGCTTTTAATGAATATTGTATGTCCCTTGGAATTGATGTTGAACATCCTGTAGTTTATGTTCATACACAAAATGGACTTGCAGAATCATTGGTTAAAAGGTTGCAACTAATTGCAAGACCTTTACTTATGAAATCTAATCTCCCAATTTCTGCTTGGGGCCATGCCATTTTGCATGCAGTAATGTTAATTCGCATTAGGACAACTAGTTATCTAAAGGTTTCCCCCTTACAAATAGTTTTTGGTTAGGAACCTAATATTTCCCATATAAGAAGTTTTGGATGTGCGGTATATGTGCCTGTAGTACTACCACAATGCACCAAAATGGGTCCTCAAAAAAGGATGGGAATATATGTTGAGTTTGAATCTCCATCAATTATAAAATGTTTAGAATCATCTACAGGAGATTTATTTACGGCACAATTTGCCGATTGTCATTTTGATGAATCACTTTTCCCAACATTAGGGGGAGAAAACAAATAGCTGGGTAAAGAAATTTGTTGGAATGAATTATCATTGGCTCATTTTGATCCTCGTACAAAACAGTGTGAACTGGAAGTTCAAAAGATAATTCATTTACAAAATTTAGCTAATCAAATGCCAGAAGCATTTACTGACCCAAAGAAAGTGACAAAGACACATGTCCCAGCTGCTAATGCTCCTATTAAAATTGATGTCCCTGAAGGACAACATGCTATGAATGAATCTAAAGCACGCTTGAAGCATGGTAGACCCATCAGTTCCAAAGATAAAAATCCTCGAAAAAGAAAAGGAGCAAAGAATATAGATGGTCAAGTCGAGGATAATGAAGAAAAATTAGTAGCTCCAGAAGAGCTATCTCCTGAAGAGATATTATCTTCAGAAGAGAATGTTGTAGTCCCAGAAGAGAATGCATTTTTGTTTATCATATAGAATATGATGTAATGAATGATAATGAGGATCATGAGCCAAAATCCATTAGTGAGAGCTAATATAGAAAAGATTGGCCCCCATGAAAAGATGTCATTAATGCAGAACTAAAATCATTGGCTAAACGAAAAGTATTTGGACCTGTAGTCCTTACACCTGAAGATGTAAAACCAGTTGGATGTAAATGGGTTTTTGTACGAAAGAGAAATGAAAAAGGTAAAATAACAAGATATAAGGCACGTCTTGTGGCTCAAGGCTTTACACAAAGACCTGGCATTGATTTTGAAGAAACATATTCACCAGTAGTGAATGCGACTACTTTTCGTTATTTAATTAGTCTAGTAGTAAATACAGGAATTGATTTACATCTAATGGATGTTGTGACTGCCTATTTATACGGATCACTTGACAATGATATTTACATGAAAGTTCCTGAAGGACTTAAGATGCCAGAAGCATCTAATTCAAGTTCTCGAGAACAATACTCAGTTAAGTTAAATAAGTCCCTGTATTGCCTGAAGCAATCAGGGCGCATGTGGTATAATCGTGTTAATGAATATTTGTTAAAAGAAGGATACAAAAATGATCCGATATGCCCATGCATCTTTATGAAAAGATCTAATAGTGAGTTTGCTATAATTGCTGTTTATGTTGATGATATCAACATCATTGGAACTCCTGAAGAGCTTCAAAAGGCAATTAATTATTTGAAGAAAGAATTTGAAATGAAGTACTTGGGAAGAACAAAATTCTGTTTTGGATTACAGATCGAGTACTTCAAAAAAGGGATTTTTGTATATCAAGAAACTTATACAAAGAATGAGGGATTTTACATGGATAGATCACATCCTTTATGTACTCCAATGGTTATAAGGTCTTTGAAGGTGGATAAAAACTCATTCTGACCTCAAGAAATTAGTGAAGAAGGTGATGAAGAACTACTTAGTCCAAAAGTACCATATCTTAGTGCTATTGGAGCACTAATGTATCTTGCTAATCACACACGTCCTGATATATCATTTGCTGTTAATTTATTAGCAAGATATAGTTCTTCACCAACACGAAGGCATTGGAATGGAATAAAGCACATTCTTCGTTATCTTAGAGGTACTACAGACATGGGGTTATACTACTCAAATGTATCCAAGCATGAACTGGTTGGTTATGCAGATGCCGGATTTTTGTCTGATCCACATGATGGTAAATCACAAACGGGCTATCTATTTACATGTGGAGGTGCAGCTATTTCATGGCGATATATGAAATAGACTATATCAGCCACATCATCTAATCATGTAGAAATTCTAGCAATACATGAAGCAAGTTGAGAATGTGTGTGGTTGAGGTCAGTGATACATCATATACGTACAACTTGTCATTTATCTTTCGGTAAAATGATCCCAACAATCATATATGAGGATAATGCTGCATATATCGCTCAACTTAAAGAAGGCTATATCAAGGGCGATAGAACGAATCATATTTCACCAAAATTCTTCTTCACTCTTGACCTTCAAAAGGATGGTGAAATAGATATCCAGCAAATCAGTTCAAGTGAAAATCTAGCATATTTATTCACTAAGTCACTACCAGGTACAATCTTTGAAAAACTTGTTCATGATATTGGTCTTCGGAGATTCAAAGACTTCAACTGATATTATCAAAGTCGATACACGCTGTACTCTTTTTTCCTAATCTAGGTTTTATCCCACTGAGTTTTCCTAGAAAGGTTTTTAATGAGGCAGCACTCGACGGTGTATCAATGAATGATGTACTCTTTTCTTTGGCTAGGTTTTTATCCCACTGGGTTTTTCCTAATTAAAGTTTTTAATGAGGTACATTCATAATAGACATCCAAGGGGGAGTGTTACGAATATTAAATATGTGGATATCCATTTACTCATATTATTCTTCCAGTCAACTTGACATAAAGAAGAAAAGAAGACTTGACACAAAGCAAAAGCAAAAGAAGACAAGGACATAAAGAAGATATAAAGTAACCATGGTCATGTAACCAGAGTTAAATATAACCATGGTTATGCAACTAGGGTTAGATTTCTGATTCTATATAAAGGCCTGTAATCGATTGTTTCAAATGAACTGAATGAGAACTTCTCTCTAACTTCTCTCTAGAAATTCTATCAATTTTCTCTGAATCCTATCAATCTTCTTTCTTATCACATATACTTTTATAAGGGTTAAGGTGCAAAAATACCCCTGAGCTTTTATCAAAAGTGCACTCAGCACCATATGCTTTTTTTAGGTGCAAAAATACACATAAACTTTTAAAATAGGAGCAAAAATCTCATTACTGTCAATTCTATATAACATCCGTTAATTTTTTACCACCTATTGCCACGCACTTGATTTCTTAGTTGACCAGTTACAAACGTGGCAAGTGGGGCTATGAAATCATGATTCTCTCTTATCTCTCATGTGCTAATGCCCAAGTCCTAGTCACTCCCCACTGCACACAAGTAGAAGCCTTCTTGATTCTCATTGTTCCACATCAATGTTACTGGAGAAATCACAACCGATAACATTCAAAGAACACATCCACAAATTAACAAACCCAAAAATTTAAAATCTGAGAAGACAAATCAAACTCAGGAGCAGCAGTTGAAAAAGGCATGAATCTTTTTTTTTCCCGAAAAAAGGCATGAATCAAGCCATATTTACACAGACGCATGTAATAAAAGCAAAAATTATATCAGATCTACACAAATCTCTCCAGGTCATTGAGGAAAAAACCAAAAGCTATAAGCACACTAGCAACTGCTTGAGATGATCTGAGATATGAGACGACCCCTCCTCCTCACGAGGCTCCGCCGACCTCCGCTTTTCGGTCATTCGTAAACTCCACACACCATTGCATCTGCACTACAAACCCCCGGTGCAGTGGTAGTGTTTGCTTCTTCAGATGAGAATGATGAGGGCAGAAAAGATGATTTTGGGGGAGGAGATATGAGATCGGAGGGAAAACAGGGTATAAAGAGAGGAAGGGAGAGGGATTGGGGAAGAAGGAGTAGAGGGAGAGAGATCGGCGAAGAAGTAGCCGGAGGAGGAAGAGGGAAGGAGATGTAGTGGAATGAGTAACCAATGATGATGGGCAAATTTGCAGGGATTCATATTTTTTTTTATTTTTTAAATAACCCAAAAATAATTATAGCCACATCAGATTCCATGTTAGTTTTAGTCAAACTAACGGTCAACGTAACAGAGATTAACGGTAATGGTATTTTTGCTCCTATTTTAAAAGTTTATGTGTATTTTTGTACCTAAAAAAAGCATTTGGTGTTGAGTGCACTTTTGATAAAAGCTCATAGGTATTTTTGCACCTTAACCCCTTTTATAACAAACTCTTGTTTTTTTTAAAAAAAAAAAGATTTTATTACCACGCATGAGCCCTATTCACGTGAGATAATGCTGTGTATGTGAAATGGTCTAACTAACTTGATTAGTAAGTGATCAAAATATTATTATACAATATAAAAAACATGTCATATTTTCTTACATAAATCTCTTAGAATCCTACATTAAAAATGTTTGATTTTAGGGAAAAAGAAAGAAAAAGAACTTTGAATTTACAAAAATTCTAAATCAAGTATTTTCTAAAAAATGAGTTGTGAATTACTTATCAAATTTTGTTATTTCCTTATCAACTATTGATAACAAATGTGATTTGAGATTTTGTAATTTTAATTTTTTTTTACCTTTCTTATTTGATGGAAAATAAAATTATGTGATTTTATTTCTCAGCCCACAAACTTATATCTATTTTAGCTTAGCTATCTGTGATCATTATGAGGGCGTGGTTAAAGTCGTTTTGGCCCCGAGTGAAAATAACAGCATTTTAATAATTTTGTTTTTCAAATATTTTTTTAGTTGTAAATAGCACCCTTTACTTATAATATTAAATGTTATTAGAAAAATATTTTCTTCATCAAAAAAATATATTTTAAAGTATTGGATACATAAAAAATGATTTTAAAATACTAAACAGAGCTAGATACACAAAAAATAATTCATCATACTGAATACCATTGAAAAAGTACTTCATAGCCATGAATGCTATTTAACCCTTGATTTATTAAATGAGAAAAGATTTTGGATTAAGTCATACCGAAACCACAACTAAATTATAACTTGAAGTATCAGAAGATTAATTTTCATGAAAACATTTTATTATCTTGTATCACATTAAGTTTACACATAATTCTTACCAAATCATACTTATAAAATCTGAGTTAAAACTTAAATCACTAAAAGATTATTCTTTCTAAAGATCATTCCTGTGTCACATTAAGTGAAGGCATAATTCCAAAATGTACACTTTATAAAACCAATTTTTGTAACAGTAAAATTATATATTATTTTTTGATAGGAGTCAAATGAAAACACACATATAATAGCACAAACACACACCAGTGGAGGAAGGTGCCATTGACCAAAGGTCATTAGCTACAACAGAGAAATTAAACAAACACAGAGAGGAGTAAAATGAGAGATATTTTGAAATACCTCATGATTTTGTGATAATAATCACTAATTCTCAGTTCTGATTCTCTGTGCCTATTCGAACTCGCGACTGACCAGTGAAGGGTGGAACGCCCAAACCAGTAAGCCACGAGCCTACAAGGCTCCATCCACTTCCTCGACTAATTATTTGTCCACCGTGAATCATATTTCTTTGTGGGCAATTGTGTCTTTTGGGAAAGTTGCATTTTTAAAATTGATATTCAGTATAAAATATTAACTTTGTAAATTCTACTCATAAATTACAAATAGTTAAGCACCCCCTCCCTCTCTTTTTTTTAAGATTTTACTAGTATGCATAAAGACCTATGTAATTCTATGCTTATTTTTGTGAGATAAAACTGTAGACATGGTCTAATTAAGTTGATGCAAGTGATCAAAATATTAATTAATACATGCATACATATTTTTGTATATCTAAAAGGTATGTTTGATTCTTTATGTTTATGTCAAATTTTAGTTTAATACTTTAAGTTTATAAAGTATTTTTAGTCTCTTAATCTTAACATTGTTAATCAACAAAAAATGATGTCTACTATGCAGTTGAACACTGAAAACATACTTAAATTTAATGGCGTTAAGACTAATAGGCCAAAAACACACTTTATTTAAGAGAGTAAACTAAAACTTGATGTAAATTTATAGGAGTAGTTGAATATTTTATTCTATATATAATATAAAAAAATGTCTAATTTTCTTCAATAAATATCTTAAAATCCTATATTAAAAATATTTGATTTAAAACAAGATAATAATTTCTTGTCAATAGCAAGATAACTATTTATAATTTGGATTTAAATTATAAAGGAAGAAGAAACAAGAAAAAAAAAATTGTACATGACTTTAAAAAATGTAATTATTTAGAATGACCAAATTTCAAAACATAAATTTAAAAATACTAAATTACCCTCGGTCAAACTTCTTATATTCTCTTATTCTTTTTTTTTTAATAATTCATATATTCTCTTATTCAATCTCTCCCGCATTCTATTTTAAAACTAATTTGAATTTTATTTTTTTATCAAAATTAAAATCATCAAAGTTATTATGACAGGATATTTTTTAACTTTTATTTTTCACCAACATCAACTTAATATTTTCTTAACATAATTAAAATTAGTGAGTTTGAAAAAATTATTTTTATCAAAAAATAAATTTATGTGAATTTTAAAAATAAAAAATTTCATACAATATTAATATTTTTATCACATGATTATGTTGATGGAAAATAAAAGCTAAAAAAGGATCATATCATTGATGATTTTGACTATTTTAATTTTAGCTACAAATAAAATTTAAATTAGTTTTAAAATAGATTGTGAGAGAGATTAAATGATAGAATGTGAGAATTTTGATTAAGGGTAATTTAATATTTTTAAATTTATATTTTGAAATGTGGTTCTTCTAAATAATTAGGTTTTTTAAGGTCCTTCACAATAAATAATATTTTTACTTGGTCCCTCTCCCTAATTTTCCTTTTTTTTTTAAATATTACGGGTATCATGGTAGCTAAGATTAGCTTTGAGAAACAAAGCCAAAGTCTTAAATATTAGACTCACGGTAGGTTAGACTCTGAAGTGAAAAACGCAAATTACAATAGCTTAAAAATGAAAATTATAAAGCAATTACAGTGTATCGTATAAATAAAAAGATAAATTATATATACACATTTATTATTTCACTTTAAGAATTTAATAATTTAAAAAAAAACGAATAATTAAGTATCATAAATCAATAAAAAAAACCCACAAAAAATTAGAGATATTTGGGAATACCTCATTAAACTTATGACCGCTTTCCCTTTCTCTCTTTGCCAGTTTCACATTTTTTTTAGTTGTTTGTTTTAGTGAATTTGCCTTTCCATTTATCTTACAAGGAAAAGCAATTATCTAGACTAAAGTATATATATGTCTCATCCTTTAAGTTTGTATCAAGTTTCAGTTTAACCCCTTTTTTTTTTGTTATTTCATGATGTTAGGTTGTTTATATTATTTCATTTGCATCAGGCTCATGTGCTTAGTATTTAGCTACCACTCTTGCCCTTATTATATATAGGTCCAGTGTCAAAAATTTTTGGTTCTAAATAGAAGTCTATCTTGATAATTGTTAATGATTGTTTTCCAATTTTACACTTATTGAAGATATACGTGGGAGAAAATGTATAACATATTTTTTCAATACTCATTAAACAACTGCTACACATACATCGTTTATTTTTATAAGAAACATTTAGAGCATGTCTTATTTCCTACTTCTTACTTTTCTATTTTGCATTTATTTAATTACTCTATTTATTGTCAATATAATAAATTTTCACAGCCTCTAAAGACCTTTTACTTCCACCACATTTTTTTTCTCTTTCTTCTACAATCATGTTTATTACTCCCCCTGATCCTTTTTATAAGCAACTTTATTCTTATCGTGCAAAATAAACTAGCAATTAAGATTAGTTAAAACCAATAAATGTGTAAAAAATGTTATATTTCTTCTAAATATGTTCCTATTTATGAAATGAACATAGGAGAGAGAATGTGTAATAATGAGAGAGTATAGGTATAAAATATGAGAGAGAATGTGTAATAAATTATTAAATGAAAAAGAATTAGTGATGAGTGGGGGATAATTAATATAAAGATATGTAATTAAGAGGGGTAGAAAAGGAAAAGGGATTTTAAATTTTGAGACCCAAGAAGAAAGTTGCTTATAAAAAAGATCAGCCTTAAGAAAGAGAAAGTTACTTATAAAAGAGACCGGAAGAAATATAACATTTTCCTTTTCCTCTCTCTTATTCCTTATGTCCTCAAAAATAAGGATATTTTAGTTAAAAAATTGTTACAATTTTAATACATTCATTGTTATTAATTGATATTTTGAACATAGAGATTCGGTTAAATGTTCCTCACGAAGGGAGTATTAAATAAGTTCACATTTAAAAAATTCAATCAATTTAAGACATTAAATGTTTAAACTTCCATTTCTTGGTACAAGAGATTTGATTAAATTGAACTTATAATAAGAATTAATAGAGTGGTGTGTCTACATGTGTGTAGATATCTTTGTATGTTCATTTCCAAAAGCTTTTAAAATATTTTGCAATTGATTTCCAATGTTGTCTGGATAACATATTATAATGTATATATTGCAAACGCAGATAACATATTGCGTACAAATAAAGTAACAAAAATTCCCGTTAAGCATAATTTGTTTGATGTGATTCATCATACTTAGAATTTGCAAAAGGAGAGGTGTTTTAAAACACCTCATTGTTTGATACCAGAACCAGAGTGATGGCTTGTTCATGCTGAATCGAACTCTTGACTTGTGAGGTAAAGCCAGCACGCTCTAACCAGAGAGCCAAGAGTTCGACAAGCAGATGTGTCTTTTTGTTTTTTAATCTTAGTATATTCCAATCTCTTTTGGACGCATATAATACCACACCGTTCTTTTATAAGTCATTTTTTATAAAAAAAAATTTGGTCCTATTTATAAGTCCAATTTTAAGGTAGTGAATGCATTTTGTACTTTTTTTTACCCCTATTAATTGCAATAAACAAAAAAAATTTATTCATGTTGATTTTTGGAACCAATCATAAATAAGGGTGAAATTGAAAATTTAGCACATAGTTAATGAGTTAACTAACTCTCTTTGGTATATGAGAATTAGTTAAAATGGACTTATAAATAGGACCAGAATGGTATAATGTAATAAAAATGTGAATATTAAGTAAGAAATTCAAATACTCTATCTTATACTATACTTTTTAAATATAAGAGCTAGTTGAAGGGTTTATTTTGATTTTAAGTGTAAGATCGAACCAACTTTGCCTTTGGAATTTATAGAGTAAACACCCCCCAAAAAAAAACTCTATATTTATAGAATATATTAATGAGGTTTTCATCCAAGAAGTGGTTTCTAATGTAACTGATTATAAGAGTGTGTTCGGATTAGTTTTTGGAAAATAGCTTCAGAAGAAAAAGTGGAGAATAGCTTCTGAAGAATATATTCTAAGCAAAATAGATTATGAGAAAAAAGTGATTTTGATAAAATGAGAGTGTTTGGGTATTATGGTCAGAATAGTTTTTTTTTTCATGATAAGGAGCCCATAGAATGAGAAAGGACCAATGAGAGAGAGAGAGGGTGGGGCCCACATAAGAAAAAAGGACTAATGAGAGAGGGGGTGGGCCCACACAAGAGAAAAAGCAAAAAAAAAAAAAAAAAGATTTTCCCAAAACATAGGTTTTGAGATCAAAACCATGGTTTGAAAAAGTTTTGAGTGTTCGGCAATCAAACCATGGTTTTGATTTAAAACCTAGGTTTTAAAAAAACATCCGAACACACTGTAAAAGGGATACTTTAGGGGAACTAATACAGTAATTTTTTTTATAAATAGCTAACTTAATTAATTTTATTAATTTATGCAAAGTAGTTATCTAACTCTTATATTTAAGATTGGAAAGAGTAGCAGAAAATGTGGATGTTTTGTTAGAATTATTTTTAAGTTTATTTGGGTTAGGAGTAATCAATTGAACAAATATGTTTTATGTCAACACTCATTTCCATTTCGATATTCACAGAGTAATAGAGACTAAGTTCCACAGACATACAGAAAAGTATATATATACTGATAAAAGTATTTGTTTACAGTCCAAAGTTAAGATACAAAAGGTGACAATATTTACAACATAAACATTCTATAACCACAGACTTTAACTTCGCCTCAAGACACGTGCCAGTCACTTTCCTTTATCCATGTCCTTGCCTTTTGATCTGCTAGCACCCGCTGACATGTTTGGTTTAAAAAAAGGGGTGAGATTCCAAGGAATCTCAGTAGAAACACACCATCAACACATAAAATGCGAAAATTAAATATCTAATGCACCATATTTAGTAAAATGAAAACTCATATCATTCGTGTGTGTACACAAAATTGAGGGCCAACTAACCCGTTGAAACCCCTACATGTACCTCAGCTGAGTCCTTGACTACAGCTAGGTAAGACTAGTTACTTCAGCTAGGTCTTAGACTACAGCTAGGTAATGTGCCTCTAGCACGTGTTCAGATAACAAAATACAGTAACACGCATCATACAAATAGTCACATAGTATAAGAGATATAATAGTTCCTACCTCAAAGTTCTATCGACCCTTTTTTGTGTGCCTCGTGAAACGTGTCGATTTTCGACTCCCGATTCGGTCCTAAAATATTAAATGTACAAGAAATAGGTCATAACCTATCCAAGTATCATTTTAGACACTTCCATAGTGTTTCTTGTGGTTATATTAGTCTATGGTGAAAATTTACCAAAATGCCCCCCGGGACTCTCGCCCGACCCCGCCCGATGGCACGTTTTTCCAAATTTTTGACTAGGGCTATCCTGACGTATTTTTGTCCAAAGAATCCATTTCTGAACTCAAAATTACCAAATTAAATGTCAAATTACGAAATTGCCCTTGGCAGCCCTACTTTTAGGGTTTTAGGGGCGTTTCCGTAATTATACTTTCTCAGCCTTTTCTGAAAAAGTGTCCAACTGTAACTCCACCTAATTTTCCCTTCTTAACCCAATGAAACCATCAAATCATTGAAAATCCAACTCTAAGGCCCTCAAACATCCATGGCCGAAATAATTGTGTTCTTTGGGAAAAATCGGGGTTTTACGATTTCGCCTCCGTAAACGTATTCCTTTCTACTCCTAACCACTTTATTAACCATCTAATTGAGTTATAACAACCATTTGAACTAAAATTGGGCAGAATAATCCTTAGGCACATGCTTTTCCAAAATTTAAAACTAATGGCAATCCGGCGAAATTTCATCGATTAAATTGCCCACAACAGCCAGAATAGTTAATATACGAAGGTTTGAAAGTTACCTCAAGCTCCTTGTAGCTTTTCTTGCTCTTGGCTGAAAACCCTAACTTTTAGAACACCAAATTTGAGCTTTCCAAACCTTAAAGAAGAAAGAGGAGTAGCTTAGAGTCGGAGTTATACTTGTTAGGAGCTAAATCATCGGAGAAATCGGCTTACCTTACGATTTTTCTTCTCCTTTCTCTCTCTACAATTCCAAATGTTCTCACACTATGTTTCTCATGGAAATAACAGCTGAATGAGAAAGATGAAACTTATATTATAATATCTCATAATATTATAATAATTTGTTTAATTTTCCAAAATTGCTAAAATCAAATTTTATGTACATAACTTCCTACATTCACGTAACCATGACATCATGTCCAACCAATATTTCCTTCTTTACGCCACATGTAGGAGACACCTAGAGGTCCCTCCCTATAGTCTCAATTGACTTCACAATTTGTTTCGGTTACGTATACACGTAAAGTCTTAATTTTGGTCAAAATTGCACTTTTTGCTCAAATTTTTCATAAATTCATATTAAATTGACCAAAATATTCTAAATACATTTTTAACCTTTATTTTCCTTAATTAATTGAAATTAACTTGAATTAACTGGAAAATAATTTATTTTGTGCTATTTTGGAAAAATTACGATTTTGCCATTACCTTTCTAATCCAATTTCTTTTCTTATTTTTCTTTGGCCAATTTCCATATATTTTTGGATCAAATATTTTCTCTAATATTCCTTCATTTTTGGACCTTAATATTGGGCTTTTTAAATTAACCAAATTAATTCCATAATTATTTTTGCCCAATTTCCCATGAAATTGAACATTTATGAAATTCATAAATTCCAAATTCATGAATATTCACCATTTTATTGAATTTCCCAAATAATTACAATATATTTAGTGAATATAAAATTTGGATGTTACATTTTATTTCATATTAAGTTGCAATTAATAAATAATCAAGTAAATGTTCATGTACTTTAACTAACTAGAATTGGGTCAAAGTTAGGTACACTAGAAAAAGTTGGAATATTTAACCTAGCTTTTGCTTTTAAAAAATCCCAACTCACCAGATATATTGATATTCAGTAGTCGTTTTTTATTATTTTGATCAAAGGCAAATTTGTCATTATGACATCTATATAATATATATGCGTGTTGCTTACCATCATAGATGATTTCAATGGCTATTGGTTCAAATGGGTACTTGCAATGGTTTTATTATTAGATTCCATGTACTATTTCATCCTTACAATTTTTTTTGCTAAAATTACATTTAGGTCCTGAATAAAGAAGAAAAATGGTCCTTCGAAATATCAAAATTGTCAAAATAGTCCTTTTTTACAATAAATTCTAATCATGGACTTGCCAATGGACTCGTTTGAACTTGTCAATAGATGCCTCTAGAATTGTCAATGATGCACCTGTGGACTTTTTAGCGGATGCCATAGATTTGTCAGTAGAATTAGAATTTATTACAAAAAAGTCCCACGAAACATTTGGGCAATTTTGAGATTTCAATAGACCATTTTTTCACTTTTTCTTTTGTCTGGGATCTGAATATAATTTTCCCATTTTTTTTTAATTTAACATCATAAAATATTTTTTTAGTATCACTTAGTTTTCTAAAATAATTTTTTATATAATTTTTCCATTAAACTATTTTGTAAATGGCAATAAACACCCTAAATGTAAGATATCCAATGTTACTAAAAAAATATTTTAATGTGTTAAATGCTCTAAAAAGTATTTTAGAACAATGAAGTTGTGTTTAGCTCAATGGAAGGGAGTGACTTAAATAGAGGGGAGGGTAAGAGAGAGATTTTATTTTGTTTTGTTTGGATTGACAAAAAAAGAGGGGAGGGGAGAGATTTTAATATTACTATGCTTAATAAAAGAGGGGAGCTGCATGCCTGCATCAACAATTGAGGCATATAAATCTTTGATTTAGTTTTGTGTAAATAATGAGAAGAATATTATGGAAATAGTTTAAAATAGTATGGATATATTAATCAATATAAACCCAAACATTAACTTTTTCCTTCAAATTCCTCCAATTTTGGAGGGGAGGGTTAGGAGAATTTTCCATCCCCTCCTAAAAATTTTAGCTATCCAAACAAGGGGAGGGGGCAAAATCCCCCCATTTCCATCCCCTCCCCTCATACCAACTAGACCCTAAATGCTACTAATAAAATACTTTAAAATATTGAATACACAAAAACTTCCTTGTAGATACTAAGTGCTAGTAACATGCTTTATGATTTTGATTGCTTGGTAGCCCTTTTAAAAAAAACCCCAAAACACACCCTAATTTCTGAGGGACCCATCCATATATACTACAACGATGAGCGATCCTCAATATTTTTTTTTAAAAAAAATGTTTAATTTAATTTTTACCATTCACTCTTATTCATAACTCAGGTCCCTTTTTTATGAGGGGGCTAGATTAGTAATAAAAATTAAAAAAATAAAAGAAAATATCATTTAGAGTTTGTTGTAAATAGGGAGTTGATTTGAAACACCTCATGTTATTAGAGATGAGGTGTACTTTTTTCTTGTGGGATTCAATTGTTCTCCCTCTAACTTTTTAATAAATGTTTGGGTCAATTTAATATAATAGTTAAAATTGCACCTTTTTTTTTTTAAGATTGTATCTATTTTTATATAATTTAAAATTTAATTGTGACAGACGCTACTAACGAAAAATTTCATTGCTGAAATAGCATCTTAACCCAATATCAAAATGTAATTTTGAAAATATTAAATTGTCTATACAAAGCCCCAGCACACTTAATTGTTTATCCATTTATTTTGCATAGATAACCAAATTATATATCACAGTAAGATTGCGGAGATTCTAATTTTAATGTCATCATGTCACAGCTAAGGTTTCATTATAAACCAAACAAGCCTATTTTTAAATTAAATATTTTTTGTTATATTTTAAATTAAATATTTTATAATTATATAATATATTTAATATGAATGATTATATAGAATTTATTTTAATATTCTTCTTATTGTATTTTTAATCTTCTTTTAAATTCTTTTTTTATAGCTATTTTAATTATTACAAAAAATTTACCAACTCAATTAGGTTGAGTGATAAATGATTCAACATTCTTAAGAAAAATCGTAATTTTGGAATTTGTTGAAAAACAGTGATACACACACACAGTTTATTTTACAGCTGGTTTCGAAATTAAAAACACTATATTGGAAATTAAAATCACATAAATAAAAGAAAATAAATAATCTTCTAAGAGGTTGAGCATATTCACAAATCATCATAAGCTTTGCTTAAACAAATAAATTTTAAAAATTAATACAATGATTTAATTTACTCGTATAAAAGGATATTATGTGTAGTGAAGATTCTAAAAAGGAGAGAACATATCGCCATTTTGAGTTGAGAGCTAAGAGCCTGGAAAAGGAATTTCAGTTCGTGCAGAAGGAAGTGGAATGGCTGGACTCTCTAGCCAGTTGAGCATCCATGGAGCTGGCACTGATGATCCTATGGAAGCGTCAAAAGAAGAAGATGAAATCAAAGGGCGAAACATTAAAAGAATGTCAGAACATGAGCAAGGGGCTGAGGTAGTGAGCACGGTAGGGGACAAAGGTGATCATACGGACATAACAATGGATGAGGCTAATGGGAAGACAATACAGGGCAAGCAGTCCCCTGGTAACCAAGCCACTAAAAGCATTATTTCATATAAAGCAATGCTATTGGGGGAGGAAGAGAAAGAGCTATACAGGAGCTTTGAAGTCCAAGTAGAAGAATGGCTGCAAGAGGAAAGAGACAACAATCAAGCAATGACAGAGGAGCAGAGGAAGGTTCTGAACTCTGTTCCGTGCCTCAACATTCCAGATGAAAGATTCAAAGAGCTCTGTAGACCTTGGAAGAATGCTCTCATACTAACGGTATTAGGAAGAAGAGTCAATTTGATTGTGATGAAGGATAGAATAAGGTGGTTGTTAAGATCAGAAAATTTCGACCTTGTTGACCTACCCAACAACTATTTTATCTTTAAATCACCAGATAAAGCCTTCTCTGCAAAACTACTTTTTGAAAGTCCTTGGCTAGTTCAGGGCCATTATCTTGCTGTGCAGAGATGGAATCCCAATTTTAATCCATATTGCAACAAGGTCAAAAAAGTTGCAATTTGGGTAATAATTCCAACTCTGCCTCTGCATGTGTACTCTGAAGATTGTATGCTTGCGATTGGGAATTTAATCGGTAGAGCTCTTAAGGTTGATTTAAACACATTAGCTTACAAGGGAAGTGATAAGGTGGTGGTTGAGAGAGGGAAATTCGCCAGAGTTAGTGTAGAAGTGGATCTAAACAAACCACTTCAATCTAAATTCTCTCTCAGAAACCGAATCTACACAGTGGAATATGAGGGTCTGGACATTATATGTTTTCATTGTGGCTTATATGGACATACCTAAGAGTCCTGCCCCCAAAAGCAATCGAAGCTGACAACAAATGCTAAACCAACCGGAATATCGCCAGAAATTAGATCGGCGGTAGCAAGCAAGGAGAAGGAACAAAATACAGTACCTCTAATGTCTAATCCGGGAGTAGCAGCAGAGGAGGAGTATGGAGAGTGGATGAAGGTCAAATCACGGTCTCGGCAGAGGTCTCAACGTGCTGACTCGGACATGAAGAACTCTATGCTAGCGGCACCCAACGTTCGGATGAATAGACGGGTGGAAGAGAGAGGAGAAGGATCGCGATTTCAGATATTGCAAATCTCTGAACCAGGGACGTTACCGAAAGAGAGGGAAGGTTCAGATGGGAAAAAATCTAAGGGAAAGCAATGGAAGAAGAAAGAAGTTGTAGCAGGTACCTCGGAAAAGAAGAAGCTTCAGAGTGCTCAGATCTTTGACGGAGCAGGGCCAAGCGGTACAAAAGACGAGGAAAAGAAGGCGCCAATGGAGATATGCATAGAAAAGGCTCAAATGAAGGAGAAAGAGACGAAGCAGGCAATTCAGAGCAAGGAGCTGTTCTCGGCTGTGACGTCGTAGGCTATTTTGGTGGAGAAAAGTCAAATTGGGCTTGCAAAGGAGGCCCAATCTGTTTAAGAAAATTCTAATGGGCCACCGTGCCCAATAGTTGAGGGAAAGAAAAAGAAAGGTTTTTCTGGGACTAAAGTGATTACTCCTTTGTTTAAAAAAAATCAGTTTGGGCTCACTATTTGGTCTTGGGATCTGCATCAATATCTGGGCCCTTAGACATCAACAATGTTAACCAATTGCTTGGGCAAAAAAGAGAAACTCAAAAGGATGCAAGGGGTATTGATCAATTGTCTCAACAACAACCACAGGAGGAGAGTCACACAGATCCAGTTCAACAACAAGATGTACCTCCTATGCCGTCGGAACCAGTGGACAACCGAAATGAGCTCGTGGAACCTCCTAACATTTCTCCTATGCAAATTCAAATTCATGAAGAAAATTACCAAGAATGCTTGAACGATCCTTCAGTTATCTCTATAGAGACAAGAGAGGGGAGTAACCAGAAGGAGGAGGCTTTAATGGAGCAGGCAACATTGGAGCTCTTGGATTCAGGCCTTTAAACTTGGGTCTCAGGTTCTTTTTCTCTATCTCTCCCTTTTAAATTAATTTTATTTATGGATATTATTTCTTGGAACTGTAGAGGTGCAGCCTCAAAAAATTTTCCTGGTCGAATCAAGGATATGCTCCGAGGTAAACAGGTTAATATTCTTATTCTTTGTGAAACTCGTGTCAGTGGTAGTAAAGCGGAAAAAATCATTAGACGTCTTGGTTTTAGTGCTTGGATCAGACTTGAAGCTACTGGTTTTGCGGGTGGTATTTGGATCCTTTGGAATGAGGAAGAGCTGAATCTTCAATACATTTCTTCCTCCACTCAAGTTATTCATGTTAGAGCTACGTTTAAAAACAATTCTGTGAGTTTTTTGCTCTCTTGTGTGTATGCCGAACCTACGCGTATCCTCCATCAGAATCTTTGGGCTAATATTATCAACTTCAGTGAGTCGGTTAATGAGCCGTGGCTTATCATGGGAGACTTTAATGCTTATCTATCCACTGAAGATAAGAAAGGAGGCTCATCTCCTAATATGCGATCGATGCATCAGTTCAAAGATTGCATTATGAAGGCTGATTTGATGGAATCGGAGTTTGTTGGCGAGCATTTCACCTGGGAACGTGATCTCTTGAAGGAACGGCTTGATTGGGCCTTCTTAAATGCTGATTGGAACCAGGTCTATCCTTCAACTAAAATTCATCATCTGAATAAATTTGGTTCTGATCACAGACCTATTTTCCTCCGCTGTAATCCGGACAGACCTTATAGAAGAAGGACTCCACACTTTCGTTGTCAAGCTACTTGGTTTCTGGAAGATGGGTTTACAGACGTGGTTCAAAATAGTTGGAGCTTCAATCAGTGGACGGATAAAGTGACTAATTTTGCAAGCTCGGCAGAGGAGTAGAATCAGAAAAAAATCGGTAATCTTAACGAGAAAAAGACGAGGCTGTTTAGAAGGATCCAAGGGGTGGAAAGGGCTAGAGGAAGACGTGATAATCAATATCTTGTCCAAACTGAGAAGGAACTTTGGAAGGATTATAACAAAATCTTAGCTCAAGAAGAATTGATATGGTACCAAAAATCCCGTTGCCAATAGCTCAAATGGGGGGATAAAAATAGTAAATTCTTTCACTCTAGTGCTCTAATTCGGCGTAAGAAAAATAGAATTGAGGGCCTGAAAAGGGAGGATGGTAGCTGGACGTTCGATGAGTATGAATTGAAGAACCTTGCCACTACTTATTATATGAATCTTTTTAACAGCAGCGGACCTTATGTCAATCAGCTCATAACAAGTTCTAGCTTTTCTAGATTGAGTGACAGGGATATGGAGCAACTTCATGCAGAGGTAACTAATGAGGAGATTAAAAGAGCGACCTTTGACTTGGGTGCTTTTAAGGCTCCAGGACCTGATGGTATTCAAGCTATGTTCTATCAAGAGTTCTGGCCTATAGTGGGAGAGTCCATTCTTTCTCTGGTGAAGGATTTCTTCAGCAATCCTATATCGGTCAAGCGCATAAATAATACTAATATTGTGCTCATTCCCAAGATAGAGAGCCCTCAAACAATCATGGATTTCCGGCCAATATCTCTATGTAATGTGAGCTACAAAATTATTACTAAAACTATTTCGCATAGACTCTGGGAGATTATGGGGAAAGTTGTTGGTAATCATCAGTGTAGCTTTATAGCTGGCAGACAGAGTAGTGATAACACCATTGTGGCTCAGGAGGTTATCCATTCAATGAAGACTAAAACTGGCAAGACAGGCTGGATGGCACTCAAGGTTGACTTAAAAAAGGCTTTTGATCGGCTTGAATGGGGTTTTATTCATGATACTCTTAGATTGTTGGGCCTTGAGGAAAAATTGTGTGAGGCTATCATGGCTTGTATTACCACCTCATCTTCTCAAATTCTATGGAACGAGGAAGCTACTCCTACTTTCACTTCATCCAGAGGTATTCGTCAGGGAGATCCAATCTCTCCCTATATATTCACCCTATGTATGGAGAGATTAAGCCATATAATTCAGGATTCGATCGAAAATGACATGTGGGCACCGATTCAGCTGAGCAGAGGAGGCCCTCGTATTTCTCATCTCTTTTTCGCTGATGATCTCATTCTGTTTGGGGAAGCCTCTAATAGTCAGGTTGAAGGGATGCTAGATTGCATACAGAAATTCTGTGAGGCTTCGGGTCAGAAAATGAACCGTAGCAAGACTAAAGTCTGTTTTTCGAAAAATGTGAATTTTCCAGAGCTTTAAATATGAGTTGTAGTATGGGGGTGGGCCTTACAGGGGATCTTGGGAAATATCTGGGTATTCCTTTGGTTCATAAAAGAGCCAACTAAATCACTTTTATGCCGATCTTGGAAAAAATGAGGAACAAGCTTTCAGGTTGGAAAAGGAGATATCTGAATCTGGTAGGTCGTACTACTCTTGTTAAAGCAGTCTTAAATGCTTTGCCATCTTATTACATGCAGACAATGTTACTTCCCAAAGGAATGCTGAACGAGCTTGAAAAAAGAAGCAGAAACTTCCTTTGGGGGGAAGACGATGATAGAAAGAAACTTCACTTGATTTCTTGGGATCAAATAACCAGAGATAAGAAAGATGGAGGCCTTGGGATTCGGGATATGGGAAGACAAAATGAAGCCTTTTTTATGAAATTATGTTGGCACCTTCTAAATAACAAAGATGCTCTGTGGGTTAAAGTTCTTCGATCGAAGTATAAATGTGGCACTGGCTTCATGCCGAGGATTCAATGCAAGAAAAACTCATCCGTTACTTGGAGAGGTATATGTGCTGTTTGGGAGAAATTTATCAGAGGCGTTAGAGTCAATATTGGGAATGGGAATTCGACCTCCTTCTGGCATGATAACTGGTCTGAGCTGAATAGACCTTTAATTGAACTCATTCCGGGATCTGAAGCCTTTGCGGATAGGGAAGCTAAAGTGAGTGATTTCACAAATCTGTTGGGCAAGTGGGACAGGGATATGCTGAGAAGATGGTTCCAACCTCATGTTATTGATTGTCTTATACGTGCCCATCCTCCTCGTAAGGACAGGGGAGAGGATAAGTATTACTGGAAGCCTTCCTCGGATGGCTGTTTTTCTGTTAAATCTGCATATTATTTTCTTTCTATAGGTACTCATGCTGTCAGAGAACCCTTCTGGAGGACGCTGTGGAGATGCTCAATTCCAGAGAAGATCAAATCTTTTATGTGGTTAGCGGCTCATAATCGACTTCATACTGCGAAACTGAGAACCCAGAGAGGCCTCCTGGATTCGGCATGTTGCCCCTTCGGATGTAGTCAAGAAGAGGACATGATGCACATGCTGAGAAATTGTACGAATGCTCGGGAGAGATGGATTGCTTTAATTCATCCGACCTTGTGGGATAAATTCACATCATTACAAGGGAGAGAGTGGATAAATTGGAACTGTTACGAGTTTGGATGATCAATTATATAGTGCAAGTGTACACTGTCGTAATCAAGTAATATAGAAGTGAGTAGAGTATCGTTCCCACGAGGATTGATCACTAAGTACCAAAATGAGTAATTTTAATTCTATTTAGTCGATCAATAAATTGGTGATTGAGAGTACAAATAAAAGAAAAATAATTAAATATGAGTGCAGATGATATGAAAACAAATATGAGAAAAAGTCCTAGGGATTAGATTTCACTTAACAAATTCCGGATTGAATCACTTATCTAATCTAGCCCAATTTATTCCATATGATTGATAGTCGAGTTTCCTTAATTTAATTACTAGCCTCTTCCAAGGTCAAACAATTCTATAATTAATTGCTAATCCAATATATTCCTATATGAATTTAAGCAATTAATTATGCATTAAGATTTATGAAACTCAATAAGACTACACAACTCATATGAATATATTCCTATTTCATATGCAAGTCATGATTTTAATTATAGGATCTACACACATGCATCTCCTTCCGGTCTCAACATGCATATTGTAATCATTCAAAAGATGGCCAGTCAATCAAAAGCATTAAGAATAATAATTAAAACTCAATCATAAAGGAGAAATTAAAACTAGATTTAATAAGTTAAGATTCAATCCGTCATTAGTAAGCTACGTCATTACCCTAGGAAAATGAAAATTTAGCTCATGATAAAATTAGAAATAAAATTAAAATAAATTGACATTATATAAAACTAGAATGAAATCTTCAGAAATACTGCATAAACTTGAATATTAAATTCTCAAACATAAATATACAACAAAAAATATACATAAAAAAAACTGGAAAAATCTAGCCGTCCATTTAGGAGGTAAAACCTTCCATGTAGGCAGCATGCAAAAAGTAATACAATACTAAGCCTTCCATGTAGGAGGCATGCAGAAAATAATATAATACTAAGCCTTCCATGTAGGAGGCATAAAAAAATTAATACAATACATAAAATTAAAAATAAAAAATAACACAATTTATTTAGAACTGTCAGAGAAAATATCTCTCCCTGTCAGAGAAGGATCTTTGACTATAAGAGAAAATTCTTCACGCCTTGTTCTCTCCTCCACTTCCCGTTTGCAAAGAAACACACACATATATATAGGCAAGCGAGCGTCTGTTGCTTCTTCAATTTTTTCCACAGGTGCTACAGTGATTTCGCCTTCTTTTCACGCATTGCTACAGTAATGAACAGTAACCTGTCGGTTGGTTTACGCGTTTTTTCCGTGTTGCTACAGTGCTACAGTGATTCCGTCCGCTACAGTCACCTCCGTCAGCTACAGTAACACCTGCTACAGTGAATCCGTGATGAATAGTAACCGACGCTACAGTACTAACATTTTTTTTTATATTTTCTTTATTTTTTAAATACTATTTATTTTACACCCAAAATATATTATAGTAAGTTCAAATATCGTCCATAAAATCATCATATAAGGAAAAATAAATATGCAAATATTTTACTTATCAAATTCCCCCACACTTAGCTCTTGGACGTCCTCGGACAAGGAATGACTAATAAGTGCTTCCAACAAAATTAGAAGTGTCAAGTCATAAGTAAGAACACAATTGTAAAGTAAAGAGATCATAGTATTCATGAATCAACGAAAATCTAAATTGGTAACTTTGTTTGAAAATGAATAAACCGAGTTTGTAAGTGTAACTCATTCTCTCAATCTCTCAAGTGTTTAAGGGTAAGTGTTTCGCTCAAATTCAACAAAAAAAAAATTGCACTACCATAGGCTTGCTAAAAATCTCAATCTCCACTACCTAATTCACATGCATAATTCAAATCAAAAGGACTTATTAAGGGTTGTAATGGGGTTAAGGTAAAAGGAATGTAAAACATAATATGAAAGGCTATATTTAAGAAATTTAATAGAACAATTGAAAAATGGGCTACTTAGAAATTTATCTCATCATATCAACCCACAATTCAAATACTTGACATATTTTTTTTTCTCTTTTTTTTTTCTTCTTCTTCTTTTTTTTTTTGAATTGCAACTATAAAATTGATGATATATACACCCCCACACTTTGTTAATAGCCCATTTCACAAAAATTTCTAATGCTCTACCAATCTTCCGAATAAGGTAAAAGCACTTGATATATCATTAAAGTACATGTTAATGGGTTGAGAACAAAGAAACAGTCAATTAGGCTCAAAGGGGCTTATCAACGGTATAATTGCAAGGTTGGCTATTTGGCTCTGGCTAAAGGAAATGAATGCCTTAATCATTTTTGAATGTGCATGTGAGATGTAATTTCAACCAGATTTAAAGCAAGTTCTAGAGTGACAACTTAATAGGTGAATATCACACACAAGAGAAATAATCATTATAGGCTCAGAAGCTCACGGCTAGAAATTTTTAAACTCAGTTCATTCAAACTCAAAATTTATCACCAATTGCAACAATCAGTTGTTCATTCATGCTATAAAATCTCTAAATTCAATTGATCCATACTTAAAACTTGTGTACTTCTTAATATCATTACAAAGCACTTGAACAAGATTGTTTTTTTTTACTCTTTTTTTTTTTTTTTTGAAAAAGATAAAAAAATATTGCAACCAATAAAATGCAATTAATGAAATGCATCTCAGGAGTTAAGAATAACTCCTTACTCTGCCATTTTTTCCACACCCCATGCATCTAATGGTTTTACTAAATAACAAAAGAAAAACAGAAGAAAATATTTTTTTTTCTCCTCCCCCAACCTAAATCAGACATTGTCCCCAATGTCTTCTAGAGCTCAGAGAAGGTTTTTTTTTTTTTTGAAACATAAACACATAATAAAGTAAAATCAAAATACTAAGAGTAAAACCAAGAGATTAAGGAAAGTTACAACCGAAGGATGGTATCTGAGTTCTGTTTCTGACTGCTATCTGAAGATTGCCCACCTATTTGCTTGACGAGTATATCTGGTTTAGGTTCATAGGTTTGCAATTGATCGAGCAGCTGATCAGCAGTTGGTGCAGAAATTATGGAATGGCGAGTCGCTTGGGGTATGAATCCTGTTTCCACAGCATGATCAAGAAAAGACAACAGATTATCATAAAAACCATTAACATTTAACAATCCTAATGGCTTTTTGTGATAGTTTAACTTAGCCCAATATGCAACGCTAGAAATGCCATCCAACGTCCCCAAACCACCGGGTAGAGCAATGAAAGCTTGAGCATGGTAGAACATTAGTCCCATTTGTTCAGGCAAGCTTGAAACCTGTAACTCTTGTCCTAAGGAAAAAGTGTGATCTTCCAACTCCTTCACCCTTACACTTAAACCCTTGCTTCCATTCATGGATGCAGAAATGGCTACACTTCCCTTTAGGCCCTGGATGCCTCCCCCGTACACAAAGTTGATCCCTCTGGCAGCTAATCCAATTCCCAGTTCATTTGCTGCTGTTATAAACTCTCCTTTCTTGCCTATATCAGTTTCACCAAAAATGCAAATAGATGTAAATCTACATTTTTGTGTGATAACCTTTTTCTCTTTGTTTCTCTCGGACCATGTACGCTTACAAGAGAAAGAATTCATATTTACAAATGGAAGTGTGTGTATTTACAAATGAAAGAGTACATATATATAATACTAAAACAACGATAACAAAATCACACAAATCATACATTTTTCAAAGAAGTTTGAAAAAATTCCGACACAAATGACCGGTGGGCCACTGGGTGAAGAAATTAAACAAAAAGAGGAAAGAAAGTCAAAAGATACAGTAGAGTAGAAAAAAAAAACTGTCGAAAAGATAAGAAAGATTTGACAAAAGCATGATTATGTACAGTAGTTGTGATTTTGGCTCACATCTTCCTCTGGTTTTACGTCCAGAAACGGCTTAAACGATTTCTATGAATCGAGGATTGGCTTCCCATCCAGTTTTCTTATAAACTGGCAAACAGGGTCTTTTTCTGTCAGATTCCCAAGACAGTAGCGCCATTTTTCTTGGTTGAATACATTCACTAAATCAAGAAGAATACGATGAACATCACCACTCGGATGCGTCTCAAGAGTTTGAATGATATCATCCAGGGACTCCTTACTCAGTCCATCCTTTATAAATTTAATTTTATCTTCTCGATTTATAGAAACCATACCTTTGCTTCTACAGCGCTGATCACATGTCCACCTTGCACATTTATAGCAGACATTCATTCTTTTAGCTCTTCTCTTTTTGGAGTAAGAACTTCTTCCCATTCCTGGTAAAGGTTTAACAACTGATTTATTAAACTCATATGCTAAACGTACCTTAGCCTCAATGATCCAGCGTATGTCCTCAGGAAGGCCCAAACGCTTGAATACTTTCATCCTTTCAAGTCGACAGCTATAGAGCTTCCTGAGCACATCTTTGGGAAGAGTGGGGAACCTGTTCTTAAGCTTTACAAGAGATTCCTCCATGATAACTTAAAAAGAAGCCGATGAAAACTAAAATATCAATGCAGTGCGGTGTGTTTCGGTGAGTAGGAAAGAAATGAGAGAGTAGGAAAGAAATGAGAGAGTAGGAAAGAAATTTTGGGGTTGTCTCCCAAATAGCCGCCCTTCTTTAACGTCTTTAGCTAGACAAAAACCAAACCAATTTCTTTTTTTTTCTTTTATATAATTTATATATATATATGTATATATGTATATATATATATATTTTTTTTTTTTAAATTACTAGATTGAGGACTTACCTGTTGGTTCCTCAAATGTGATGACAGATTTCAAAGTGTTGAGTGCACCTTCATTGTATTCTTTGAGTCTTTGCCCATTCACTTTGAATTTTCGATCACCATCTTGAATCTCCACAGTTCCATATGGCCATACTTGAATTACAGTAAAAGGACCTGACCACCTCGATCTCAGCTTTCCTGGAAAGAGCTTTAACCTTGAGTTGTATAAAAGCACTTTTTGTCCCGGTGTAAACTCTCTTCTCAAAATTCTTCTATCATGCCACATTTTTGTCTTCTCCTTGTATAACTTAGCATTTTCATAAGCTTGTTGTCTGAATTCTTCAAGCTCATTGAGTTGGAGAAGCCTTTTCTCCCCAGCTGCCTTTAAGTCAAAATTTAATGCTTTTATTGCCCAATATGCTTTGTGCTCCATTTCTACTGGAAGATGGCATGCTTTTCCGTAGACCAATTGATATGGGGATGTACCAATTGGTGTCTTGAAGGCAGTTCTATAAGCCCAAAGTGCATCATCTAACTTTTGAGCCCAGTCCTTCCGATTGGAATTCACCGTCTTTTCTAAGATCCACTTCAGTTCTCTGTTCGAGATTTCCACCTGCCCACTAGTTTGTGGATGATATGGAGTTGCAACCTTATGAGTTACTCCATATTTAGCCAATACCGACTGAAGCTGCTGATTGCAAAAATGCCTTCCTCCATCACTGATAATAGCTCTAGGCACTCCAAATCTTGTAAAAATATTCTTCCTCAAGAACTTCACAACCACACGAGAATCATTTGTAGGAAAGGCAGCTGCTTCAACCCACTTGGAGACATAGTCAACAGCTACTAAAATGAACTGGTTGCTAAATGAAGATGGAAAAGGCCCCATAAAATCGATCCCCCATACATCAAAAAGTTCAACTTCTAAGATGTTGGTTAAAGGGGCTTCATGTCTCCTTGAGATATTTCCCGTTCTTTGACATCTGTCACAGGTTGCCACAAGTCTGTGAGCGTCCTTGAAGAGTGTAGGCCAGTAAAATCCTGATTGAAGGACTTTAGTAGCTGTTCTGTTTGCTCCAAAATGACCACCATATAGGGATGAATGGCAGTGATTTAAGATGCTGTCCATCTCTTCTTCAGGAACACATCGCCTGATAATTCGATCTGGGCTTTGTTTGTATAAGAACGGATCCTCCCAAAAGTAATGCCTTATATCAGCCAAAAACTTCTTCTTTTGCATTTTAGAAAGTTCATAAGGCATTACCCCGCTTGCCAAATAATTCACAATATCAGCATACCAAGGAGTAGGTTGTGACTGCATGATAAAAAGTTGCTCATCTGGAAAATTCTCCTGGATTGGTGATTCTCTCTTTTGTTCAGGTGGTTCTAACCGAGAAAGATGATCTGCAATGAGATTCTCAGTCCCTTTTTTGTCTTTGATCTCCAAGTCAAATTCTTGTAGTAGAAGCACCCATCTAATCAGTCTGGGCTTTGCATCTTTCTTCTCAATTAAGTATTTGATTGCTGAGTGGTCCGTCCAGACAATGACCTTTGACCCGATCAAGTATGCTCTGAATTTGTCGAATGCAAACACTACTGCTAATAGCTCCTTTTCTGTTGTTGCATAATTCAGCTGTGCATCTGAGAGTGTCCTGCTGGCATAATAGATGGCATGAAAGACCTTGTCTTTTCTTTGGCCCAAAACAGCTCCAACTGCATAATCACTTGCATCGCACATCATCTCGAATGGAAGATTCCAATCTGGAGCTATGATAACTGGTGCGGAAGTCAAGGCACCTTTTAGAGTTTGGAAGGCTGATAAACACTCCTTATTAAACACAAAGGGAGTGTTTTTCTCTAACAGCATGCAAAGTGGCTTTGTGATTTTTGAGAAGTCCTTGATGAATCTTCTATAGAATCCAGCATGTCCCAAAAAACTCCGAATGCCTTTGATTGAGGAAGGAGGTGGTAGCTTTTGAATTGTTTCAATCTTAGCTCGGTCCACTTCAATGCCTCGATCAGATACCTTGTGACCCAGCACGATTCCTTCTTTCACCATAAAATGGCATTTCTCCCAATTTAGAACCAAGTTTGTCTTCACACAACGTTGCAAGACTTTTGCCAAATTTGAAAGACAATGATCAAATGATTCTCCAAAAACTGAAAAATCATCCATGAATACCTCAATGAACCTTTCCACCATGTCTGAGAAGATTGCCATCATACTCCTTTGAAATGTTGCTGGTGCATTACATAGACCAAATGGCATCTTTCTGAAGGCAAAGGTACCATATGGACATGTAAAAGTTGTTTTCTCTTGATCCTCTGGTGCAATTGTAATTTGATTATATCCTGTGTACCCGTCCAGGAAACAATAATAGGCTTTCCCTGCTAGTCTGTCAAGCATCTGGTCTATAAATGGCAGAGGGAAGTGATCTTTTCTGGTGGCTTTATTGAGCTTTCTGTAGTCGATGCACACTCTCCATCCAGTCACCGTTCGTTGTGGAATGAGTTCATTTTTCTCGTTGGGCACTACTGTCATTCCACCTTTCTTTGGCACAACTTGAACTGGGCTTACCCATTGACTATCAGAGATTGGGTAGATTATGCCAGCATCAAGCCACTTTATTACCTCCTTTCTCACCACCTCCTTCATGTTTGGATTGAGTCTTCTCTGGTGCTCGACTGATGGCTTGTAGTTATCCTCCATCAAGATCTTATGCATACAAATTGAAGGACTAATCCCTCTTATATCAGCTATTGACCATCCAAATGCTGCTTTATACTCCCTTAGAACTCTTAATAACTTTTCTTCTTCTTCAGGAGTAAGATCTGCTGAGACGATTACAGGTAATGTTGAATTTCCTCCCAGATACACATACTTCAAGTGGGATGGCAGTATTTTCAACTCCAGTACTGGTGGTTTCTCTGTTGATGGTACCGGCTTACTTGACCTTTCCCCAAGATCTTCAAATGGTTTCTTGATAAAAATTGGGGAATTTGCTTCCAGGTACTTAATCTGCTCCAAGACTTCAGGATTAGTAGATTTTGATACATCTACCATTCCTATTGCTAATGGTTGATCCATGCAGATTTCGTTCACCACGTCTTTTGTGCAACTGGATAATGTGTCGACTCTGCAGCAAGTGTCACCTTCATCTGGAAAGGATAAAGCCTTGAAAATGTTGAAGGATACTTGATTATCTTGAACTCGCAAGGTTAACTTCCCCTGTTGCACATCTATTAACGTTCTCCCAGTTGCTAGAAATGGCCTCCCAAGAATGATAGGAATTTCTTGGTCTTCTTCCATGTCGAGTATTATGAAATCAGCTGGGAATATGAGTTTGTCCACCTTCACCAGAACATCTTCTAAGACACCCCTCGGATGCTTTATTGATCGGTCTGCCAAAAGTAATGAAACTGTGGTTGGCTTCACCTCTCCAAGACCAAGTTTGTTGTAGACAGATAGAGGCATGAGGTTTACACTTGCTCCAAGATCACAAAGTGCTTTTTCAAAGTGACATTGACCTATGGTGCAAGGTATGCAGAAGCTTCCTGGATCTTTCAGCTTTGGAGGTAATTTCTTTTGGAGAATAGCACTGCACTCCTCAGTAAGTGCAACTGTTTCAAATTCCTCAAGCTTACGCTTATTTGAAAGAATGTCCTTCATGAATTTTGCATAACTGGGCATTTGGGCAAGAGCGTCCGCGAAAGGAATGTTGATGTGCAACTTTTTGAAAACCTCCAGAAACTTTGCAAATTGCTTGTCTAGCTTTGCCTTCGCAAGTCTCTGAGGGTATGGAACTGGTGGTACATATGGAGGAGGATTGTCTGGAAAGCTGATTCTTCCTGGTATCACATCATCCTCCTTCTGTTCTTGTACTTCCTCCTTCTGTTCTCCTCCACCTTCTTTCTTTTCTCCATCATCCTTCTTTTTAATTAAAGGATCTTTCAATTCTTTCCCACTTCTTAATGCAATGGCCTTCACATGCTCTCTTGGATTTCTTTCGGTGTCACTTGGTAGAGTTCCTGGTTGTCTGGAATTCAGCATATTTGCAAATTGGCCCATCTGAATCTCCAAATTCTTTATTGAGGCATCTTGGCTTTTGATTGCTGCATCAGTCCTAGCCATGAATTGAGATGTATTCATGGTTAGTTGAGCCAGTGCATCCTCCAAATTCACTTTCTGTTGTGGTGGATTTGGTTGTTGAAAAGCTTGCTGCTGGTAGTTCCCTTGCGGCTTGAATGCATTTTGATTATTCCTCCAACTAAAGTTTGGATGATTTCGCCAACCTGGATTGTACGTGTTTGAGAATGGGTCATTTCTTTGGTTTCCAATGAACTGAGCTTGCTCCGGCATGAATGAGTGTCCTTCTTGACATTGCGTACTCACATGAGGTCCTCCACATTGATCACAAGCTTCCGTAGGAGTGCTGATTACATTTGCTTGGGTTGTCAATGATCCTACTTGCTTGGATATAGATGCAACTTGAGAAGATAAAGTTGTAAGAACATCCAGCTCGTGCACTCCAAGTACTTTCTTTGAATTGCTACGTTCAGAAGGCCATTGATATGCATTGGCTGCCATCTCCTCAAGTAGATTGTAAGCATCATCTATGTTCTTTCCCATTAAAGATCCTCCAGCTGCGGCATCTACAAGAATTCTGGAGATGTGCGTCATCCCACTATAGAAAGTTTGCAGTTGCCACCAATTTGGTAACCCATGATGAGGACATCTCCTTAGCAACTCTTTGTATCTTTCCCATGCTTCATAGAGGCTTTCTTGTTCATGCTGGGTGAATGAGGCAATTTCATTCCTCAGTTTAGCAGTTTTTGCTGAAGGAAAGTATTTCTCCAAAAATTTCTGCGCCATGATCTCCCATGTTGTTATACTTCCCACTGGTAGCGATTGTAACCAACTCTTAGCCTTATCCCTAAGTGAGAAAGGGAAAAGTCTAAGTCTAATGGCATCATCAGTAACACCATTATGCTTGAATGTGTCACAGATTTCTAGGAAGTTGGCTATATGTGCATTAGGATCTTCTGTTGGTAAACCACCGAATTGATTTGCTTGCATCATTTGGATAATTGCTGGCTTGATTTCAAAGTTGTTAGCTGCTACTGGTGGTCTCCTGATTCCAGAGTTTGTGTCCATGACTGTTGGTGTTGCATAGTCACGGAGTGTTTTGGTATCTGTTGTTTCTCCCCCCGGATTTTCCATCGGATTGTTTAGGATTGAAGCAGACTGCTTCCGAATTCTTCGATTTCTTCGGCAAGTTCTTTCGATCTCCGAATCAAAAGGCAATAGTTCAGTCTCCTTCGATCTGGTCATACACTAAGCAAAAACCTGAAAAGAAACACAAGACACCAAGAAGAAAAACAAATGTAATATAAAGACCAAATTAGTATTAAAATTACTTGGTATTGATATTAATGACAACAATCCCCGGCAACGGCGCCAAAAACTTGTTACGAGTTTGGATGATCAATTATATAGTGCAAGTGTACACTGTCGTAATCAAGTAATATAGAAGTGAGTAGAGTATCGTTCCCACGAGGATTGATCACTAAGTACCAAAATGAGTAATTTTAATTCTATTTAGTCGATCAATAAATTGGTGATTGAGAGTACAAATAAAAGAAAAATAATTAAATATGAGTGCAGATGATATGAAAACAAATATGAGAAAAAGTCCTAGGGATTAGATTTCACTTAACAAATTCCGGATTGAATCACTTATCTAATCTAGCCCAATTTATTCCATATGATTGATAGTCGAGTTTCCTTAATTTAATTACTAGCCTCTTCCAAGGTCAAACAATTCTATAATTAATTGCTAATCCAATATATTCCTATATGAATTTAAGCAATTAATTATGCATTAAGATTTATGAAACTCAATAAGACTACACAACTCATATGAATATATTCCTATTTCATATGCAAGTCATGATTTTAATTATAGGATCTACACACATGCATCTCCTTCCGGTCTCAACATGCATATTGTAATCATTCAAAAGATGGCCAGTCAATCAAAAGCATTAAGAATAATAATTAAAACTCAATCATAAAGGAGAAATTAAAACTAGATTAATAAGTTAAGATTCAATCCGTCATTAGTAAGCTACGTCATTACCCTAGGAAAATGAAAATTTAGCTCATGATAAAATTAGAAATAAAATTAAAATAAATTGACATTATATAAAACTAGAATGAAATCTTCAGAAATACTGCATAAACTTGAATATTAAATTCTCAAACATAAATATACAACAAAAAATATACATAAAAAAAACTGGAAAAATCTAGCCGTCCATTTAGGAGGTAAAACCTTCCATGTAGGCAGCATGCAAAAAGTAATACAATACTAAGCCTTCCATGTAGGAGGCATGCAGAAAATAATATAATACTAAGCCTTCCATGTAGGAGGCATAAAAAAATTAATACAATACATAAAATTAAAAATAAAAAATAACACAATTTATTTAGAACTGTCAGAGAAAATATCTCTCCCTGTCAGAGAAGGATCTTTGACTATAAGAGAAAATTCTTCACGCCTTGTTCTCTCCTCCACTTCCCGTTTGCAAAGAAACACACACATATATATAGGCAAGCGAGCGTCTGTTGCTTCTTCAATTTTTTCCACAGGTGCTACAGTGATTTCGCCTTCTTTTCACGCATTGCTACAGTAATGAACAGTAACCTGTCGGTTGGTTTACGCGTTTTTTCCGTGTTGCTACAGTGCTACAGTGATTCCGTCCGCTACAGTCACCTCCGTCAGCTACAGTAACACCTGCTACAGTGAATCCGTGATGAATAGTAACCGACGCTACAGTACTAACATTTTTTTTTATATTTTCTTTATTTTTTAAATACTATTTATTTTACACCCAAAATATATTATAGTAAGTTCAAATATCGTCCATAAAATCATCATATAAGGAAAAATAAATATGCAAATATTTTACTTATCAGGAACCTCAAACATGGAATGGGCAGAGATTTCACGAGAAAAGTCCAATAGGCCTCCTTGTTTGGTTATGTATGTTGGGATATATGGGTTACCAAATGCAAGAAAGTCTTTGGCGAGGAGCTTGATCTTTATTCTCAGGATGCGCAGGCCAGTTTCTTTCGAGCTAGCTGGGACCAGGATCTTCTTTCCCATTGCCAGTTTTACTCTCACCAGTTATTTGCAGATCAGAGTGCGAGGGACAGGCAGGCAGGATTTGTTCATTTGGAGGTAGATGGATCGGCAATGGACTCAGGGCAATGCAGCTGTAGGGGAATCTTACGGGATACGAATGGAGCTTGGCTTGGAGGGTTCTCTTGTAAGCTGTTGACTGTTCCTCCTGCAATCACAGAGATTTTAGCAATTATCCAAGGCCTCCAGATTTGTTGGAGCAGAGGTTACAGAAACATTCGGATTCACACTGATTGTATTGAGGCAATCAATTTGTTAACGAGAGGTGGCGAGCAATACCACCCTTTCGGTGTTGTTATTGTAGAAGCTAGATTATGGTTATCTAGGAATTGTCATGTTTTGTTAACTTATATTCCTAGAGAACAGAATAGGGATGCGGATCATCTTGCCAGGTTAGGGCATTCTAATGCGGGGGTTGTTGTCTTTTTTGATCAACCACCACCTTCGTTGGCGGAGGCGGTCGTTGATGATTGACTAGGGGTTCCCCCTTTCTGATTGTATTAAGTTCTTAGTTGTAACTTAATGAATTCCAGTATTTCATTCAAAAAAGGAGAGGTAACGCCTCATATGTAGTTTAAGGTCTCAGCTCAGTTCTAGGCTCAAGAAAGTGCCGTTTCGAACTCGTTACTTCATGGGCGGTATTCAAATGTTACCATCATCAAAGCCAAGATCTCACACACAAAGCCGCCCACCCTCCCTGGCGCCGCCCATCCATTGCCTTTCCCATATCCCAAAATTCTATCCTTTTTGGGGTAATTGAGGGTGGAAAAATAAGATTCAGGGTCATGAAATATTTTTTTCAATAGCAGTCAATGTTGTAAAATAATTTTTTATGCACTATATATCATAAAATAATTTTCAGTGACAGCCAATATCTAGCACGCTGTACCCTGAACTATTTTAGTTGTAACAAGCAGCCTCTAAATCACATTCAATACCCTAAATTATTTTTCTAGTTCTAACAAACAAGCTCTAAAATGTTTTTCTAGTTGCATGAGTATTCTAAATTTAGAATACTAGGTATTGGATGCGCTCAAATTTAGTTTATGATATGAAATGTTATTGAAAAAAATATTTTATGATGCAGTTTTTCAGATACTGTATTTTATGTTATATTGTGCACAAAAAAATATTTTAGAATATTAGGTGTTATCGGAAAAAAAATATTTCAAAGCCCTGAATCTTATTTTACAAAAAAAGAAAAAAAAAAGTGAAGTGCCCTACCCATTTACCCCAAAACAGTGTAGTTTTGGGGTATGGGAGAGGCAAAGAATGGGAGGCGCCTGGGAGGGGAGCCTATGCCAATTTGCTCTTTAATTTTTTTTTAAATGCAATCATTTGAGTTCTTATAATTAACTTATTTAGAACTGTTTCTAAATTTTAACTTAGTATAATTCAGTCTATATATTTTGACAATTTAAAAGGTTAGTCCCGCTTTTTATAAAAGGGAAAAATAAATAAAATAAAATATAAGGACTAAAGTTATTTTTTAAATTTGTACTAATGTTTTAAATACACTACAAAAAAAATTTCGTTTAGTAACGGTTAAAAATATATATTTGTAGCGGTTTTAACTGATACAAACAACATTAGTAGCGGTTATCAAAACCGCTACCAAATCCACTGTTATAAATGTTTTTGTAGCGGTTATTCGTAACAGCTATTCAAGTAAAAATTCCGCTACTACATTTGTAGCGGTTTCGCCCAACCGTTACAATATCCACTAACTATAAGTCATCTTATGCCCACAAACAAACCGCTACAAATTTTGGCACCCGTAGTTGGAAATGAAAAAATGAAAATTTGTTTCGTCTTTGTAGTGTTTATGAAACCGCTACAAATTTTGAAAAAGAAATTTAAAAAACACGCCAAACATTAGTAGCGGTTATATAACCGCTACTAAGATCATATGAAATTTAAAATATGGTGCCAGAATTTTTTTAAAAATTTGTAGTGGTTTTGTTGCTATGAACCGCTACAAATATTTTGTGAAATATTTAAAAAAATTATACAATTATTTTTCTCCATTTTTATAATATGAGATTGAATAATTTATTATTTCAAAAGTTTAGCTTATAGTATTTATTATATAAAAAATGATTTAATTAAATTGTTATAATATAAATTATATATTGGTAATATTATTCAGAATATGTAGGTAATAAGAAATTATTGTATTATCTGCTATAATGTGGTTATTATTATATAAGAAAAATAGGAAATGGTGAGAAAATGTCCTTCAATATTTGGAAAAAAAATAGCGAGAATAAATATTATGTAAGGGAAAAAACATTGAAGTGGAAGAATAAAAATTTTTTTTACCATATTTGATCACTTTGTTCAAATTCTCAGCTCTTATAAAAATATTTGTAGAGAAAACGAAAGAGAGGAACGGTTGAAAGAAATGGGAGAATATTTAAAATGAGGTGTGGTAGGGGTATTTATAGGGATCAGCGTAACACTTGTAACTGTTAATGTGACCGTTGTTGTAGCGGTTTGGTCTTTGTAGTGGTTATAGTACTTTACTTGTAGCGGTTTTGTTTGTTCTAAAACCACTACAAATAATGTACTATATTTTTTAAAAAAAAAAAATACATCCAAGGGTTACAAAAACAAAAGCATAATTTGTTTAATCATTCATCCTCGCCATCCCTATAGAATTAAATACTATTAATTACCTTCACTGCCTCATCCCACTCTAGGTCCTTCGGCCCCTTTTGAACATTCCTCCACGTCCTGAAGTGAAGGGGGAACCGCATCCAATTTCAGCCTAGCTCGTTCAGAAAGAGGTTGAATAGGTGACTCCCATTGTCAATGGGTCGATCCGCGGCCTTATTCGACGGAACCACAACTCGTAGTGTCCAGTCCAGGCTGTTCAAACCGGCCACATCCAGCCTCCTCGTGGACACATTCCCCTGCTCATTTGCACAATTAACCACATTTGACATGTCAAATTTAAATATTTAATTTATTAAATAAAAAACTATATTTACCTTGGATCTACACCTCAAACCCAGTCGATCGGGAAGACGACCGTCGTGGGTTGTTCTAGTCTCGTGCGTCCTCCTGGTCCAAGAATTGCTCCACATCTCGAAGTGGAATCGGGATCTCAAACTCATCATTGTCCTCATAGTTGGTGACACTGAGCTCAATTCCCTCTCCCAGAACAGCCTCAAGCATCTGTCGTCGCCTCCTGTGGGACCGTCTGCTGTGGCTGTGATAGGCCGCCTCTTGTGGCTGCTATGGGGCCATATGCTTTGGCGCGGTCGCCCTCCCTTTGCATTGCCCCCTCCCACTATCCCCATCTCTGCTGCTGCTACCCCCTAGAATTGGTCTAGGGAGCTCGACCCCCTTCCCTCTGTCCACCTCGAAAACCATATCAATTGCAAAAATTTAAAAAAATATATAAAAAAAATTAGTCACATTTTATATATAAAATACAATAGTAATAAAAAGTGAAAAGAAAAATATGTAATTTCTGTACTTAAGTGAGAAAAATGTGAAATGTTGTAGCGAAACTCTCAGAGAGACGTCATAATACTTAGATCTAAAAGAAAACTCTCAGAGAATCATCAAGAAACAAAATGGCCAAACGTTGTAAATGAAGGGCCGCGGGGCTTAAATATTCTGCAGTTTATAGCGATGGTTTTTGAAACCGCTACAAGAAACTTTGGGCAACAGAAAATATTTGTAGCGGTTAGTGGAACACCCCAAATTTTATTCACAAAAAATATATTGTAATTATTTGAGAAATTCAATAAAATGGTGAATATTCATGAATTTGGATTTTGTGAATTTTGAAATATTCATATTCATAAGGAAATAGGCAAATTAATTCAAAAATTGAATTAAATTACAAAAGGGGATAGCAAAATCAAAATTTTGCCAATTTAGCCCAAGATTAATTATTTTTCAATTAATTGGAGTTAATTTCAATTAATCAAGGAAAATAAAAGAAAATGCATAATGGGATTATTCTTGGTGGAATTAATCAAGAATTGGGAAATTAAGGGGGATTATACATAAAACCAATTATGTCGATTGTGGTATTGTTAAAATCATTTTTCCCTTTCCTTCCCTCTAGAAATTTTGTCCAAACACACATGAATGAGGAGAAAATTTGATTTCATGAGCACATGCCTAATTACTACATGAAGAGAGTCATGATGGCAAGGCTACATGAACATTTCAATGATGACAAATGATGAGTGTACACAACATGGAAGTATGGTGAATGCATGAAGGGATAGCTTGAGTAAAGGAAGGGAGAAACTTGATTGCATGATGGTAAACTTGAGTGAAGGAAGAGACAAACTTGATTGCATAGAAGAGAAATCATTTGCCTTGTAAAGAGGAGGGGGACAGATTTTTCCTAGCCAAGAGAGGAAAATTTGTACATTGACTTAAATGGAGTAATCATGGGTGAATAGGAAGGAGGTATGGGAAGAGAAATGGTGTACATGAGAGGTGGAGAAATCCCAACTATTGGCTAGATCAAGGGCTAGGATGAAGCATGAAAACTAAAATACTAAAACACACTTTCTCCCTCCCCTTGTGCATATTTCGGCTAGCCATAGAGAAAAGGAAGAGAGAGTGAGTTTGTGAAGCTCTTGAGGCTAGAGAGAAAGAGGAAGAAAATCAAGGTAAGAGCTTGTGTTCCAAAGTGATTTAAGCTTCTTATTTTGTGTAGTCATCCTCTAATCTCTTATTCTTCATGGAAATCATGGTTTAGCAAGCTAATCTTCAAGATTGAGGGGAGAGAGAGGACATCCTAGAGAGAGAAACATCAAGGATCAAGAGGTAATATCTAAAATATCAACTTCTTAGTGTATTGAAGTTGTTGTTGGTGATTGTTGTTTGTTTTTGTGATTTTTGGGTTAAGTTGTAAAATTAGAAAAGTCATAACTCTAAGGGGTTATGTAGCCCAAAATCCTTTAAATCATTATTAATAAGTGTTTAAATGAGTTAAATAAGGATTAGAAGTGGAAAAGTACAAGTTTTGGGAGCTAAAACACAAAACCTCATTTTTCCATATTTCCCTAATAATTTCGGCCACAACCAGAACTGGTACAAGGAGTTGGATTTTCATGAAAAAAATGGTTCCATTCGACTCAGTGGGCAAAAATAGGTGGAGTTACAGTTGGGCACTTTTTCGGTAGAGGCCGAAAAAGCAAAATTACGAAAACGCCACTGAAATCACTAAATAGGGGTTGTCAAGGGTATTTTTGTAATTTTACAGTGAATTTAGTAATTTTGAGCCCGGAAATGGATTCCTTGGGCGAAAATAAGTAAGAATATCCTAGTCAAAATTTTAGGAAAACGTGCTATCGGGCCGAGTACGGCAGGGCCGAGCCAGGGTCTTTAAGGCATTTTAGTAAATTTTCACCATAGACTAACATAACCACAAGAAACACTATGGAAAAGTTTAAAATGATACTTAGATAGGTTATGACCTATTTCTTGTACATTTAATATTTTAGGACCGAGTCGAGAGCCGGAACGACACGCTTTAGGAGACACCGTTAAACAGAGGATTATAAAGCGTTAAGGTAGGGATATTATCCTTCATACATCATGCCATAGTTATATGATTGTGTGGATGTCATTGTTATAAATATACTTTATTAATCAACATGATTTGCCCAGAGAGGGGCCAAAAGTGTCAGAGGCACTTACACTGAAGTTGGTGAGAACCCAACCGGTGCAGAATAGTGGGACTGGACCCTACTCATGTATACATGCAGATGATATGTTTATAATGTTCATTAATTGGTGCATACATGGCATAATACATATTTACTTTTCGCATTTTCTATGAACGATAGCATCTTTCTACTGGGGTTTTCTAGAATCTCACCCTATTTTTAATAAACACCTCAGCGGGGACCAGTGGGTCTAAGGGAAAAGATGTAGACGTTGGAAAGTGAGCGGCACGTGTCTCGAGGCGAGGATATGAACGTGGTTATACCTTAGTCTATGCCTTAATATTTTGGAAAATTTGTAAATATTAAGTTTCCGCTGTATTTTCTGTTTTTTGTTGACAAACGACATTGGGATTGTAAACAAATATTTTTATCAGTATAATTGTAATTTTCTGTATACTCATTGAATTCCGTCTTTATTACTTTTCGATTATTAAAATGGAAATGTGTGTTGACAATTAGCAAATATAAGACTCTTGAAGTTTTGTAGCGGTTGAGAAAAAAAAATGCTACACAACCACTATAAAAAGGTGACCATTTGCATTCCGTAGCAGTTTAATTCAACAACAACTACTACAAATAAATAGCTACAATTCTCGCGCCTGCTTCGAGCCATATGGTGCCAAAATTGTAGTGGTTACTATGTTGTAGCCACTACAAAATTGGCGTTACAAGTTATGTCGGGAATGTGGCGCCAATTTTATAGCGGTTTGTATTTTAAAACCGCTACTAAGCATGTTCGATGACCCTCGCGCCACTTGGCGCAAAGCTTATCACTGTAAATTTGTAGCGGTTTATATACAAATTGCTACAAATAATAACATTTGTAGCGGTTTTTAGTAACCGCTACAAATTCATTGTTACAAAATGTCATATTTTTTTGTACTGATAGTTACATTATAGATATTAAGTTATATTGAGTCAAAGTTTTAACCAAGTCAAAAGTTGCACAGAATTAAATTTTAAATAGTGAGTTACAGTTGAAATAAAACTATGTTGGTCAATTTTCCTTTTTTTCCTCTTCTAAACATTTTCAACAAGTATCATTACTCAAGTGCGGGGTTTTCTTTCCCTTTTTTTTTTTTCTTTTTTGCCATTACTACTACAAATTCGGGCATATATAATGCTTAATAAATAATTGTTACTGCAAATAAACATTATTTATATTGAGGTGGAGGTCGTGTAAGAATATATAACGCTTAAAAGTAACAATTAATTATGCGCATTGTCATGTATTGTGAGGCGGAATTTGCAAAAACGCAAAAATAAAGTTGTAGTTAATAACCATAATTTATTTAGTAAAAAAAAGTGATGGTTCCTTCAAAACTACCATCATGTAACACTTACAAATGATTCATCTACCAATCTCTTATATCAGTGAAGACAAAACATAATTGTGTTTAGAAACAACTGTCATTTAACACTTTCATAACTATTCATAACATCGTTGAACTTTCATAAGTCATAACCCTACATAACATCCGTTAGACCTCTATTTAAACTCACATATTTCTTGTGATTCTTACTAATTTTCTTTATCAGCATCGTCTTTCTCTCCTTCATCATGTTGAGATCCCAGGAAGCTCTTTTGCCGCCGCCACCCCCTCCTCCTCTACCACCACCACAACCTCCTCCTCCACCTCCTCTTGAAATGGAGGATTTGATACAGATGTTGGCAAGCCTTGATTACCACACGAGGCATCTCTCAGCATATGCCAACAAGTTAAACAGGAGGTTGAACCTTATACTTCATCACAATGACATTGAATATGACTTACAGTCAGACCCATCATCTCCTTCATCCAATGATGAGAATGAGGAGGAGGAGGAGGATGGAAGTGGCGGTGATGACTGAATACTACGATTTTAAAGTATAAAAAAATTGTTAACAGAAAAAAAAAAAACTTTATAATTCACGGTTATTAATTAAAAATTGTAAAGTATTTTGATAACACCAACATATTTAACGATTCTAACTTAATAAACATTAATTAAAGCTTTCAAAACCTTTCCTTTTCCTCATGTTGACTCTGGGTGCCTCCTCGTTATCTGATGATCATCAGGAGAACCAGATACCCTTTCATTTCATTCGGTACAACTTTCAACATGTGCAATGATGGTTTTTTCACATCCCTTCAATATGTCTATTTAAAGTCCCCATTTTCATTTGTTCTTCCTACATTTTCTTCATCATCTTCCTCTTTGTTTTCTCAATCGCCAAAATGAAACACCATAGGAAGACTTGCCAAAAAACTCCTGGCATCATCTTCCACCTCTTCCTTCTCCTCCTCCGCCTCCATAACTCAAGCTTCCTCAACTAGAAGCAATATTGCGGCATGCAGAATAGACTGACCATGCCATGAGGAGGCTTTTTAGATATCTCTCCAATATGAATAAGAAGGCCAATCTCATACTTGATGAGTATGGGATTGACCATGATCCTAACAATGATCTTGGCCACTCCTCTAGTGATGGGTAGCCTGGTAATCTTATCAGTTTATCAAACTACTCGCCAATGTTAGTTTTTTCCTTTTGTTATTTTTTCTGTTTTAAATATATTATAAAAAAGCACATATCTAACAATCCTTACATAAAAATCGTCATGAAATAAAATAAATAAAGGTTAATAAATTGTTCTTTCTAAACGACCGTCATGAATTCAAAAATAAATAACAGTTCTCTTGAAACAACCATCATATAACTCATGACACAGAAAAAAAGAACAACGGTTAGGTAACATTTTCAAATGGTCTGTCTTTCCCAACTTATCTTATTTAAAGTACCTTATTATAAATCTCTAATTAAATTCACCTATTTTAATTTTTTTTTGTAATATGGTGGTTTATATATGCAACTATACACGCATTAAAATTAAAAAAATGTCAAATACATAACGGTTATTAAGAAAAACCCGTCACTTATTAGAATACCACTTCAAATTTCTAACAGTTATTAAAAATCCACCATCACCATTTATAAAATATAATGATCTATAAAAATAAAGGACACGTCGGCTCGATAATCCACGAAACCCTCTCTATATAAACATTCGAAAACTGAACTCCACTTCTTCACTTTCATTTCAACTTCTCATAGTCCATTGCAAGCTTTTGCTCTTCTTCACCAAAATTATTGACAAACGCAAGTGAACATTTTCTTCATCATCTGAGAACAAACCAAATATGAACTCTCTCCACCAACAAGACTTGAAGGGCTCATCCATGCAACCTACGAGCTCCATCATATAGTCAATATTTACCTGTGAAAGCAAGGACGCGTGGACCAATACTTGAAAGGACTTACCATTCTCATTCGCTTTTTAAATGAGAAGGTGAACAAGCTACTGGAGAAAAGAGAATCTGATGATGCATCATATTTTAAAACATCTCCATAACTTTTTTTATTTTTAGATTGTTTATATACTTTATCTTTTTGTTTTATTATTTAATTTGTAAAATAGTGGTTGCATAATCAACCACCATTTTTTTTAGAAAAAGTGAAATATATAACGGTTATTAAGTAAAACCCATTATTTATTAGAATATCATGCAAATAAATAATGGTTGTAATTAGTAATCATCATATTTTGTCTCACAAAATAATGACTATTATACAAAAATCGTCATGATGGTTCAAAACTTTGCAGTCATATATCGCGATTTCGGTAGTAGTGGGCTTTTGTCCGCAGAATTTGGTCAAGCTTTTGAGAATGTATGGTTATCATAAACACTCAAAATATAAACTTGACAAAAAACCACTCAAAATATAATCATAAAAGTTTTTACATGCTTAAAATATAATCATTAATTATAATATAATCATACTAAATAATCATTTAAAAGTAATAATGTGGTGGGGCCCACATATAAAAAGTGACGGAAGTTTAACATTGTTAATCGAAATCGTATTGTGTCCCATTTTAAAAGGTTAATTGGCATTTTTTCAACTAAAAAAAATTTATGGTACTTGACGCTCTTTTGATAAAAGTTTATAAGTATTTTTGCCTCTTAACCCTAAAATAAATAAAGTTTCATTTAATATACTCATATTGAGTAAATATAAAACAATACTAATAACATGAATTTCTATGTATCTAAATATTATGATAAAACAGAATCATTTTAGCATTATAGAATTAATGCAGATTAATTGTTCATTTCCATATGCTTTTAAAGTATTTTCAATTGTTGACAAAAAAAGAGTATTTTCAATTGATTTTCAAAATCATCTAGATAATATTATTAGAATTTGCAAAAGAGAGGTGCTTTAAAACACCTCATTTTTTTGATATGATTCGTCAATCACAAAGCGATCGCAGGCATGCACAATCGAACCCCTGACTTGTAAGGTGAAGTGAACATGCTCTAACCAGCAAGCCAAGAGTTCGATGAGCATTAATTGGGTTAATCTTTTCTTATCTTAGTTTAAACTTCGTTTTCTTATTTCTTTTCATCTCTTGTCCATAATTGGATGGGGCGGAAAAGTAAGAAGATAAGAAAAATTAGGAAAACAAATATAAGAAAAGGCATATTTTTTGTTAGAATTATTTTTTTAAAGTTTATGTGGGTTAGAAGTTATCAGTTCAACATATTTTATTTTATATTAAGTTGCAATTGATAATCTATTAAGTGTTATAAATATAATATTTATGTGGATGTACATATCCCCATTATTTCCTATAATTATGAAATCAGTTTAATTGGAAAATGAAAAGTTGTTCCTATGTGTATTTTGTATCCCTGATAGTGAATGTAAATTAATCGTTTTTGCTCTCCAATTTTCTACTCATTCTTTTTTTTTTTTCTTATCATCTTTCCCTTTATTTTATAACATTAAGCGATTTGTTTAATTATTTAAATGCAAAATAATGATGTATATAGTATATATAATTTAAATTTTTGGGATCATTTGATTTCTTTTCAATAGAAGTTTTGATAAGTTGAGCCTTATGACTCACTAGGACTAGAGCATACTTACATAGTTACATATTTCTCACCCATCAGATTCTTACTATAATAACTAGGTTGTACTCCCCTATGCACTGTTTGTGGAATAATTCAATTGTTAATGCTATACATTTGATCATGTTAAATAAATAACTATATTAGAATTAAAACTTGGGTACTAATATAAATAATAGAGGAAAAAATGGATTACATATCAAGTGTGTGAAACACTTCATTGTTTAAATCACAACTTTCACATATTCACTTATTTTCAAGCTTCTCGGTACATGACATTCCTTGTTGTCCTCTTGTCCCTAATGTCATTATCACCGACTATTCTTCAATCCTTCCATGTTTTTAACTCTGATAATATAACATATAATTAGCCATGCATAAAAAAGTCGGAAGAGCCTGTCTTGTGGTAAATATTCCACTTTTAGAAGACGCTCACAATGATAGTCCACTTTCAGAAGACACTCACAATTATAGTGTATGCCTTCTTTTGTATCAACTTCCAATCTCTTAGCATTATCAATGATTAGCTTAAAAGATAGTATATAACAATGAGGATTTCAATTTGATTAAATAATTAGGAGAAAACTAATTTTAATATGATAATCTCTATCCTAAGTTATTAATCACGTTTAACACATTTTGAGAACTTATATCTATGTGTGTGTGTGTGTGGGATTGACACATTTAGAACTTAATTAAGCTTCGAGAGAATCAAGAACAAAAGAAAAGAAAAATAGTATGGGGACGAAAAAAGATTCATAGCCAACAAAAACCAAGAGAGAAAAGACTTATCAACAGTTATAATAAAAGCAAGAGGGCATATATATATACATGAAGGAAATGTCAAAAATGGCGAAAGCCATACTAATGCATGTGATGTAAACTGTAATGATAAACTCTCCGACATTGACATTACATCCTTTTATTAAAGTTTTGATGAACCAAAGTGGAAAATTTGCGTAGCACTCCATCACTCGTCTTTGCTACGTTCTTATCCTCTTCTTTTCCTCCTTCAATGCAGATGCTGATCTGAGAATGGGGACGTGAATTGAGGAGATTGAGCGAATATGAGAGCTACCATGGTCTTATTCTTTTGGTTGGAATGAGCACTGACCCGAAATAATTATGGTGTGAAGAATGAAATCTGATCATCATCATCCCACCATCTTCTTCTTCCTTCATCATCATCATCACTTTCACCTTTTTCGTTCTTTAAAAAGAACATCACAATATCATCATCGACCATCAGACGACCATCACCTTCTTTTTCTTTTCCTTCTTGCCCTCCTCTCGCCGGCAGCATCTATCACCACCAAGGTCACTGCGACATAGAGTCGGACTTGAGAAGGGAGGGAGCTTGAGAGATGGAGGTATGAAATCATCTTCCTCACTACAGAGCTTCCTCACTGTTGCTTCTTCCATTGCCACCATTTCTCCAACGGGTATGAAATCGGCTTCCTGCAAACGAACAAATAGACCTTAATTAATTATAATCACTAAAGGTTGAAAAGAACAGATATATAATTAAAGTTAAAACATGTGCTTATAATTTAATTTCAGATGAGGCAGTAGGTGATGGGTTGTTAGTGTAACTCTGCTTGAAGGCGATAAAAATATGTAAAAACAGAGTGTATCATATCATTATCAGTCTTGTTAATGTAACTCACCTGCTTCCTCTACTTTCCTCTGAGCTAATTCATGATCATTGATGCTATCCTCAATAATGACAAATGAAGCCTCTGAGACAGGGGAACTAAGAATCTTTCAAAGAGAGAGAGGGGGAGGGGGGACCAAGTATCGAATCAAGTATTTGGTTCTTCCCTGTGAACGTCCGAACTTGATAATGTAAGCTAAAAAAGCCTAGTCCTCATGATATCTCCTCTGATCACCAACCAACTAACACAAAAAATTAGACAGCGCCGGAGACACATCGAAGCAAAATAGAGTCACGGCTTGCAACCTTAAAAAACTAATACCAAGTTTTTTACCGGCTTCATTTCTGCATATTCCGTCTTCGTTTCTACCTTTTACTGGCTGTGATATACCAAGTTTAAGCTGATTTCTACCTTTTACTGGCTGAGATATACCCCGCCACATTCCTGCAAGCAGCTTTTACGGTGAAAAGCTTGTGAATCAGTTAAAAAACTAATAAACTTATTAAATAAATGAAAAAAGATAAAACTAAAAGCAAGGTAGTTAAGATCATATCCAAACCTTCTGGTAATGAACCTTGCAAATATCCTTTTCGAAAGCTAACGTGATGGCGCAAAGAATATTAGCATACTCTATTTTTGATGGCTAACATACTGGGTGGGAGAAGGTTGGGGAAAAATACTCCTACAGACACTAGATTCTAATAAAGCAAAAGGAAAATGGACCGACGACAGTTCTTCCTCTCTTCGCCAGTGGCGATTCTACCTCTCTTCACTGGCGGCGGTTCTTCCTCTCTTCCTCCTCCATCACCTGTAAGAGAATAATGGATTCATTGATAAAAAAAATAGAAGAAGATAAAGGAGGCTTTGAAATTGAAGAAGACTCCTTCATCAGCGAAGATGAAGGAGAATGTGGAGAGGAAAAAGAAACCCATGGAGAAGAGGGGTGAGGGAAAAGTTGACGGAGGGCTACAGAGATAATTATAGCCCCTCCTCTCAAAAGAATATCGAAGGCGGGATGTAGATAGGAAGCAGATTTGAATTTCAAACCAAGTGTAGTAATCTTTGGGACAGGCTTCTCTCCTCTTCTCTTAATATCCGCTGCCATCCTTTACCCCGAAACTGCATCGTTTTGATGTAAAAAAAAATGAAGCAAAGCCTTTTTTTTTTTTTTTTTAAATAGTATTCAACTTTCTGAAGTATTTTTCAGTCCCAATCAGTTTCCTAAAATATTTTTTAAATAACACTCAGTATCCTGCAAAAATTTTTAGTCCACTTACCACCCTAAAAAATTTTTTAATACCACACAATATCTAGCAATCAACACCCTAAAATATTTTTTCATTAACATTGACTCAATATCCAAAACTAATTTTTATTTCACCTTGGATAACACTCTGTGTTTCAAACTAATTTTTGGTATAATATTTTAGGGTGTTAGATGCACTAAAAATTAGTTTAGTATACTGAGTGAGTGTTTGGGTAACTCCGAAAAACAGTATTCAACATCTTGAAATATTTTTTCAGTGTCAGTCAGTTTCCTAAAATATTTTTGCAAGTTCTTAAAATAATTTTTCAATATTATCCAGTATCCTGAAGTATTTTTTTAGCGTCAGTATTCTAAAATATTTTTGATGCATAACTGACACTGAAAAAATACTTTAGGAAGTTGAATACTATTTTAGGGTGTTGAATGTTAAATATTGTGTGGTATTAAAAAATATTTTAGGGTGGTAAGTGGACTAAAAATTTTGGGAAAATCCCTATAAAATACCACTGAAATAAGAAAATTCCAAATCAGTGTAGCGAATTTGAAAATTCCGGTTCAGTGATGTGTCAATATAGATGAACAGTGACGGGTATATAAAAAGATGATTTTGCCCTTCAGCCCTCCCTTTCGTCACTTCAGAATAACAACTCGAGACTCTTAATTAACAACTCCTAATTCTTAATTAACAACCTCAGTTTCTTTTTTTTATTCTCACAATAACAACATCATATTCTACATTAACAACTCCTATTTATTGTTTCACAACTTCGTAATTTAAGTTTCAGGGTCAATAACAACACCTCTTTCTTTATTAACAACACCGTATTTTATATTAACAACAATATATTTTTGAGATACGAATATGTGAAAGAATAAAGCGAAGTTGTTAATCAAGAATCAGGAGTTGTTAATTAAGAGTCTCGAGTTGTTATTCTGAAGTAGCGAGAGGGAGGGCTGAAGGGCAAAATCGTCTTTTCGCATATCCATCACTGTTCATCCGTACTGACACAGCACTGAATTGGAATTTTCAAATTCGCTGCACTGATTTGGGATTTTGGTATTTCGGTGGTATTTTAAAGGGATTTTCCCAAAAATTTTTATAGGATATTAAGTGCTATTTAAAAAATGTTTTAGGAAATTGACTGGGATTGAAAAAATACTTCAGGAAGTTGAATACTGTTAAAAGAAAAAAGCTTTGCTTCTTTTTTTGCATCAAAACGACGCAGTTTCGGGGTAAAGGACGGCGGCGGATATTAAGAGTAGAGGAGAGAAGCCTGTTCCGTAATGTTTTCATGGAGCCATTGATTCGGAAACGGTTTGGTGGAATTGCAAATGGGAAACAGGTTATATGTAGGTTGAGAAATTTTAATCTAGCTTGTGAACAATAATATGTGAGAGGAGCCATAGGTAAGTCGTTTTCGTGAAAAGCTTGGGAAAAAAATTTTATATATATACTGATATTGATATGATTTGGACCCATAACCATGGACTAAATCATTATTAGCTAGACCAACCTATAAATATGATTATGTAGAATTTATTTGTTATCTACACTTTATTTTTCAATCTCTTTTTGAATGTCTTTTATATATAGTTATTTTACCTTTTTGTTTAAAAAAAATGGCCGTTACTACTATTTAATTCATTGTAAATATTCGTAATACATCTGAGCAAATTAAGAAAGTAATATAATTTCCAGCAAAAGATGACTATATATAGCAATTATGTTTAATTTATAACTAGCTCACTGAATTTTATTTGTTAATTACATTTTAAACAAATTTAAACATGTCTCAATTATAATTGATCTTGCAATTTTTGTATAAGTTTGTATGCAATAATAATCCCTTTTTCCAGGGTCATTACATTCTCCCACCCTTGAGAAATTCTGTCCTCCAAATTTAAGAAAATGATGGTTTTGGGTTAAAAAACAAGGTTATTTTGGTCCACATCTCACTATCAATTTCCCATGTGGCTTCTCTTAAAATCAAAATGATTACGCCACTAGACTTTTTCTGATACAATTTCCCCCAAATCTCAAATTTTTTATACTAAATATTATTCAAAATGGTCACAAAAACTTGCTTATATGATAAGTTTGTATATAATTGAATTCTTGAAGCTTAGTTACATGTAAAGGATCATATATAAGTTGTCTCAAATGTAGTTCTTCGCCTTCAAGCACTCAATCTTGTGAAGTTTAGTAAGAATGGCCTTGCGGAAATTTGAGTAACACCAAAATCCTGAGAATGAGTGAATCTTAATAAAGATTTCCTAACTTCCTACCCAAGGGGAATTCAAGCAACGTCTCACCACAATTCAGTCAAATGCAACATGCCCAAAAAAATGACGCTCAGTGAGTTAGAAACAATAAATATGATAATAACACTAAGTGAGTGTTTGAGAAACATTGAAACCATGGTTTTAAAAGTTATTTTCTACAAGTTGAGACAAAACCCCTCTCACATACTTACATCGTAAATCATAAAAATTATTCTGCAAAAGCTAATCCAAACGTACGTTAACGCCTCCGCTAAACTAGTATCAATAATGTTCATATATTGACATAAATTGCAGGAGCTCATGAAATTGATACTCGATTTATATGCAATCAACAATGAATTTCACCAATTTCCAAAAATTCCAGCAAGCAATGTTCAATAGTCTCGTAATGGTTTACAGTCACTTCCAATGATTCCCAAAGTATTATAAATCGCAAGAATAACAGCAATGAGAGTTACAAAAGTTTTCCCCTCAATTTAACCAACCAACTACAAATTTCCAGCAAGTATATGACAGTAAAATGTTCCCATAATGATGCAAAATAGAATATCCTCTAAAGAAAACGGTGATAAAGGAATATTGTGCAAAGTGTAGTCAAGATTTCAATAGTTACAGCAGTGAAGTTTCACAATCCGAGATCCCCATGGAATGAGTTTATGACAGAAAAGTGAAACTCCCACCCTCACTCCAATAGTTCATGAAAAATCAGCACACCAAGATGACATTAAGAATTGTGCAAATCAGCTGCAAATGACTTATTAAAGTTCAAAAAATAACTTTTGTGCATATGACAGCTTAAAATAGTGCAGCAATTTTCAAGGCTCTCAGAAAGTAAATGACCGATCCAAAATTCCAACAACTTCAGATTCCTAATTTCGAAGTCTTTGCCACAACAGAATTCAAGTAACAGCAAGCAAATATGTGTGTGTGTGTGTGTTTTTATCCTTCCACAATTCCAGATACAGCGATGACAGCAACAAAGTGTGTGAGAGACTGTCCAGCAACAAAAACAGTCCAAACTTAATAATGACTACCATGAAAAGTTACATTAAGAAATAATAGCTCAATGAAAAATCTTGCCAAAATTCAAACAAACCGTTCCAGAAATGTAGAAGCATGCAAGAACTTGGTAGCACAGACAATTCACAATCAGAACAACTGAGTGTAGTTCGAAACATATATTAACACTACACAAATGATGCACTCAGCAAGTCAATTTAAGCACCAAAATTGAGTAAATTCAAGGAAGTACCCAGACTTGGGAGGTATTACAGCAACCAGGGAATTTTTTTTTTTTTAAATTTAATCAGTATAACTTTTTTTTTTTTTTTTTAAATTTAATCAGTTTAACTCAGAATGCACCACTATAATGCATATACATAACACCTCATACTCCAAGCCAAAATGCACTAAACAGATGCACTGGAGTGACAGTTACAGCAAGGAGAAGATTCATTGTACCAGAATTGGATCCTTGAGCTACATATAGCTGGGCCTGTGGCAGTGAATATGATAGCTAAGGCATTAATGCGCAAAATTCAGGATTTCAACCACAAATTACAGCAAGATCCAGACAAAAACCATCAAAGAGTCAAACAAATACCACAGCAGTGAAAATGGATACAATCTTCTGAAACTATGCACCACTATGGATGAGATAAATAGAAATAACAAGAAGCTTAATTACCAACAACTAAAATGAATCAAATCCACCGTGTTGCCCTGGTAAATAAGCAGCACTAATAAGGCTATTAATATTTAGCTCATACATGGCTTTCAAAGAATACCAATGTATCATCAATCATGCACAATATATAATTAGAGAACAGACCCCAAAATAGCCTTCAAACAACCCAGAAAGAGGGGAAAATATCATATTTCAACTCATTTCTTCAACAATTTCACAAACGATTATTATAAATCCAAAGCAAATTATAGCCGCAAAAATGCTGTAATCCACTCTAACTGAGTTCACTCCTTAAAGAGAAAACATGGGTACTTTCTAAATGTGCATCTTAAGTTATTTCCAAAATAGAAATAATGGGAGGGTTCATAAGGTATTTTATTTTTCACTATCCAGAATGCACCAAGTAACTCAAAGGCATGATAGGTATATAGACATTCACAGATTTGATAAACCATGCTCTGACACCATTATATCACGCCCTATCTTATTAAAGCGTGACTGGCATGAAGTGTAAAGCGACCCTCACTTCGTAAGCCCTTTTAATTCATTATTTTGTATTTACTATTAGCAAGATGCACTTCATTGAAATACTGTCAAGTGACATTATAATATTTATTCATGAACCTCTATATAAATGATCAATATAGATCTCTTAAAACAGTGAACAAAATAAATAAATAAATAAATCAAATTTATCATAACAACAACTTTACAATAACAATTAATACTATAATCCCATGAGTTGGTGATCCGCTCCAAGATACATACGAGGGAATAGGTTCACTTCGACTATATGAAATGCAATTAACTTGGTAAATAAATGGAGTACAAAACCAATTAGCAAAAAAAAAAACTATGAGTACGCAATTAAATATTGAAACCCAATTAGATTCTCAAGAAGAGAGAGATGTACTTCAATAATTCAAATCTATAAAATGTCTGAAATAAATATGTGTGAATACATGTTTCCAATATAAAAGGGATAAACATTATCAATGATATGCGAATAAAACTTGTTTCAAAATTTTTATAACCATACTTGCATTTATCAAAACTTGAAACCAAAGAAAATAATCACAAGTACAACTTAAATAAAAATTTCAAAAAAAGGTTTCCTTTCAAGAATACAAATTAATAATAAAAACTCTTTTTTTTTTAAGAAAAGCCGGTTTCATTAGAGGAACCAACGCAGAACGAATAACACGCGTGACTCGGAGGCCATGAATAACAAGCATAGCCTGAAGGCTACGAATAACAAGCTTAACCCGAAGGCTAAGAATAACAGGTGCAAAGCAAAGACTACGAATAACAGGTGTTGACACATAGTCCATGAGGGTAAATAACAAATCTGGCACTCTGTGTCCCATTCCTCTAATTAAAAAATATGTTCAGATCTTTATGAGAAATCTCTTCTTCTAATTTACGAAAAATTGCTCTATTAATACATACACACAGACATGTATGTTATATAAGTTTCATAAAACATACAAAAACCAAATTTCCAACTTCCTCTCAGACATTATATATTGTTGAAAGTCTCATATATATATATATAGATTAATGAAAAAAAAAAATCAAATCAAGATTCCAATTAAAATGACCAGTTATTAATTTCTATTATAACTATATGTCTTTCAAGTGTCGACAAAATAAGAACACATTTGAACATAACACGTCACTTATATGAAAACTTATGAAAATCAAGTAATGAAATCAAACACTAGAGTCTAATTAGTATCACTATATCTCAAACATTTCATCGAGCACTTTGCATGCATCCCAAGTACTAATAAAAGAATAAACAAAATTAATCATTGAAATTTCCCAACAATCTTCTTGTCAACAATGTAGTGGAAGTATATATAAAGTTTCCAAATTTCTTACCCTAGCAAGACAAAAATTAAAGAGTCATGCAATCATCTAAACACACCACCACCACTTCTTCTTCCGTACCCTACATACTAATAACTTCTTATCTAATACTACAAAAAACCAAGTCTAATTTACGTTCTCACTCTCTTCTAGCATATACAACAAAAATTTGTTTATAATTCTTAGTATATAATTGTCTTGACATATAAAGCAAGACTTCCACTTCCCACAAACATGAAAATCAAGTAAGCATATACATTACAGATTACCCATGTTACTTTGGCCACAATTAACTACTCATTTGTGTTATTTCTCTCAAGCCTTTTGACAAGCACCTTGTGTGCAACAACTATTAGACAATATATCATCACACTTTCTAAGATTCAATTCTCTTCCTAGACAATGTTAAAACATTAATATATATATATATATATATATATATATAATATGCTATGCTTCCTAACTCGGTTCTTTACCCAAAATCAATTTAAACCCAATGAAATCAACATTAAAATACATAATATTCTTCTTTCAACATTGAACAAAAATGCTTGAAATGATTTGCTAATTAGAAGTCCTCAATTTTCCTTCCCTCTCTGGAAAAAAAGCAGCAGAAAAGTATTTCATTTCAGTCTTCTCTGTTCGCAAGCAAATAAACAGATTCGAAAACAAGGAAAGAACCAAAACACCCTTAATCTACCAACACGCAGACATAGCAGAAGGGAAGGGACTTCGAACAAACCACCCAATGAGAGGCACTAAAATAGAGAAAGGAGACGAGACAAAAACTCCTGCACCACCTCGCGATTGGCCAAAACAGGGGTAGAAGAAGATGAATTCATTGCTGAACGAAGGAGACGACAAATGAGTGAGAACGATAGACGGAGACACCCATGAACATGGAGAGAAGCATGACGGCAACGTTGAGCCCAGGAAGAAATGGAACAAGCCAGAAGCCTCCAGAAAATTTTCTCTGCCCCCGGTTTGTGGTCCACTGATCGAAAGAAAAAAAAAAAGAAATTACAATCAAATCCTAAAAAAGAAAAATAAAAAAAATATTCTTTAAAATTGAAAAATTAAAAAATGATTCCTTAAAATGAAAAAATGAAAAAATAGTCTCATAAAGTTGTCAATACTTATTTATAGAGTTGTCAATAATCTGTTCATAGAGTTATCAATAAAGCTTTTTATTTTATAATTTTAAGGAACTATTTTTTTATTTTTCTTATCCTTTAGAATTTGAATGTAATTTTCTTAAGAAAAATAAGGGAAATCAAGAAGCATTCCCAAACAAAAGGATCTGATAGTGTGTATATATATTATTACTATTTTAACTTTAAAAGAAGGGCAATACGGTAATTACATAATCATAAAGCAAAATAAAATACACCGATTTTGCACAACCAAGAAAATCCGAACATACCACCCTAAAACATGCCATTAGTAGTCCCCTTTTGTTAGGAATCGTTAATGCATCCATACAACAATTAAAAAAAAAATATTAACAAGAAATAAAATAATTATCCCCTTTTTTCAGGGTCATTACATTTTTTTTTACTTAGCTTTGGTACAAGCTCTTGAGACTGAGAATGCCTACCTATTCTAAACACTAAAAACGCAATTCTGTGTGTATGTGTGTAAATAAATATAATTTATATTGCTATAATTATAACTTTTTATATGATTTATTTGAGTTTGTTACAATTAAAAGAGAGGAATTTTGAAACACCTTAGTCTTAGAATATATTGAAATATTTATCATATAATAACATTTGTCATCGTTATTTAATTAACACTAACAATATATTAAAGCCAAGCTTAATAAAAACATAAAATACATAGCAAGTCATGTAAACTAAATTATCAGCTGCAAATATAATATACAATTTACTTCCCATACTTGATGGCATTACTAAGCCCACTTTATTGGGACAAAATAAAAATACAAGCGTATGTGACATCTCTTTTTCAATTAAAAATGAAAAAAAAAAAAAGGCAGAAAACCACAGGTATTTTGAATGTTAGTGATATACTACCTCCGGTCCTAATTATAAGATAAAATTGATTCTTTTTGGAGAAATTAAGGAAGCTAAATAAGTTATTTAATCATATTATATGTTATATATCCTTAGATTATATATTAATTTATTAGTCAAACTAATTAGTTTGAAGAAAAAAATAAAAATAAAAATACTCTAAAGTAATTTAATTAATTTTTTTAATTTCTCTAAAAAATCAACTTTATCTTATAATTAAAACAGAATGGAGTATTATTTCCGCCTTGGCCTTTTGGAATTTTGACTCTTGTGGGATAGTGCCAGGCACGCTAGCCGACAAGCGCAAGCAACTAAACCCACAACCACAAACAACCCCCCCCCCCCCCCCCCCCCACCAAATTCTTCTAGATAGAAGATTTCGGTTCCTTTTTTAAAAAGATTAAAAAAATTAATTAAATTACATTTGAAGTATCTATATTTATCATTTTTTCTTCACACTAATTTACATGACATATAAACTAATATATAATTTAATTATGCATAACTTATTATATGATTAAGTAACTAATTTAGTCATACATAACATATGATATGATTAAGTAATTGACAAAAAAGAAAATTTAAGTAACTAATTTAGCTTCTTTAATCTTTTTTTAAAAAAATTAACTAGGTTTTATATTTAGGATAAAAAGTAATACTTTAGGATAAGTCACCTGTTGCAATTCAATTTTATACTCTTATTTCTTTTTTTTTTTCTATAGTATGAAAATTCAACTTAATTCTCCCTATTATACCAGTGAATCAATTCTCTAGTTAGTTTGGTTAAGAGTTTTTTGGACAGAATGACTGGGTTAGACTTATTTATGTTTTTAATTCATCATAAGCATGAAGCAACATCATTTTGAATTAAAAATAAAATAAAAATATAATAGTTCGTCATATTTATGTTATAATAACTCTTATTTCATTGGATCGTATTTAGTTTATACATTAATATTCTATTTATTTATGGAATAATTCTTTTTATATTTAAATATTACTCTTTTCAGAATTATATATAAATATTTTAATATTTTTAGTTAAATATATTTTTTAATTATGACTGATAAAACATGAAATTGAACTCTTAAATCACCATACCAGCTTATTCATTAATCGGTATGATCTTAAGTGCCTAGCATGTTTTCAGTTAAAGTTATAAAAAGAAAAATAATCACCTGTTGTAAAAGGAGAGGTATTTCACTATTTTGCAAAACCTCATTTGTTTTTTTTTTGAGCAAAACCTCATTTATTGAATGGTTGTTGTTGTGTGTGAAATTGCCTGGTCGAACTCACATTCAAGAGAATGAAAGGAAAACACTTTAAAAAAGGGTTGGTTTGGTATGAGGGGTTTGGAGGGGAGAGGGAGGGAGGGAAAATCTTTATGAGTTGAATTTTAAAAGATTGAAGAAGTCGGATTACAAAATTTTAATAAAGAAAATATGGAAGATAAAAGAGTAAAAAATTTAATTAAAAATTTTTAACCCCATTTCTATAATTTTTTTAAATTCAACTTTAAAAAATTTTCCTTTCACCCACCTTCCCTTCCCTCCCCTCATACCAAATAGAGCCGGTAATATGGGCTCAACCCGCGGGCTCAACCCGTGAGCCCGCGGGTTTTGACGGGTTTTTCCCAACCCGCAAAAATGCGGGCCGCACAGGCCCGCACCGCATAACCCGCGGGTTAATGCGGGCCAGCCCGCGGGTTAGCGGGCTGGCCCGCAAAATATTTTATTTTTTTTTACATATAAAAATTTTATAAAATTTATAAGTTTTTCACTCTTATTTTGTTACCTCCCAATCCAAAGAGAAAAAATCTTAGCTTCTTTCCTTCTTTTTTAAACAAAATTATTATATATTGGTTGCTTGAGGATGAGTTTATGTTTTATTTATAAACTTTAACAGATTTGATAACTTTATCTCTTAAATTTTAGATTATGTTTTTAAATTTTTATAAAAGCAATGATTGATACTATAAAGGTAAATTTAATTACTCGTATATATGTGTCTTATATTTTCAATCCTCTTTAAAAAATATGAATTTTTTTTTTCAAAAAAAAAATGCAGGCCCGTGGGTTGGCCCGCAACCCTCACACTACGGGTTAGGGTTGGCATTTTGCCAACCCGCAGAAGTGCGGGCTGCACAGGCCCGCACCGCGCGGGCCGCGGGTTGGTGCGGGCCAGCCCGCAACCCGCGGGCTGGCCCGTATTCCCAGCTATAATACCAAACAAGCCCTCACCCTCAAGCCATGAACTCAAGATATGCAAGCTGTGGCTCAACCTAAATTTGTTCATGTGTTTGCTTCTTTCGTTCCCTTTTATTCCACCAATTAGTTTAACCCCTCAATACTTAACATGAATTTCCACTTTAGCCCTTACAGTTTCAAAATTTTTAATCAGTTTAGTATCCGTAACTTTTCGAATTTTTCAATCGACAGCATGAACACGCCACATCATCATCCTACGTTAGCGAATTAGGGTCTGTGCTCTAAACTTAGAAGATTGATTTCATCTAACCCTAAGGTAGGGGTGGAAATAGGCCAGGCGGCCTGTTAGGGGCCTGTAGCCTGGCCTACAATTAGCTTGTTCAGGTCTGCCTGTCAGGCTAAAAGGTCAGGCCAAGACCAAAACAAAAGCCTGTTTTGCTTAATAGGCTAGGCTAAGGCCTATTGACAAGCATGTTAGGCCTGTCAGGCCGGCTTGAGCTTGTAAAAATATTTTTTTAAAAAAAATCAGATAAGGGTTAAAAGATAATTTCGCCTGAGCCTGTAAGTTTTAGCCTGTTTTCAGCCTGTTTAAGGAGGCCTATTTTCAGCCTGTGGCCTGTTAGCCTGTTTTGCAGTGTGGCCTGTAGGCCTGTCGGTTTGCTTAAAAAATTTTAAAAATTTAAGCCTCTTTAACAAGCTTCAAGCCAGGCCAGGCCTAAAAATTGGCCTTTAACAGGCCACAGGCCAGGCTCAGGCCAATTTGTGCCTTAATAGGCCTGGCCTGTTAAGGCAAAAGCCTGGTCTGACCTGGCCTGTTTTCACCCCTACCTTAAGGGCTTGTTTGGTCTGAGGGAAGAGGAGAGAAAGTGGGCGGAGGGAAAATTTTTTTTGAGTTGAATTTAAAAAAAAATAGAGAAATGGGGTTAATTAAAAAATTTTTTTGAGTTGAATTTCTTACTCGTTTATCTTATATATTTTCTTTATTAAAATTTTATTACCCCACTTCTTCAATCTTTTAAAATTCAACTCATAAAAATTTTCTTTCCCCTTCTTTCCCCTCCAAATCCCTCACACCAAACAGGCCCTAAAAGATATTCAAAGTCATTGTCGAGAGGGATAAACCAAATAAGTATTGGTCTTAGTATAAGACACTTTGACCATTTAAACACAAGCTTTAAAGTTTGAGTCCGAACGAATGCAGAAAATATTTTTAGAAGAGCTACTCCATCTGCTTGCGGCTGAAAGTACTCAAATCTAACCCAGTTATATGATCATGAATGAAGAAAATAGATAGAGATATAATGAACATATTTGAAATCCGATGATGGAAGCATGCAATCAGCAATTGTGGAGATGTGTATTTTATAATATTTTTCTTAAGAGTATAAATTAGATTAATTAAGCTGCAAGTAAAATTAATCCTTTCTCAAATGAAAATGCCTTGCGATATTTTCCCCCTGCACTCTATTTTCCTACTTCAAGCCATATGTAACCGAAACAATAAAAATCAAAAGTGGATAAATAAATTATTGGGAAAATTGTCTATAAATACCTTATTGGAAACTTATTTGTCAAATGGGACCTTAGTGTGCAAACAGTCTTCCCCGTATGTAAAAGATCTTCCTTTGTGTTCAAACAATTTTCCCTGTGTTCAATATATCTTCCCTATGTAACTTTCTTTTATGTTTAAGCAATTATTCCTTGTATGCAAAAGATCTTCCCTATATCCCATTTGACAAATAAGTTTCTAATAAGGTATTTATAGACAATTCTCCCTAAATTATTTTAGTCATAAATAAAGATATAATCTACAAAACATAAGAAAGAGGATAAACGTGGGAGCATAAATTTTGTGTGCACACACTATTTAAAGAAGACTAGTACTCATTTCTAATTTTTCTTCGTGTTGCTTTCGTCTACCATATGGTTTTTGATCATTTGATTCATTTTCAACGCTTAACTACAAATTGAATCAAACTGTACAAGTAAGACAAAGTTCACTTCAGCAATCATCAAGTAAACTAACAGTTACACTACTACAGAATTGAGATATAACCATCCCCAAAGACGTCCCAAATTGAAAATTGGGTGGTTAAAAAGGGAGGCGGTGGCATTTTCGTAATTTTATATATATAGGGGAACTTTTAGACGTCCCAAATTCAAATTTGGGACGTCTAAAGTGCTTCATGGCGCAAAATATAAATTTTATAAATTTTTTTTAGCGCCTGGAGGTGGGATTAGACGTCCCAAAATGATTTTGGGACGCCTAAACACAGACTTTAGGCGTCCCAAATCCATTTGGGACGCCTAAAGTCTGGGTTTAGGCGTCCCAAATGCCATTTGGGACGCCTAAAGGCGCATGTCAGACACTTGTCTGACATGCATCTTTTCATATGACTACTCTCCTCTCCTCACATGTCTCATCTAACTTTACTCTTCTTCAACCTCCCCCACCCACACCGTCGGCACTCTTTTGCTCTCTTCAACTCGTCCCTCCTCCTTTCTTCTTCACTTCAACTCGGGCGTCCTCCCTTCCACAGCCGTCGGCGAGCATCATCGCCAGTACAGTCCTAGCAGAGAAGCTGGGAGGTGGAGATCAGAAGGTGGGAGCCGTGAGTGACAGAGGGAGCTGCTGTTCTACACCATCGTTCACCACCGCCCTTCATCACCTTCATCATTCCTTCATCGCCCTTCGTCTTTAATTTGTTTCTTTGTATGGGACATTACCAAGTGTCTGTGTGGTTGTGGCAAGAAAGAAGCCGATTATATTCTTAATTTGGAAGAGAATTTGCAGTCACTGAAAGATAAATGGGAAGATCGATCTCCAAAGCTCATCTTGAAGACAAGAGGTATTGTGCATCTAAGCTATTCTTTCTTTTTAAAATTTTCATATTAGTTAAATTTTGAAGTGTTTTTTACATTATGAGTAGCTTAGTCATCAATCAACATAGGCGTGTGCAGAAAATTTCAGAAAGTATATAGTATGGATCGGACATTATATTAGAGAAAGGAAACAAGAAAAATTGTATATGTGAAAAAGTGTATGGACATTAGAAAAAGTATAGTATGGACACTACGATTGTAGCCTGACTATCATTTTACTTCTTTAATGAAAATTTTTACTTAATTATCAATAAAAATAAAATAAAAACTAACTTTTGGTTGGATAGATGAAAATTGAACATCAAATATATGAGGAAGGTTTGCTTAACATATATTTTAATTTCAATTAAGATTTATATAGTACATTTTTAAATTAGAGGGAAGGTTACTATAATTTATGTAAAATGGAAGGTGGTAATTAATGTATTTTATTCAATTTTTTAATGTTTAAACTCATATACAAAGAAACTAATGAGTTAGGAATTTAATAACAAAAGGGATAAATTGAACAATATAATTTGTTAATTTTTATTCTATATAATCTAAACTTAATTGTACCATAAGCTTATAGCAAAAAACTTTATTACTAAAATTGCACCTTAACCCTATATTTTTAATATGATACTTGTAAACATATTTTTTAAATATTTTTATATCTATTTTTAAACAGTGTGTAGATTTTTGCTCTCGTCCACCTCCTTCCTTCCATTGTCGTGCACACCACCGTGGTTCTTTGCTTTCTCCACCTCCCCACCGTGCATACACCTCTGATCTCCAACGTCTTCTCTACCTCTCCAGCATACTAGTAGGCGCCCCCTGATCAGGTTAGTTTATTTTCTTCTTGTTTTTTTTGTAACAGAATGGTATATTTTCTTTTTCATTCCTTAAAATTTACTTGAAATGGTTGAGATTGTGCTGATATATTGCTTATATTGAGATGGTTGAGATTATAGCCTGGTGTGTTTGGTGTGCTTATATTGCTTAAATTGCATGTACTCGGGAACTCCAGTGCAATGGTCTATTTTCTTGTTTATATATAAATTTACTTGTGTATATTACCATTAATTAGTATATATAATAAAATAAAATATGATTTGTTTAAATTAAAGAAATTCTTGTATTCAAAACGAATTATGAATGTTATTGGGTTGATAACTTAATTAGGCAATCCCATCATATGTCGTTGACAATTGTACTAAACGTGTGAATGTGATTGGGAATGCCCCTAGGTAACAAAATGGATCATAGTTGGATGAATGCTTTGAGAACTAGTGAAGAATATGAGAAAGGGGTGGAAGAATTTATTGAATTCGCTAAAAAGAATGCTCCTGCAAAAAATGGGAAGTATTTTTGTCCTTGTGTCAATTGTTTGAATGAGAGTCGACGGGATGTTGATGTCATAAAGGATCACCTACTTTGTGGTGGAATAAATCTGCGATACACAAGGTGGATATGGCATGGTGAGGAAGTAACGGATTGTCCGTCGCACAAGACCATTGATGTGGATATCGTAGGTGAAGATAGAATGGAGAAAATGATTAACGATGTTGAGGAAGAATCCTTTGCGCAGTCGCAGGAGTATGACAGCCTGCGGAGTGATGCAGAGACACCATTGTACAGTGGTAGTAAGTACACGCGGCTGACAGGAACATTACATTTGGTTAACTTAAAGGCAACTTGTGGGTAGACCGATAGTAGTTTCACATTACTGCTTGAACTATTGTGTGATATGTTTCCAGAGGATAATGTACTTCCAAATCGTATGTATGAGGCCAAGAAAATCCTGTCTACGATGGGTATGGAGTATACAAAGATACATGCTTGCCCTAATGACTGCGTACTGTACAGAAATGAGTACGGAGGTCTTAGTGAGTGTCCTAAGTGTAAAACTGCACGATACAAAGTGAAAAAAGATGGTGGTTGTGGTGATGTGACAAGTAAAAGGCAACCTTTAAAGGTTATGTGGTATCTTCCAATAATACCACGTTTTAAACGTTTGTTTGCGACTGCAACAAAAGCGAAGAAGTTGAGATGGCACTCTGATGAGAGAATATCTGATGGGAAATATCTTCGGCACCCAGCTGACTCACCACAATGGCAAAAAATAGATGAAATGTTCCCTCAATTTGGCAGCGAGCCGAGAAACCTACGGCTTGGGCTTTGTACAGACGGCATCAATCCGTATAGAACTCTTACTAGCACACATAGTGCGTGGCCGGTTCTCCTTGTAATATACAACTTGTCTCCCTGGCTATGTATGAAACGTAAGTATATGATGCTATCTATGATGATTTCTGGACCAAAACAGCCAGGGAACGATATTGATGTCTATTTGGCACCTTTGATTGAGGACTTGAAGAAGTTGTGGGAGGAAGGCGTAGATGTGTTTGATGCTTATAAGAAGGAGTCTTTCAAGCTACGTGCAATGATTTTCACAACGATAAATGACTTCCCTGCGTACGGAAACTTGTCAGGGTACAACGTGAAGGGTCACAAAGCATGCCCAATATGTGAAGCAGACACACACTTCCAACAACTAAAGCATGGAAGAAAAACTGTCTACCTTGGCCACAGGAGGTTTCTTCATCGGTTCCACCTGTATCGTAGGCTAAGAAAGCAGTTTAACGGCTTACCGGAGCATGGAATGGCTCCAAAGTCACTAACCGGAGAGGAAGTCTACAGTCGAGTGGAACGTATCCATGTCACTTTTGGTAAGAATCAGAGGGTTGCGGGTGAGAAGAACATATGGAAGAAGAGATCCATTTTCTTTGATCTTCCATATTGGCGTTCGCTAGACGTAAGACACAGTATTGATGTGATGCATGTGGAGAAGAATGTTTGTGATAGCCTTATCAGTACGCTTTTGCACATACCAGGGAAGACTAAGGATGGGATTAATGCGAGATTAGACCTTGTCGATATGGGAATAAGAGAACGGTTACATCCACAACTAAGAGATGATGGTAGGAGGGCATACATGGTGTGTCTGAGACAATCGAGTGGCTAGCTTGGGGGCCTTCGTTTCAGGTCATTACTTGGACCGGTTATGATATAAATGGCTATTCTTTCTATACCAAAGAGCAAGATGACAAAAGTACCATGCAAAATAGTGGGGTTATGGTAGAAGCTGAATCTATGCACTTTTCCAGTTCGAGAGACAAAAACCCCATATTAGCGTCTATGGCCTATTATGGAGTTATAGAAGAAATATGGGAGATGACGTACAACAAGTTCAAAGTTGCTTTATTTAAATGTAAGTGGGTTAGCAACAATGCCGTGGTAATAAATAAACAATTTGGATTTGTCTCAGTCGATCTTCGAAGAGTTGGCTATAGAGACGAGCCCTTCATTTTAGCAAGCCAGGCGAAACAAGTGTTTTATGTCACCGATCCTGCCAGCAAAAATATGTCCATTGTCCTTAAAAGTAAAAAACAGAAGTATGGTGATCCGACCTTCAACCTTGATGACACGCCACCTTTCACAACAACTACACCTCGAACAAATGAAGTAGAATTGGTAGATGATGACGAATATGCTGTAAGAAATGACCATGGTGAAGGACTATGGGAAACAATATAGAGTAAGACCTTAATTTATAAACGAGAAATGTGTTTTTTCTGTTTTACTTCCCGCTTAGTATATTTCATTTTCATTGCAATTTACTTACGTTTTTTATGATGCTTTTTATGTTAACAGGAATATGGACAACGTTAGTGATGACGAGAGGCGTAGAGATGACGAAAGCTCTAGCAATGACGAAAGGCCTAGAGTTGAACCCCCTGCAAGAAGGAGGGTTAGAGGCTGTACAAAGATGGGAGCATTGGTTGCACGTCATGAACATCAACAGGAGAGGCTGCATATAGACTTCGATGACAATCTGAATCCAGTTGGTCCTGAGGAAGACCACTTCATTAGCTACATAGGGCTTTTGGCTCGAAGCAAAGTGCGCATTACCTACGATAATTGGAGATTGGTTCCCCCAAAAACGAAAGACATGATTTGGCAGCAACTTTTGGTATGTAAGTTTTGATGCATTGTAGCTTTGTTCTTATTGTTTCAAATATAATAATCTTATGTTTTACCTTGCAGCAAACATACGATGTCCCAGACACCACGGAGATGTATAGGCACTGGATGGATGAGGTTCCTGTACGATGGAAAGGTTTCAAGAACAAGCTAACAGCGCATTACATTCGAGGGGCCCTTAGGGGTAAGGATCCATGTGCACAGTATACATATTTATCTCCAGAGGACTGGAGGTTGTTTGCAGCATCACGAGCAGATCCTGAGTTTTTGGTAAGATTTCTGTCATCATGATATAGAACTTGTAATTTTCATATACTTTATATCGTTGATTCATTTTTTGTTGTTTTTCATTCATAGAAATTAAGTGCAGCAAATGCCCAGAGGCAAGCAGAAAATAAATATCAACATTTCATGTCTCGCGGTGGATATCGGAAGCTTGAGCGGCAAATGATGGCAGAAGAGTTACAGAAAATGAAGAAAGCAGCGGAATCTGATCCTAGCGTTGTTATCCAGCCACCGGCACCTCCTCCACGTCACAAAAAATGGAAAGCAGGGAGGATTAAGGCTGGGAAGTACATAAATCCGACTGTTGCTGAGGTTGCTGTGAGGATTGTAAGTAGTTATACCATAAGTACCTAATTTTTTACATGTCGCGAGTGGTTTCGATACATTTACGATAAACTGCATGTTACAGGATGACCTGGACGAGCAGAGTAGCCAAGGTTCATTCAATCCAAGTAGATGGATGGACATCTTGTCAACGGCTATTGGGAAGGCAGATGACCTTGGTCGTGTTCGAGGAGAGACACGGGGAGTTAGTGCCGCGAGGTATTTTGGACGAGAGCCACGTTATTCGTCACAAGCTGGACCTAGTAAGGACGTTGTGGCCAAGATTCGAGAGGAGCTCGAACGAGAGATCGAGGCCAACCTTCGCGATAAGCTCCGACAAGAGCTGTTGCCAGAGCTTCAACTTGAAATGGCAAAGATGTTTGAAGCACAAAGGGCAAGGGACAAGCATAGAACTCAGGAATCCCCGGCCTTCAATAGCACCAGAGGAAGTTACAACCCTCTGGAGCAACCACTTGGCGTCCCTTCTCCCACTCCAGTGTCGGGACCACTTGGTGACCCTTCTCTCACTCCAGTGTCGGGAGACCCTTACACCCTCTATTTGGATGATCCACTGTTGCGTGTTGTTGCTGATGCTCTCGTTCACACACGTGCTACCACCCACCATAATCAGCAAATTCCGGAGGATTTTCGTAGGGTGAATGTGACGAGTGTTAGAAAGGGGGAAGAAGGTACAGCCATCCCTGTTCCTGATCCAGAGGTTGGCACGTTAGGTCAAGCGATAGGATCTTTCATCCTTTGGCCTCGCAATCTTATTGGTTCAGACGCAACACCTCCAATGGTAGGAATTACCTTACTGTTACTGAAAATCTGTTGGCATCCTAATAACAATTTGTTTTTTGATGTTCTAAAAGGATGACGAAGCTGCGAGCAAATGGCCCTACTTAGCACGGCTGCAACAGATCTACAAGGGCATTAAACAGATTGACTTGAAGATGCCTCCAGGGATTGTGGGCCAAGTGGAGTATCCCTACACGATTGACAATAAAAATCTCAAGCAGTTTATCAGGTTGGAGGAGATAGATGCAGGCTGGGTCAAATTTGCAGTCCGGTAAGTTTTTTTTCAATTTTCCCATAGTATTCATTTAGTGGTTTTTTGTTTTCATACATTCAAGAATTGATTCCTTATTTTAATTCTATTATAGCACCTTCCACGATCTCTGCGCAAACATGGAAAGAGGTAATTGGTATGGATTCTTATGTCCTGCGAATACAACAGGGGATACTTGTACTGTGGCGCATAGGACTCACTATGTCGGCTACGCAATGGCACAAACCAAACTTCGTTGTTATCTAGCACCCATTGTCCAACGGTTCGTATTTACATTTTGTCAATTTCAGAAGTTTACTAAATAATTGTCTTCTCACTCATCTAACTTCATTTTAATGTGTACATGTTGTTAAAGAAACCACTGGACTTTGTGTGTTATATGTCCCCGCCGCAACGTAGTCTATTGGTTTGATCCCTTGAGTAACAAGCCAGACAGAGATACAAAATCCGTCTTCGACACGTAAGTTATTCTGTTTGTATTTCATTGACAACAAAAATAAATGAATGGTTCTAATTTCTGTTCATTTTGCTTTTCATTATAGTGCTTGTCAAACATATAGAATCCTAGGTGGGTCATGCGAGGGTACAGTTGTTAAAAAGCCAAAGTGGTTTTATCCCATAGTAAGTACATTCGATCCTACCTAATTGTTTCATTGACGGTCCTTTTAGACATACCTTTATTGATTTTAACAACCAATTGCATCCCTTTGATTAAAAGTGCCCTCGGCAACCTGGCAACACTGAATGCGGATATTATGTTATACTTTATATGTATAACATAACTCAAAGTGGAATTACTAGCGATTTTGAAAAGGTAATCGCTTCTTCATTCTCAAATGATAATATTTTTGGTGTTCTAATCGAAATGTTAATTAATTCATTTGCTTGAGATTCATTTCATCAAAGCTTATTACTTTCTAATTTTCAGATTTTTGATAATGAAGATGCCTACCTACGTGAAGACCTTGATTTGATCAGAGATCTTTTGGCTGGACATCTTCTTCAACATATAGAGCAGTAAACTTGTTATTTTATATCAGTTTGTACTTGTGTGATGACAGCGTTTTGACACTTTCTGGTTGTTTTTTGTTGATATATATAGTAGTAGGTTGTATGAAAGGTTATTGTATGTATATATAGTAAATATTGTAGTGCTGGATGTCCTTACCAGTTTGTAACGGACAGTGTGGTTTATGAATCCATCTTCTATTCTGTTTCTGCAGTTTCAATTCGTTGGGTAATACAGAATGTAAATTATGGTATAAAAAAAAACCTAACTTTTAGACGTCCCAAATTAAGAATTGGGAGGTCTAAAGTCCCACCCTGGGGGACTTTAGGCGTCCCAAATTACAATTTGGGACGCCTAAAGTCAGACTTTGGGCGTCCCTATCATTTGGGACGTCTTTTGTTTCAACTTACTTCACCCCCAGTATATACGTCCCCCCATTTTGGGACGTTAAAGGTGCCAAATTTGGGAGGTTAAAGCCCCTTTTTGTAGTAGTGTTACATGGTTTTATGCAAATGACACCATATGTAAAATTTAATAATTCACATCACAAGATTTTCTCTTCACAACAAATATATAACAAAGCCTACATTAAATTAATTTTAATCATAACACATGTCATGTATAGCAATTTTATAATTTTTTAATATATTAATATATATATATATATATATATATATATAGGGTTAATGAGCAAATTTACCAACTAAGTTTTATCCGAGGAGCATCTGACACAAATATGTTTTAGAAGGGATAAAAATACTGATGAACAATTAAAAAGGGGCATCCAGCACAAAAATTGTTAAATCCGTATTAACACCGTTAGGGGTTTTCTTCTCTTATAATTTAACGCCGTTAGTACGGATTTAATGGTTTTTGTGCTGGATGCCCCTTTTTAATTGTTTATTGATATTTTTACCCCTTCTAAAACATATTTGTGCCAGACATTCATCGGACAAAGCTTCGTTGGTAAATTTGCTCCTTAACCCATATATATATATATATATATATATATATATATATTTCAAGATGCCTTCACAAGATACTTTATATCTTATACACCTCCACACTTTCAAATATTTTAAATATATTTCACAGCTTTTCAAAAATAATTCTAATTAAATTAGAATATCACCCCATTCTACTTAAACTAAAATTTTTCACATAATATTCATAATAGTCCAATACATGAGCATATCGCATATCTCAACACGACATAAATTTTTCAGAACTAAATTATTTGAAATACCAATGTTTAAAGATAAGTTTAGATCCCAACAATCTCAAAATTCCCAAGTTTGTTTTACAGACCAAACTAATAAAATGTTGTAAATATGAACACTTAAAATATATAATATCCATTATATTAAATATAATCTTGTAAAAATATAATCACCATAACAAGCAACAATAATTTATTTCCAGCAAAAAATTTTCGGTCCCCAAAACTTTTTCTCCATATGATAATCAATCATTATCCTCACTTAACTAATTTAACATGTATAAGATCCCCACTGAATAAAAGGAGATAACATAGGAGATTAGCATAATTCAAGGAGAAATCATAGGATATTAACGAATATAAAAACAAAATTAAATTAATAAATTCAAGATATGAAATATGATTTTTAGTAACTACCCCATTAAGTCAAATTAATATATTTATTAACTGAAAATAATAAAGCCTTTAATGGATATAATATTAACCCAGGTAGGAAATCCAAGATTAACATCAATAATATCTTGATTTCAATCGGAAAAACTAATTATTAAATAATATCTTAATTAGATTCAACAGACATAAAGTAATAACTACATCCTTTTTTATACCCGCATCACTACAAAAAAAAAAAAAAAGGTATTCTGTAGCGGTTATATCAAACCGCTACAAATTATAATATTTGTAGCGGTTTTAACTTAAATCTGCGCTGACATCAGGAGAATTTATCCCTCGTGTTGGTAAATCAGTTGGAGCAACTGAGAACTTCAAACTAATGGCAACTGAGAAGTTGCAAGCACATAGATATATCTTGATTAATTGCACTCAAGTTGAACCTTTCATACGGTAAGAATTGTACACTCACATGTTTTGCGATCTATATCTTTCATAACATTTCTAACTTTCATTTCACTAACGCCTTTCCATTATTAATTGCACGGAATTCAGAAGTTATGTTAAGCGTCAACTCAGGATCCGTACACAGACATCCTCAGAAGTTGATAGGAGGGTCCACAGAGAATTCCTGAGCTGGTTTGCGCGCAGAATACTAAATGACCACAACCCACACTCACCAGATTTCAGAGCTCTCGCAATCGGCCCTCTTGATCATGCAAAACGGTTTACAGTATACAATGTCAATGGTTTTAAGTTTTGCACGGTTTCACGGGATCAAGGATTGCAAACACAGAATTCGGGTGTTTATGACATATTTGGGACAAGGAGTTATGCGAGCAGCAGTGACGCCAATATGCAGTTCGGAGGCGTCCCTTACTATGGTAAGCTTTTTGATGTGGTTGAACTTAATTATCAAGGCCGTTTCACTGTGACGCTGTTCAAGTGTTTGTGGGCAAATACCACTACTTCTCGGGGACTGACAACTGACGACTTAGGGATCACATCGGTCAATTTCTCACGGCCGATTCATACTGGTATTTCTCAAGATGATGAGCCGTATATTCTAGCTTCAAAGGCACATTAGGTTTATTATGTCGAGGACGAGAGGCACAGGGATTGGCATATGGTTGTTCATTTAAAGCCAAGAGACATTTACGACATGGGTGAAGGCGATAACATCGCCTACGAGAGTGAGCCATTTCGGTTAGCTGATTTTGAAAACTATTTCCCTGAAGGCGATGACAATTTACCTCTACTGCGGTGAGTTTTTTTAAGTCCACGTCATTTGAATTAAATTTTTTAAATTTCATAATACATCCATAACAATAATTTTTCTACAAAATTTCTGTAGGGATGGCGACGACGAGTGATCAAAATCAAATTATGCTTTTGTCTTTAACAAAAATGCAAACAATTTTTTAAAACAAAATGTAAAAAAAATTTTAAAAAAAAATAAAATAATATTTGTAGTGGTTATTAAACCGCTACAAATATAAAATTAACTGCTACTAAATGAATAATCGCTACAAAATGGATACATTAACCGCTACAAATAGTACGTGGATCACTATAAATATTAAACCGCTACAAAAATACAAATAACCGCTACTAAATAATAACCGCTACAAAATGGATACATTAACCGCTACAAATAGTACGTGTATTCCTATAAATACCTTTACCACAACTCACTTCAAACACTCCCCAATTTCTTTTCACCTTACCTTTCTTTCATTTTCTTTCATTTACAACTTCTTTCGTATGAGTAGAGGAGCTGAATAATACGATCAAATATGGTAACAAGATTTTTAATTTTTTTTACAATACTTCTTTCCTTTCTATAAAATTTATTCTAACTATTTTTTTCCCCAGATATTTCAGAGCTGTAGCTCATTTTCATCTATTTTTCATACACAATTACATTATATTAGACAACATAATAATTCCTTATTACCTACCTATCCTTAATAATATTATTAATATAAATTTTATACTAATCCAATTAAATTACATTTTTCCTTTTAATTTATTAATAAGTTAAACTATTGAATAATAAGCTAATTAAAATAGATAAAATAATAACAAAATAAACTATTTAATTTAATATTAGAAAAACAGAAACAAATGATCGTATATTTTTTAAAATTTTTTTAAATATTTGTAGCGGTTATTAAACTGCTACTAAATAACGCGCCTTTTTAAAACTCAAATTAAATTTTTTGGCGCTAATTTTGAATTTCATGAAATTTATAGCGGTTATCAAAACCGCTACTAATTTCATAAAATTCAAAATTAGTAGCGGTTTTTTAACCGCTACAAAATAAAAAAAATGTCATTTTTTTCACCTTTAAAATTTCAATTTTTTATATTTGTAGCGGTTATATAACCGCTACAAATATTTCTGAAAAAAATTTTGTTCATGAGGGTGTTGTAGCGGTTGGGTTGAACCGCTACAAAGGATGTAACGGTTAATTTTGATTGAGTAGCGGTTTTGTATAACCGCTACAAAACTGCTTGCAACATACGATTTAGTAGCGGTTATAGTAACCGTTACTAATGTTGTTTGTAGCGGTTAAAACCGCTACTAATACCCATTTTTAACCGCTACTAAATCACGTTTTTTTTGTAGTGTTATATGGTGTTATTTCATTGAAAACTTCAAATATAATGATGTTACTCCCTCCTATTCTATTTATAAGCAACTTTCCATTTGATTACGCAAAACGAACTGGTAGTTAAAAGCAATAAGTGTGTTAAAAATGTCATATTTTTTTTCATATATACCCTTATTTATGAAAAGAGTATATGAGAAAGAATAGATAAAAAGTATTAGAGATAATGAGTATAAGATATGGGAGAGAATGAGTATTAATTAATAAAGGTAAAATAAGAACAAGAATCTTACATTTTCAGACAAAAAGTGAAAGTTGCTTTTAAAAGGGATCATCCCTACAAGATAGAAAATTACTTATAAATAGAGCCAAAGAAAATATTGTGTTGACAATTAAACTGATTATAAATTTATTTTATATATATATATATATTATTATTATCTATGCATATGATTATTTTATTTAATTATTATATCATCAATTCAACTCCGAGTCACAGTCACATAGGTAATTGGTTGAACCATGAAAACCGAGTTGGGTCCAACTTCTAAAACTTCCATACAAATTTCATAATTGAAGAGGGTTATAATTTGTGCGAGTTGTGTATGGCAGCACTGTGCAAAACAAGAGTCTCCATGGTCAAGCCTGGACCAAATCCAAAGAGAACACCCCAATCAAGTCCTTCACCTGTGGTGGCTCTTCCTTCTTCAATGGATTTCCTTCTCATTTCATCTAATATGAACAGCACACAAGCGCTCGACATGTTCCCATACTCTCTTAGTACGTGTTTGGTTGCTCTCAATTTCTGTTCCTCCAACCCAACCCTCTCTTCTATCTCTCTCAATATTGATGCCCCGCCAGGATGCACTATCCAGAATATCTTATTCCAATCCTTGATTCCAATCAAACTCATTGCTTCTTCAAGGCCTTTCTCTATATTCTCTCCTATCAACCGCGTCAGGTTCTTCTTAAGATGTAGTGTGAATCCCACTTCACGTAAGTGTCCTTCAATGGCGCCTTCGGAGTTTGGCAGAATCGTCTGTGACGCCGAAACAAGATAGAACAGTGGCCTTTCAATGGAAGTTTCTGGGTTTGATCCGACGATCAAGGCAGAAGCACCGTCGCCGAAGATAGCGTGGCTGATTAGTGAGTCTATGTGTGTTTCAGAAGGTGGGTGGATGTTGACGGAGGATATCTCGGAGCAAACGGCGAGAACCCGAGCGCTGGCATTGTTCTCGGCGAGATCTTTGGCGAGGCGGAGGATGGTGGCGCCGGCGAAGCAGCCTTGGAAGTAGAGCATGAAGCGTTTGATGGAAGGGTTGAGACCTAGGAGGTTGACGAGGTGGTAGTCGGCGCTGGGCATATCGGCGCCGGAGGAGGAGCAGAAGATGAGGTGGGTGATCTCAGATTTGGGTCTTCCCCATTCTTTAATGGCTTTTGAAGCTGCCTTTTCACCGAGTTTTGGAATCTCCATGATCACCATGTCTTGGCGTGTATTAAGGGAAGGTTCATTTGCAGAACATAGATCAGGGTTTTGTTTCAGCATCTCTTCAGTGAGGTATGAATATCGCTTCTTTATCATGGATTTCTCACCTATAACAAATGATAAAATTTTAAGATAATAATAGCCATATTGTTATGAGATAATTAAGGACTTGCTTGGTTTTAAATATAAAATTTCTGTCCCTATTGTATTAGTAGTTCATTACTTCTTCTTGTCTGAAATACTGAAATGTATAGTACTGTTAATTAAAGTTATAATTACTTTAATTTTAAATATAATACCTTAGGTCCTTAATCCATTTTATATCTTAAATTTATAATTTTTTATTACACCATCCCTATTGATTGATTATTTTAAAAGGGTATCTGTTAACAAGGACTTTTTACCCATTTTTCCAACAAACTACCACACACACAAATGAGAATAATAGTGTTGAAGTAATGATATATACTTACAAATGCGTTGAAACTTGGCCTTGAGGTGAGTCAAGTGTTGAGTATTGGTGACTCTAAAGTAATAATCGGGATCGTCTTGGTAGATGCAGGTGGAGGGATTGGCTGTGCCGATGGCCAGAATGGCGGCTGTGCCACGACCTCTCTGATTCTCTCTAATCTCTTCCAAATATTCCATTTTTCTAAGATCAGCCTTCGATCCTCGTGGTGTGTAGCCTTTGCTAAAAGTTCTCAAGAGCATGTGATAAAAGTATTGGGCGGGCCAAAATTGTTAGGTTGACGAGTATTATATATAGACACAGCACAGTATGGGTCTACGTATCCTCACTTACGGCCATTAATAAAACGTACAGTTCTTCCATATCAATACCGGAAAGGAGTATCTCTATTGATTTTCTTTTTTATTGAGTATATCAAGATCAACTTTTAATAATTGAGATTTAATAATATGTAAAGAATAATATTATAATGAAAATCTATTATGATAAATTTCAACTATTGAAAGTCGATATAATTTTCAAGTAAAAAAAAGAAAGAAAATTAGGGTGTGTTCTTATTAGCTTTTGGAGAATAGATTCTGGAGAGAATAGCTTTTGGAGAATAGATTATAAGAAAATAGATTATGGGAAAAAGTGATTTTGATAAAATGAGAGTGTTTGGATGATTTTATCAGAATAGCTTTTTTCATGGTCAAATGACTAAAAAGGACATTAACTTTTATGATAATTACATATAAAGGATAAGATTATATTTTAAATATTATTTGACATTAAATTGCATAATAATTACAATAAATGAAATTAATTTGTCCAAATTTTTTTTAATTATAACATTTGTCAATTATGTAATATAAAAAAATAGATGCAAAAATTATAAAATTATAACATTAGTCAATTATGTAGTAAATTAAAAAATCAGATCAAACGTACATATTGAAGACGTACACTATATTAATTTTGATCTCCTTTCACAACCTGGGTTATCTCTTGCCAAACCCACTGTATTCTTTTTCATTAAATTGTTTGGAATGGTTTTGATTTTTGCAAGTGTGTCCGTGTCTTTAATTTCTGTTTTTTTTTACCACTCCTGCCTAGTCTCTAAATATATATATATTATTCTTCAGTAAATTGTTCGGAATGGTTTTGATTTTTGCAAGTGTGTCCGTGTCTTTAATTTCTGTTTTTTTACCACTCCTGCCTAGTCTCTAAAGATATATATATATATATATATATATATATAAGTATATTAAAAATTTGTTAAAATCAGAAATCTTTTCTACATAACACCAAAGTACAAATTCCGAGTAAATGTCAATAACAGAGTAAGTGAAAATATGGATAAAATACCATTTAACATATTGTCAAAAAGAGAGTACGAACAAATACGAAAACATTCACATGACTAATGCTCTTGCGTATAATAAATGATCTGATCTCTTATCGAATCACGAAGAGAAGCCATGTCAGATGAAGATGCAAGTAATGAAGGCATTGTTGAAGCGTCTATAGCGTCAGGGCCATCGACATCAAACAAACTATCCTCTCGTTCATGGTGGCGGAAGTCAGGATCAGAAATAGAAGTTCTTCTGATGAAATTGTGTATGGCCATTGTCGCACAAACAATTTTAACCTGTGTGGGAAAACTATAGCTACGCATTGTCTGTAAGATTTGGAACTTGTTCTTCCAAACCCCAAATGTTCTTTCTATTGTGCACCTGAGGCTTGAATGCAAGTAATTGAACCTTTCATTGTCATTTTCAAGCCTAGATGACCTCCGAAAGTCAGGGAGATGGTAACGCTCGCGTCTGTATGGACCTAGATATCCAGCTGGGGTAGGGTAGCCGGCATCCACCAAATAATATTTATCTGCATGAAAGAATAAGTTTAATACCAATACATTCTGTGTCGGAGTTGTTAGGGGATGATGAAATATGAGAGAATCATGTGCGAGAATACCTGTATAAAAATAATTACATTGTACAAAAATATAAAAATACCTGTAGGCGGATGTGGAAAATTCATTGACGGAGTTGTAAGGGCATGATGAAATATGCGAGAATCATGTGCCGTACCTTCCCATCCAGCCTGTACAAAGATAAAACACATGTCCCAATCACAAACCGCCATCACATTTTGCGATGGAAATCCTTTTCTTCCAATATATTTTGTTTTGTCCCTTGCTCTGACCTTACATGGAATGTGTGTGCCATCAATTGCACCAATCGCATTTTTAAAAAAAGGCCAGTATCTATTACTTTGGCTTATCTTACTGTGAACGCTCTGAAATGTAGGATCCAGCGGTTTGATATTAGACATTGCTAGACTACAACATGCCTGTAAGACGGCATGCATCGCCCTATGAATTGTGTCTCCAGAGCGCATAAATCTTTCTTGTACCAGTCTACTCGATGCCGCATGTCCAACTGTGTGCAAAAAAATCGCCACCATTTCATGTATACCCACATTTTGAGTTTCCCTCAGACCATGTCGTTGCATTTCAGCACAGAATTCATGAAATACATTCAGTTCCATTCTAAACATATCATAACAACGGGCAGAATTGCCGCGTAACACATCACGCACCCATACGGCACCTGTAAACTCACTGGTGTGCCGCGGTTGTTTACATAAAAATTGCTGAGCATATGCTCCAACATATGCGGCCACTTTTCGGATTCTCCGTAATCGCCGTTTTCTATTCTTTGCAATAAATTTCATAGTATTCTCCATATCTGCCTTTACCTGTACACACATACATCAACTTATATAAAACAAAAACGACCACAACCATACATTAATAAGATGCACACACATGTCATTGATGAATAAATAACATTACATTACGTATAAAGTGACTTGATCCATAGAAACGTAAATATAACAGTCATTAAGCACACATCAATAGTGTCCATAGCATTCATTCCTAAGAAACTTAACAAGTGTATCCTTCATTTCCTTCATTGCCACGTACATTTCCCTTGCACAAGGATCCCTCATAAGGAGGTGTGCACAGCGCATATAGAAGTCTTCATCATTGGTTATTTCAGTGACTTGATTCAGATGATTCATGACTCCTGATATTGAAAACTCGTTCGCCCGGGCTTCTGCAGCCATCCTTGCTGCACGGGCCTCTGCTTCCATCCTTCGGGCCTCTGCTTCCATCCTTCCTGCAAGTTCCACATCAATGTCAGTGGCATCAGCTATCCTAGTCAGGGCGTCGGCAATTTTACTCGATGCAGGCCCTTTCTTTTTCATTGGGCCACCCCTCTTCCTCACCCCCAGTGAGCTTGTCGGTCTGCTACCGCTACTTGTTTTCTCTCCACCACTTATTCCCTTTCCTCTGTCATTATTCCCTCCGCTGCCTCCACTGGTGTTATTGAAATTGATTGCATTGAACTCCCCACTCAATCCAGTCGCTGTCCCTAACACCTCATCACTGTCTCCTGACCCTTCTTCCATTTCGACATCAGGGGTGGTCTCGGTAGGGTTTGGGAGAGACATAGAGTTTGGGAGAGACATAGAGGAAGGTGCCCAATTATTTGTTCCCGTGGCCGCCACAGATGAAAACAGGCGGGTTAATTCCTCTTGGAATTGGAGGCCATTATTTCTGAATTTATCGTAACCGGGAACTTCCTGTACGTGAATCACCAAATTCATTACACAAGTTCAAAAAAGCACGATGTTATGGAAAAAAAAATGGCCGTTCGCATAAGTGAATCACTAACCAATAGCTTCTTCTCCCACCAATCATCGTCAGCCACAATAGTCTTCTTCTGATCGTCCCATCCAACTCCTGTTTCATTTAACAACCGATCCCACAGTTGCCAGTCCTTTCGAAGGGCATCGTATTTGTTTTTGAACTGCCCCTTGTCGTATAATCTGCCTGTCCTTGCAATAAAGCCTTCAGATATCTCTTTCCACCCCTTCTTTTCAAAGCTAGTGTTTTTTCTTGTTCCTTTCTCAACTTGTTCTATACACAAGTCAATGAAAATTTTCGTGCTTTTTACATCCCACGATGCTTTCACCTTACTCATTATGCTGTTAAGTTCACAAATAATACATGAAATGGACAAGGAAGCAGAAATAGTAAAGCAAAATACTGGATCACGTACCATTTCACATATGTCAACTCTTAAAGATTAGGTATATGAAGAGAAAAACCAAAGGCTACCATTCTGCTCATTGAAAAGATATTAATTTTTAAGCTCAACCCTAAGACAAGGACAACAAAATTGAAGTTGATAGAAAACAAAACACCAAGTTTGGTAGACAATAAGAAACAAGCACAGTAATAAATAAAAGAAGCAAAACAACAGCCTTTACCAGACAATCCTTTCTCCACAGTAACAAAAGGCGAACCACTACAAGGGCTCATAATCTAGTGTCTTGACAGACAATCCCCAGCACAAAAAGAAGCAAAACAACAGCCTTTACCATGCATTTGAAACTCACAAAACTACAAGTTTGTGACAGCTCAACGGGAAGACCCCGTAAATAAGAAAAACAAAAATCACCAAACAATAGTTTATCACAAAAACTGCCAATAGCCGATTCAGCATACAATTAACAATCATTCAAAAGAAGAACTTGCAGCAGACATGCATTAATAATCATTCCAATAAAATCAATTTGTTTGATTTTGTTTAACCCCACTCCAGCAGATAAAGAGACCTGAGCTGAGGCGTGTCAAAGAGGCCTAGATTTTTAAAAAATTTTAAACAGTTCTAAGTGAGATCAAAGTGAACCAGTGAATTCGTGTTGAAATTGCTCCAAAACTTTCCATAATAACCCATCAAATCAAAACAAACAAACGCTTCAGAGCTGAAGTTTACAAAAACAATGACAGCAGCCAGAACTCAGAAGAAAAGGAGTATTAAAAGGCATAAACTCCAGAGAAATCCAAAATCCTTCGGCAGCTTCTCATTTTGCCGAATGAAATCCTAACTCCAGAGATAAAAAAGAATAAAGAAAATGCTGGAGTGGGCTTCAACAAAATCAAACAAATCGATTTCAAACAAAATTGATCGTCTCATAACAGAATAAAGACAAAATGCAGAACGGAAGAATAAAAACAAACGAGCAAGCGATGCAAAATCAAACAAACCCATCGTTTAATAACAGAACGAAACCTGGAGTGGACCTAAACAAAATCAAACAAATTGCAGAACGAAAAACTTAAAGGACCAGAAGAAATCGCAGAACTGAACACAAAAGCAAATGGATTTCGCCTAGCCCCAAAAAAACTCAGAAATAACAGAGATCTGGAGTGTACTTACCAAATCGATCGTCCAATAAAATGAGAAGAGTGGAGGAAGAGAGACTTCAAGTCGCCGTCGATGGTGACTCTCGGAGGTTCAGGACTCAGGTTCAGGTTAGGACGGCCGGCGAAGAGAGTAGAGGACGGTGACTATCGGAGAAGGGACGGCCGACGGAGACGGAGACGGAAACCGAGAGCGTTCACCGCGAGAGAAGCGAATGCGTTTCAGATCGAAGCCGCGAAGCGAAGCTTTTCCGATCTGAAAGAGAATGGGAACAAGGTGCAGCTGGGATCTGAAAGAGAATGGGAACGCCAAGGTGCAGCTGCGATCCACACACACACAGTTCGAAGATGAGAACACCGACCGGGGAAACGGAGAAGGAAACGGAGCTGTTTCAGAAAATGGAGAAGACGAGAGAATGAAACTTTCCACGCGAAAAGGAAAAGTGGGAAGAGAAAAAGCACACGGTCAGTGTCATAATATTATCCCAACGGTAATAATCAGTGTTCAAAAAGTGAAGAGAAATAGCTTCTGAGATTAATAGCTTTTTTCATGAAAAACGGGATTTTCTTCAAAAACGGGATTATTTGAAAATTTTGTGTGTTCGGCTGATCCCACCCTCAAACCATGGTTTGACCTTATAATCGATTTTTTTTCCTTATGCCGAACGCACGCTTAATCTAATAACAAATACACATAATAGAAAATAAATAGAAAATAAAATCAATAGAGATAACCTACTCCTATCAAACCCCTCTCCCATCAATGCATGAATATGTGGTTGGGAGTTGTCCTTTTATTTTCTTTGGGGATCAAATCCCAACACAATTAAAACTTGAATTTTTAATAGTTAATATTTAATAATATATAAAAAATAATACCATAATAAAAATCTATTATGATAAATCTCAATTATTAAAAATTGATTTAATTTTTCAGTAAGAATAAGAAAAAAAATTAATCCAATAACAAAAACACATAATAGAAAATAAAATCAACATAGATACCTACTCCTATCAAACCCCTCTCCCATCAATGCATGAATAGGTGATTGAGTTGTCCTTTTATTTTCCTTGGGATCAAATCCCAACACAATTAAAACCCGAACTTTAAATATTCATTGATCCCATTTATAAGATATAAATTTTTGGGAAAATCCCTAAAAAATGCGCTCGAAATATGTAAATCCCGTTTCAGTGCAGCGAATTCCAAAATGCCAATTCAGTCGTGTGTCAGTACGGAATGAACAGTGCAGGGGTGCTAAAAGACGATTTTGCCCTTCAGCCCTCATTTTCATCACTTTCAGAATAACAACATGAGCCTCTTAATTAACAACTTTGTCTTCTTGATTAACAACTCTAATTTCATCTTCTTAATAAAGAAAGAAGTGTTGTTATTGACCCTGAAACTTAAATTACGAAGTTGTGAAATAAGAAATGAGGGTTGTTAATATAGAATATGGTGTTGTTAATAACAAGACCGGTATTGTTATTGTGGAAGTAAAAAGATGAAATTGGAGTTGTTAATCAAGAAGACAAAGTTGTTAATTAAGAGGCTCGTGTTGTTATTCTGAAAGTGATGAGAATGAGGGCTGAAGGGCAAAATCGTCTTTTAACACCCCTGCACTGTTCATTCCGTACTGACACACGACTGATTCGGCATTTTGGAATTCGCTGCACTGAAACGGGATTTACCTATTTGGAGCGCATTTTTTAGGGATTTTCCCTAAATTTTTCCTACTTCACACACAAATCAAGACAACCCATTCAACATTCATGCATTTAAAATTATTCATTTTTCTACTAATGCCCCCTAATTTAATATTTCATCACGTCCTAAATATAATAAAATACAAATAATTGAATTATGTGTATATAATTTGTTAAAATTAGTTAAATATGATAAATATAATTAAAATATTTTATTTTCTAAAATATTCTTTTTGATAAACCTTTAGATCACCCATTATTTGACGTTTTTTTTAAATCTTCTTACCAGATATCTAAATAACCAACTAATCTGGATTAAGGCTTTGTGATTATAATGCCTCTTTTTATGGGGCCTTTTTGAATAAGGTGAGATTTGAATTCAGTTTGCCCATTTTATAGTCTAGTTGTTGATCCACCATTAGACAACGTACTTTAGGGTTAAAAAAATAGTTAAAATTTCATACATAGGAAATACTGTAAATAAAACCGGTACACCAAACAATTTGTGTATTGTATTTTTTCTATTTTATATGAAATATTGGTTACATTTTACAACATATGGTTTATTATTTTGTTGATTTGAACTTCTAAATTTAATTTTATGAAAGCCATAAAAAAATTATTATTTCCATTTAATATTTTCTTATAATAAGAGTGTGTTTGGATTAGCTTTTTTTAATAGCTTCTGGAGAAAAAATGGAGAATAGCTTTTGGAGAATAGATTATAAGAAGAATAGATTATGAGAAAAAAGTGATTTTGATAAAATGAGAGTGTTTGGATGTTTTAATCAGAATAGCTTTTTTCATGGTCAAATTACATAAAAGGACATTAACTTTTATGATAATTACATATAAAGAATAAGATTATATTTTATGTATTATTTAAGGATTAATATCAAATTTGACCTAACGGAGTTAAATTATAAGAGAAGAAAACATCTAACAGTATTAAAAATGATACATCTTAACCCATTATTTAACATTAAATTTCATAATTAATACCAAAAATGAAATAATTTTGTCTATATGTAATGTTAATTAATTTAACTAATTTTTTTTAATAAAATTAAATTAGATAAATAAGTCTTAAATAGGATAAGAGGGAGTATTAAAATTTTAAAATTCTAAAAAAAAAAGAGAAAAAACGTTGAAATTCAAAAAAAATAAAAAAGATGAGAGAGAGTGTGTGCTGTGGGGCCCACAAACATAAAAAGAACCAATGAGAATGAGAGGGTGGGACCCACAAAGTTGAAAAAGTAAAAAAAAATGGATTGTTCCCAAACCAAGGTTTGGGCCTCCCAAACCATGGTTTGATATGAAAAATGGATTATTCAAAAATTGTGAGTGTTTGGATGAATATTTTCAAAACCATGGTTTGGCCTCAAAAACAATTTTTTTAATTGCATCCAAACACACACTAAATGTAACATGGAGAAAAAATATCTCACCGTTCGGTCCTTAACCATTCCTACTAAATGCGAGTGGATAAGAGGAAATATTTTGGGGCAAAGTTCAGTTAAGGATCATTGTAGTAAATTAATTTCATTGCCCAAAGAAATCTAAAACTTCACAACAGTCCACGGGTGAAATTAATTTTTGATGGTAAGAGACAGAAATCACCCGTGCACCCAAAAAAGTTTGTGTATTGTAATTTTTCTATTTTACATGAAATATTGGTTACATTTTACAACATATGGTTTATTATTTTGTTGATTTGAACTTCTAAATTTAATTTTATGAAAGCAATAAAAACAAACTATTATTCATTTTTTATTTCATTTAATATTTTCTTATAATAAATGTAACATGGAGAAAAAATATCTCACCATCCCTGTGACTGGATAAGAGGAATATTTTGGGGCAAATTACCATTGCAGTAAATTAATTTCAATTGACTCCCAAAGAAATCTGAAACTTCACAACAGTCCACGGGTGAAATTAATTTTTGATGGTAAAAGACATAAATGACCCCCGCCAGCGCACCTCCACCTCACTTGTCCAATCGTAGCTCTGAAGCTCATAACGTTGGCGTTGACTTTACTAGTTGATCTCGTGGAAACAGTCGCACTCTGAGTGCCTCGTTTGGATTAATGATATAGAAGTGGATTTTTTTATCACTTGATTTTTGGAAAAATAAAGTAAGAAAAAAAGTGAAAATATAAATGTGATTCATGTTTGAATTATCGGTGGTGGAAGTGACTTTTTTTTCTAACCTTGAACATGTTTGGATTAGAGTTTGAAAAGCTCATTTAGATACAAAATGACTGAAAATGGCATGAATCTTATTGAATACTACACACACACACACATATATATATATATATTATTTGTATATATTATGATAGTTAAAGTTGAAAAATATAAATAAAATTTGATAAAAAAATAATAAATTATTATTGAAAATAAAAAGAAAAATGTAGGAAAATACTTAATTAAAAATGGATAAATTTATAACATAATTAATTAATTAATTGTAAATTTTTATCTTTCATATTTAATTAAAACTCTTATATTATATATCGCTGAGTAGTTGATGACTCATTTAATAGAATTAATATTTTGAGGATTAGAGAAAGTTGTAGAAAAGAACCCTGAAATTTATGAAAATTATAAGTGAATGAAGAAAAGGGATTGGGAAATCACAGAAAGGACCCAAATGTTTCAAAAATTACAGTTTTCCTACAAATATTTCAAAATTTTCACTATAATCCCTCTTTGAGAACCTTTGAAATTTTCATTAAAGTCCTTGGTCAAATCCTAATTTGACCAAAGTTCTCCTCCTTCCTTGGAACACTCGAACCAACGGAATGAATCAGCAAAACAGAGCATAGCGTCTTCTTCCACGATGTGAGACGCAAACCACCGAACCACCAAAGGCAAGCCATGAAACACCAAACCTTGATCACCATAAGATGCCGACGAGACGCAACCTCAGACCACCGAAGGAATCCTGGACGGAGCTCTCTGAAATGCGCCACCGGAAGCTCTGATTCGGACGAAAAAAGAATCTCAGATATCACCTTTGTGCATGAGTGCCCAACGGTCATGGAGTTTGGTTTGGTGAGACTCATTATTATGACGGTATGAATGCTTCCAACGGTGAAGGAAGAGAGAGACGAGAAGCGCAATGACACGAGAAGCTCCTTCGATCATCTTTAAAAAAAGAGCAACGGTAGCATGAGAAGCGCAAGGAAAATGAACACTTTGCCAAACGATTGAAATTGGGGCACTGTGCTTTTTTTTTTTTGGCTAAACGTGCGGTGGGGGCTGTCCACTGTTTGCCAAACAGACCCTTAGTATTATGTGTCTCCTTTTGCACCACCACTTTTTTCTTAACTTCAATCTTTCAATTCCTAATCATTTCAAAAGCCAACTCCTTTTTCTTTTAATTAAGGATAGATTATAAGTCTCCTACAGTATATATACTTCCTTCTGTTTATAATAATATAGGGCGTTTCTAGAAAAATATTTTGACCTAAAATATAAATCACTTATAAGACAATACTTTCTGTGATCTATAATATAGGACACTTCAACTAATTCATAGGAAATAAGAAATGATAGTTAACTCAATAAATATGTCCTAAATTAAATTTTTTTTTTCCAATTTTACTCTTATTGGGAGATGTGTTTCAAAAGTTAATGTGTGGACAAATTAGAAATGATCATTAATTACAAAGGCAAAACTGAAAAATAAGCATTAATTATTTTACAAATGACATAAATTATGGATCAAACTATTTTTTTTTATAAGCGTCCTATATTGTGGATCAGAGAGAGTAAATGCTCATTTTCTAGTTTCCTCCCCATAATTAATGCTCAATTCTAGTTTTGCCCACTCGTTAAATTTTCAAACTAATTTTTTTAGTAAGAGTAAAAGCAAAAAAAAAAAAAATCAACTTATAACATATTTAATGAGTTAACTGTTATTTTTTATTTTCTGTGAATTAATTAAAGTGCCATATATTATGAATAAGGGGTATCATACTTGAGTCTTGTAATTAAGAGGGTTGCATCGATAAGAACCTTGATTAATTCTAGTTGAGCTGGGTGGGGACTGGGGACCTTTTTGTGTGATAAGTTCTGTACCAACTACCTACATTGGTGAGGCTTGCTTGGATGAATGATGGCAAAACTGACTTTTATTCCAGTTGTATTTATTTTACAAATTGAAGTTGGATTAAAATCAATTAGTATAATATGTTTCGTATTTCTTCACTTTTTTTTTTTATTGAAGAAAAGCTAGTTTGACTGAAATTTGTTTGAAAAACATATTTAAAAAAAACAGTTTTTGAAGTGTCAAATATGAAGAAAGGCTAAAACTTGTTAGATAGAAGCTTCAAAATCCAGCTTTCAACTTAAGCTAACTGACTTCATGGATCCGGCTACGATTCTCTTCCTTCTCATTCATTTACGGTCCTCTTCTCAATCTGGACCGTTGGATTAAAATCTCAACGGTCCAGATTTAATATATTATAAAAATATAATAATAATAATAATAATAATAATAATAATAATAATAATATTATTATTATTATTATTATTTTTATATTAAAAAAAAATCTAGACCGTTGAGATCTTAATCCAAAGGTCTAGATTGAGAAGAGGACCGTAGCCGGGTCCCAGACTTTATTTGGAAGAAAAATGCATTTATTCCTACTGCTAAATCAAACATGATTTTTTGTTTTTGTTTCAACTAGTAGCTTTAAGGATCCGAAATTCAGTTTCAGGATCATGAGGGATCTTCAACAAGCATTACATTTTGGGGGAATTAAAAAGTCCCCCATCAAAAAAATTTTGCAGGTAGAAGGACAAAATAAATGTTTATATATAGAAAGATCCGGTACTCTGCAAATATTGTATTCAGAGTACCAATATTCCGATTTAAGTTATTCTTATCAACAAAATTTTCATTTCAGGACTTTAATTTTTTCCCAAATTTTTCAATCATTCCTGAGTTAAAGCTTGAAATATCTGAATAAAATACAGCGACCTTTTTTTATTTTAAATAAAAAGATGCGAGAAAACGAGTTCGGACTAGCTAACTAAAAGAAGCCGTGGCTGAAATCTTTAAAGAAAGTGGTTCTGTACCCTGCACCGTAGGAGGAATATTCAGACAACTTCAACATTAATACAGCTACCTTATTAGTTGTACCAAGCGTTGAGAGTGAGCTACCTTATTAGTTTCATTGATAATGAGGGATGAGTGATATTACCTCTTGTCTCAAATATAGGATAAAATTTGTAGTGCAAATTACACTACAAACTTTATTCTATATTTAGGATCGGGGAGAGAGTACTTGTTAAAGTTCACACATGGTTAGGAAAGTTTGGATTATAACCATTTAGGACCTATTTGGGTTAAAAATGATAGAGGTGGTGTTTTTTTAATCTGACTTTTACAAACTTAAAATAGAATAAAAATCATATTATAATTGAGATTTGTGTTTGGATTGATAATGACAGAACTAACTTTTTTTCAAAAAAACCAGAATTTTGAGTTTCTTCTTAAAAACTGCTTTAAAAGAAAAAAAATTAATTACCAAAACGCCAACTCAAACACTAAAATTTTTAAAAAGTCATAATTCACTGTGATTTTTTTTTTTAAAAAAAAGTCCGTTTGGGATGGTGTTCACAGGCACTTATTATATCGGTGGATTAGTAGTAAATTAGACAATAATTTACCTTATAATAGATTATAAATTGACTCGTTGAAATAACAATCCATCAATTCTGATAAAGAACTTTCATCAGAAAAATAGAGATGTGATTAAGAACTTTTTTTTGTGTGTATTTGGTTTGACTTATATTTATACAATAAATCTTTATTACGTAAGTCGAGATAAAATTCCTCTCATATACTTACCTCGTATACCGTGAATCACGATTTATAAACACTTATTACTAAAAATAAACTATTCCAATCGCGCACATTCATCTTGGAAAGCAAACAACTGGTCTTTCCGTACGAAATGAGCCACAACACGACAAAATCCTTCCAAAAAGAAACTCATTAGAGTTTGATGTGTAAATTGCAAACTAACCCATCAGTTCATAAATATATTTTTAATGTTTTTAAACTCTAATGGAGGGTAATCTTCACTGTTTTCTTTTATATTAAAAAAAACCTCTAAACCCCAACACTCTAATGCATAATTAAACCAGGCATATACTGGTATATATATTCAAACCGCCGTTGTAATTAATTAATTAATTTACGAGCTTATTATTCTCACATCACTAACTAATAATTTGACCTGTTTATGGAATCTAAAGATTTCTACTTATGCTTGTCGCCCAGACTACTATTTTAATGCTATAACCAATTCAACCGTAAAGACTAAAAAGGATTAAAAATGATGAGTGGAGTTTGACGCAGTGATGATTAGGGATTAACGTAAGATAGTCAAAGATTAACACAATCTATCTTAGCCAAAAGGTCGAGAAAGATATAAGATAGTCAAAGATATTAGTAAAAGATAATAAAAACAATCTTACAATAGTAAACAAAATACAATAACAAAGTCTAATATAGGAAATAATAGCAAGTTTATGCTCACTTATTATTAAAGCTTTTTAGTGCTTGGGAATGAAATTATTTTTGGGAGAATATATAATGAGAGAGATTCTAATAGCAGATCCCTTCCCCCCATTTGGTATTGTACCATACAATTACTTCGGCTACCAACCTGAGGCTCAGATATTTAAAAAGGTCAAAAAAAATGTTGAAAGTTTTTGTTTGGATGTGTGAAAACGCATGTAAATTAAGTGCCTGTTTGGATTAGCAGTGGAGAAGGAGTGTTTTTTACAGATGGGCTTTTGGAAAAGTCATATAGAAAAAAAAGAGCTTTGTATATGTGATTTGTGTTTAGATTGACAGTGTTAGAAGTGACTTTTTTTTTCATAAAAGTTGAGAGAAGTAACTTGGATGAGCTTCTCATAAAAGCTCCATTTGCTTCATAAGTCCAGTCATCCCAAAAACTTTCCCAAACACATCAAATAAGCTTTTAGCTCCCAGATGGGCTTTTTTTGAAACCAAATGGGTTCCCAAACAAACCCTAAAACTTAACGAAAAGAGGTAAAGTGTTTGTTTAAGATAGTTTATTTTTGACTTATAAGTGTTTATAATTCATGATTTATATATGTGAGAGGAGTTTTGTCTCAACTTAAATAATAAATTCTTATTTTTAAAAAATAAACTATTCCACACATAACTCAAAAGAAAAGGGGAAAAGTGAAAAAGAAAAGCAGGAAAGAGTCTAATTTTATAGATATATTTTTATGGGGAAGCAGTAGCAGTAGCAGTAGCAGTATCAGTAGGAGCAGGCAAGGATTACGTAGAGAAGTAAGCCACGGATGTGTAAATACGAGGGCCAGGCTGGCATTGAACACGTACCATTAATTAGTTCATGCATCGTTTCACAGTTCATATATACTTTATATGCCCCACGCATCTTTGTATATATCATCACGTGTCTCCTTCTCTAGCACTCCTTATTCCTAACTTCAATCTTTGAATTCCAACCATTAAAAAAACAAAAGAAGTCGTTTTGTCTTTTAACGACTGAGTCTCGTGCATTATATATCATGTTTGAGACATGAGGGATATTTTTTCCATTCGACACCTAATATCCTCAAGCTGTCTCATAGTTGGGCAATTTATTATTGGGACCCGTATTAATGGCTTCGTTAGAATCAATGTTTGCAAAAGTGATTTGTATCCTCATTAATTTTTGTAAATTAAAATTTGGATAAAAATTAATTAGTGTAATATAATTTATGTTTGGATAAATTTTTATATATAAAAAAATTACTTAGTTTAATAATAGAGTCATTTCCACATAAACCATAAATGAAAAGACTAGAAAAAAGGTGTCTCAACTTTAACACTGCTTTTGGTCAAAACAGTCGTTTTGTCTAAGCATTGATCCAAATATGATGATACCGTTCATTTAACTAGGTTTTAAGCCTAAAAATTAAAGGCCTTCAAACTTAATAGTATGGATACTCTCTTATAAATAGGAGGTTGTGAGTTTGATCCCGTACATGACCCAGGCTGTTAGTGCTTGCCCTTGTAACTAATAAAAAAATTAGCTTTTTAGGCCTAAAAGCCACTTTGGATCCACTCAATACTATCTTAAGCAAGCTGAATTTAGATCGAGCAAGGTGGAGAGATTCTACCAATATTGTATTCCCATGTTTAAATTTGAAACTTTTATGGGCCGTTTGTTATGATGGATTTGAAAGGGAGGGGGGAAAATTTTTATAAGTTGGATTTAAAACAATTGGAGAAATAGAGTTATAAATTTTTAATAAAGAATATATATAAGATAAAAGAATAATAAAATTCAAATAAAAACTTTTAACCCTTGTTCTTCAATTTTTTAAAATTTAACTAACAAAAATTTGTCCTCCCCTCACTTTCCTTCTCCGCCCCCTCATACCACCTCTAATTAACCTAATACAAATCTCTTGCCAAATTTAACCAAGCATGCATTTTGTAGTGACACGAGTTATATTGCCCTTTTTTTCTTTTCCAGTGACGAGTTATATTACTCATGAGGGATGACAATTAGTTTAGCTTGTTAGAGTTTATACATAACTAAAAAGACGAGTATTTTGAAAATTTGGATTACCCCCAGTTATTATTGGATTGGTAAAACAGTAAACTAGACAATAATTTGCTTTATAGTAGGTCATTATAAATGGAATCGTTGAAGAAGAATCCATCAATCTTGATATAGAACTTTCATCATAAAAATAGAGATGTGATTAAGAGCCTGTTTGAACTGATTGGTCTTAGAAAGCAAAGAACTGGTCCCTTCTATAGAGCCGGGAATTCGGGCCGAGTCCGTTGGGCCGGCCCGTTTAGACCCGAGCCCTTCAAGGGCCGGGTTTATGATTTAGAGGCTAAAAAGAGAAGCGGCCCTAAAAGGGCCAGCCCTCCTGCAGCCCTGAGGGTCGGCCCTTTTAAGCCCGTTTAATATTTTTTTAAAATAAATCAATAAATATAATATCATTATATCAAATTATCAATATGAGAGACACCTAAGTACCTAATAGAGTATTAATAACAGGCAAACACTTATTAATTGGTTTGATTTATTTTATTTTCTACAATGATTTATTAATTTAAACTTTAAAAAATAGGCTAATTTGGACATTAGATGATTATTTTAACTAAAAATTTATGATTTTTAAAAATAATGTATCTCAATTTAAAGCAAAATAATAAATAAATTGTAAAATTTAAAAAAGAAATTTTTTTGAATTAAAATGAGTTTAAGCCCGTTTAAGCTCGAGTCCGTGAAGGGCCAACCCTGTAGAGCCGAAGGCCTAAAAAATATTATACTTTTTAATAAATGGGTCTAAACGGGTCGGCCCGTATTCCCAGCTCTATCCTTCTATCTATATGAACAGAGGTTGCTGACAAAATCCGCCACAACACGACAAAATCCGCCCAAAAAGAAACTCATTTTTGGTTTGATGTGTAAATTCCAAATAAAGCCAGCTCATAGATACACTTTTAATTAATGCATATAATTAAACTAGGCATATATTCAAATATTTACGGGCTTATTCTTAATTAGTCCTTATTCTTACAATGTCAATCAATTGCTACTAATAATTTGACCTATTTGAGTAATCTAAAGCTTTCTATATATTATCTTGGTCAAGAATATTTTAATGCCATAACCAATTCAACCGTAAAGAAGGGGATTGAAAATGGATGGAGGTTGACGCGGTGATGATTAGGGATTAGTAAAAGATAATAAAAGATTAAAACTTTAAGTCACTTTCACGCTCTCGTGTATGTATATGTGCATGGGGCTGTGTGCAAATGTGGTAGATAGAGAGCTTGCCCTGCCTAGCGTGTGTCCAACACACCCTACCCTCCAAGCACGCTTTGGTTTTTTGCTTCCTCTCCTCAACAACTCAATCTCTCTCTCTCTCTCTCTCTGGTTGCGTGCTTTGTCTTCTAAGTTCTAATTCCCTCATTTCCTGTTTTGGGTTCTTCAGGCAACACGAATCTCTCTGTTTTTATCCCACTCTCTCTTCCTCTTTGGAACACCACAAGAGAAAGGAGAACCCATTTGTTAAAAAAAGTTCTTTCTTTTTAGTGCATATTTGGGTTAGCGGTGGAGAAGGAGTTTTTTTTTGTAAATGGGCTTTTGAAAAAGTCAGATAAAAAAAAGTCAGATTGTGGATGTGATTTGTATTTGTATTTGGATTGACGGTAGCAGAAGTGATATTTTTTCTAACCTTAAACATATTTGGATTAGTGTTTCAAAAACCCGTTTAGATGAAAAATGACAGAATAGGACATTAATCTTATTGAATACTACATCTATATATTACTTGTATATATTGTGATAATTGAAGTGAAAAAATATTAAAAAAATTTGATAAAATAAAAAAGATGCAATTATTATTGGAAACAAAAATTCACGAAAGTACTTAATTAAAAAAAGGATAAATTTATATTTAAATTATAATACATACATGCAATATTTCATTATTGGATTATCTACCCCTAACAATATAGTTTTAGAAAAATGTCATATTTCCAACATAAAAGAAAATTTATGTATTCCCATAACCATATAGGGAAACGTGGAAAAAGTTGCTCACATTAGATCAAATTATATTCATAAGATAATATGTGAATGATTTATCCCAAAATGGTCGAGTTTGCAAGAGCAAGCCATCAGAACCGATAAACCTCACTATTTCTTCACAGTTATACATCGCACACATGCACACACACTGGACTTGAACGTTCATTGAAGTAGTATATTTCCTTGTTCCTTATCACTGAAAACAGGGGATCCCCATTCCCTCCATATTTTCTCATTCCTTAACTCACCTTAATATATAAAATTGGACATGCATTGTTTCAGGCAAGAGAATCAAAACCATCTGCGTCATCATATATTGCGTATTGGTGGCTGCATGGGTGGTGTTATATTTGCTACGAGAAAGCCCCCTGAGAGCATGGGGGTACGAGATGGACTAGAGATTGGTGGCTATGTAGTTGTTGGTGGTGACAGGTGGGTTGATATTAGTGAGCCTTTGTGTGGGATAATATAGTAGTGGGATTGTGTGTAGGGCTATTCATTGTGTTGGTTCATGCTGTAATGAGAGAGGCGGAGGAGGATGATGAAGACGAAGCAGGTATTCATCTCAGACACGCTGCTTCCTCTTCTTTTACTGCCTAGCTAGCTACAACTCTATTTTCCTACTCCATCACAACCAACTCAATTTTGTTTCTTCTTCCACTTTCCTGGTTTATAATTCATTCGTTAATTCCTCCATCAATCTACTTTTTTGAATAACATGCCCTGTTCGTATATATTACTTGCATCTATTTGAGAAACTCATTCCTCGTCATTTATCAAGTACTGGACAAGTGCCCCTACCTGGTCTTGATTCTCTTCTCCAGCCTCGACCTCAGTGATCTCTCCCCATCCACTGTGAACACTCGCCGCGCGGAGAAAAAGCCAAGATGCTGGGCTTCTGGAAGAAGCCACGTTAGCAGCTGAAGCTCGGTGAGTTGCAATATGAACCCAAACGGGTTCATTTGGCCCCACTGTGCTTTTCATGTTTTGTAGCGCGTTTAGGAGGCTCGGACGCTTTCCCAAACAGGCCCTGAGAAGATGAAGGTGCCAGTTGCATCTCATCTTTGGTTCCTCAGCTCCCAAACATGACAGTGACACTGCATTCTTAACGATGAAGATGACGTTGAAGATGATTCTACAACCTTCGATCCTATTTGTTCACAGCTCCTAATTCTTATATTTATAAGAGGAGAAATAACATTGAAGCCCCTCAAAAGTCAAAACAAAACCAGTCACTAACAGCCGCCTGACCAGACCAGCCTCTGGCAGATGGCAATTGAAGCTCCGACACCATCCATTGAAAATTAATTTGTGATATTCATTTGATTATTCCACTTGTTTATGACAAATTCCACACTTACAAATGGGACTTGTTAAATTTGTGTTGTTTATATGTGTATTCACTTAGTCATGAGGAATTGGACACTTGTAAATGGGACTTGTTGTCAACGAGTCACATTTGCAAGTGTCTAATTCCTCATGAACAAGTGACATAGATATATGAGTCTTATACATATATCTATTTCAGTAACACTTTTAGCTGCGACGGCGGCTCATTGGAAGGAATAGGCAGTGGGGCTAAATCACAAGTGATAGACATTGACATTTCCTTGACTCAGAGTTAATTTTCCAATGATCCGACGCTGGGTCGGGAGTCAAAAGATTAACCTTCGATCAAGATTAATTCTTTTCTTCTTGGATGATTCTAAAGCAATATAATGATCAACTATACATTGACTAATTGCTTTATACGTATAATGTTTAAGATTAACAAAATTCTTAAACTAAATAACCAGAAATTACTGATTATATACTCGTCTATATAATCAAACATGTTTTGAAAAACATTTATATATTCGACTAAAGCAGAATTCAAGCGATTTTCTATAATAGCTTGATAAATTTTTGGATAATCTTGGCTTATTGAAAATAATTCATTCAGGTAATTATTTAAATTACTCTGATCTTCCTTGGCTAAGAACATTAATTCTAAAATTAAATTTTTCATTGAATAATATTAAGGGTTAATCTTTTTATCATGCTTTGGGTTGATTAATAACCAGGATTATAACAGGATTGAGGGATTAGGATTTACCGGGTCCAACACGTCTTCCGTTATCCTTCTCCTTTTCTTTACTTCTCCGCCTTGGCAACCTTTCAGTCAATGTCTCACCCTAACACGGCCTCCTCGCCTTCAACGTGCAACGTCTATTTCAGCCGGCAGACCTTCGAAGAATTGGATATCTTTCACGGATCGCCACTGTCCGGTTATCCGGGCGATTTCCTCCGCTCAACCTCTTTCCTCTAGATATTAATCTAGAAGCATATTGATAAAAAGATATTACCCTATATTATTCAGGGAAAAACAGAGTACATGGCTTTGTGCTCGCTCATTCGTGCTCTGTGGAAAAAAACCCTGCTAATCTATATATATAACTTGACTAAGGTTCAACCATGGTTTTATAACTTAACCATGATTGCCTTTTTACAACCCTAGTTTGTCGACACTGGTTACTTTTTATCAGAATCTTGGGCTGTCTTTTCCTTGTCTGTCCTTTCTTCCATCGGTGGCCGACAAAGTGGACAGCTATGCTTGTCGTTTTTTCTTCACAAAATAATGCAAAGATTCTCTTTTGCTTTTTCACTCGAGCATATCTGATTGCTCCGGATTTTTCGGCTAAAGGTGGTGAGCTGCCTAATCACTCCTTTATTTATTGGATTATTTTTCTAGCAATAAATTATTGCTAATTCGGTGACGTGATAGGTCCACGCTTCTCCGTCTTCAACAATTTCATCGACTTCTATTAGATACGGAATGTATCATGCAGCTCTACGTAGCTGAATATAGGCGTAGTTGAAATTAGGCTTGACATCCGGTTGAGCCTTCTTGAATTTTAGACTTATATGCTTGATTTTTCCAATAGTTCCTACTTGACAGACGTATGGTCTTGCAAAGGAGAATTCTGATGGAACAATATTAAATTTTACAAATTTAATTTTGGCTGGTCCAATTTTATCAAGTTCTTTCAAGGCTTAAATAATTGGCTTAGGTAATCCTTCAGCCTGGGTATGATTTTCAAAATATGCTAAAGATAAATATCCATAATTAAACGCAAGTTTAATTACTTCCTTGGGTGCTCCACAAAGGGCTAAGACTTTAGGATAAAAATTCCCATAGTCTATAGCGAAGGTTTCGACAGAGTTTTGGTTATTTCCCTTATAAATTAAGGAAAATAATTGATTATATTATGCAAAGAATTGTTCTTGGGATTGTGTGTTTTCTGATAGTTTAGGAAACTATTTCAGGTGAGGACCTATTTGTTTTGCTTTTTCGCAAAAGTAAACTCCATCTTAACATCTTTTTTCTTTGATACCTGTACAAAATTTTGTCCAAGCAATTCTTGGGTTAGTTTTTCCAATTCAGGATTTATAATTTCCTTGACTTCACAGACCTTAACCTCACTTAAAGTCTTAGTCTTGGATCCTGAACCGTTAAGGTTTTTATTCTTTAATAGGATTCTTGCTAAGTTAGATGGATCATTAAAACCTCGAGTTTTTACAGGTTCCTCTTCATCTATTTTTTCTTGGCTGGTTGCAGAAGGCAAAGCTTCTGACTTTTTCGCTTCCAGTATTCCACCAGGAAGACTTTTCTTGCTTATACCAAAAGAACTGGCTAAGTCATTCTTGGCTTCGCTCAATGGACTTGAATTCCTTATGAACTGTTTCAAATTAGTTCTGAGTCGAAGTAAAATACTTCTCTGAAGTATTACTTGGCTTTGAAGCTTTAAAAGCTCCTCATATAAATTATTTTGAGAGCCTAGAAGAGACTTCAACTTGGCTTCTTCTTCTTAGATCTTTTGGATTTGATCCAGAATGCTAGTCATGGAATTGACTTCCATATCGACTAAGAAAATCTGTAAAAACCTTATGAATTCCTTTATTAATTACAACTTTAAGAGAATACATACTAAACCATGCAGATAATTTTGCTCTTCTCTGGCTAGCAATCGAATCTAGGCATTTATTATTAATAAAAGCTTTTACTTGGGTATTATCTGTTTCGACAATAAATTCTTTACTGACAATCCAGATTTTGAACTTCTTTATTCCATATTTTACTGCAAGAAGCTCCTTCTCATTTATATCGTAGTTTACCTCTGCTCCTTTACAGGTTCCTGAAGCATAAGATAATATTGGATTTATGGGTTCTTCCCCCTTTCGCAGTACTGCTCCCCAATAATAATTAGAAGTATCAATTTGTAAAAACAATTCATCCTCATCTTTGGGTAAAGGAAGAGGCTTTATTTCTTTTTTCACAAAGTCTTTTATTTTTCTAATTTCTTGGATTTCTTCTTCTTCCCATTTAAAGGGCTTATCTTTTCTAAGCATCTTTTGTAATTTTCCTCGAACCAATGCCCTATAAGGGATAAAGTTCATGGCATAATTAAGATGTCCTAGAAATGACACAAGTTGTTTCTTATCTTGGATTTTATCTGGAAAAGTTAAGATAGTCCAAATAATATTGGGTTGAAGTTCTACAACTCCTTTGGGCTTGATAGTTAGACCAAGATATTCTATTTGGGCCTTTCCTATTTCTTCCTTTTTCTTGGATAATACTAGTCCATTTTCAAAAGCTTTACAAGCAAAGATAAACAGATGCTTTCTATGCTCTCGATGCTTTTAGAAAATACTAGTATATTGTCTATATAGACCAAGATAAAAGATCAATATGGATTAAAAATCTCATCCATTCTTTCTTGAAAAATAGCAGGACTTGTTTTTAATCCTATTGGTAGACCATTCCACTCATAATGTCCATTGGGTACACTAAAGGCAGTACATTCTCTCGACTTTTCTTCGAGTTTATTTGAAAAAATCCTGATTTGCAATCAAACTTTGAAAAGATTACAGAATCCTTGATCTTATCAAAAAGAACATCTTTTCTTGGGAGTGGATATGTATTAGATTTTACAACCTTGTTTAAAGGCATATAATCCATTACAAATCTCGTTTCTTCTCTTTTGTGCTCTGAATAATTCCTAACCAAAAATCATGGGCAATTCCATGGGCTTTTATAAGATCTTATCAGATTTAAATTTAGAAGTTTTTCTATCACTTTCAGAAAATCTTCTAAATCCAATTTTGAGTATCTTCTTGGCTTTTCATAAACTGGGATATCAGTTTTCAATTCTATTTTTGCAACATAATTTTTTCTTTTTGCAAAAGCTCTTGGATTCTCTTCAAAACATTTTTCTAATAAATCTTGAAGAGATTTTGATAATTCCAATTTATCAGAATTTTCAGCTGTGTTTTTCATCACTGTCTCACCATGCTGAGCTATTAAACTCTGTGTATAATGATGAATAACTGGGGTAGTTAATAATGTAACTTTAAAACTCGTATTACAATGAGTAATAAAATATACATTATTACTATTAAAGCTTACTAATTTAAATACTTGGCGCATTGCTCGGATACCTAGAATAAAATCACATTCTATATTAGGATAATAGTAGAATGTGTTTATTCTAAATTCAATATTTCCAATTTGTAAATAAAGGAAATTATATCCTTAATCATAACTGGTTTCTTGGTTATGAATATCACTGGCTTTAATATTATTTAAGCCAATTAATTTTTCTTGGTTAAATTGATGTTTTACCAAATTAATGGTACATCTTGTATCTAAAAGACAATCATATCTCTTAGCTCGGAAATAAACCTTAATATAAGGTGTTTCTTTACCTAGCTTTTGGGACTTTGAATCCATTAATTTCCAAGTGACTTAGATAAATTACTACCTTTTTATTATCGATGAAATATTTTCCCAATAATATATCAGATTGTGGATTAGTCATTAATTCAAATTTTTGAATTAAAACTAATTCTTGACTTTCTTCAGTTAAGAATGTTATTCCTAACTCTACTTCTTTTTCAACAATCTCTAAAGGATTATACATCCTAGAGTTTTCTAGTCTGGTCGGTACAGCATGGGATATCAAAGCTTCTTTGATATGCGAATATTGTTCTCCTGTATTAATTACACAATCTTCTTTGATATGCAAATATTGTTCTCCTGTATTAATTACACAATTCTGCATAATTCTTTCATTCTTTATAGAAATTGGTATTAAGTATTTATTACTTTCTCTGATTTCTATTCTTGGACTTAGATTGGATTGACTCCTAGTTATATTTCTAGGATTTCTTATTATTATTGTCCCTTGATCGAATGATAATCTTGGAACATTTATTGGTTGTGGTATTAGAGGTCTCTGCCTAGAGGCTTCTAACACAATTTCTTGAGGTATAAACCTGTCATCCGTAGGGATTGGTTCATTTCTCTGGAAAGAACTAAATATCAAGGGGATCATTACCCTCTCTTCAGATCTTCGACTAATTTTATGATCTTCTGTAAATGCATACAAAACCTTGGATTCAATGGTCATGACATCGCTGCCTTCCATCATATCTATTTCAGAGAGCTTATAACAAAGTTTAAGAGCTCTTCCTTTATTTATGGTAAAAAAAAAGAGCTCTTCCTTTATTCTGTTCTGGTCTTGTTAAGCTAAAATTTGGTTGAATTACAAATTTTAGTTTCTGATAGATTAAATCTCCTAAAACTACACCAATCGTGGCATGTTTTATATTAGATATTATTCTATCATCCATTAAATATACTTGGATTGGTGTACCTATTCCTGATCTAAAGCAAGCTTTTATCAAGATTTGTACGGCTGCTATATAAATATTTTGAATTCTCAGATTATTTATTTTCGCAAGTTCTTCTTCTACGATTTTGTTGGTTAATAGGGGTATATTAGCATATCCAGAGGTAGCTTGATTAACTCCTAGAAGATTTCTTGGAAATTACATATATATTGCTCCAAATAACACGGAGAACACATCGCTAATTGATTAAGTCTTCTAATCGCTTCTTGAGTTTTTCTGTTATTCCATTCGGACTTGGATGCTTGTCTTGCGTCTCCTACCCATTCCCATAATAAAATATTTTCCATTTTATGGGCTAATTCTTGAATATTAGAGGATGATCTTAAATCATTTCTAATGTCTTGACTTATAGACTAAAAATATTTATCGGTTTGTCCTTTAGTAGTCATTAATAAATAATCTAATGTTTGTGAAACATTAAATTGTTTAGTTAATGCCACAACTAAATTTCTTTTATCCAGGCACTTATTTTTGCTTCTGGATCTATTTCACAATCGAGGTTTAAGATAACTCCATTAGGTCTAACAAATTCCGTGGGATTATCATTTGGTTCATATCTATAATGCCTATAGTCTCTCTTAGGATTTCTATAAGTGTATGATTCTTGATTTCTATCAGGAATATTAGGTGGAGGTCTAGTTTCCCTATAATTCCTTTCTTGAGTTACTGATGATTTAGATTGTTTTACATCTAATACTAACTGATTAGTTAGTTCTCGGCTAATTTCTTCTTCTTTTAAACTATAAGAAGACTTGGTTTCTAGATACTCTTCTAATAAGAGTTCTAAATTCTTGGTTTCTATAAGGGTTTTTTCTTCCTTATAGCTAGCTACAGAAGATTCTGATTCATCATTGCTTTCTTCCTCTATTTTGAGTTTTAACTCTTCTAGAAGCTTTCTTTTCTTTTCTTCTGCTTCTTTTTCCTTTTTCTTTAATTCTCGCCTTTTTCTTCTCTCAGCTTTTCTTTTTTCTTTTTCGGCTAGAAGTTATTTTAATTCCTCTATTCTCTATCAATAGCACTGGGTATTTCTAGAGAAAAAGTAGAGAGCTTAGTCGTAGGCTTATAAATAGGTCTAGTGGTCTTACTAGATCCCTCATCGGCTATGGTTTCCCTAGTTAGTTCAGATTCAATTTTAATCTAATTACTTACTAGTTCTAATTCTTGTCTTATTAAGATCATGTAATTACTAATCTGTTCTAAATTAACCGGTATCCCTTGGTTAATTATTTCTTGTTTTCTGACTTTAGACAGTTCTTGCTCTAATTCTAATTTTCGTTGCTTTAAATTAATCATTTAAGGTTGATTAAACTCGACTTCTTTGTCTTTATTAGAAATTTTTCTAATTTTACTAGGCTCTGATACCGCTTTGAGCTGTGACGGCGGCTCATTGGAAGGAAATGTCAGTGTCTATCACTTACTTGTGATTTAGTCCCACTACCTATTCCTTCCAATGAGCCACTGTCACAGCTCAAAGATTAATTTGTTAACAAAAAAATATGGGATCATGAACAAGTTTCATTTGCAAATTATGTTAAACTCCTCATAAAAAAGTGGAATAAACATATGAATAGTATAAATTAATTGGACAACAAATCCCATTTGCAAGTGTCCAATTCCACATCAAGTGAAATAGACATATGAATATTACAAATTAATTTGTTAACAGGAAAACATAGAATCATGAACATAACCAGTCCCATTTGTAAGAGTTCAAATCGTCATGAACAAGTGGAAAAAACATATAAATGATACAAATTCATTGGACGACAAGTCTCACTTACAATTGTCCAATTCCTTATGAACAAATGAAATCGACATATGAACAATATAAATTGAACAAGTTCCATTTGCAATTGTGGAACTTGTCATGAACAAGTTGAATAAGCATATGAACAACACAAATTAATTTCTAGTAGATAGCATTAAAGCTTCGATGGCCATCCATTAGAGGCCGCTTTGACCAGGTGACTGCCGGTGACTAGTTGTGTTTTGACTTTTGAGGGGCTTTAATGTTATCACTCCTCTCATAAATATGAGAACAAGGAGATGAGAGCCAATAGCACTGAGGTTGTGGAATCATCTTCTGTGTTGTCTTCATCATTAAGAATGTAGCAACGTTGTAATGTTTGGGAGATGAGAAACTAGAGGTGAGATGCGACTGGGACCTTCATCTTCTCATAGAGCGACTGGTTGAGAAAGAGGGGAGCAATGAGCAGTCACCAGATTGACTAGCAAAGTTGATGGCATCGAGCTGAACTAGGAGAGAGATCAAGGAACACCGTTCTGAGCTTCAGAGTCGTGACTGGACAAGTGAGGTGGAGGTGAGCTGAGGGAGGAGGTAGACGACAGAGGAACTAGAACTAGTGGGGAGAGAGAGGGAACTAGTGAAAGGATCATTTCTATCTTTACCGTTACAAATTAATTTCACTTTAGTCCCCATGAACTGCAATGAAGTTTTAGATTTCTTTGGGGCCAACTAAAATTGATTCACTACAATGGCCTTGACTTAAAATTTCCCAATATTTTTTCCTCTTTTTTTATACACTGAAATATTTTTCCTCTAAGTCTTAGAAATATAATACTCTCTTCAATCCTTAATATAAGACATATTTGAGAAGTTGATTTTGATTTTAAATATAAGACATTTAATATTTGTCAATCTTATGCTAATTTACCCCTAGTGATAGTTCCACAACAATAATTAATGAGGAGGTGGAACAAGGGAATTAAGAAAAATTAGTAGGATGAGTAAAAATGAAATGACTAGGATATTTGGAAAATCCATATCACATTAACTAAGTCAACTAGCTTCTTTAATCTAATCAAATAAAATAAATATTTATATTAAGAACTAAAGGGAGTATAAACTGAAATCCAAAAAAAATTTGGTGTATTAATGGCATAATGGCGTTGGGAAACTCTCTTCTCTGAGAGGCGAACTTTTCTCGTTCCTGAGAGACTCCTGGGATACTATTCTTCTCCTTTTTTTTACCAATTTTGGTAATTCAGTTTTGTATTACTGGTTTACTTGATGCTTTGTGTCCTCTTACACTAAGCATTTGGACGTCAAGAATGGATTTAATGGATCAAGAACAGTGAACCGAGGATGAAGATAAGGAACTCGAGTTTCAGTGGCAAGAAATACTTGAAGGAGGTAAAGAACTTGTGGGTCTCATAATATCACAGTCGAAAATCAGTTTTACAATAGTTAGAGACAGTGTAAAGGCGGCTTGGAATTTAGAGAAGGGCTTAACTGTACGTAACATCAGGGATAATATCTATTCCTTTATCTTTGATGATATTCTAGCGCTTCAAAGAGTTCTGGAGGAAGAGCCATGGCTTGTTAAAAATCATTTTCTGTGCCTCCAAAGGAGGCCCCCATTCATAAGTGACAGTGAAGTTGAAATCAACAGTTGTAAATTATGGGTGCAGTTTCATGATGTTCCACCGGAAGGAAGATTGATGGAAAATGTTCGTTTTTTAGCTAGCAAAGTTGGGAAGATTATTGAGGTTGAAGACCCCATGTCTGAACAAGGTATAAGGAGTACTTTTGGAAGAGCAAGAGTAGAATTTAATATTGATAAACCTCTGGTCCCAGGTGTGTTTGTGACGAGACCAATGCCGGCGAATAAACCAGATAAAGACAAAGTTTGGATTCAATTCAAATATGAAAAACTTCACAAATTTTGTTTCAATTGTGGTCGCTTGGGTCATGATAATCGAGTATGTAAGTTTGGGAATATTGCAATGGATGAATGCTCAACTACTCGACGGTATGATCTGAAAATTTGTGCTCCAGGTATTAGATCACAAAAGGGTATTTACTCTCCGCTAGTGGCGCCACTGTCGGAGGGTATTCAGATCAATATGGGAAGAGGTACAGACATGCATGGGGAAGATGAAATTATTCAATGCGTGCATGGGGTATTGAGAACGGGTTTGACTTCTGAGGTAGGGATCTTTACTCCTCCTAGTTACTCACGTGAGCTATTAAAGCCCACTAGCTCCCATGTGGAAAATGAGCAGGCGGGGAGTCATAATATTCCTACTTGGCCTCTGACTCAAAATAATCCTACTGGACCTTTGACTCAAAATAATAGTATAGCCCAAATGGTAGAGTTTACTCAGCCCAATAATTTTACCACCCAAGATATTGTAATCACAGAGGTACCCGATCCAATTACACAGCAGGTTGTTGAGATTGGGATTAATGATGAAGGGTACAGCTATCGAGTAGAGTTTGACGAGGAAGGGGTTATCCCCCAAATCAATGAGAATCTAAATGTGTAGATCCTTTTTGCTGAAGCTATCGAAAACTTGGCGCAGCAAATTGATCGCATCAATTTAAAGCATCTTGCAAATTCTGATTGGGACTCACCTAATACCAAACGGAGGAAGAACTCAGATGAATATTCCCCAAGTAAAGCTGAGAAACGTTTAAATGAAGAATTAGAGAACCAAAGAGCAGCTATTGTTCCTTTCGAATTTTCTGGTTCTCTTAGCTTTGTGGAGAGATGTGGAGACAAGTCATCAAAGAAAAAGAAGAGCCTACGTACTAGGAGGGCCCTGTTTCCAGGTTTGGGTTCCTTCCCTATATTTCCAAATATTGATGAGCAAGGGGGTGAGTCGGGTTCTAACAATTATGGGGGTATACATGTATCTGAAAGGCACGATGGCTGGCCTAATACAGCCACCAGGTCACCATGAATTGCCTAGTGTGGAACTGTCAGGGATTGGGAACCTCTTTGACAGTTCGTCATCTTAGGTTCCAATGTGGGAAAAAGCATCCACATATTATCTTCTTATCTGAAACAAAGATGCAAAGGGGGAAGATTGAAAGAATTAGAAGAAAGCTGAAATTTGATTATTCTGCTTATTTTGATCCTATAGGTTGTTCTGGTGGTTTAGCTTTGTGGTGGAAAGAGGGTGTAACTCTGAATGTGAGTGTTCTGAGTAGATACATAGTTCATGTGGATGAGGTGGTGTTTAATGGGATAAATTTTGGCTCAATATCCTTTGTCTATGGACCCTGCGAATATAGGCAAAAACATGCGTGGTGGAATAATCTAGCAAATTTTAATCCTGGTTCTAATGTGGCTTGGTTAGTGATTGGGGACTTTAATGATGTCCTTTACCATTCTGATAAGGAAGGAGGGAGAGCTAAGACAAGTAGAGAGCTGGAAGGCTTCAGAAATTTTATGTCATAAGGTGACATGCTTGAGATAGAATCCAAAGGCAGTAAATTCACCTGGAGAAATAATAGAGAAAGTGAAGGATTTATTAAAGAAAAATTGGATAGAGCTGTGGTTAACTGTGCATGGAGAACAAAATTTCCAAAAGGGCAATATCAAGTTATAGATGCAGTGGGCTCTGATAATTGCCTGTTATTTTTAGAATTTGAACACAAGGACTCAAGAACTCCAAAACTGTTCAGATTTGATGCACGATGGTTTAACCACCCCCACCTAGAGGAATTAATATAGAATAATTGGAAAGGGGAGGAAGAAGGTGAGCTACTTGATGTTTTTATGAAAAATTTATTTGGCCATAGCAAAATTTTATCCAGATGGAGTAAGAAGGAGTTTGCTAATAGTTCAAAGGTGATTAATAAGGTGCTGGATCAAGTACATGAATGCCTACACCAGGAGTGGAATGATAATACTGCTAGGGAGCTTGCTGATTTGAAAAGAAAGATAAATGATCTCTGGCAACAAGAGGAATTGTACTGGGATCATAAATCAAGAATCCAGTGGTTAAAATGTGGAGACCAAAATACTAAATTCTTCCATATGTCAGCTATACAGAGACAATGCAGAAATAAAATCTCTAGACTGCGAGATGCTGAAAATAATTGGATGGAGGAGGAAGATGAAATTGGGCATCACTTCAATACTTTCTACTCTAATCTCTTTGCTTCTATGGGCCAGAGAGATTTCAGTCATTTTTTGAACTATATTGAGGAAGTGATAACGGAAGAAGACAATCAGCTCTTAATGGCAGAAATTGGAGATGAAGAGGTGAAACGTGCTGTATTTGAACTAGGTGCAATGAAAGCTCCGGGACCTGATGGCTTCACCGGTCTCTTTTATCAAAAGGAGTGGCACATCATTGGAAACCAGGTTATAGCGGTGGATATTCTTGGTAATTATTTAGGTCTCCCGACTATCTGGGGAAGATCTAAGGTGCAAGCATTGAATTTTGTGCTGGATAAGGTCCTAAAACGCGTTCAAGGGTGGCAAAAAATTTCTTATCTGAAGCTGGCAGAGAGTAGGGGTGAGCAAAATGAAACCGAAACCGAAGACCGAACCGAGCTGAATTTAATTCGGTTATTTCGGTTGTTAATTATTTTTTGGTTTTTTTCTTCTAATATTTCTGTGCTCGGTGTTCGGTTCGGTTACTCTAAAAAAATTTCGGTTATAACCGAATAACCGAAATAATATAGGTAATATATGGGCTAGGTGTTTTATGATATGCCTTTTCACAAAAGCCTAACTCTAAAGCCAAGCCCAAATCTCGACCCAAAAAAAAAGACACTCTCCTTATGTTTTAATAGGTAAACCTATTTTCATTCCCTCAAACTCATTTGACATCACAAATTCACAGCCACTTCCGCTTTGAAGTTCGAACTTCGAAGACATCATCCTTTCCTAAATCCACCCTCAAATTCCTCTGTAGCTATGGTGACAAAATCCTTCCCCACAATCCGGACGGCAAGCTCTGTTATTTCGATGGCCATACACATGTCCTCTCCGTCGATAACTCTGTTTCTTTTTCCGAGCTATTGGGGAAGTTGGGAGAGCTATGTAGCTCAGAATCTGTGACACTTCACTGTCGATTGCCTACAGAAGATCTCGATCCTTTGGTTTCCATTAGCTTCGATGAGGATCTGGCAAATCTGATCAAGGAACACCATCTTATTGCGCCTCCGTCATCAGTAAAGGTTAGAGCGTTCCTTTCACCGCCGAAATCATTCTGAAAAAAAGCCCTTATCCCGTCTTCGTCATCTATGTCAAGATCTTTGCTTTCCATACTTTTGCTTCAGTATTTCAAGAACAAGTATTAGGATGTGTGTGTTCTATGACTTCTATATATGGCTTTTATATATTGTTATGTCTTTTATTCATTTGTACAAGGCAAATAATAGTATCTGTTCATGGCTTTTGTGTGGGTTCCTGAATGTTTAAAAGAGAAATTCTCTCAAAAGTGGTGTAAATGTCTGTTAATTTCTCCCTATTTCTCGATTTGCTTGCTGGGGCCTCACCATTTTAGGTGAGAGTTTTGTTTCAAGAAAAGTAGGTAGTGTGAAATCAAATTTCGATTAATGGAACAACCGAACCGAAATTTTTGATTAGTTCGGTTTCGGTTAATTTTGTTGATCGGTTTCGGTTCGGTGTTGAAATTTGACTCTATTCGGTTTTCGGTTAATTCGGTTTTCACCAAAAACCGAATCGAATAACCGGTTGCTCACCCCTAGCAGAGAGGATCCTGATCAACTATGGGTGCAAATTTTAAAAAGCAAATATTTCACTAAATGCAACTTTGTGGATGCAAAGAAAGGAAGGAATGCGTCATGGCTGTGGACGAGTATTTTGGCTGGTAGGGATGTCCTCCATGGAAATATTATCTCTAGCATCGGTGATGGTAGGAACACAAGGGTGTGGCATGATCCTTGGCTTCAAGGTTTACCTGGGTCTTTGCTGAGTGAATTTTGGGAGGTGCAAGGATGGTTGGTGACTCAGAATGACACTAATATATTGCATGATAATGCTGGCTTGTTAAGGAAAAAATGGCTCCATCCAAAAGGTAATGAATTAAAAATTAATGTGGATTGTTCCTTTTCGGATAGTCAGAGGGAAGCTGCCTTGGCTTGGGTTGTGAGGGATGTTAATTGTTGGCCTATTGATGGTGGCACCAAAATTGTTCAGGCAAGCTCCCCTTTTATGGGAGAATGTCTAGCTTTGTTGGAGGCTGTTCAGTATGCATCTGAAAACCAACTGGAGGATGTCAATTTTGAATCTGATTGTAAACTATTGGTCGACTGTTTGAATAACAGTTCTCCTTCTCCTAATTGGACTTGTGATGTGATTATTGAAAATATAAAGTCCTTAGGAAGATTGATTAGAAACCACTATGTTGTGTGGATTTCCAGGGAAGCGAATTTGGTAGCTGACTGGCTTGCCAAAGCTTTATTGAAGAGGTCATGTCCGGACAACTGGCTATGGAGACCTCCATCACATCTTGTGCATCTTTTGGAAGAAGATATTTATAATGATAGTCTAGATAATGGTTGACTGTTGAAGTTTTTGTTTTAGTTTTGTATTTTGTTTTCTACTCTTAGACCTGTTATGTATGAAGTTTGGCTTTATTAATGAAGTTCCTTTTTTCAGGCAAAAAAAAAAGGGAGTATAAACTGAAGAATAATTAATGTTATTGTTTGCCTTTACTACTTAATTAAAATTTGGCGTTGGTCCATATAATTTCAAATTGTAGTTTTTTGTCCCTATAGTTTTTTCTGTAAAAAAATGTTAGTCCTATAATTTTATAAGGATTTAGATATGAGTTTAACGGTGTTATAGGAAATAAAAACAAAACTCATTGAAAGTATGGTTACTAAAATTAAAACTCTAATTAAAGCTCCATAAAAATTGTAAATAGGTTGAACGGCCTAAAAAATTGTAAGTGTTTCTAATTGACTATTATAACATACCTCTCGCTTCACAAACCAAACTACGTTTAGGATGCCCAAAACCCCCCCTCCCCCAAAAAAAAACCAACTCTAAAGAAAAATCACCATTAAGGGCTTTAATTTGGGATCTCTCACTACTACAAAAAGGGGCTTTAACCTCCCAAATTTGGCACCTTTAACGTCCCAAAACGGGGGGACGTAGATGCTGGGGGCGTAGTAAGTTGAGACAAAAGACGTCCCAAATAATAGGGACGCCTAAAGTCTGACTTTAGGCGTCCCAAATTAAAATTTGGGACGCCTAAAGTCCCCCCGGATGGGACTTTAGGCGTCCCAATTCTTAATTTGGGACGCCTAAAGTCCTACCCTGGGGCACTTTAGGCCTCCCAAATTTTAATTTGGGACACCTAAAGTCCCACGCTGGGGGACTTTAGGCCTCCCAAATTTTAATTTGGGACGCCTAAAGTCCCACATGGGGGACTTTACGCCTAAAGTCCCACAGGCCTCCCAATTCTTAATTTGGGACGTCTAAAAGTTAGGTTTTTTTTTATACCATAATTTACATTCTGTATTATCCAACGAATTGAAACTGCAGAAACAGAATAAAAGATGGATTCATAAACCACACTGTCCGTTACAAACTGGTAAGGATATCCAGCACTACAATCTTTACTATATATACATACAATAACCTTTCATGCAACCTACTACTATATATATCAACAAAAAACAACCAGAAAGTGTCAAAACGCTGTCATCACACAAGTACAAACTGATATAAAATAATGTATAATAAAATTAATGTATAATAAAATAAATACAATAAGATTAAATTAAAGAATTTTTTTTGACGTTTGGAAGAATTAAAAACAAAACGAGTTCAATATTAACAAAACAATTTTAAGTTGAGTTCTTCCAAAAATAAAATTGTTTTATTGAAAATATTTAGATAAAAATCATTTAATGAATATTGGGGTTATGGTTTTCTTTTTAAGTTTTGGATTGAATTATTCTTCATAATTCGTTTGGAATTAATACAAGAATTTCTTTAATTTTAAATAAATCATATTTTATTTTATTATATATACTAATTAATGGTGCAGGAACAAGACTAATGAAATGGGGTGGTGCCACTATATGTGTGTATGGATAAATCTCCATTAGAGATTTCCCTAAAACTGAACAACAGGGATTTCTATTATACACAAGTAAATTTATATTTAAACAACAAAATAAACCATTCCCGAATAAATGCAATTTAAGCAATATAACCACACCAAACACATCAGGCTAATATCAACTATCTCAATATAAGCAATATATAATAAACCAACCAGCCTAATATCAATATATAAACAAAAAAAAAATGAAGAAAATAAACCAACCTTACCTGATCAGGGAGGGCGCCCACTAGCTAGTAGAGAAGACGTTGGAGATCCACAGTAGAGAAGACGTTGGAGAGAGCCACACTTGGAGAAGAAGTGCTTCAACAAGAGAGGAGGGAGGAGTTGAAGAAAACAGTGGAGGAGACGGTGGTGGTGATGAACTGAAACGCGTCAGAGGTGAATCTGAAGATAGTGGTGGTTAGTAGAGGGGAAGTGATATGCAGGTGGTCAGTAAATGGTGAAGTGAAAGCTGGTGGGAGGAAGTGTAGCTCCGGTGGTAATCGTTTCCCTCTCTGTTCTGATCCAGTACTTCTCCTCTAGTTCTCTAAATTACTTCACTCTCCTCTTCTCCTTCATGACAGACCTCTCTGGTGTTGAAACAAAGAGGAAGAAGAAGGGAGGAGACGGTGGAGGAGACGGTGGGTGCGTGGGGAGAAGAAGTGCTTCAACAAGGGAGGAGGGAGGAGTTGAAGAAAAAATTGGAGAAGGGCCGACGGTGGGTGCGTGGGGAGGAGAGGAGGAAGAAAAGAGTAAAGTTGAAGAAGAAAATAGAGGAGGTGTGATAGAGAAGAACACGCATGTCAGACACTTGTCTGACATGCGCAGGGGACGCCTTTAGGCGTCCCAAATACCATTTGGGAGGCCTAAAGGGGACTTTAGGCGTCCCAAATGGCATTTGGGACGCCTAAAGTCCCTACTTTAGGCGTCCCAAATGCCATTTGGGACGCCTAAACCCAAATCTTGGCGCTAAAAAAAATTTATGAAATTTATATTTCGCGTCAGGAAGCACTTTAGACGTCCCAAATTCAAATTTGGGACGCCTAAAGGTTCACCTACATATATATAATTACGAAAATGCCACCGCCTCCCTTTTTAACCACCCAATTTTTAATTTGGGACGTCTTTGAGGATGGTTATATCTCAATTCTGTAGTAGTGTCTATCAGTCATACCAACACTGTCACCTGGTGTGGATTTTATAACGAATGATATATTTAATTTTATAACCAAAACATATTTTGGATTTCATTTTCCCCCCATCCTTAGGATGCAAAACCGAACAAATTATTTAGTTTCCAATCCATGGAGATGAGTCCAAAAGCCTTAGAAGAGTTATTTATAAAGACTGCACAAACAGGTAAGTAAATAGGTGAGTCAAAGGTACTTCATTCAACTCAACTTTTTTATATTAAAAACATGGCTAAAATACATATAATCCCATCAATTTTAGCTCAATTGTATATAACTTTCCTCAATTTTAAAAGTTTAAACTTAACATAATCAAATTTCAGATCTTGACCTCCAAATCCCTACCGTTAGAGTGGCCGTAAAATTTAATAGATCTTGAGCCACATCAAATTATTTAAAATTACATGGCAATGACATGTCATTTTTTTTATATTTTATTGATTTATCTTAATGAAAAATACGAGACGTATTAGGATGATTTTTCGAATTTGATTGAGATGAAAAGCAGAAGAATGATTTTTTGAATGATGATGATCAAAAGCTCAAGGCAACGTTACGGGAAAAACAGAGAATGGAAAAGCATAATTAGGGAGACATATAGGTATGTTTGGGATCACGATTTCTTAAAAAATAAGTCATTATTACGCAAACTGAGATAAAACTCCTCTCATATACTTATCTCGTATATTATGAATAACGATTTATAAGCACTTATTGCCCAAAAATAAACTATTATAAACAAACTCATAAAAGATAGAGTTGAGAGGTGATGAGAGTTGTTTGATCATCAATGCGCAGGCAGGTAGGCGGGACCACACAGTTCAGGCGGCAGATGGTGTAGAACATGGGAGTTAGCAATTATGTAATGGGTAAAATCACAAAATTTTCCTTCTATTGATGTTCTGAATTTTAATTAAGATAGATCAATAAAATATAAAAAAAAAATTAAATGTCATTGCCATGTAATTTAAAATAATTTGATGTGGCCCAAAATCCATTCAATTTAATGGTCACTTTAATAGTAGGGGTTTGGAAGTCAAAATATGAAAACTTTAAAAAATGAGGGAAGTTATATGCAACTGAGTTAAAATTAAAGGGGTTATATGTATTTTAGCCTAAAAACATTTATAAAAAATATTCTATAGATCAATGAGGCTTCTTTTTCTATTTGTTTATATTTATTTAATAATATCTACTTTTCCCATATTTAAAAAAGCATAATATATTTTCAGATCATTTGTAATCATATAAATATGTAATGTTCTTTCGTAAAAAATGAAATATATTATGGTGTTATTATGTTAATATAATATATGCGTGCATTGTTATGTAGAAAAGAGAGGTATTTTCAAATACCTCATATTTCATTCTTCCCTCGTACCAAACAGGCGGATCGAACTGGGTCCTTGGAGTTACGTGTCGAACACTGTAACCAGCTAGTCCCAAGGCGATCCAACTGCAATTTTAAATAAAATTTGTTAAAGGGTTGGCAAGATAGAAATGATGATTGCTGAACTTGATTTGCGTCTGCTGCCTAAGCGTCCACTATCTGTCCTTTTCGCCCAAACTATACCGTTTTGGTGAAGTTTTAGGATAAAATATAGGGGTTGATTCTTTTTTTTTAAATGGTGTCTAGTATTTTGAATTATTTTTCTGGACTTATCTAATATCTTAAAATATTTTTTAAGTAACGTGCAATATTCTAAAATAATTTTTAGTGCTTTTAACCCTTTAAAATATTTTTTTTAGTTATACCCAATCTGTTAGCAGATTGTTCAAATATTTTAAAGGGCTAAAAGCACTAAAAATTATTTAAAAATACTGCACGTTACTTAAAAAATATTTTAAGATACTAAATAAGTCTAGAAAAATACTTCAAAATATTAGACACCATTTAAAAAAAAAAAAAAGATCATCCCCAACATTTTATCCCAAATGGTGTAGTTTTGGGAGAAAAGAACAGGCAGCGGACGCAAGCCAAGTCCATGATTGCTAGGTGCTCCCTTCATTGTCTAGCTCAATTAACATTTATTTTTTTTAAGATAAAAGACAAAATGATATTGAAATGAGTAAAATGTATTACAAAGAACCAAAGCTAGCAGGACAAACATAATATTTAAAACAACAATTAAAGGTAGAAGTCGAAATGATTTAAACAGTTTGAGAAGTGAAATTCTTCAGTAAAGCTAGAATAGTAAAGCTAGAATTTCCTGCTATGTAACGTTGCTTGTAAGATGAGGTTTTGGAGGAAGGCTAATGAATCTTTTGTTGACACAAGTGACTATTAATGTCTTGTGTGACTTTGATAAGAAAGGCATGCCGTGAACATTACCATTCTTCAAAATTAATTGTATCAAGGAAACACCTTGGGAGATTCTATAGCATTCACAACAGTGAAATTTATTTCTTTTAAATTTATGAATGCAAATATTCCAATGATCCTTGTCTATATTCTTCACTGAATGCCAACAGAGGTGCCAAACCATAAAGGGGAGTTGCTATTTGTAGTATAGAATGCTAAGTCCACATAAGGGAGTAGACTATTAACTTCCTGAATCACAGTAGCCAGAGTATCAATTTTTCCATGATGCAAAGCAAAATTCCCTTTCCTCCAGGGAGTTTGTAATAAACAAATGACACTGCACAATAATTTGTGGTTGTCCTGGTTGTAAAGATCCATCAATAATTCCTTAAGCCATGCTTTTATATTTTCAACATCAACTTATCATAAGCAGTCCAAACCATATGGCTCTTGCACAAGGACGTGAAAAGAAAACATGGTGTAACAATGATTTTTTGGGGTAGGGGGAATCGAACCCCAGTATTCCATCCAGGGCCCCTCGCACAGAACACTTAAAGAATCTTCGATGGGCGAGAGCCCTTCGAGAGGTCCCGTAGAAAAATAGCTCAGCGCCAGGATGATAGAAAGTTTAACACCTCTGCTTCTTATTCCTTTTTCATCTTTGCCACAACCAAATTGGGAATTCTAGCTCGGACATGTAAAGATGATGATAACGGAGGATATCACATTATGCCATTGCAGAATTAAGCAATTTCCATAGAAGAAAGATAAATTTATGAGGTAAAGAGATTTTCCATATCAACATCATCCTAGATAAATTAAAATGGAAGGTGGGTAATGGTTTATCAATATCTTTCAACCATCGTCTATGAGTACAAACATATATATTGCCAATACGTCCCAGTGTACATGTTTGTACAAGGCGGTAAAACTGGGATACTCAGTGTTGTGAGTGTTGTGAGAGTAGACTGGCATAAACTGTAAGGCTCAATACACCGGGCAGTGTCCCGACAAGGCAATGAGGCCAAGAATAATGAACTGAGTGTCCTGATGGACAATCAGTATATTAATGGGTTGGATAGCCTATGAATACAAAATAGAGAACAAAGGCATTAAGACCTGATATGTATGTTTGCATGGGGTAATGACCCTGGGCAGTAATACCAGACAAACATTTTATGCAGTAATAAACTGCGTGGTCTATGTATACCAAACAAGTAGCATATGTGAATAGTAATAGGTTGAACGTATGGAGGCTAATAGGCAATTCACACACATACATGGAAACAGAAAAAAGATATGCGAAAGCGTTCCCCAAAATTTATGGCTACGTACGTATAGCAAATTTCAAGGATGAAATTTATTGAACGGGGGGAGAAATGTAATATCTTGAATTTTGGGATTCAAGGCTTGAGAATAAACCTAAATTAAGTGAACTGCTAAGCTTCGGTTTAGTAGGTGTCCCAGATTTATTCCCTAATGTTTTTTATATCTTTTAGGTATTAAAGGGAATAAAATAGTGAATTAAAGAGTAGGAAAAATTTGTATACAAAAATGGAATTATTAAAGTTGCAAGTGCTTGTTGTTTCATTACTTCAAATGAGGCAGTGAGTTTGTCACATGATTTTGGAATACCAAATGATAAGCAAAAATTATGAAATTTTGTAGGATGAAAGTAGGCATCCTAAGCTTTAAATTGATAGGTCATATGAATCATTTGAAGCTATATACAGAGAGTTAAGAATTTTTGAAAATAGCCCAGAAAAAATGTGAATTTTCTGGAACAGCATTCAAAGAAATTAATTTTGGGAATTTTGTACTTCCAACTAGTAAGAGCCTATATTTTTCCTTAAAACTAGACTCAATAAGGGTTCTATAGCCTTTGGAATCACTTTGATATGATATCTAAAAATTTAGTTATGATTTTTCAAATTTAAGCAGAAAATCTGCCAGAATTTCCAATAAATCCAAAAATGGAAAAAATATGATGGCAAGTGTTGTGATTATAAGATAAATTGTGATTGGCTTATTTTGGGCTGATGGAAGGACTCTAGGCGTGATTTCATGGACCAAAAAGAGGGAGGGAATTAGTTGCATGTGAATTTGGCTTTAGGTACACCAAAAAAACAAAAGGCAAAGTTTGGAATTTTGGCTAATTAGACAATTAAAGAGGATAAAGGTAAAGTTATAAAAACATTTGCTCTTCCCTCCCAAGCTTGAAAACCGTGCAGCCATGGTGTTTCAGGGAGAGAATGAGTTTTGAGGTCTAGAGAGAGAAGGAGGAAGAAAACTCATAAGACAGGTCGATTTCTTCGGTTGAATTCGTACCTAACGTGTATAATCCTTCCTCTAAGCTTCTCTTTTACATGGATCAAGGTGTTTGAAGCAAAACTTTGTTGTTCAAGAGAGCTAGGGTTTCGGCCTAAAGGGGAAGAGTCAGAGGGCTGCTGTGGACAATTTAATCAGTGAAATTTCGCCGGATTGTTTTTTATTTTAAATTTTGGAATTGACATGGTCTAAGGGTTATGCTACCAAAATTTAGTCTAATGGTAGTTGTAACCTAATTAAATAGTTAATAAAGTGGTTATGAGTAGAAAGGAACACATCTGTGAAGTCGGAATTGAAAAACCTCAATTTTTTTCAGAATATTGTTCAAATCGGTCAAAGCTAGAAATGGGGCTTAGAGTTAGATTTTTGATGTTATGTTGATTCCATTGTGTTCACAAGGAAAAATTAGGTGGAGTTACAGTTGGTCACTTTTTCAGAAAAGCCCGAAAAAGCATAATTACGAAAACACCCAAAACCCTGAAAGTGGGCTGCAAAGGGCATTCTTGTCTTTTGGCAGTGAATTTGGTAATTCTAAGTCCAAAAATAGATTGCTTGGGAAAAAATATGTCATAATAGCCTATGTCAAAATTTTGGGAAAAGTACAATTGGACCGGATACGGCAGGGCTGATCGGGTCCCCATGGGTACTTTGGTAATTTTTTAATACAGACTCATATAACCACCAGAAATCCTATGGAAGTGTCTAAATTGTACATTGACATTTTAGGATCGAGTAGAGAGCCCGAGGGGTCGGCACACAAATTGAGGCATACATTTCGTGGAGAAAAAGGCTTAAAGTAGGGAACTTATTTCTCCTACGTGTATTTGATATTTTTCTGGTGTTTTGATGCATGTTATTGCTTTGCTTGATTATGTGAAACATATATGAATGATTGAAGCTCTGTTTCTATTTATGCTATGGCTATAAGTATGTTGTTGAAACATTGAACACACAGATATGTCATTGTGGTAGCATGAGTTTATGTAATACAAGATGTTATGCATTAAGCAATTATCCTGCATGCATATTGGTATTGTTTACTACTAAGATCCTCTCGAATTTTACCCTCCCCTACCAACAAATCTAGATAGGTGAAAACGGGAAGTGTACTAAAAGTAGAGAAGAGAACCACATTAGAAGATTGTAGTAGTGGAACGAAGACGGGAGGATGTCTCCATTTCACTGGGATGGGTTTAGACACCCTCGTAGCCCTGTGCAGCTACATGGATGGTAATTATCAGGTACGAACCCTCAGGGGGAAATTATGTAGTTATGTATATATTATCAGTATATTTGTGCTATTTCTGTGTTGCCCATCGAACCACGCATTAATATTCCGCTGCAAGTCAAAATAAGATAAGGGTATGACAGCTCTCATCTTTATTATGATTGTTACTAGCCTTTGAATATTCTTTAACTTTTTTTCTTTTATTTGAATTTTTTTATTTTGATATTTTTAAAATTTTTTTAATATTATAAACTGCTTATTATTATTTTCTCAGGCTAAGGGATATCAATTGTGTTAAAGCATATTTTGTTAAGTTTTTTTTAGGAAAGGAGAAAGTGTGCGGGCAAGTGAAACAGAGCTAAGTGGTAGGCTTATAGGTGTAAATAAGTATTTTAATCCCAATAGAAATATAACATGTGTCCATATGAAATTTGTAAATTCATTTGTACAAAAAAATTTCATATGAACATTTGTTATTTTCTTATTATTGGTTGTTAAAATGCTTATGTGAACTTATACTTGAGAGCTATGAAAGTGGGGCCATATCTACGTAAAGACACTTGTTAGTTGGAAATAAACTAGATGAAGGTTGGGACTTGTACTGAGGTGTATTTTTGAATAGGGTTAAGGTGCAATTTTATCAATAAAGTTTTTTCCAAGGAGAGTATGACACCAATAAGTTTTGTAAGGGGCAAACATACTAATAAACAATTTAAAAGAGTGAAAATTCACAAAAATTGTTAAATTTGACCAGGCGACCATTAAATTATATGAAAAGAAAACCCTAATGATGTTTGGTGAAAATTAACAATTTTGGTGAATTTGCACCTTTTAAAATTGTTTATTGGTATTTTTGTCCCTTTCAAAACTTATTTGTGACATATGTCCCTTAGAAAAAACTTTATTATTAAAATTGCAGCTTAACCCTTTTAAATATTTGTGTTGTCTAAGGTGCATATTATCATTGTGAGTCACTTGTATTGTTGGCAAATATACACTCACCAAATTAATTAGTTGTGAAATATTAAAAATTAAAACAATCTTAATTAGATTAATTGAAATTATATATAGTTGGTACACTGGTTTGTACAGGTGGTAAAATATAACATCCCCAATTTTATATTCACAAAAAATATATTGTAATTATTTGAGTAATTTAATAAAAATGTGAATATTTAATGCCAAAGGAATTAAATATTGAAAATTGAAAATTGAATAGTGTTTTCAGTGAAATCGCCTATGAGGTAGTGAGTTTGTCATGTGTTTTTGGAAGATCAAATGATAATAAAAAATTATAAAATTTTATAGGATGAAAGTAGACATCCTAAGCTTTAATTTTATAAGTCATACGAATCAATTGAAGCTATATACAAAAAGATATGAATTTTTGAAGTTAGCACAGAAAATCTAGAAAGTTTCTGGAGCAGCGGTCAAAGATTTAAAATCTGGGAATAATATGATCCTAGCTAGTAAAATTCCATATTTGTTTCTTGAAACTAGACTCAATAAGGGTCCCATAACCTTTGGAATCACTCCAAAATGATATCTACAAAAGTAGTTATGATTTTTCAAATTTAGGGCAGAAAATCTGCCAGAATTGACACTATTCCAAAAATTGAAAATAAATGTGTTAGAAATTGATTAATGTATGAAAATGCCAAGTGTCATGAACTTATAAGGATGTGATTAAATTATAATGGATTTGTATGTGTACATGTCAAATTGCATTAAAATAATGCTACATGGACAAATAATGATTGAATGGTATGCTACATTGAGTGCTAGTTTAGTTAGTTGGGAGAGAAATTGATTTGGTTGAGTCATGAGAAGGGGAGAACGTTTCTTTGAGGCTAACTAAGGGAAAAGTTAGTCAAACCTAATTGGACACAAAAGATAAGAAGGCATGGCATAAAGTAGAGAGTATTATTGGAGGTATGGGAGGAGGAATGGTGTGCGTGTTAGGTGTTGTGATATCAACCATTGATGAGATTAATGGAGTAGAATGCATGGAGAAAATTTATGAAGCCTCATCCTCTTCCTCTTGCCTTCATTTTCGTCACTCACAACAAGAGAAGAGAGGGAGAGAGTTTTGAAGAGTTCTTGAAGACTTAGAGAGAAGGAGGAAGAAGATTAAGGTAAGTAGGTATTGACTTAGTGATTTGGTTACATATTTTTGTGTAACACTTCCTCTAAGATACTTTTCTTCATGTATTCATGTGTTTAGCAAGACAAGGCTCCAAGGAAGAGAAGGAGTTAAGGTGCTAAGCTTGGAAGTAAGAGGGTAATTTCATAAACTTGCTCTCTTGTGGTGGTTGTGTTGTTGTTAGTGACATTTCTTGACTTTTCAAGTTTCTTGGTTGAGTTATGAAATTTGAAAAGCTATAAATCTAAGGGGTTATGCTGCCCAAAATCCTTTAAATTATGATTAAGAAGTGTTTAAATGAGTTAACCAAGGATTAGAAGTGAAAAAGTACAAGTTTTGGAAGCTAAAACACAAAACTTCATTTTCTTCATTTTTCTTGAAATATTTCAGCCAGCACTGTTTTAGGGGGTAGGAGTTGGATTTTCATGAAATAAATGGTTCCATTGGATTCAGTGGGTAAAAATAGGTGGGGTTAAAGTTGGGCACTTTTTTGGTAGAGGCCGAAAAAGTATAATTATGAAAACGCCATTGAAATCTCTAAATAAGGGCTATCAAGGGTATTTTCATAATTTGACAACGAATTTGGTAATTTCAAGCCCGGAAATGGATTCCTTGGGTGAAAATAAGTCAGAATAGCCTTAGTCACAATTTTGAGAAAACGTGCCATTGGGCTGGGTATGGTAGGGCCGGGCCGAGGTCCCGGGGGCATTTTAGTAAATTTTCACCATAGACTAATATAACCACAAGAAACACTATGGAAGATTCTAAAATGATACTTGGATAGGTTATAACCTATTTCTTGTACATTAATATTTTAGGATCGAGACAAGAGCCGAAACAACATGCTTTACGAGACACCATTAAATAGAGGATTATAAAGCTTTGAAGTAGGGACATTATCCTTAATACATTATGCCATAGTTATATGACTGTGTGGATGTCATTGTTTGTAAATGCACTATATTAATTAACTTAAATTGCCTAGAGAGAGGTTGTTAGTGCCAGTGTACACTTATACTGGGAGTTGGCGGATGACCAACTGGTGTAGATTGTGGGGCTGGGCCCTACTCATGTATACATGACAATGAGATGTTTATATTGTTCATTAATTTGTGCATACCTTGGCGCATGTCATATTTACTTTTCGTATTCTCTTTGAACGATATCATGTCTCTATGGGGATTTTTAAACAAATACCTCAGTGGGTACCAGTGGGGCAAAAGGCAAAGATATAGACGTCGGAAAGTGAGCGGCACATGTCTCAAGGCGAGGATATGAACGTGGTTATACCTTAGTCTATGCCTTAATATTTTGGAAAATTTGTAAATATTAAATTTCCGCTGTATTTTCTATTTTCCGTCAAGGAATGATAACGGAATTGTAAACGAATATTTTTATCAGTATAATTGTATTTTTCTGTATGCTCATAGAATTCCGTCTTTATTATCCTCTGATTATCGAAATAGAAACGGGTGTTGACATAAAATAAGGAAAGTATTAACTTTTTTTTTTTGTTTAATAGGCTGTTTGGTATGAGGAATTTGGAAATGGGGAAAATTTTGTATAAGTTGGATTTTTAAAAAAATAAAAAAGTGGGGTTATAAAATTTTAATAAGGTTGAAATATGCATTTAATCATTTAAGTTTACTTTTTAATTCTACGAACTTAGCATGGTGAACCTTGCTAATGGAAAATGTTGACTCAATGACTTAAAATAATAAATCAATATTTGAATGCTGACAAAACATGTCTAAATTTTGATTTTTTTTAATACAATTATTTTGATATGGAATGAGAGGAAACGAGGGAAAAAGGTGAAATATATGAGATAGAGGGGAAAAGGAGAATGATTTAGTCTGGTGAATCATAAAGTTGTAGGAGGTTGATGGATCAATGTCTAATCTACTACTAGCCTATGCAGGCATCAACTGAGTGTTTGTAAGGGAAAATGTCCATTTGCATGTTAGAATGTTGTGTACACCTCCAAAAATAATTTAGACTTTTGGGTGTACTCGTACTCTAAACTTAAATACTTATCATTAATTTCAACTTCAAAAATTTAATAAAAAAGTTTAAAATTATGCCAAATTAAACTAAATTTTTTTAAAAAATAATTTTGTATTATTTCTTTTCATATGTAAACAAAAATAAAATTTACGTCTTTCTTGAAAACACATACTCCATCTAATCCATACTATAAGTCACTTTAGCCAATTTATTTAAAGTAAGGAATCCTTATTATTAACTTCACCTTCAAAAATTTAATAAAAAATTTTAAAATTATGCCAAATTAAACTTTTTTTTTGTAAAAGAATTTCGTGTTATTTCTTTCCATATATAAACAAGAATAAAATTTATGTCTCTGTTGAAAATACATAATCCATCCAATATACAATATAAGTCACTTTAGCTAATTTATTTAAAGTAAGAAATGACAGTTAACTCATTAAATTTATTTTAAATTGAAAATTTTTTACAACAGAGGAAAAACTATAAGAATTTACATTTAAGCATTAATTAAAGGGACAAAATTAACATATAAGTATTAATTACACTCAAAATGACATATATTATAGAAAATGGACCTGCCAATATTTCTAGAAGTGATTATGGGGTTAGAGCCTGGCATTTATATCCTTTTACTTTTTCTTATTTTTTTCTCCTTAGAATCTCATATTCACTTTAAATAAAAAATATATGGTTTGGATTTAATGTTTTATATAATTATTATTAACATAATAAATAAATTTAAGCCTTTAAAATTTGATATGTGCAATTCATAACCACAATATAAAAAAATTAAAAATTAAAGTTTAAATCTATTAAATATTACAATAACATCTTTATAAATATTAAATGACCATTGTATTTTTTTAGTTGACATGAACTATCTGTTAGCTTAAGCTTTTAATCCAAGACGGGGTTAATTGGGTTATATTTAAAAAATTTAAACTTCAACAAATTTAGTGAAAAGATTAGAGTTAGAGAGATATCACCGAAGGGTATAGAAGAGATAGACACATAAAATTTATACTAGTTTGATCTAACCATTTGACCTATGTCTAGTTCCAAAAGTCCTTCTGAGTGTTTGACAATGCTTTCAGGATTAGCCAGGTTCTTGATGCCTCAGTACAAACAAGTTTCACTTCAAGGAATACTTGCTCCCCCTCACACTTTGCAATCAATACCCATTGTCAAGGTCCCACTACCTTGAGCAACTAACCAAGAGTAATGAATGATATGAATAAATATCTCTCAAAGAGTAAATAAAATAAATACTGAAGTACATATATTCCCTCAAAAAATAGAGGACAAGACTAAGCAATGAATGAAACAGCAAGTGTTCATTGATGGTTGGTGGCTCTGTCTTGAATGCTTGAATATTTATAGCTCATAATGAATTAATGACTGTTGCTAGTTTGAAAATATCCATTAGAGAGATGAGGTCACTTCTTTAGCCTTTATTGTTACTAATGGAGGACAAAAATGATTTTCAATTGGTTGAGGAGAATAGCATTAAATGCTTCTGAAAAAAAATGTGTTTTGCTAATTCTTGTACTAATCCATGATTAAGCACTTGAAACATGTTCACACAAGTGTTTAGTAATGAATAGATTCAATTAGGAGTGAAAGAAATATGTTTAAGAGTGAATTGAATGAGTATCAAGAAATCTCTGAAACTAACACTACATCACTTGAGTGCTTACTCGAGTGATTAATCTCTTAACTTTAAAATCATTTTGGAAAGATAGCATATCACTTTTTGACTCACTAGAGTGATGTGGAAGTGATGTTCAAATTATAAGGTCACTCGAGTGCTCACTAGAGTGATATTGCAGTGAAAACATTGATCATTTCTTGAATCACTTAGGTGATGTGAAAGTGATTTCAATTTGATTGGTCGCTCAATTGATCACTCGAGTGATCGGTCAGAAAAAGCATTTATGAAGACCTAATCACTTCCTGGATCACTATAGTGCAGTGAAAGTAATTGACAACTTGGTTCATCTCTCGAGTATTCACTTGAGTGATCAAGTTGAATTTAGTTTTCGGAAAAGCATATCACTACCTGAATCACTTGAATGAAGTGAAAGTGATGCCAAATTAGTAGGTCACTTTAATGCTCACTCAAGTGATCTTTTGAAAATCATTTTCAAAATAAATAGATCACTAGCAGAATCACTTAAGTGATGTAAAAGTGATGCAACTTCGCTGGGTCACTCGAGTGATCAACTTAAAAACATTTTTATAAATTCATATCACTTTTAGGATCACTTCAGTGATGTGGAAGTAATGACAAATTGATTCATCACTAAAGTGATCTTGTTGAAAAACAATGGATCACTTCCAATGTCTAACAGAGTGAAGAGCAATTTTCAAAGTGCATCACTCATGTGATATGTGATTGTTTTTATAACTTGTTCAATCACTATCAGTGGACTAAAATTATAAAGTCTGAACATATCACTTGAATGCTCACTCAAGTGATCAAGTGATACATCTTTTTTACATCACTCGAGTGATTAGCCACTACAACTATATCAACTATTTTCTCAAGTTTCAAATAAACATATCTCCTTCAAAACATTGTCCTTAAACTTTGTTACCATTAAAACATGGAGTCTAACATTCTCTTCTTTTTTGATGATTACAACACTTAGTTTAAATTTTAAAAAACTTTGAAAACAGTTTGAAACTCATTGAAATATTTTGATACATATGCAAGTGTACAATTAACCCTTAAAGATCACAGATGAATATGAAAACAAGACATATATTGATTTTATCACATGTTTCCACTTTGATAGACAAATAAAGTGCACTAAAACAACCAAAATATGTCACAAGATCACAAAATTACATATCATTACACAAAAATACATAACATAAGCATAGTAAGCACAAAAAAGAACATATAATAAGCAACATCATCCCCATGATGATCACTCAGAGAGCTATTACCTCCATGTCCACCACTAGAAGATCCCTTCTCCCCCTTTTTGTCAGCATCAAAAAGGGAAAAATAGGTATAGGAAGGGTAATGTCAGGTATGGAAGGATGAGCACTAAGAAGAGCATTAGGTACATGTGGGTCAAACTTAGTGGAGGAAGATGGAGAGCATGGAACTATTTTCTGGAGAGAGATAACATGCATAGGAGTGAAAGCATCATCAGCTATATCTGCATCCTGATGAGCTAAAGTGATAAAATCAGAATGGGGTTGATTAGGGAGGTTGAGAGGAGGAATAATGATGTCACCATTCAGATAAGGGACATAAAGAAGAGTGTGAGAAGGGACTTGAGGCTACTTTGGAGTGTGCTTAGAGACGTCAATCTCCTCTCTTAGAACCGGTTATCACCCAAAAGGGGGGGTTAATTGGGTGTATAATGAAAACTTAAGAACTTTGGAAATCTTTTCACATCTTAACGGAAGAGGTAAGTATGAAGATAATAAATTATAAATCAACAGTTAGATTAAATAATATATACTGGAAATATAAGAGCTTAGGGAAGAGAATATGTAAACTGTGATTTATCCTGGTTCGGTCCAATCTGTGATGGCCTACGTCCAGTTCCCATGCTCCTCCTGAGATTTTTAAATCCACTATCTTCTTGTTTAATCCGGGCACAAGAAAAGCCTTTACAATCCCACAAGTTTAGTTGGGTACTTGTGAAACCTTTTACAAATCTCTTATTGAAATACTCCCCCTTACGACAAGTCTTACGAGCAGAGCAATCCTGAAGATCTTCCTCTCATGCTTACCCATGCAAGTCTTATGAGCAGTAACGTTCTCTTATGCTTACACCCCTGTAAGTCTTCTGAGCAGCAACGTTCTCTACTACTTGCACCTTGTAAGTCTTACGAGTAGAATGTCTTACTGGCAATTCTCTCTACAGCTTCCCCCGTAAGGAAATTAACCCCCTCAAGGTCCCTCTACCTTGAGATCAATTCAAAATTATAGTTGAAAGTGTTTACAGACTTTCTTACAGAGTAGATATAGTGTTCATTGAAGTACAATACAAATAATCACTCTCTCAATGATAAGTAATATAGAAACTGCAAAACTGGGAGCATTTGGGTTGAAGTGGATAACTCATGATATTTGCATGTTGGCGTCGTTACTCTGTTCTCTGTTACCTATCGACTTTGAATGCTCTCTTATTTATAGTTGATGAAGATAATGACCATTGTGAGCATTCATTTGTTGGAGTCCTATTACTTCATTTTGACCATTGAGCGCATTTGAAAATCTAGCTACTATGAGGATTCCATTGCAGAACAGAGCATCCCGTTGAGGAGCAGGATGTTTCATTATGAGCTGTTGACATCTGTAACATCTGTGATTCTGATATGACTGCACTGAATGTTGACATTTGTGATTCATTTTTGAACATGGGTAGCTAAGGTTTTCATTCTAGGATTGTTTATCCCTTTGGTATTTCATAAACTTAATTCCTTTCCTTTCCAAGAATACTTTCATGGGATATATATATGTATATATATATATATGTTAGTCTAAGGTTCACAAGCAATTGATTAAGCTCTCTCAAGTCATAACCAAATTTATATCCTCCTTTAACATGCACAATCTCTTGCTACAGTTAAGGGAAAATAATCATTAAGTAACCACCTTAATTTGACAATACTAGGTTAATAACTATATCTCTATGTTACTAACAAACCATCTGTTTAGTTCTTGAACTTCAAGTCTAGCATAATTCTACCAAAGTTCTATAATTAAATTAACTCTCTCAAGCTTAATTTAATTGAACAAATTATCCACAGTGATGGCCAGTCACGAATATCAGAAAAACAGGGTAGAATTAACATATATATGCCATTAGATACTAAAAGAGAGAAGGAATCAAGTTTAATCCATACAAAGGTTCAAAAACAATCCTAGAATGAAAACCTTAGCTACCCATGTTAAAAAACGAATCACAGATGTCAACATTTAGTGTAGCCATATCAGAATTACAAAGGAGAAAGGGAATGAGAACAGAAAAATCAAGAGAAATGGAGTTGGAATCTTTTTCAATCTTTAATCCCAATTGATTTCCTTGAGAAAACCCATCCTCTTTGCTTGCAAATACTCCTTAACCGCCTCACAAAACCTCAGAATGTCCATCTCCCCTATTTGGTTCAGAATTTTGCATTTTAAATAACCTAGAAACAAAAAATACAGCTGCAGTTTTCTCATTTTGGCTGCAGCCAGAAAACATTGTCTTGCCTCTTTCTATCATCTGGCTACAGCCAGAAATGTCTTGGCTGCAGCCCAAAACTTTCTGGAGGTCGTCTAGCTACAGCCAGCCAATTTCTTGGCTGCAGCCAAGCAGTTGTCATCAACTCTTCCATCTTTTTTCAATGATGCAATGGTGTTTCGTTCTTCTTCCCAACTTCTTAATCAATGATTTATGCTTCCATTGGCTCTTTAAGTGTCTCAAGTGTGATCCTATGAACACAAGAAAGTCTATACAAAGAAAAGGGTGATGTATGACAGCAAAATATTCACATTTAATCAAAGAATTATACCCTTTTTAACTAAACACTCATTAGGCACAGTTCCTTCACACTTCAATCCTCATATATCCATTAATCAATCAAAAAGTGTGATAAATTAAGTGTAAATGAGCCACTTTGATATGAATTTCACAATGCTAACAATGAGCTTTACGTCACGTTGTGGGGCGGGATGAATACGCTTGAGTTTCTAGACAATCTTTCATGGTGGGTCAATCTTTTGTCATGGTAGGTAGCCGATATTCAGTGTGTAATGATGCCGCCCACCACAATTGACTTTCTCATTTGAATCTACAATCCGAATGTTCATCTTCCTGTTTTACACTTAAAATATATGTTAGTTAACGTTTATGTATAGTAACAAGTGAAAACACAATGATTCAATAACATTTAATCAAACTCGAATTGTTCGTTGAGTGATGATATTTGCCATAAGTGACCTTAATTCTTGAAGATGCAATCCAAATATTTAATCTCCTATTTCTCACTTGAAATATATGTTAGTTAATATTTATGTATACTAACAAGTGAAAACATAATAAATAAATAGCATGTAACCATGTTTGAGTTGATTGCTGTGAGGCTCTGTTTCATTTCTCGATTCTGCCAGGGTCTCACTCGAGTACAAAGAATCCTTACTCGAGTGCATCTTCATATTTCCTCTTCTGCTTCTGCTTTTGTGTTGCACTTTTATGTGATTTTGAGAAAGTGCATTTTCACACTTGCAAGTGGTGTGGGTCCTCACTCGAGTGCAATGATCATTACTTGAGTGCATCAGTATATCTTAGCTTGAGGCTTCGTTCCTGGACAGTACTTGCAGATAAATATTTAAGAGTGCATTTTGCACTTCCAAAGTGTTACATTCTTACTCGAGTATAGTATGGCTCACTCGAGTGTATTTGATGTTTTCATGTTCTAGCTTCCTCTTAGGCAAACACTTGTTGCTCATCACTCGCAGGACTCGAGTGCAATCCTTCTCCTCACTCGAGTGTACTAGTCATGCTCAAGTGCTCTTCACGTTTCTCTTGTCATATTTCTTCTCGGGTTAACACTTTTATGTCAACACTTGCATAACTCAGGTGTAAACCTTCACTTCACTTGAGTGCATTGTCATTCACTCGAGTGTAGTTGAAATACTTCCACTTCAAAGCCACTTCTGGACAACACTCACACCAAAATATCAAGAGTGCGTTTTTATGCTCATGAGTAATGTGGGGCCATCTCAGACTCGATTTATTCATTTGATTCTAAATATAGAAAATGATGTATCATAAGAAATCTCTTGTCATATACATTCTAATGCAAAAAGAATCAACTCCAAACTCCTTGTTTTCTACAAGTTATGATCAAAAGAGTGTCTATAGCACTAGACTGCACAAATGTCAACTTCCAGAAGGTATAGCTCCTAGAATATAACTTCAAATAAGGAAAATTTTTTATTTGTGGAAAGCTCTTTGAGTCTAGTTTCATATGGCATTGGTTTCGTCTCAATCCGATGTGTCGTTTGTGAGTTATGTCCAAAATACTGAACCTATCTTGAAAAGTAACGGTGATTTTAGTGTCATCTTTGATGATTCATATCTCTTTCATCTGAGCTTCTTTCAATGTAATCTTTGTTCCCATTTTTTGTGTTTTGAGTCTTCTTTCATATGCCACTGGTTTAGCTCAATCCGACATGTGGTTTGAGAGATATGGCCAAAATACCGAAGCTCTATCAGGAGGAACAAAAAATAGATCTGAACAGAGTAGCCCCGACACTCGAGTGTGTTCATCCTGCACTCGAGTGCAACATCTCTGGCACTAGAGCGTTGAGCTCACACTCAAGTATAACTCCTCTAGAAGTGCCATAATTCATACATAAGTCATCTTAGCTTTGTTTAAACCCATTCTGTAATGCCCCAAATTTTGATTAAGGACTAATGATAATTATTGAGAATAATTTGTTAATTAAAGATTGAGTTATTATGTGTTTTGTGGCAATTTCATTAAATATACTATAATCAGTAGGAAATTAAAAGAATGGTCATAAGTTAGTGATTAATTACTAACTTACAGGGAAATGAGATGTGTAACTAAATGGCTAATGGAAGGATTTGAGTAACTAATTTGGTTACCTATATGAGAACCAATGAAATGGTGACACTTGGCAAGTTCATAGGATGAGAGAGGGTGTTGGAAAGTCAAATTTTAATTGTTTAATCATTTCTCTCTCTTCCGTCCCATATTTTTGGCTGAAAGGGCAAGGAAGCATGGGCAATCCATCATTTCATTTCCTTCATCACTCTTCTCTCTTCGATTTTTGAGCATCCATGGCAGCTTAAAGAGAGGGGGAAAAACTTGGTAAAAGGTGAGTGTTTGTCGTTTAGCTTCCGCAAGCGTACAAGTCGCAGTAATAAATTAGTGAGAAATGAGTATCAAACCACAAGGACTATAACAAAAGCAAGTTAACTAATTTAACCATGTTCTTAATTAGGTTGAATGGAATCATTTAGATTTGATCAAGTTAAATAAAGACTTTTGATGAAAATAATAAAGGAAAATAGTGGAAATTGAGAAATTTGGTTTAACTTCAAGAGATATAAAGTTAGGATTACTTCTTCCCCATTGTATTTCATGAAACTATACAAATATTCACTTATACTAGTTAAATAAGTCTATATGCTAATCGAAGATCTTAAAATCATCAACCAAGGTCTCTCAAGTCAAGATTGATTTTTAATTTTCATTAAAAAGATTCAATCTCTTGTTTATAATTAATGAAAATCATCTTTCGAAAGCAAGCCTTCACTTAACTATGCTAGGTTGTTAAATATATCTCTATTCTAACAACAAACCATCCATTTAATCCATAAACTTCAAGTCTAGCATAATTTTTCTTAAGTTCTACAATTAAAATAACTCTCAAGCATCTTCCAATTAAGCAACTCTAATTATGTGGTGATCAAGTACAAGATAGCATTAAACTCAAAGAAAAATAAACATATAATACTCATTAACCAACAAAAATAATATAATCTAGTAGTTTCAATCCATACAATGGGTAAAAGTAATTCTAATTGATAGTTCTAACCACTCATAGTTTGTACATGCCAAAATCTCAGCACACAATCATAATCCATATCAGCAAAATAGAGAAAAATGAGAGAAGAATAAGAAAAACCCAAGAATTGAGGCTCCAAATCCTTTCTCAACCTAATCCCGAGCTCCAAGCTCTTCAAAATGCCAAACCCTAGCAGCCAAGATGTTCAAGGAGTCCGCAACTACTGATTTTTGACGTAGCCCATGCCTTTATACTGTTTTTTCTTCTTCAGTTTTCAAAATGCATATCATCAGTTTCGCGCGTTCACCGTGGGTTCGCTGTGGCAAATGCCAGAGCGAACGGTCATACAGAACCAGACAGAAGCAGTGCTATTTCTGGTAGATTCGCTATGACTTTGGCTATAGCGGATTCCACAACAAGTGCAAACTTCTCCACCATAATGTTCATTTTCCTCTTCCTCTTGCATTCTTCCCTTCCTTTCACATTTTCCATTGATCTTTGTGAGTTTTTACAACTTGTCATCCTTTACCTACAAGGAGGAGGGATTCATGAGCTCTTTTAACTTTCACAAATAATCAAAACTATGTGCATTTAACTGATGATTCAACAAAATTTTGATTTAGCTTTGTCCTATCACATTTTCTTATATAATCTCTTTATATGCACAATTTGAACCCCAAAATAAGTGGAAAGAGAAGAAAATGTGCTAAAATATTCTTGATTTCTATGAGTTAACACACCCCCAAACTTAAGCTTTTACTTGTCCTCAAACAAAGAAGTCTATCCTCACCAAATGATTCAATTACTCATCATTTATGTATGAACGAGTTGATCCTCATCAACTGCTCAATAGATTATATTAAACAATAAATAAAGAAAATATGCAAAGATGAATGCTTTTTAGATTTAAATAATGCTCTTCGAGAGTTCTTAAGTATGAGTATGTGAATGGAGTCAATATATATTCCTTTTGTACAAGTTAAAGTTAAAAGTAACATTTCAAATCATATAACCATATTCAAACAAACAATTTTAGCACCCCCTAATTCCTTCCTCTTTTCTTCTAATTCAATCCACTTGATTAAAAAAATCAAAGGGATTTTTCTTAGTTTGTAATGGGGCCAGGGGTTAAGGTTTTCAAAAGAAAAGGTAAAGGATAATCAATGAAATACCTTAAGATAGATGATAACCATTCAAGGATTTTCTTCCTTTTCTCATGAAACATACTCCAACAAACTTGAACCAAATTGAAATTTTCATATTTATCAAGCCTTCTTTTCTTTTATTATTTTTATACATTTTAAACTCTTTTACTTTCTACACCTCTTTCCCAAATCTTTTGTAACTTTGCATAACATCACCACATTCCACCACCTAATCACTTATCATCTATCTCAAAGCAAGGGAATTATGGTTTTACGCATTAGTTAGGATAGGTAGGTGTCAGGTTTTTCAATAAGAATCTTCAATTGGTTTTTCAAATAGACTGAAAATAAGGGTTCAAAGGGAAATCACATTAATTAAGTAGGTTTGAAAGGCTCAATCGCGTTTTATGAACCACCCTAATCATTTTTTTCAAATCTTATGAAATAAATCAAAAGTTTTGAAGAATTCCAAAGGGGATTCTAAGATCAAAAAATTGAAACACAGGTATATAATCTAATTTACTACCAAGCCCTTCAACAAGTACATCCACAATACATTTAACACCAATAGTACATAAATTACTTAAAAACTCATGAACAACATGTTTTATCATTATAATGCACTCATCCATGTACATTAATAAAAATTTCCTATCTAATATAACATATAGAGCAGTAATTTATATCATAGGGTCATCCAAACAATATTTGACAAATAACTGAAACTAACAGCTCATTTTCAATAATTTTTAATAAGCAAAATCTCGCATATTCCAAAAATTTCCTATCAAAACTTGTTCAAAAAATTTTCTTCTATGCACTCATCATTTTCAAAATTTGCTTTTTTTCCTTTCAAAATTTTCATAATTGCAAAATTGTGACACAATCTCACTCCCAAACTTAAGATTAACAATGTCCTCATTCTTAACCCTAGCAGGAAGGGATTAGAACTAAACAGGACCTATACAATATGTAGCTCATATCCACATATTCACAAAGATCAAGAATTCAGAGGTAACAAAGCCTTCAATGGCCCAAATAAAGTTTGGAATCAATGTGAACTCTAGACATCAGTAGCTAGTTCCATAACATTCACAGCAAACATAAGACCAAAAGAAACAACATAAATGAATAATCACATTTGCCACAAGAAGGAAACACATGAAGCATAACATGGCCATCAGGACCTATGTCAAAATCAGAATATTCACTGTGCAATGAGTCCTCAGTAGTGCATATCCAAAACAAGAAGGCCAAGAGCCAGGAAGAGACCATCGGTAGCCTCATGTGAATAGAGAGCACAAGCAATTAGGACAGTTAAGGATAGGAAGAGGAAACATAAATGGCACATTGAAGAACCCAAAAGACAAGCCTAAAAAGAAAAGAAAATAACCTAATCTAGACAAAAATTTCCCCCAAACTTGAAGCCTTTCTAGTTCCTAAAACTTCCAGACATAGTTCCATACCTAAGCCTATCCTCACTTCCTTCAAAATCTATTTATTCCCCAAATGGTACTTTGTCAACAATAATGACTTAGCTAATTCAAACCCAGTTCATTGTGGTAAACCAAAGAAACCGATTTTGTTTAAACATTGCCAAGTCAAAATCAAATGATCCAAGGTAGAAAATAGGTTCAACAAATGCAATCATCAGTAATTGCATGAAACAAAATAATTTCAAACTGATTCATAATATTCCTTAGACTTAGTGAATAGAGATATGGTTTTCCACAATGAAAGGTTTTGAATATAAACTACGGGTGCAAAAACAGATTCACGAAGCACTATTTCACTACCTTGCAATTGCTATTCTGAAATCTCAAAAACAACCATCAGACGTTAGAAGATACTACTCCTCAAATCACCATACAAATTCAAGCTTAACTCTCATCAATACCAATAGTCTTTTAGAGCAAAATTTCCATGTCTACTAAGTATATGCAAATAATCAAGAGAACATTCACAAACATGAGCATGTTGAAAAAATTTCACTTTCCTGTTTAAGTTCTGAAACTTGCAATAAGGAGGAAAAGTGATTTCCATGGATTTGCATTTCTAAATTTATAACAAAAGTTATAGTGATTTTCAAAACTGGAATGTTCTTGTGCCTTTGAGACATGTCTCAAATCAAGCACAAGTTTAAAACTTCAACAAACTGTTTCAATTCTCAAGATAGCCAAGACATAGACAAAGTTAACTAGGAAAGTACTAACTTAATTCAATTACCACAGCAAGCCAAGCAGTACATGAATCCACATATCAACCATATCAGTTCAAGCCTAGCAATCATCAAGAATTACAGAAAACAGAAGAATCTCACTGAGGAAATATTCAGTAATCCACAATGAAATGTTCTGAAGTACATTCTAGAAGCACAATTGAGTAATCAAGCCCAGTACCTACATTAGCAAGAATCTTGCTCAAGTTACAACTATAAGGAGGTTCTGAAATCTCTTTAAATTGGGCCCAGACATGGTTTTTACAAACTAGAAATATACTTCCCTTTACACATCAATTTGTAAAGTAGTAAATTCATGGTTCAAAAATTAAGTTCATCCAAAGATTTCAGGACAACATCATTCAGTATATAGTTGATTGTGTTTGATTAACAAATCATGCTCTGAACATTATTGAAACGATAACAGAAATGACCTAGCTATTCAGAACCTATTTTATACAAGCAAGCATCAGTAAATGCCACCCTCTAGTCCTCAGAGCACAAAAGCAGCCAGCTATGAAGTTCTAATTTTGAAAATTAGAAAGAGTTTCACATAACAAATACATGAAGGCTAATTGGAGTAGTGATGAAAATGACTCCCAATTGATAAAAAGGGCACACGAGATTACAAATTTTTTTAAATGAAGGTAGGAAATCTTTGAAAATTAAGCCCCAATAGGACTTGTAACACACAGACCTCAGGCCCATTATCACATCAGTAGTAAATGAGAAATCCAAAACTTCACAATGCATCTCAAAATGTTTCTGTAGTCCAAAAATGCACTTATACATGTAGGTAACAATAATTTCAAAATGGACTTGGTTCAAAACAAGGGGTATTTCAGGTCGTTAAACACACCAAAGCAAAGGCCAGACTTAACACTCTTTCCATGGATCAAAAGATTCTGTTCAAGGTAGAAAAACCAATCCTTTAAAAACCCCAGCATGAATAAGAGCATTTCAGGACCTCAACATCATTTCTTTAAGCTATGTGAAATGTGAAAGAATCTAATTCAAAAAATCATAGAACTGAAATAATAGCTGCCGGTATGAACACAAAACAAGCTTAGCTAAGCTAGGTCAGTCATTATCCACTCCTTCACCCACTCAATTCAGATTCAAGCTTAAGACCCCATAATCAATACACAGAGTTAGCTAGGGAGGTATTAACCAAAGTTTCATTCAGCTCAAAGCTTGACAAAGTAAACAGAGCAATGTACAAATCCTCAAATCAAATCAAATCAGCCCAGGCCTAAGTCAATCCAACTTCAACACTTATGCAAACTCACAGAAGCAGCATACTAACATTGCAGTCATACTCAAATTCCTACCATGAATTGACCCAAAACCTAAATTAATGAGGAAAGAGATGAAAATTACCTTAGAATACAAATCAGAGCATAAACAAACAAAAGTCAATGCTAAATCGAATGCAAAGCTTATGGTGAGGGATGGAACTGGGAGGAGAGGAAGAAGAATGTGTTGACGGTGAAGGAGTTAGGAGGAATGGGGGTCAGACGGCTGGGTATTGCAGGAGTGGCGACGGAGGAATAGAAGGAGTAGAGGGGTGTGAGGGTACGCGGAGTGAATTTAACGGTGGTGAAGGAAGAAGAACAAGGAGTCGACTGTGAGGGAGGTCGACAGTGAAGGAAGGACGATGATGGATGTAGAGGAAAAGGGTGAATGGTAAGAGAGGGGGTCACGTCGATGATGAGTGACGGTGGTAAGACGTGGGAGGAGAGATCGGCTGGGATTTCGCCGACGGTGAGCTTCAGTGAGTTGTGAGAAAAGTGCTGAATAGTGAGGTGAGTGCGTCGATGAGCTGTAATGAATGTTAGAGATAGAGCTGAGGGTGAAGATAGCGGATCTGCGACGGAAGAGTGGTGACGGCACAACTTCGAAGAGGAAGGAAGAGCGTCGGAGAGGAAGAAAAAGTGATCTGTGAAGCCCAAGAGAGCGTTAGACAGGGAAAGTAGAGGACAAAATTATGGGGGTTGCTGGAATAACAACTCCACAGCTGTGGTGAGGAGGCGCGACAGAGAGGAAAAGGAGACTGAGAGAGAGCGACGAAGTGAGAGGTTCGAAGGTGTACCAGATTTGTGACGATGGAGGCTGAGAGAGAGGGCGACGGAGGGAGGAGAAGGTGACGGAGAAAGGAAAGGAGACTGAGAAAGAGAGCAGCGGAACTAGAGGTGTGTTGGTGGAGGTTGATGATTTACATTATGGGAATAAAGCAGCGGTGGTCATGAATCTGATTTGTGATGAGGATGAGTAGCTGAAGATGGAGGGCAATTAGGGATTGAGGGAAGAGGAAATTTACACTTGGTTATTAGGGATTTTTCTTAATAGGGGATGAATTTGATTCTAAATGTGGGGTAGATTCAATTGGGTAATTTAGAAATAACATGAAAAGAATAGGTACAAGGAGGGAAGGCTCATATTTGTATTTTCTGATTTTTTTTAAAGATATATAAATAAAAAAATAAAAATTAGGGAAAATTTCAGATAAATACCTTTTGAATTAACAAAACCCCTAAAAGTCTATTAACACTTTAAAAAGACTTAAAGGTACCAAGTACCAAATTGGGTTTTTCAAGTTTTGACACATTTACCATTTTACCCCTCAAAATTTTTTTTTAAAAATAACAATGGTGCCCCTGCCGGAGCACCGCCGCCAGCCGCCCCCCGCCGCCCCGGTGGCCGGCCGACCAGGACCCCCGACGGCCGGAGCTCCGGTCACCGGTGGTAGGAGCTCCGGCGGTGGAAGCTTTTTTGGTGGGGAGGGGGTTTTTTTTTGAAAAAAAGTTTCATTGAATTGGCAAGAGGTGGGATCAAACCCATCCCACCCCTTTATAAGGCAAGCATTGTGGCCACTAGGCCACCAAAGTTTCATTGCTATATATATGCATTATTAAATATGTATAATATAATTAAACGTGTAGTAGCTTTGACAAAGTCAATAATGGCGTTAACAAATTCAATAATGAAAATAACAAGATTCGTAATGGTATTGACAAAACCGTTTGCTGTTGCATGTTTTCATCAGCATTTTTGCACAAAACGTTTTTGTCAAAACCATTACCATTCTTGTCAAAATCATTACTAAACTTGTCAACCTCATTACTAAATTTGTTAAAATCCTTTTATTTATATTATGAATATTTTCATAATGGAATTGTCAAAACTATTACAATTCTTGTCAATCTCATTACTAAACTTGTCAATCTCATTACTGAATTTGTTAAAATCCTTTTATTTATATTATGAATATTTTCATAATGGAATTGTCAAAACTATTACAATTCTTGTCAATCTTATTACTAAACTTGTTCAAGCGTAATTAATCACATAATTACACTAATTAACTCAAAAGACTTTAGTCAATAGTCCTTGGCAACGGTGCCAAAAACTTGTTCGTTGTTTAGCTTTTGCAAGCGAACGGGTCGCAAGTAATAAATTAGTGAGAAATGAGTGTCGAACCACAAGGACAATGACAAAAGTGAGTTAACTAATTTAACCATGTTCTTAATTAGGTTGAATGGAATCATTTAGATTTGATCAAGTTAAATAAAGACTTTTGATGAAAATAACAAAGGAAAGTAGTGGAAATTGAGAAATTTGGTTTAACTTCAAGAGATATAAACTTATGATTACTTCTTCCCCATTGTATTTCATGAAACTATGCAAATGTTCACTTATGCTAGTTAAATGAGTCTATATGCTAGTCGAAGATCCTAAAATCATCAACCAAGGACTCTCAAGTCAAGATTGATTTTTAATCTTCATTAAAAACATTCAATCTCTTGTTTACAATTAATGAAAATCATCTTTCCAAAGCAAGCCTTCACTTGACTATGCTAGGTTTTCAGATATATCTCTATTCTAACAACAAACCATCCATTTAATCCCTAAACTTCAAGTCTAGCATGATTTTTCTTAAGTTCTACAATCAAAATAGCTCTCTCAAGAATCTTCCAATTGAACAACTCTAATCATGTGGTGATCAAGCATAAGATAGCATTAAGCTCAAAGAAAAATAAACATATAATACTCATTAACCAACAAAAGCAAGATAATCTAGTAGTTTCAATCCATACAATGGGTAAAAGTAATCCTAATTGATAGTTCTAGCCACTCATGGTCTGTACATGCCAAAATCTCAGCACATAATCATAATCCATATCAGCAAAATAGAGAAAAAGGGGAGAAGAATAAGAAAAACCCAAGAATTGAGGCTCCAAATCCTTTCTCAACCCAATCCAAAGCTCCAAGCTCTTTAAAATGCCAAACCCTAGCAGCCAAGATGTTCAAGGAGTCCGTAACTACTGATTTTCGACCTAGCCCATGCCTTTATACTATTTTTTCTTCTTCAATTTTCAAAACGCACAACTTTAGTTTTGCGTGTTCGCCACAAGTTCTCTATGGCGAATGCCATAGTGAATGGTCATACAGAACCAGATAGAAACAGTGCTATTTCAGGTGGTTTCGCTATGAATTTGGCTACAGTTAATTCCAAAGCAAGTACAGACTTTTCCTCCATAATGTCCATTTTCCTCTTCCTCTTGCATTCTTCCCTTCCTTTCATATCTTCCATTGATCTTTTTTGAGCTTTTACAACTTGTCATCCTCTACCTACAAGGAGGAGGGATTCATGAGCTCTTTTAACTTTCACAAATAATCAAAACTATGTGCATTTAACTGATGATTCAACAAAATTTTGATTTAGCTTTGTCCTATGACATTTTCTTCTATAATCTCTTTATATGCATAATTTGAACCCAAAAATAAGTGAAAAGAGAAGAAAATGTGCTAGAATACTCTTGATTTATATGAGTTAACAGTGAGTTTTTGACCCTCTTAATGACCTCGAATGGAAAAACTATCTTTTACAATCTTGTTCCATATGTTGATAGCTTCGATTTTATGGTTTTAAATTTCTCATTTGGTGGTGTTTGAGCACTCATGGAATTTTGGAGTTTAGAGAACCAAAGAACTCCTTTTGGAAAGTTGTAAAAGTGAGTAAAACAAACCTTTCTATCTATGTTTTGTGTTAAATGATGAAGCTTTGAAATTCTGGAATTTTTGGCCTTATTTTTGAAAATAAGGGTTATTGGGAGTTTGGTATGCTATGGTTATGGAATTGGTGTTTTTGGTATGTGTTTTGTATAGATAAAATGGATTTGAAGTGGAAATATCAAGTTTGGTAACTTTAGAAATTGGCATTGTGTTGTGGCCTAAACTAAATCATGATAATGGAATAGGAATTTGGTGATTTTTATGTTTCCATGTGATTCCTTGGATAAAATTTTGTGGGAGTAGCTTTGGTTAATAGTTTGAGACTATTGGAAACATTTGGGTAAAATCTGGAAAATGTGTTGAACCCTGCTGCGAACTGGGTTCTGATAAGCATCACTCGAGTGATGATGGGTCTCACTCAAATGCGATAGTGAGTTAGATTATAAGTGACTTTTCTCTCGCAAAAGTGTAAAGGAATCCCCGTAGTATCAAATCACTCATAGTATACTATGAGATTATAAATGATAGTGACTTTTTTCTCATGTTGTGGATGATGCTTGGTATGCATGACTTATCATTGTGTTGTTGAGAAAATCTTTGGCATGAGGCCATTATGAACATGTGTTTGCGTTATCGGTAGTAAGGCATTACAGCATGAGCAGTTCAGCGTGAACAATCGTAGGGGATGATGGTTAGTACACCTACCCCTGCCGTTGTAATTGCCGCGGGTGCGTTTTGGAATCGTGGATTCCTATGTGATTATCCGGCCAGTGTAGCTGTGCGTATGTGAAATATTTTATATGGATCCCAGCTGTAGTAATATATGTGATATGAACATGTGAATGTGCAATACGACATGAGCAAATGTAAGGGTTACACAAGTCATACATGCCCTTACCGTTGTAACTGTCATTGTAGTTGCTATGTGTTGTGTGATAATTTGCTTTCATGCTTTGTGGTTGTATATACTATGAGTGATTTGATACTACGGGGATTCCTTATAATCTCACTCAACCAAAACAAATTTCAGACAGGGCTGGAGGTTCACAAGAGAAGCAAGTGATGAAAGGCGAATAGAGCTCTAGGATAGGAGTTTTATTTTGGATATTGGTTATCATAGTTTTATGTATTTTGGATATCTAATGGGAAGCAATTGTATATCTTGAAATTGTGATATAGTTTTGTGTAATCCCCTAGTTAAGGGAAATAGATTATGGGCATGTGTGCCTTATTTGATTAATAGAACCCGAGTGTGTTGGGAATTTACATTGTCCTCTGATATTTATGAATGAAATCGTACTGTACAGGCCATTTGTGTAATTGAAATGTGAATATGAGACCATTGTTGAATAGGTTCAGAAAAGGTTTTTGAAACCCTGATTTTGGGAAATTTATTTTTATTAAGTCCTAAATCGTCTTATGGTCTCTAATTTAACTTAATTACTTATTTACAAACTAAATCTCGGCCTAAGCGTGAAGGGGGTTACACATTCCAACCATCATTTGATCATAGAAACCTCTGATATCATCATAGAAACCTCTAGTTCACTTCTATATTCTCACTAGATCTTGTAAATTCTTCTTTCTTCAAAATCTTTCTTCTTGATTTCCTTCTTGATGATAATTCTCCATAACCCAATCAAGATATCTTCTTTCTTTGCTTGACTAATTTATAAGATATGTAATATTAAACATAGTAATTAGTCAAAGAAATACATTATACAAACTTTTTGCTCTTATCATTTCACATATATATTTGACATCATCAAAACTAATCATATCTAACATCCTCTTCAACATGTGAATCACTATCACTAGAATGGTGAGATTGATGATCTTCAAAAGTAAGAGAAAGAGAGCGAGACTGAAGCATTGGCTCCTCATAAGTGAGATCACCAGAACCAAAATGATTAGTATGTAGGGGCTCAGTAGTATGATGATGAGAATTTAGGTTAAGTATGACATCAAACTGAGTAGAGGTAGAAGGATCATGCATAGAGACCAAGAAATTGCTATGAGAAGGAGTCTTAAGAGTAGGATCAGAATTGGGTGTTGGGTTTGTGGTATGAGATGGGGCAAACAAGATAGGTTGTGGCTTAGTAAAGGTAGTCTGTGGTGGCACAATAGAATCAAATCTAGGGTAAAAGTACAAAAATAGCTATTATCCTTTTCAAAAAGTGCTTCTGGCACCATCATAATCAAATCTTGGGAGGAAAAATATACATGAACTTTTTAAAATAGAGTGCAAATTTCATTTCCACTTTCAAAACATATTTTTTGTAAAGGTGCAAAAAATATCCATTATCTTTTCAAAAAGTGCTTCTAATAGCATAATCAAACCTCGAGCATAAAAGTGCTTATATCATATTAATTCTACATGGTATCTCCTCTCTCTTCTCTATAATTACATTACTTATTATTTTTAATACTTTTAAAAAAAATTCTCTTCTTATTCCACACTTCTTCTCCTCCCTTAATGAGTTCTCCACTGCTTTCATTGATGACTTCTTATTTTTAATAGGTTTGAGATATATTCTGATATATTTGGGAAGTCACCAATGCTAAATTAAAGGAATTTCTTGAGATTTTATGAGGTATCAAATTGGGTGCATTATTTGTAGGATTTCAATTAAAATTAAAGCTTTTAAACTTAGGAAAGAACCAATAATAAATAATAATGGGAAATTTTCTCAAATGAGAAATTAAAAAAAATAGAATTATCACCATTATTATTTCCTTTTCTTTTTATTGAAAGGAACATCACTGTTTTTGGAAGTTTTGGGAGGAAGCAATATATGCTTATATATATGCAAGGCATAGAGAGAAGATGGTGTGTTCTATTTTTTTGAGTTGGTGACGGCAAGACAAGAGCTCATCATTTGATGGAGGGAGTTTAAAGTTTGGAGATGTAGAAGATTTACAGTATGGATGAAAATTCGGCATTGAGTTTTTGTTTCTCCTTTTCTTTCTTTTGTCTTTTATTTTATCTTGGGTTAGCTATTATTTTGTTCATGACAATGCTCAATTTATGTAGCTAAACCTTTGTTTTGGATTATTTAGTTTGATAATGGATTAATGAATAATGATTTCTTCTTTTTAATTGCTATAACGATATGTTTATTATTTCAATTGTGAGCTTAATTGCTTTGCAAGATGAGAAATTTGGTTAGAACTTTATTTGGTGTTGTAAAGGAGCCTAGACATAGAAAGTTTAAAATAGATCTTCAATTGAATCATGTTGGATTAAACTTTTACACTTAATTTGCTTGTATGATAGACATATACCTACTGGCCCTATATAGTGTCATTAAGCTTACACTTAAATTAATCCAATTAAGTATTAATCACTTAAGAAATTAGGGATTAACATAATTGAAATGTGTTTTAGTGGATCAAAAGGCACTCTTAGGTATATAAGAGTCATAAACTGGCAAATATAACTTTAAATGCAATGAAGGGGAGAAATTAGACACTAAGAAGTAATCAAAACTATAATAATCTAAGTCATCGCTTAAGATCTAGAATCACCCTTATCCTTAGCTTTTGTTAGATTTGATTTTTTTTTCCTTTTTAATTAGCTTGTTTTCCTATCTTTGATTCAAATTGTGTTGGTTCAACTTAAGCAAAAGTGTAAATTCATTGCTCAACTGAATTGTTGGTACCAAGTCCTTGTGGGAACGATACTTTTTCTCATCATTTTATTACTTGATACGGCCCATACACTTGTAGAATTTTAGGCTATAAATTTTTTCCTATCAAGTTTTTTTCATCAAGCTCGCCTTTGAAATTGATTAAATCATTTAACAAAATTGAATTTTAGAAGAATTATTTTTAGGGAAAATGACACCTAGGTCCCAAGGACCTAACAAAATACTAAAAAAGGCCCTTTGAAAAGTTAAAGATAAGAAAATTTCCTATGGACTTTTCTGTGATTATTTTCCAAAGTCCAATTACATAGTTGCCCTCAAAAAATGTAAACTCTGTAACTTTGAAAAGTTTAAAAACTTTTGTTAACTTCCATTCCCAAAAGAGTTGCTCTATTTCGAGGTATCCCTCTGTGCCATTCGAGTCGCTTGCCATCGTTCCTCTGGTGCCCAAGCCTCCATTGCACTCCACTGGCCAAGCCTCTGGCATTCATCTATAGTGGCAGCGTTAGTTGGTCCTCCTACGATGTAGGCTCCGTCATTATACCAAAGCCCTAGAGTGCCTGGGTCGGTTGAAGACCCAGCCTTCGTCGCTCCTCCAAAGGCGCAAGGTTCATCATTGCTGTATCATTTGATATAAGCATGTGGTATAAATTTGTTATATCTCCATTTTTTTGCTGCAATTTTTATGCCATAAGCATGTTTTTATATGCAAGTTTCTCATACATTTTGAAATCAAAGAAAGTGATTGCATTTTGGGTATGTCATTATCTCCTCTTCTCTTTATCCGTACATATATATTCACATATGAATTTGATGAATAAGCATCTTGATTTGGTATGTATGTGGCGTTCTCTCTCTCATATGTTGATGCTTGCATATATGTTATTGGTTTTATGCTGTAATGCATTTTTTTACTTCAACATGTATGCAAATTTTTATGAATGCATATACATGTATATATATTACTCAATGTGTTGGGTTGTTTTGTTGATATTTGTACATTTGGCTTTTGGTTTAAAAGTTGTGAGCCCTTTATATAGTTCTATCTCTGCCTACATATGGAGATGATACTGGGTTCTTGGCTCCATGTGATGAATACTTAACTTTTAAAGGTTTCTTTTGTACAAAGCTTTAATTCTTACTTCTTCAATCTAATTAAAGTTGAGTTTTTGAAACCTATGTGAAATCAAAAACAAGAAAATTTAAACAATATGTTAATTAGTTTCCAATTTATATATAGGAAATGGTTTTATTGCTTTGACTGCTTGATGCTCCATAACTAGATTGCCTGTTATGCTCAAATGAAGATGTTTGTGGAGGTTGACTTTGTGGTGAATAAGAATTCTGATAATGCAGTTGAATTATGACTTTTTAACTTTGTTAGCTTATTAATTTATTCTTGTGCTGAACATAACATAGCCTCACTTAGTTCTTTGCATTGCTGATATTAAGTTGCAATTTACTTCATAAATTACTTGCTCCTTATATTGATATTGATATCTCCTTATATTGAAGAACTTTAGTCAATGAAAAATGTTTAGATCTGCATGTCTTATGTTTGTGCTGGTGGGTAATTAACATAGTAATTATGTTTTAGGTTAAGAAGAAAATGTTGAAGAATAGAAAAAGGAAAGATAGAGACGGAGAGAGGCAGTTAAAAGTGTCTGGGTATATATTGTTTACACAAGAGTATTATAAGAATAAGAAGAACAAGAATAAGGAGTACATGCATTTAAAGGAGGAGACTCGATAGCTTAAAGAAGCTTGGACCACATTGAAAGATGAGGAGAAGGAGACATATAGGGTGGGGGTGAAGAATTGAAGAAGTTGGGCAAAATGGACAAAATATGTGGTTCTATTTTTGACTCGTTGTGCTCCAAATCAGTTTATGAAAGTGTGCAAAAGTGTGAAGAATAGAGAATGTTGGTTGACATATGCTACTCCCAAATCCCCTAAGATTATGTGGTTAGTTTATGTGTGCGTTTGACCTTCTAACTAACAATGTTTTGATTCGAGGGAGGTCACTTCACATCCACCAGGAAGATGTAAAAGAATTTATGGGCTTACCGTGTAAGGGGGGATATTGAAAGAAAGCTGAAGAAGGAAGAAAGAAGTTTTCAACAACTGAAGACGTTGTATGGGACAGTGCCATGCAAAATGATTAGAAAATGGCTAATTGAGAGAGAAGAGCATCCAGAATTTGAATTATTGTTTGTTATGTATGCATTGGGAACCCTCTTATGTCCCAGAGCGGGTATTAAAGTGAGTAACCGAGTGTTGAATGTGATGGTGGCAACAAATGGAGCTTTTGGGGACTATGATTGGTCGACCTTCGTGTTGAATGAACTATCCAATTCACTTATGTAGTACAAGAAAAAATTTAGAAAAGGGAAAGCTTCAGGAAGAATCAATGTAGGAGGCTGTATATATTTTCTGATAGTAAGTGCAAGTTTTATCCATATAACCTTAGTTGGCTTTGTGAAATAAGTTGTAAATTACTGCATTATATGTTAACATATACTGCTCGTAAGTTCTTATTTTATTTTTATGAAGGGTTTTTGTTTGCAACATTTTCCCCTCAGCCAATTACACACCTCTACAAATGACAAAGCAATTGGATTTTGGAATGACAATAACGTCAAGAGTAAAGTGCAAATAGAGAAGGGAAGTAACTAAGGGTTGCTACATTCGTTGGGTAATGTAGTTGGACCTTCCTCTTTTGAATTGCATCAACAAACTATGTTAACACACGCGGTAAGTGTTGAAATTTGATGTTAGCTTCACAGTCCGTCCAAATTATTCAATGATTTTTTTCTGCCTAATTTGCAAGAAATCAAGAAAACATATGAAAGACTAATGTCAAGGGTGGTGTTAATAGTGCAAGAGGAATTGATTTCCCTTCATGTGAGGCTGTTGGGTGGGGGAAACAACGATGAAGGGGAAGAAAAGGTGGGAGACAAAAAATCTTCATTAAAAAGTGAAGATGAACAACCTCTATCAGCAAGTGAAAATGATGGGGCTGACATAGGAAAAGGAAAAGATAAAGGGTTAGAGGAAGAAAATGAAGGTACAACTGCTAAGGGAGAGAAATAGGAATTGGAATTGAAAGGGAAGCAAGAATTACAATTGAGGAAATCTGCAAGGGTAAAAAAACCTGCTATTGCCTCTCCTTGGGTGACAACCATGGGTAAGAAGAGAAGAAAGATAACAAGGATAAGGAAGCTTTATAATAATTGTGCACAACAAGATGTAATTCAGAGGAGGTTTAGGAGTAAGTCATTACACTTCTTCTATCTAAATCAATTTGAACCACAAAAATTGACTTGCTACGCTTGTTTCTCTATTAGGGAGTTTGTAGATATGTATGATTCTTTTATCACCCGGGGTGAACTATATTGTCTACCTCCAAAGGAGTGGATTGATAACAGGGTAAGTTGCATGTACAATAAACTCATACTGTGTTACTTTAAGTTTGTGAATTACTTACATTTTGTAATGCTACACAGTTTATGTTAATGGTTGCGAAGATGTTGGTGGGGGAGCAACTACACAAATCTAGTCGGGTGAGTAGACACATCTTTTCTTCAGAATTGATGCAAAAAATGTCTGCGGATCTGAAGAATTGGTCATAGGAAGCGCATGAAGCAAAGATCCTACCTGAACATATTGGATACAACATTGGGGATTGTGACTTCATTTTTGCTCCTACATTATGCCTCGATCACTGGTTTTATTATGTTTTGGAGATGAAGACAATCTGTTTCTATGCCCTGGACTCATTGTTTGACTAGCTAAGATTTGCCAGGTTACAAAAAGAAGGAAGAAGATGCACTTACAGGGGCTGACCATCCAAAAAAACCAAGAGATTGAGCCAAAAGCAATAAGAAGATTTTCATGCCAAGGAACGGCTAACGAGCTAGTGTGTAAGCACTACTTTCTTAACTACATGCATACTATTATAAATTGCACATATTAAGTTGTAAATGGTCGTTATGAAGTTGTCTTTTCTATTTTGTGACATGACAAATGTTTTAACAACTTGTAGAAAGATTGCATCGTTAACATACTTTGAAGAGTTAAATCCAAAGTATTTGACAAAGGAGAAGAGATACCGAGCAAGTGAACTGGGTAAAAGTACATGTCCAGCCTGATATGTTAGTATTGGTTTTTTTCTCCAACTCTTTGAAAATTAGCTTGTTTGTACCATGTGGTTGTTTTAACTTTAGAACTGTATATGTGGCATTTTGTTTTGCAGCGATTCTTGTGGTGTTCATGTTCTATCATGGTTATACAGCTGGGATGGCTCTACACATGACAAAGAGGGGTATACCATTCCTTAGCTAGTTGATGATCAAATTTGGCAGATGAAGATGGAATGTTTATGGTGGCTTATGACACATGAGCAGAACAAACATGCACAAAAGGTGCTGTCTATTGTTGCTGACAACCAACAAATGAAAAGAAAGAAAGGCATGTAGCATTTGTGATGTTATTTTGTAGTAAAGTCTTGTTGTTATGTACATATGTGGATGTTTTATAGGAAAGCCTTGTTGTAGAAAAGACACTAATGTAATACTCATGTAATGAAGCATTTAACAACATCATAAGTTATTTTGACAACTTAATCAGTTATTTTCACAACATGTTATTATGGAATGATTTACTTTCAAGTTTGTTAAGCCCAAACTTTTACAACACGTCATGCTTTTAGTCATTTTCACAAGTTGTTTTACAGGTCAAAGGAAGTATGTTTTTACACATCAAAGTCACCACAACAATTTGCTTAGTTTACAACTCAGTAAGCCTACTTTCACAACACTGCAAGTCATTTTAACAACTTATTTCTTATGTACGTTTACTACAACAAGTGGTGTTGTTTACAACTTGTTAGGCTTCTTTTACAACAAGCGAAGTCATTTTAACAATGACTAAGCTTGTATCTACATGAAACTATACTGAACACTGAAAATGCGTTTGTTCACCACTTTATATTATTTTTACAACAAATTTAGTTATTTTTACATGTTAATTTAGTTTTACAACTGTTTTTTATCATTGCACTAGGAAACTAATTATGGCCACATCACCAAGATTAACACTACGAACGGCGTTGTTTACAACTTCTTATGCTTCTTTTACACCATAATGAGTCATATTAACAATGACTAAGCTCATGTCTACATGAAACTATGCTAAACACTGAAAATGAGTTTGTTCACCACTTTGTATTGTTTTTACAATATCTTCAATTAGTTTTACAATATGTAAGTTAGTTTTATAACTACTTTCTATCATTGCACCAGGAAACTAACAATGGCCACATCACCAAGATTAACACTACAAACGACGCTGTTTACAACTTCTTACGCTTCATTTACAACATGATGAGTCATTTTAATAATGACTAAGCTCGTGTCTACATGAAACTACTTTGAACACTGAAAATGTGTTTGTTCACAACTTTGTATTGTTTTTACAACTGTTTTTTTATCATTGCACCAGGAAACTAACTTTAGCCATATCAGCAAGTTTAACACTATGAATGGCATTATTTACAACTTCTTAGGCTTCATTTACAACATGATCAGTCATTTTAACAACTTCCTCCAGGCGTTTATAAATTTTACAACTTCCCACTGTCACAAATTCTTACCATCAGTTTAACACAATACTAACTCAATTTGATTACAATTCCTGATGCCACATTTGCAACAACTGATGGCCTTATTAACAAGTCATTATGTATATTTTCAAAATGACATGAGTTATTTTCACAAGGTCATTGATCAACCTGCTGGAGTTTGTAAAATTTCATGTGCCCCCTGTAACAACAGTATCAATTTAAACAATATCTTCTACCCATTTGTTGCAACTTAATACATGTATTGTCACAACTGAATAGCATATCATATGAATATATCATATGACATTAAAATATTAAGTTGTATGAGTAAGTGGTATTTTCACCTACTCATTTAACTTAATATGATATTATCTTTAAATAGGTAAACCAACTTTAAGACCCATTCAACAAGCAAAAGGGGTCACAGAAAGCCACTAATTCATAGTGTATATATATACATAATTACAAAAAAGTAACTATCAAAAGTATGTACATACACATACTACCTTTTTTTAGCTTGGATTTGGATTTTTGCAAGTCTTGACTGAGTGTCCAGCCTCATTTCATCTCTCAAAATGATAAAACTTCTTGTTTTAAAACTGAAATTCCCTTCTTTTTCTTTTTGGTCTCCCTAGCGGCTTTTTAGTTATTGGAGGGTCTAAGAATGTCTATGTTAGTATCTGTGTGACCATCAAAGACTCAGCCTGTGGACAATCATGAGTTGTAACTGGCCTTATGGTATTTGCATATATTTTTCCCTGCGCTTACAGTTTCATCCAATCATCAACAAATGTGCTCACATTACCACTAAGTAGCTTAATAGTTGTACATGCATGTGCGCAAGGTAGTTCACTCATTTGCCATGCTAGTCATATGCATTTTCCTTCACCAAGATCTAAATTCACATAAATTATGGCATCCCCACATCTAGTTCGAACCTAAAACTGATGGTCTCCATAATGTTCTGCATCCATATTTTTAGCATGTTTAGCTTTTTGCATCAATCTCTCTTCAATATTGGGTTCGACTCCATTTTTCTAATTGGCTATTGCCATCTTGCTTGCAAGCAATTTCCGTGCCAATTTCTCTCAATCCTCATAAATTAAAATTGACACGATGTGCTTCCTCTCTGTCAACATCTATGTATTGAATGACTTTGCAAGATTACTAGTTATGTTATCACACTTTTGAAAGGAAACTTGCTTTAAAGCTCATTTGTTAGCATCCCCATGAGTCTCCACCCATTGTGCCAATTGTGGAATGAAAAATCTTAATTTTTCCATTACACTAGTAAAGTCTTCATCTAACCTGCATATGCAATTGCATCATAAAGATAGAGTGTGGTCTCCTTGCTATTCCCCGATATTCATGTCTGAGCTCTATTAATTCTTAGAAACTCAACACTATAATTTTTCTTCAAATGGTGGTAGCAAAAAGCATGTCTCTTGCTGCCAAATGTTTCTTTTACAGCACCGATAATCGCATTATTACGATCTGACACAATTGTTATGAACATTGATCCTATTATCTCTTTCACATTCAATAGAAACCAAGTCCTTTCATCATATGTCTTATCGCTAACAATGGCATATGCTAAGGGAAACATTTGATTGTCTGCATCGTATGCATTAGCTATCAACATTGTTAAGGGGCACTTAAATGACAACTATCTTCATAAAGTATGGGTTGACAACCATTTAAAAACCCTTTAATCAAACAACCATAAGCAATAAATACCCTCTCAAATCTATTGTTAGATGAGCCTTCCCATTTTGCAACTGTGTCCGAATCACTCTCGATGAGTCTTTACATATCCAAGGAATTACCAAGTAAGAGTCTTTTACTCGACCATATAATTCAATTAATGCTCTTTCTTTTGCCCTATATCCTTGACAGTAGTTCAGTCATACCCCATACTCTTCGTACATATCTGATCGAATTACATTAGCAGTCTTGTCAATATTGCACCTCAAATCATCCATTACAATTGATAATGTCAAGCTAGACATGTGTGGATGCCAAACAATTAGGCTGTCTTGTGCATGGTGAATATGTTCACTTTTGTATGTTCTAATGGTTAGAAGCTCTGTATCTTAATGTTCTTCTTATGAATATGCACCCATATACCAAGGACAACCATCAACCTTGCACTTCACAATTATCTTGTGTTGATTGTTCTTAACAAATTGATATAAAAACTTGTGTGCAATGCTATATTTGTATACTATTTGACGAAGGGTCATAGCATTCAGAAAAATCTATCCTGCTCCAATAATCAAATCCTACTATTTGGTATGATTTATTTCTAGTATGGGTGTTGGCGCCATTTGAATACAACAAGTCAATAATGGGATTGCTTGACTTTTATTTAACAAACCAGGCGGGGACATACACATTCCTCATACACCTCTAAACAAATTATCAATCCTATAGGAAATGACAAGTTAGAGTGCTCTTACACATACTAATGTTGCAAAAAAATACTTTTCCTAAGACAACTTGACTTACACTTCTTGCTCTTCTATTTGACCATTCATTGTTGGTTTTGTATTGTCATTATCACCATCCTCTTCAATGTACACATAACCATATGTTTCATTAAATTTGATTAAATGATCCACCCCTTCATCATCTATAAGATCCACAAATGTTGATGTATTAAGGATAACTTTAAGCTTCAATTGGATTTTATTACTTTCTTTTCCCGTTATAGATGATATGATTCTTCAAAACTCCTCATATGTTACGCCTTTCTTTACGCATCTTGTTCTTACCAAACCACCAACATATTGCACTTCATCTTCTCCACCATTTAAAAACTCACCCCACATGAAAGAAACAAAATATATTCTTCCTCAAACTAGATCCCATCTTTCATGAGAATCTACAACATGAACTTCATATTGACAACTGCCATAACAATATTTACAACCACAAATGCACATATTAATAAGACTTTTTTTATCATCATATCATCATTTTGTAATCAAATAAATCACAATCACATTCAATTAGTTTCACTTAAAACAAGGCTATCCCTCTATTTGCTTCCCCAAAAACATGGCAGTCCCTCTATTGCATTGCCCAAAAACAGAGCACGGGTTCTGTATTAATAACTACAAATGCATGAATTTACAACATTTTTTTGTTCTCATATCATCATTTTCACAGCAAAGAACTATAATTATATTCAATCATTCCCACTTAAAACACAACAATTCGTCTATAACCTTCCTAAAAAATAGAGCACTCTAACATAAACACAACCCAACCAAGGTGAAATCCCAACTTCAATGGTCAAGATTATATATGTGGCAAATTCTTAGCATTTATTATCTACCACCTACCACTTACCACTTACTCTACTATTAAACCCAAGCTCCAACCTTTGACCAACCCCTCAATCTCAATCCAAACAACGTTCACACAGAAAAAAAAATTCAATTCACTGTTGTACCTCGGTACCCATAGATGGAGACTACAGATTCTATCCTTTGCCAGCAACATTAACACCACGCTTTATCCCTTCAATGTTGCATCTCCAACACGTAGCTTCCGTTTATTTTTCTCTTTCTCCTTAATCACAAAAATTATTCCTTCCCTCCTCTCCTCGTGTGCCTTTTGTTTAGCAATTTCAATGGGGATAATTTTGTCAATTGACTTTGAGAAATAAGCACAGAAAAGTCCCTCAGGATTTTTTTGATCTTTGACTTTTCAAAGGGCCTTTTTTTATGTTTTGTCTAGTCTTTAGTACCTAGGTGTCATTTTCCCTTATTTTTGAATGACAATGAGCTGCAACAGAGAATAAAATTAAGTGAGGTGTCATGTTTTAATGGCTAGAGTACAAATGATGTGGTATAGTATGAACACGTGAAGGTGATGGAGGCAGGCTTGATAAAGATGATGGAGAAGTCATCAGTTCAGAGGAAGGGAAGAAGACTTGTAAAAGAGGAAGATAAATTCATTTTTTTTTAAAAATATAAAATATAAAACTTTTGATTATTGTGAAGTGTAGGCACTTTTGTACCTAATGTTTGTTTATATTCTTGGTAGATCTTTTTGAAAAAGATTATGGGTATTTAGCAGTTGTTTAATGGAGTTAATAGATATGACATTTTTGTACCATTTTAAAAAATTTATGTGCATTTATGCACCCAATGTTTGATTACTGTGCTAGCAACACTTTTTAAAAAAAGATAATAGGCATTTTTCCTTTTTTTAATGTAAAGGATAAGGTGAGATAGTCAAAAAAGAAAACCAAAAAGCGAAAACTAGCAGTGACTTTACCAGGTTTTGAAAACCAGACCGGACCAGCCGGTTTAAGCCAGAAACTGGCCAACTAGTGGTCCGACCGTTCAGTCTGATGGTTGACTCCGGCTCGACAAGTATTTTAATGGTTCAACTGAGTTTTTTGATTTTTTTAATATTTTGTTCAAAATTTCATATAAATAACCCTGAAATCTTTACTTCCTCACCAATTTAGTCTCGGGTTAGCCTTGGTATAACTTTGATTTGACCCACTGACTTTTGATCTAGTACCCCGGCCGGTTTAGTGACTAGTCCAGATTTTAGAACTTGGTGACTTTATGTGACCGGAGGGAGTACAAATTATCTATTTCAACTTCTCATTCCCCCCCTCCAAATTTTTCATGCTGACCGGAGATGCTCCCAATCTCACCGTCAAACCGAGCAATTGTAGTACTACCATGTACTAAGCTTCTGGAGTGTCGTCGATTGGCTGAAAATCGAAGGTAACAAGTGACCAAAGTATCGTTAGAAACATTACCATGTCGTTGAAATTGGTTATGCATGATTGCTTATTTTTGAGCTTCATGTTGAACTCAATGATCATGGTATTTTGAATTTTTTAGGTCAATTTTTGTAGTAAGTCTTTAATTGCTATTGCAAGGAATACTGGTAAATTAACTACACCCTATTTCACATGCATATGGTTTAGGGAGTGGTACCATTATAGATTTTAACCAAATATATCATTTGGTTTTCTTTGCTTTAGGTTTGAATTTGCATGGTATAACTTACTAGTTCAAATATCAGGTCATCACCATTCCTATTTGCAACTGAAATAATGATTGATAAGAATAATGAATTAAGTAGATAATCAATCTTTTTTGTGGTTTATACTAAGTCTAGTGCAACAGGAGGATTGATCTAGTTCTCAATTTAATTATTTCCCAACTTTGCCTTTTATATTGGCTAATATGTGCCTTGTGTACATCAAAATAAATAGGCACCTTCATTTTTCTACAGATCAAATACCTAAACACCATTGACAAAAACGGGGCAAAATAGAAACCAAATACAGTCCAAACAGAAGAAAGTAGAAACCATAGAAGTATAATAAGTGTTGAAGTTTCTTGGGAGGACATAAGGGGTAGGAAACGTCACTTTATTTTAGTATAACAAAGTGCAATATATTCTCACACATCAAAATACTATCACTCTAACACTACCTTGCACTATCTGATTAACACAATATACTAGATTGGAAACATATGAAATCTACATAGCCATTTTCTCAAATTGAGGAGTTCCTATAGGACTCTTCACTTTGTGCTTGCCATCAGTGTAACCCCCTTCAGTAATTATATCCAAAATACGTGATTAAAATGAATTAGAGATCGTCGGATAAACAAAACTCATTTAAAATCCCATTTTCTTAATAGGGTTTTCACAAATGCTTTTCAAAATCACTTTAACCTGGTCTCATATTCACATTTCAAATACAAGTACTATACACGGATAAATAACATTCATTATAAATATCAGAGTGCACAACATAATTCCCAGCAATCTTTGGTTTAAATCTTTACAAAAGGGTTTACGAAGGGCACATACACCCATATACAAGTTCTCATATGGGGATTACAAAATATCCTTTCAACACATATTCAAATACACATCCGAATATACATCCACAACCAAATATAGTCATCCCAACATCTATGATAACCAACTACCAAAACCATACTTCAACAGGAGCCTTAGCCGCCCTTGGTTGCTTGCTCCTTCCTCGAACCACCTGTCCTTTCTAAAATGTTGGTAGGGGGTGAGATTCGAGAGAATCTCAGTAGGAAACAAATACCAATATGCATGCAAGATAAGTGTTTAATACATGACATGCTTGCAATACATAACTCATGCTCACACAATGACATATCTGCGTGCTCAATGTTTCAACAACATACTCATAGCCATAGCATAAATAGAAACAAAGCTACAATCATTCATATATGTTTCACATAATCAAGCAAAGTAATACATGCATCAATACACCAACACAATTATCAAATACATGCAGAAGAGGTAAGTTCCCTACACTTATTCTTTCCACATATGCTCCAGCATCGGCTACTCGCGATCAGAGTAAATATCCAACCCTATAACCAAATCAAGGACATAGGGTCAATCTCAATTCAAATCCTTACTTCCACAATACTTAAAGTTGGTTATCATTCACACCCTTTAGATGGCTATAATAAACTCAACGAAAGCCTAAAGGATTGGGAAATACTAGGTTGGAAATCACCTTTCAAAATCATAAAATACTGAAAATGGGGGTTGGGTGCAACCAAAACGTGCACAAAAGGTTTTTGGTTGCAGCGAAGAATTTCTGGCTGCAACCAAGACATGCACAGAAACTTTTGCGTTGCAGACAAGATTTTCTGCTGCAACCAAAGCAACTTCGAAAATTCATAATTAATTCCAGAAAAATTAAAATGAGGTGTTCCCAAAGCCAAATGAAAGGTATTTAAGTCCTCTTCACTGGAAAAATATGGATCAAGGCTGTCCGTAACCACAAAAATACAGAATTACACAAATATCCACATTGCTCCAGAATTAAGTTCAGTTTCATCATCAAATTTTGGACAACCATAAATCCCAGCTCACAAAACGAAATGAAACTATATATGTATCCATTTTGAAGCTTAAGATGTGAAATTTAAGACTGGAAAGCTTCAGAATTTTTAGACACCATTTGCCGAGTCAAAACATCCACACAAACAAACTGTCCAGAACAGAGTTTCATTGGGCAGCATTTTAGTTTCTGCACTTTAGCTTCCAATGATCCCATTTTCACATCAAACATCATTCTCACACAAAATTTCACAAGGAATCCATTGGAAACACCAAATCAACCAAATTCAAATTATATTGACATGTTACCACAACATGTCACACAAATCACAATTCAAACCACAACATCGCACCACTTTCCATTTCAAATTCTCAAACCAACCCAAACCAATTCCAATGGTCATATAACACAATAAAACACCGATTGTAACTCAAAACACATGACAATTCGTGCATTTCAAAATTACCACAAAATCAGGGAAAATTTCACAATTCACAAAACTCATCCACAAATCACAAAACTTAGATCAAAAGGCTTCAAATACTCATCTCTTCCTCTTTTCCAAACCAATTCCTTGATTCTTCATCTTTCTCATTTTTCTTAAGCTCCCAAACACCTCCAATCAAGAATCTAAAACCATAGAGATGAAGCTCTCATCACTATGAACAACATTATAGAAGGGTGTTTTAGCAATAGAGAACATCTACCAAGCTAAAAACTCACCTAAAGCTTTCTCTTTCTTCCTCTTGAGCTAGACGTCCATGGAGATGGAGAGAGATGAGAGATGATGATGAAGATGAGGCAAGTCAGTTTTTTGGTGCCCAAAACCGACCTAAAAGGGAGAGGAGAGAAGGAAGATGTGTTTTGACACTTTGACCAATCCAAGGGCTCACATTATGCCACTTGTCACAATCTTGTTTCACCTCCATAAGTTTACATGAACACAACATATGGGATTCCACCCTTTTAATCTCATAAAAATCAATCACAACCATTGATTTTTGAGTTACCAATGAGCTTCCTCTTCGATAACCTATCAATTGGTCGGTACTTTTACCGTTTTGCCCCTGATTATGGCAATTCCACTTAGATCACCACCGAACTCATCTTATTATTCTATATCACCACCTTATGCACCCTCCCTATATTTTAAGTCAACTTAGATGTTAATTCATAATTGAGCTCAAATACAGGGTTTCGGTGCTGCTCACAACACATACGAATCACATTCTAGTGCCAAATCACATCATATTCTCTAAAAGGGTTTATTTATCACTAATCACATCCTCTTTTGGAGTCATTATCCCTTAATTGAAATTTGGGATCCTGCTAAACTGGGGCTTAGCAGTCCACTTATTTCAGGCTTATTCTCTAGCCTCAAATCTCAGAATTTGGGGTATTACAATCAGTTTAAGTCAACTCTTCAAATGAAGACTTTGAAGTGTGGGTTGAACGTGTTGCCTGCATAATAACCCTATAGCTCTTCTTTTGGTTTGTCCTCTTAAAGGTCAAAGCCGTTGGAAGAACATCAACCTTAACTCCTTTTGGGGCTTTGACATTTACAACATATGTGCTTGGAGGCCCAACATTTGTCACTGTATGAGTACCATTTATAGGTTTCACACCTAGGAAAGGCAATGTGATGGAAGGGTATTTGAAATCTTCTAGCCTATAAGACTTTGGACATTTGTAAGGCTTGTTATAATTAATGGATGCAAGTATTCTTTCCTCACAAGCAGAAGCACAAAACAAGTTGAGGTAACCAGAAGCCCTCAAATCATAAACAAGTCCAGGGTCCACTGTAAGGTTAGGTTTAATATGTCCTGAACGATAATGAAATGGAGTTGCTACTTCACCATCTTGTTCATCTACAATTGGCCTATTGGTGTTATCTCGAGTAGTTGTTGGATGGGCATATAGATTTTTGAAATGCTTTAGTTAGTAAGAAAACAAAAGTATGAAACTATAAACATGACAATAGTGCTTCATTCATGACGTACCAGTAGTCATAATAGTTGATTTGATCACAGCTAAACTCCATTTAAAATGATGACTTTTTAGAAGGCCAACAATGCCAACAACATGAGGACATGCTATAGAGGTTCCTAATCGAATATTATAGTCAAAGCACATCTGAATCTAGGTTGGTTAGACTTGCCCTTATGAATATACAGTAGTTACATTCTGACCTGGTGCAGTTACAACAGGCTAAAATTTGGAAAGAAAAAAAATTATGGATCACAGAAACTCATGAACCATGTGGTTGATTGAGGGAGTTATATGGATGTTTTGAGAATGGATAACCTTGAGGATTGATGGTTGAATCAAGTTCGATCCTCTGGATGAGAATGCAGAAGCCTTAGAAGCTAGCTTTAGTGGGACAAATGTTTTTGCGTTATTCAAGAATGCAGTAAGGTTGCTATAATGTATGAACAAATGTGGCCTTGTTATCACATATAATTTGAGAGCAATTTTAAAAGGATTGGTACATGAGAAAGATGTATAGTAACTTACTTGACACCAAAAGGATTTTTTTCCTGGTTGGATGTATTATTATCCATTTCTGCAGGATTATATGTTCCAACATTGGAACTATCTAAAACTTGAGCATCAGTTGTGTATTCAATTCCTTGTCATTTTGTAGAATCATTTTTAAAGCACCTGCACGCTTTGCCTCTCATCCCTTATCCACAGCCTTAGGCTTCTTCCTCCTTCGGCATACCAAAATGTTGCCTCTTACTTTGGTTAGATTAAGTGTTCCTGGTTTGCAATGATCACTGCGATAGGAGCCGAAATGTATGTATTCATATTGAGATACAAATATTTGATAGTTTAACACATTAAAAAAGTCTAATAATGAATGGGGAATTCCGTTCTTACGCATCGTCAAATGTTGCATTTGAAAGCCTAGCATTACCAGCAATAAGCATAGGAATTAACTGTCGAGATGTTGAGATTGTGGCAAGACTGGACGCTAATTATCTATGTTATTAGAAACAATCCATCAAAAGCATAATATGACATTAATTGGTATTGTTGAAATCAGAAAATATAGCATAACATTATTGGTATTTATGTCTTGTTGAGAAATGAGCTAAACTATTAATAGTGCTGCTTCTAATAGATTGTGTGTGTGTTTTGATATTCATATTGATGTTTTAGGCTAAGCCAGGAGTAATACCTTCGTGAGTTTTCCATTACTGAGAGTAATATTATTGCTGAACTCTATCTATAGAGCTAGAAGCAATGGTGAAGATCCAAGGGGCCACATTTGACACAGTTTGAGATCCTCCTTTTGCCATGCCATTGCCATTTTAGAGAACGCTAACATGTCTCACAAAATCGGCACCAGTAGTTGGCAGAGTATGGGTTCCATGGCCTATCATGTCAGGTACTGATTTGAGTTGAAGGCCTAAGAGGTCTGCGTTCTCTCTCATAGCCACTAAAGAAGGTTCTTGCTCCTATTCCTTTTAAATCAAGGTTCTGAAACCCGGACCGATCACTAAACCCGTTGGGATACTGGGTCAAAGTCAGCGGGTCAAATCGAAGCTAAACCAATGAGGAAGGGAATATTCTAGAATTATTTATATGAAATTATAAATAAAATATTACAAATCGTGAGAAAACCGGTCAAACCGCGTGAAAACTGATCGAACCGAGGTTTGTTGCCAGACCGAACCCACGATTTCGTGGTCGGACTAGCCAGTCTGGTCCAAACTTGAGAACATTGTTTTAAAATTAATGTTAACCCTTTCATCTGTGAATAGTTGCTCTTCTACTTATCATTATCATTGAAAAATTAAACTTTTTTGAAATTATTTTTTTAAAGTTGTGATCTTGGTGTCATTTTTTGTAGAAATTTTAGTATGTGTTCTTAAATTAAAATAAATAACACAAAAATATAATAATCATAATAGATAGCAATAGTTGAGTCTCGTGTAAAATAGTTGTATTAAAAAACATAACAACAATTAGGATGGGCATACGTGTGTATATATGTATATACATCTATGTGTCTGTATATAGACATATATATGTATATACATGCATACATATATAGATGCATACACACATATATAATTATAGGTATATACTGATGATGTTAAAATTTTAAGTAAGCATTGTAAGTGTATAGGCCGTGAAAATAGTATAATAGCAAATCAAGGTCATCCAATAGAGGCTCAATCAAATTAATGATTAGGTATTAAATTTCTCATTTTCATTTAAGTTGAGCAAATCAAAGACTAAATTTGAGAATTAATTCAAATAAATGCAAAAGTAGTAAATATAATGTTTTTAAGATTTTTAATGATAAAAACAACCTGGAGTGGCTAATTCCTTCTTTAAGTTTTAGAGCATGTAATCACAAAAAATAAATGCATGTAATGTTAATTTGTTAATCTAAAGTATTAATGGATATAAGTATTTTCCAATCACTTATATCCCTCTCTCAATTAAAATTGTTATTCCTAACTAATTTACTCAAGAGTCAATAAGTGTCCAAATTCACTCTAATAAGATTATATGGGTCCAATAGGTGGGAAAAGGGTGTTTTCATTGATTTTCCTCTCCATTTACTCTTCATTGAATGTATCTACCATTATATCAACTTGCAACAGTTGAGATTTAATAATTTGTAAAAAATATTATTATAATAAAAATCTATCATGGTAAATCTCAACCATTGAAAGTTAGTCTAATGGTAGATACATTCAATGGAGAGGGAAATTTATGGAGACACCCCTTTCCCCCAATAGATATATTCCTATTCTATTGGTAAATTAGTATAAATTCTAATTCCACGTTATTTAATCATATGATTCAATTAAGATCTCTCCCCCAAGACTAATCTAAATTACCCAATTTTATACTTAGTGTTGATCAAGTATTTAAGTAGACAAATACAATTAATTGATTCATACATGTTCACATCCTCAAATTAGTTTATAGCCAGTGTAAGTTCAATAACAACTAGTCATACATGGTTTTAAACAACAATTCAACAACAGCAAAATTGACATCAACATCCATACTGATGCTGAAAGGGAAAAATTAAACAAGAAACCAGCGCAGCAAAAATATTGTCCTCTCAAATGGTTGTTCTAGTCCAGTGAAGAAGATCATGAATAGTAATGTAGCCTTCTAGCTACAGCCTCTGTCCAAGCTCCTCTCCTCCTCTCAGTCACCGTCGATGTTCCCCGGAGAAAAAGAATAGTAGCTCCGGCTCTCTATCTCTCTCTCTCTTCCCTCGATGAAGAAGCTTCTGCGATGAACAACACCTTTCTTGCTCTCAAGCTCGAGAATGATGGTCAATCAGCGCTTAGTCTCGACTGTCTCCTTCAATCGCTCTTCAAGAAGAGGATGAACAGGATTTGAAAACTCAGCGCCACTCACAATTGTCTCTCTCTAATGAAATTTGATCCCAACGAAGAAGAAATAGGAGACAATGACGGCACATCGGAGTTCCTTCCGTCCTCACTCCGGTTGCCATCAATAGGTGAAAATTTTTCTTGCTGGTTTCCTCTTCCTCTCTGATTATCGACTCCTCCCTTTTCTTTTTTCTTTTTCCCCATGCTTCCTTTTAGTTAGAGCCGGGAAAACAGGCCGGCCCTTTTAGGCCCTAAATTTATAAGGGTCAGGTCTCATATTTTTGCCTAAAAAATGAAAGCGGGCCTAAAAGGGCCGGCCCTTTAGGCCCTGTATGTTTTTTTTAATTATTAATATGATAATATTATTATTGATTTTTTATATTTTGTTAATGATGTTGCAAATATTTAGTTTATATTAAATTTCTTAGAATTAAGTTTCATAAGAATATCTTGTATTAATAATCCTAAAAATTAAAAAATTATAAAAAATATTTCTTATTTCATAAGTATTCTTACCAATTTTGTATTTTTTGAGTTATTTTCTAGTGATTGTTTTATTTATATCCTGTATTGTTTATTTTATTGACTACTTACACTTTTCAAGACATATTTAAATGAAGTATTTTTAATTTTGTTAAGTTTTCTTATTAATTATTTGTAATTATGGTATATAGACAATAGTTTACCTTTGATTATGACTTAATGACCACGTTTGTTTGTTACATAATGCATACCGTTTACACTCTAATTTTGACAATATTTATGTGTTAAATTAGGAATTCCATTGTTGTAATTTAAAAAAAACTAAAAAAAATAAAATTTGTTGAATCTTGTGAAAATATTTTCAGGCCTTGTGGGCCGGCCCTGGCCCTTATACTTTTGGGCCTGACTTTGAAAAATAGCAATTTTTCTTGCCCCGGGTTGAAGGTACCTTTTTGGATTGAAGGTATTTAAATTTTGGGTGGAACCCAAAACTTAAAAGGAATGAGAGGGTAAATTTTGGGTGGGAACCCAAAATTTAAAAGAATAAGAGGATAAATTTTGGGTTTCTCCCGTCAAAATTCTAATTTATCCTACCCACCCTCCCCTCCCCTCCCCTCCCGTCCCCTCCCCTCAAACCAACTTCGACTCCTTTTTTTAAGAAAAATTTAAACTATTATTCTTTTTAATCTAAATTTAACTCTTTATTTTTATTTAAAAACTATGATATCCACATAAAATCCCATAAATGATGCACCAATTTGATTTTCTCCTATAATCCCATAGAAATATTCTTAAATTGTCTAGATAACTCTCCAAATATTTTCAAAATATAATTTAAATATATTAAAAATTGAGAGTTATCACATCCCCATACTTATATCAAATCTTGTCCTCAAGATTTTAAAAGTGTAAAACAATCAAAGAAAATCATGGAAGTAAGATTCTCAAATCAAACACTACAAAATTGGATTTAATTCAAATTTTTAAGAATAAAGCTTTCTTAAAAATCTTTTCCACCTAAAAAATGCAAGTAGAAATGCAAATAACTTGATAAAGATAAATAACAATAAAATGTTCTTCATAAGTGAAGTGTTTGCACTCTTCTCTCAAGATAATTAAAGGGCTTGTGTTTCATTCTAATTCATTTATTGCAACCCATCTACTATAAACTTGTTTATCATCTCCATCTCTACTACATTATCACATTGCTCACACAAATCAAAAGGGCTTTTCTCAAGGTTGTAATAAATAGGGTACGATAATGAAATAAAAATGGTCAAATGGTATGTGAGAATACTTTAATTAGTGCTAAGCAACTTAATGAAATTCATGAAGAATGACGGAATATCCATTCAAAGAAAATAAACTCACTCACACTATAAACAACCTTTATTCATTTGACCTCAACAATCTTTTTCTTTCTTTCTTTCATTTTTTTATTCTATTTTTTTCATTTTCTTTTTTCTTTTTTATATACACCTTTCTTCCTATCTTTCTTTTCTTTCTATTTCACTTTTTGTTTTCAAGTGTCCATCCCAACTCACATAACATTAACTTTCTAATCCCTTCACTCTTGTTCCAAAATTGTTGTACCTAGCACTTACTAAAGTAACCAATGAATGGAAAGGAAAAGATATAAAAATTGCATTTCTCAAACAAAGGGCTATTTACTCTATGTAATTTTATTTTAAAAAAAATTAAGACTCAAATGGGGTAAAGCATAGGATTTTCATGTGACAAAGATGGACATTTGGCCAAACTAGCTATGAAATGAATGTCTAAATCATCTTTGTGCGTGCAAAAGAATTTTAAGCTCCAAAAGAGATTCAAGACAAGTTCTGGAGATGAAATTACAATAAGTGTATACTCTCTTAAAAGAAATGAATATTTAGGCTCAAGTTTCTCATTGGTATTTGACATCCTAAAGTCAATCATCCAAGCCAAATTCTTTACCTATCTACTAACATTTCAAGAAGATAGAACCAAAATTTTAATTAAACTCAATCCATTTCACATTCAAATAATCCCAACTTTGCCAATGTTCACATGTAAAATCCAAACTTCTATGAAAAGCAAAAATTTTGTTCAAAATTTGTTGATTTATGTGCAAAGCCAAAGAAATTTTCAATATTTCTAAAAAAATTTGAGAACAAGTCAAACAAAATCAATGGTACCCTCCACCCCCTCACTTAAATGTCACATTGTCCTCAATATGAACAAGTAACACTAAGTAATGGAAATGAACAAATCACCATATCCAAGTGTAGGGATAGCAAAAGCTTCTAACATCACAAATTTTCACCACTTGAGCACAACTCACAAGTGGCATCACTCAAATTAGTAGTCACTAACAAATATCAATCACATGCAAAGATAGACTATAACCAGTACTCATATCCGAGAACATGTTATCAACAATCCATTCAAACAAAACAAGGAAAAGTAGAAGAAAACTTCCCTCTTAATCCTTGCCTTGTGCTCTTGAATGCTCTTAATTGTGGCTATCAAAGTGGAATACTTCATCATGGGCTACAAGAAGTCCTACCAAATCAACAAACATCAAAACAACTGAACTAAAGAAAACCAAAAGAAAATTCAACTACTAAAACCTTGGGATGCCTCCCAAAATGCTTGGTTTATAGTCCTCAGCCAGACTTCCAAAAACAAACCACTAATCATAAGTATTAAACACCATGATTACCTTGTCTTTATTTCTTTTCAGGCAACAAGGTTTTAGATACAAAAAATGACCATTCAAGTTAATTACTTGAACTTCTTCAATCATAGACAATTTTAGAGTACAAGTATTCACTGAATTCAAATAAAGCACAACATGCACATCTTTGCAAATAGATTTAGGAACTTCCAAGAATTTAAAGTATCTCAGAAAATCCACTTGACTCTCATCAGTAAGAGTTAAAGAGTTAATAGGAGAGTCATAAGTAATAGCCTTTAGGACATCCACATCAACTTCAACATTAAAATGACATGAATTAGGTTTTACAACCGGAACCTCTTCTAGACTACACCTACTATTCTCTCCTAAAGTGAATTCAAGTTCATTATCACATTCCACAAGAGCTAAAGTCTCATTCAATTTCACATCTTCAACTTCCTCATAGTAATCATCATCAACACAAGAAGTGGTCATCATACTTAAGAAATTATCTTGCTTTATAGTTTCAATGGACAAAACAATTTGATTCACATATACTCCAATTTTTTGGACTCTTGACTCAACTCTAGTGACAAATTCCATTTGCTCTACTAAACCTCTTTGATTTCAGATCCACCTCAAATAACTTTTCTAAATTATACTCCCTCCAGTCCTAATTATAGGACATATTTACCTAACTTTGGAGAAATTAAGAATAGTAGTTAAATTAGTTAATCTTATTTATTTTTCTAAAATGCCCTTATTTAATAATGCTCAATGCACCTATAATGAACAAAAATATAACTCTGGCAATACGCAAAACTAGTGTTGTGGAATAGAATTCCCAGTCGCGTATAGATTTGGGGATTAGCAATGAAGCATAATAGAAATTGCAATAAAATATTGGCAGAAAAAGAAAAAGAAAAAGAAACTGCAATAAAACGTGAAGTGTAATACTAATGTGCAAAATGTCATAAAAAATATTATCATGAAGCAATCTCTCCCAGATGTTGAATTTTTTTAATCTTTATTTTAAGGAAAATATTGGTTGATCATTTTGTTTTAGTTTTTTAAAAAAATATTATTATTGTGTTTCATTATTATTGAGAAAGTATCAATGAGGGGTATTTTGGGAAGAAATTGATAAAAATTAAAACTTTGTCCTATAATTAGGACCAAGATCAACTCTCAAAAGTTGTCCTATAATTAGGACCGGAGGGAGTATTTTCTTTATATTCAATGGTGTTTTCTTCAAAATGAGGATGAGAGTGAAAAGATGGGATAATTTCTTTTGAATTGGAATTCAAATGAGGATCCCAAGGAACTTGTTGCTCTAAACTTCCACTAGGACAAAAAGGATAATCAAACAAGTTTGGTTTCTAGTGAAATCATCTTTCACATAATGACTAGTAGTGCTATATGGACAATGCTCATATGAATGACTCTCTTCAGAATAAACACAAGAAAAGCAATTATAAATAGAATAATTTTCAATACAATCATTTATATTTTTTTTGTCTCATTCCATCCACATGCATTCCTAATAAAGAACGAAGATATGACAATTTGTCACTGATTAAATGCATTGAATGATGTGAATAATCCATTTTTGTTTTTAATTTATTTTTTAAAAAAAGACAAACAAGAAACAATGAAAATAAAGCAAATCACATACAAGGAAAAAAAAATGCACAAAGCTCAAGCTTAAACTACTAAATGATTTCTAATTCTAATAACCAATTGCCTTGAAATCCCCAGCCACTTCGCCAAAAACTTGATGCTGCTAAAATTTTAAGTAAGCATCGTAAGTGTACGGGCCATGAAAATAGTATAATAGTGAATCAAGGTCGTCCCACAAAGACTCAATTAAATTAGTAATTAGGTATTAAATTTTCCATTTTCATTTAATTTGAGAAAATTAAAAAAGGAATTTGAGAATTAATTCAAACAAATGCAAAAGTAGTAAACATAATGTTTTAAAGATTTTAGTGATAAAAACAACCTAGAGTGGCTAATCCCTTCTTTAAAATTTAGAGCATGTAATCACCCAAAATAAATGCATTTAATGTTAATTTGTTAATCAAGAGTATTAATGGATATAAGTATCTTCCAATCACTTATACCCCTCTCTTAAGTTAAAATTGTTATTCCTAACTAATTCACTCAAGAGCCAAGAAATATCCAAATTCACTCTAATAAGATTATATAGGTCCAATAGGTATATTTTTATCCTATTGATAAATTAGAATAAATTCTAATATCACATTACTTAATCATATGGTCCAATTAAGATCTCTCTCTCAAGGCTAATCTAAATTACCTAATTTCATACTTAGTAGTGATCAAGCACTAAGTAGACAAAATAGAACATATTAAGTAAACAAAAATAACACTAAGCACAATTAATTAGTTTATACATGCTCAAATCCTCAAATTAGTTCATAGCTGTTAGATCTTTTAAGTTTTGATGATAACAAAGATTGGAAAGATATTACAAAAGATTTGATAATGAACAAAAGGTTTTTGAACAAAGAAGCAAAGTTTTCTAAGGCCAATAGTGCCATTACTTGAGCAATCACTCGAGTGATGAGGTAAGAAAATATACTTTGTTTTAGAGATGTTCTCCATCAAGTTTTAGAAGGCATCACTTTAGTAATGACTCTAGATCACTCGAGTGACTACTTGAGTTATGAAATAAAAGGCATCACTAGCATAGCATTGGAATGATTCTGAAAATGATCTACTTTTGAAAATTTTCTTAGGACAGAGCACTCGAATAACCACTCAAGTGATCCTAATAAGTAAAATATTTGCGTATTAATTTTCCCTTATATGATGATTCTGTGGATGATATTTGAGCTCAATTTAATAAATTTGGATGTAATTAATAAATAAATAATGATTTTGGCATAAAATAGAATTTCTTGAAAGTACTAAATTAGACCCTCTTTCAATTTTCAAGCAATATCTGGAGCTCTAGATGTTGGATTGGGATGTTCTTTGTATAGATAAAAAGCTAAGAAAGAGTTCTACAACTTTTATGTTGAGACCAAAATCCAATTCTACCTCCAAAGGTTTCGAATTTTGCTTGGAAGTTAAGAACATGAATCATCTACCATTCCCACCAACCATTTCATCTACTACCTCATCTTCCTTTTCACCTACTACTTCATCTATCACATTTCACTACCACTTTATCTTCCTTTTCACCTACTACTTCATCTACCACATTTTATCTACCACATTTCATCTACCACTTTATCTTTCTTTTCATCTACTACTTCATCTACCACATTCTATCTACTATTTCATCTACCACTTCATCTACCCTACTCCATTCTTCCCTATATATAGACACCCTCTCCTTCACATTTGACACACCAATTCATATCCATTACTCTTTTCTCTTCTTCACTTACAACCATTTCATATCCATTACTTTCCTCTCCTCTCCACATACACCATTTTAGAGTTAATTTTATACATTGTATTATTTTTTGTATGCCTCCATCTTGGAAGGCTTAGGATTGTATTACTTTTTGCATGCCACCTATATGGAAGGCTTTACGGAAGGCTTTACCTCCTAAAGGGACGGCTAGATTTTTCTATTTTTCATACATCTTTTGGTTGTATATTTATGGTTGAGAATTTAATATTCAAGTTTTATGCAGTATTTATAAGGATTTCATTCTGGTTTTATATAATGTCAATTTATTTTTGTTTTGTTTTTAATTTTATCATGAGCTAAATTTTCATTTTCCTAAGGTGATATCGTAACTTACTAATAACGGATTGAATCTTAACTTATTAAACCTAGTTTTAATTTTTCCTTCATGATTGGGTTTTAATTATTATTCTTAATGCTTTCATTTGATTGGTCATCTTTTGAATGATTTCAATTTATATGTTGAGACCGGAAGGAGATACATATGTGTAGACCCTATAATTAAAATCATAACTTGCATATGAAATAGGAATATATTCATATGAGTTGTGTAGTCTTATAGAGTTTCATAAATTTTAATTTATAATTAATTGCTTAAATTCATATAGGAATATATTGGATTAGCAATTAATTATAGAATTGCTTGACTTTGGAATAGGCTAGTAATTAAATTAGGGAAATTTTACTATCAATCATGTAGAATAAATTGGGCTAGAATAGATAAGTGATTCAATCCACAATTTGTTAAGTGAAATCTGACCTCTAAGGCTTTTTCTCAATAGTTGTTTCATATCATTTGCATTCATATTTACTTATCTTTTATTTCGTATTCCCAATCACCAACTAATCGATCGACTAAATAGAGTTAAAATTACTCATTTTGCTACTCAGTGATCAATCCTTGAGGGAACGATACTCCACTGACTTCTATATTATTTATTGACGACACTGTACACTTGCACTTTCTAATAGACTATTTACACTCGTAACAAGTTTTTGGTGTCGTTGTTGGGGATTGTAGTAATTAATATCAATACCAAGTAATTTTAATACTAATTTAGTCTTTATATTATATTTGTTTTTCTTTTTGGTGTTTTGTGTTTCCTTTCAGGCTTTTGCTTAGTGTATGACCAGCTCGAAGGAGACTAAACTACAACCTCTTGATTCTGAGATCGAAAGAACTTGTCGAAGAAATCAAAGCGTTCGGAAGCAGTCCAATTCAATCCTAAGCAATCTGATGGCACATCTGGGGGGAGAAACAATAGATACCAAAACACTCCGTGACTATGCAACACCAACAGTCATAAAGACAAACTCTGGAATCAGGAGACCACCAGTAGCAGCTAACAACTTTGAAATCAAGCTTGCAATTATCCAGATAATGCAAGCAAATCAGTTCGGTGGTTTACCAATAGAAGATCTTAATGCACATATAGCCAACTTCCTAGAAATCTGCGACACATTCAAGCATAATGGTGTTACTGATAACGCCATTAGACTTAAACTTTTCCCTTTCTCGCTCAGGGATAAGGCTAAGGTAGGTTACAATCGCTACTAGTGGGAAGCATAACTACATGGGAGATCATGGCACAAAATTGTTTTGAGAAATACTCTCTTTTAACAAAAACCGCTAAATTAAGGAATGAAATTGCCTCATTTACCCAGCATGAACAAAAAAAAGCCTCTATGAAGCATGTGAAATATATAAGGAGTAGCTAAGGCGATGTCTTCATCATGGGTTACCAAATTGGTGGCAACTGCAAACTTTCTATAGTGGGATGACGCACATCTACAGAATTCTTATAGATGCTACAGCTGGAGGATCTTTAATGGGGAAAAAATATCAATGATACTAGCAATCTAATTGAGGAGATAGTAGCCAATAAATATCAATGGCCTTCTGAACATAGCAATTCAAAGAATGTACTTGGAGTATACAAGCTGGATGTCCTTACAACTTTGTCTTCTCAAGTTGCATCTATATCCAAGCAAGTAGGATCATTGACAACCCAAGCAAATATAATCAGCACTCCTACTGAAGCATGTGATCAATGTGGAGCACCTCATGTGAGCACGCAATGTCAAGAAGGACACTCATTCATGCCAGAGCAAGCTCATGTCATCGAAAATCAAAGGAATGACCTTTTCTCAAACACCTATAATCCAAGTTGGCGAAATCATCCAAACTTTAGTTGTAGGAATAATCAAAATACATTCAAGCCACAAGGGAACTACCAGCAGCAAGCTTTTTCAACAACTAAATCCACCACAATAGAAAGTGAATTTGGAGGATGCACTAGCTCAACTAACCATGAATACATCTCAATTTATGGCTAGGACTAATGCAACAATCAAAAACCAAGAAGCCTCAATAAAGAAATTGGAGATCCAGATGGGCCAAATTGCAAATATGCTGAATTCCAGGAAACCAGGAACTCTACCAAATGATACTGAAAGAAACCCAAAAGAACATGTGAAGGCTGTTGCACTAAGGAGAGGTAAAGAATTGAAAGATCCTGTAATTAAGAAGAAGGATAACGGAGAAAAGAAAGAAAGTGGAGAAGAATAGAAGGAGGATGATGTAATACCAAGAAGAATCAGTTTTCCACATAATCCTCCTCCATATGTACTATTAGTTCCATATCCTCAGAGACTCACGAAAGCAAAGTTAGACAAGCAGTTTGGCTAGTTTTTGAAGGTTTTTAAAATGCTACATATCAACATTCCTTTTGCAGAAGCTCTTGCTCAAATGCCTAGTTATGCAAAATTTATAAAGGATATTTTGAAACAGTTGCACTTACTGAGGAGTGCAGTGCTATTCTCTAAAAGAAATTACCACCAAAGCTGAAAGATCAAGGAAGATTTTGCATACCTTGCACCATAGGTCAATGTCACTTTGAAAGAGCACTTTGTGACCTTGGAGCAAGTGTAAACCCCATGCCTCTATCTGTTTACAACAAACTCAGTCTTGAAAAGGTAAAGCTGACCACAGTTTTATTACTTATGGTTAACCAATCAATAAAACATTCGAGAGGTATCTTAGAGATGTTCTGGTGAAGGTGGACAAACTCATATTCCCAGCTGATTTCATAAACTTGACATGGAAGAAGACCAAGAAATTCCTATCATTCTTGGGAGGCCATTTCTTGCAACTGAGAGAACGTTAAAAGATGTGCAATAGGGGAAGTTAACTTTGTGAGTTCAAGATAATCAAGTTTCCTTCACATCTTCAAAGCTTTGTCCTTTCCAGATGAAGGTGACACATGTTGCAAAGCTGATACATTAACTAGCTGCACAAAAGACGTGGTGAACAAAATCTGCATAGATCAATTATTAGCAATGGGAATGGTAGATGTATTAAAATCTACTAATCTAGAAGTTTTAGGAGCAGATTGGGTACCTTGAAGCAAATTCCCTAATTTTTATCCAGAAACCATTTGAAGAATTGGGGGAAAGGCTGAATAAGCTGGTGCCATCAATAGAGAAACCACCAATACTAGAGTTGAAAGTACTACCATCCCACTTGAAGTATGCTTATCTGGGAGGAAATTCAACACTACCAGTAATCGTCTCAACAGCTCTTACTCCTAATGAAAAAGAAAAGTTATTAAGAGTTCTAAGGGAGTATAAAATAGTATTTGGATGGTCAATAGCTGATATAAGAGGGATTAGTCCTTAATTTGTATGCATAAGATCTTAATAGAGGACAACTACAAGCCATCAGTCAAGCACCAGAGAAGACTCAATCCGAACATGAAGGAAGCGGTGAGAAAGGAGGTAATAAAGTGGATGGATGCTGGCATAATCTACCCAATCTCATATAGTAAATGGGTAGGTCTGATTTAAGTTGTACCAAAGAAAGGTGGAATGATAGTAGTGCCCAATGAGAAAAATGAACTGATTCCACAATGAACGATAACTAGATGGAGAGTATGCATCGACTACAAAAAGCTCAATAAAGAAACTAGAAAAGATTACTTTCCTCTACCATTTATATATCATATGCTTGAAAGACATGCTGGAAAAGCCTATTATTGTTTCCTGGATGGTACACAGGATATAATCAAATTACAATTGCACCAAAGGATCAAGAGAAAATAACTTTTACATGTCCATATGGTACCTTTGCCTTCAGAAAGATGCCATTTGGTCTATGTAATTAGAGCCGGGAAATCGGGCCAAGCCCATTTAAGCCCTATTAAGTCTCAGGCCGGGCTTGTAAATTGGAGCCTCCAAAAGAAGTCGAGCCGAAAAGGGCCAGCCCTGTAGGGCCGAGGGCTGGCCCGTTAGAAAAATTTGATTCAAGAGACCAATGAATCAAAGCCTAAGAACCCTAGAAATTTGACTTCTGATGTTTGGAGGTATTTTAGTAGGATTGATGTTAATGGAATAGCCAAGGCATAGTGTAATGGTTGTCAGGGTCTATTTGCAAGGGGTGGGGATAAAGGCACTTCATATCTTAGTCGTCATGTTAAATCTTGTATCGGTTTAGAAAAATTTCATGATATTGGCATGATGATGTTGGATAGAGAAGGCAAAATGAGGTCTAGGAAACTTGACCATCAACGTATTAGGGACATTATGGCTTTATGCATATTGAACATGATCTTCCCTATTCATTCGTTGAATATAAATGGGTCAAAGAACTACTAAGGACATAAAATACTGATGTGAGGCTCATGAGTAGAAAAACAATGACGGTTTATGTGCAGAAATTTTACCACCAACAAAGGGATATTTTAAAACAAAAATTGAAGAATAGTACTGGTAGAATATGTTTGACATCTTATTGTTGGACTTCTGTGACTTCTGAAGGATATATATGTTTGACAGCTCATTTTGTGGATGAGTTGTGGACATTAAACAGTAAGATACTACTTTTTGCAGGATGGAGCCACCACATTCTGGATATCAAATGTCTAGGAAAGTGTATGATTGCTTGCAAGGATGGGAGATTGATGAAAAAATATTTTCCATAACTCTAGACAATGCGTCTGCAAATGATAATTTGCAAGACTGTTGAAAGATAGGCTACTTTTGCAAAACAACTTTAGTTTGGTTTGTAATGGGGAAGTTTTTCATGTGAGGTGTTGTGCCCACATCCTTAATTTGATTGTTCAAGAGGGCTTAAAAGTAACAAGTTCTGCTTTGCATAAGATTATAGAGAGTATTAAATATATGAAGGCATCTGAGGCAAGGATGAATCTTCTTAAGCAATGTGTTCAACAAGTTGGTGGTATTGATACTTCAATGGGCTTGTGGTTAGACGTGGCTACTAGATGGAACTCCACTTATGCAATGCTTGAGAGTGGTCTTAAATATCGTCGTGCTTTTGCAAAGATAGCTTTAGATAATACAAACTACAAGTTTGTTCTAGCACAAGATGAGTGGAATAAAGCAGAGGCAATGTGCAATTTCTTGAGGCCATTTGAGAAGATTACAAGGTTGATTTCTGGGTCGTCATATCCAACTTCAAATTCTTATTTTATGCAAATATCAAAAATTGAGATGTTGCTTACTACAAATATGCGAAGCCCTGACCCAGTGATTTGAGAGATGTCCATCAAAATAAAAGAGAAGTTTGACAAATATTGGCATAATTACAGTGTCATTCTTGTGGTTGCAGTGGTTCTTGATCCTCGATGAAAGTTCAATATTATACAATATTTCTTTGGAAAGATTGACCCTATGACTTGCAATGAGAAGATTGCCAATATAAGAAGTAAGCTGAATTTCATTTTCAATGAATATTCCAATGTGGGGACATCTCTTCCAACTCATAGAGTTGAAGGCGCATCAATCACTAGATCTTCAACAATGACAACCCATCATTCTTCTCAGACTCCAAGTGCTTCAGTAACCTCCTTTGATGATGCATTTGATGTATGTTTCAATTTTAGTGTTAATTGCATTTGTTGGGTATTCATCTAGTATTTACTTGAATATTTTGTAATGATGCAGGATTATGAAGATATTTATACGATGATGGATCATTCTTCCATGAACAAGTCTAAGTTGGAAACTTATTTAGAAGAACCAATACTAAAGCCTGATAATTAGAAAGAATTGGATGTCTTGAATTGGTGGAAGAACAATCAACAAAGATTTCTAATTCTTTCAAAGATGGCTGCTGATATTCTAAGTATTCCAATCACTACAGTAGCAAGTGAATCAGCTTTCAATATTGGTTCACGTGTTCTAACAAAATATAGAAGTTCTATTCTTCCATCTAACGTGCAAGCTCTTATTTGTACTCGCAACTAGATGCATGGATTCATATATGATGGTAATTTACTAATTTATCCATTTAATTACACATACATAACAACTATACTCTGAATTTATGATTTTGGTTTGTTATTTCTTGCAGATGATGTATTCATGATGTGGGAGAAGAAATTCTTGATATTTTTACTCCTCAAGTAGAGCCTACTACACAAAGTGAAGCACAATCAAATGTGCTTAAAATTGATGATAGTAGCGAAGAAGATGAAAATGATAGTCGTCATACTAATGTTGTGTAGAGGTTAGAGTATTTAGTTTCTTGCCTTCTTATACTTTGGTCTTTATGTGAGCTATGGACATGATTTTACTTTTGACCATGTATTAGTAACTATGTTTGTTTCTTGGTGGGACATGTTTTAAATTTAATGTTGACAACATTTATATGTTCAATTAGAACTTTGTATATCTCTCTAAAAGAAAATATGCTGGAAAAATAGTCAAATATTGTGAAAAAGACTTCCCGGTCCTGCAGGCCGGTCCTGGCCCTGATGCTCTCTGGTCAGGCTTTGAAAAACTCAAATTTTCCTGACCCTGAGCCCTTTAGGGCCGGCCCTGATTCCCAGCTCTATATGTAATGCACCAGCAACATTTCAAAGGAGTATGATAGTGATCTTCTCAGACATGGTGGAAAGGTTCATTGAAGTGTTCATGGATGGTTTTTCAATTTTTGGAGAATCTTTGATCATTGTCTTTCAAATCTGGCAAAAGTCTTGCAACGTTGTGTGGAGACAAATTTGGTTCTAAATTGGGAGAAATGTCATTTCATAGTGAAAGAAAGAATCGTGCTGAGTCACAAGGTATCTAATCAAGGCATTAAAGTGGACAGAGCTTAGATTGAAATAATTGAAAAGCTACCACCTCCTTCCTCAATCAAGGGTATTCAGAATTTTTTGGGACATGCTAGCTTTTATAGAAGATTCATCAAGGACTTTTCAAAAATCATAAAGCCACTTAAATGTCGTTAGAGAAAAACACTCCTTTTGCGTTTAATGAGGAGTGCTTATTAGCCTTCCAAACTTTGAAAAGTGCCTTGACTTCTGCACCAGTCATCATAGCTCCATATTGGAACCTTCCATTTGAAATGATGTGCAATGCAAGTGATTATACAGTTGGAGCTATTTTAGGCCAAAGAAAAGACAAGGTCTTTCATGCTATCTATTATGCTAGCAGAACACTCTTAAAAGCACAGCTGAATTATGCAACAATAGAAAAAGAGCTCTTAGCAGTAGTATTTGCATTCGATAAATTCAAAGCATATTTGATCGGGTAAAAGGTCAATGTCTGGACGGACCACTCAGCAATCAAATACTTGATTGAGAAGAAAGATGCTAAGCCTAGACTGATCAGATGGGTGCTTCTACTACAAGAATTTGACTTGGAGATCAAAGACAAAAAGGAGACTGAGAATCTCATTGTAGATCATCTTTCTCTGTTAGAACCACCTAAATGAAAGAGAGAATCACCAATCAAGGAGAATTTCCCAGATGAGCAAATTTTTATCATGCAATCACAACCTACCCCATGGTATGTTGATTTTGTGAATTATTTAGCAAGCGGAGTAATGCCTTATGAACTTTCTAAAGTACAAAAGAAGTTTATGATTGATGTAAGGCATTACTTTTGGGAGGATCCGTTCTTACACAAACAATGCCTAGATCGAATTATCAGGTGATGTGTTTTAAAAGAAGAAATGGACAGCATCTTAAATCATTGCCATTTAGCCCTATATGGTGGTCATTTTAGAGCAAATAGAATAGCTACTAAAGTCCTTCAATCAAAATTTTACTGGCCTACACTCTTCAAGGACGCTCACATAATTGTGGCAACTTGTGATAGATGTCAAAGAACGGGAAATATCTTAAGGAGACATGAAGCCTGTAATACCCCCAATTTTGAGACTCGAGGCTAGAGAATAAGCCTGAGATTAGTGGATTGTTAAGCCCCAGTTTAGCAAGATCCCAAATTATGATTAAGGGTTAATGACTTCAAAAGTAGATGTGGTTAGTGATAAATAACCCTTTTGGAGAATATGATGTGATTTGGCACTCGAAGTGATTCGTGTGCATTGTGAGCAGCGCCGAAACCCTGTATTTGAGTTCAATTATGGATTAACATCCAAATTGACTTAGAATAGAAGGAAGAATTGAATAGGGTATTGTGTTGGAAATGGTGTCATAGTGTGTTTTGATGTCATTGAAATTGGTTTGGAACTTTGGAATGGAAATGTTGCAATGTTGTGTTTTGAAATGCGAATTGTGTTGACATGTTGAGATTGTTGTGAAAACATGTCAATGAGATGTGAATTTGATTTATTTGGTGTTTCCAATGGATTCCTTGTGAAAATTTATGTGGGAATGATGTTTGGTATGAAAATGAAACCAATGGAAGCAAAGATGCAAAATATGAAATTCTGTTCAGTGAAACTCTATTCTGGGCAATCAGTTTGTGTGAACGTTTTGAATGACCAAATGGTGTTTAAAAATTCTGAAACTTTCCATTCTTATATTTCACATTCCAAGCTTCAAAATGGACATATAATTTGTGCCATTTCGTTTTGTGAACTAGGAGATATGACTGTCAAAATTTTGGGATGGAAACTGAACTCTATTTTGGGGCAGTGATGGGTTTTATGTAATTATGGAATTTTGTGGTGATGTTGGGTAATGGCCCATATTTTTTCTATAAAGAGGACTTAAATAGATTTCATTTGGCTTTGGAATCACCTCATTTTGATTTTTCTAGAATTAGTTATGATTTTTCAAAGTTTGGCCAGAAAATCCGAAAATGGGAATTATGACATCAGCATGGAATTAAATATTTTCTCATCTTCTTCAGCTCTCATTTTCTGTCATACTGAACCAGCTGAAACTAGTGAGAGAAAGTTGAGAGCTCTTAGAGAGAGAAAGAGGAGAAATCTCGCAAGGTAAGCCGATTTCTCCGACGATCTAGCTCCTAACATGTATAACCTTGCTTCTAAGCTTCTCTTTCATGTTCATTAAGGTGTTGGAAGCTCAATTTTCATGGTTTAAAAGGGGCTAGGGTTCAGCCATATTGAGAAAAAGCCAGAGGGAGCTTGAGGTAACTTCCGAAACTTCAATCTTTGATTGTTCTGGCTGCTGTGGTTGATTTAATCGGTGAAATTTCACCAGATTGTCTTTGTTTGTAAATTTGGAAAATGGGTTGGACTAGGCGTTATGCTGCCCAAATTGATACTAAATGGTAGTTCTAACCCAATGTAATGGTCAATAAAGTGGTTAGGAGTAGAAAGGAACGTGTTTACGGAGCCGAAACCGAAAAACCCTAATTTTTCCTAGGAATTGAGAATTTCGGCCAAGCCTATTTTAGAGGGGTTAGAGATGGATTTTCAATGATTTGATGATTCCATTGAGTTCAGGAGCAAAAATTAGGTGGGGTTACAGTTGGTCACTTTCTTGGAAAAGGCCGAAAAAACATAATTACGAAAACGCCCCTGAAACCCTTAAAGTGGGGCTGCCAAGGGTAAATTTGTAAATTGACATTGAATTTGATAATTCCGAGTTGGGAAATGGATTCCTTGGGCGAAAATATGTAAGAATAGCCCATGTCAAAGTTTCAAGAAAAGTACAGCCGGACCGGGTACGGCGGGGCCGGGAAGGGTCCCCGGGGGTATTTTAGTAAATTTTCAATATAGCCTCATATAACCCCCAGAAACACTATGGAAGTGTCTAAATAGTACATTTGACATTGTAGGATCAAATATGAAGCCCCGAGTTGCTGGCACGCAAATCAAGGAGAAAAGATTGGAGGTAAGGGACTTACCTTACTTGCATGTATTTGATATCTTTGCTTGTATGTGATGTATGTGATTGCTTTACTTGATTTTGTAGAGCATATTTGTATAAATGAAGCTTTGTTTATGTTTTGCTGTGGCCATAGTTTTATTATATGAAACATTGAGCATGCAGAAATGTCATTATGGGGTATACATCTAGATAAAGCAAACATGTCATACACATAGCACCTATCATGCATGCATTATGGTATCTGTTTCCTACTGAGATTCTCTCGAATCACACCCTCCCCTACCAACAATTTAGACAGGGCAAGTGGCTCATGGAGGGAGCGGCTAGGACTCCTTCGAGATGAGAGTTGGTAGTTGGTTATCAATGAGTTGTGAAGACTGTATATGATTCAGTTGAATATATGGTTATGAATTTGAGATGAGATTGTGTAATCCCCATTTGAATAATTGTAATGGGCAATTGTGCCTTGTGTATCTTTAGTGAAGGTATGTACCCGGGATTGTCGGGATGATTATATTGTGTACTCTGATATTTATATGAATGTGATTTATCTTCGCGTAATAATTATATTCGAAATGTGAATATGAGACCAAGTTAATTAGATTTTAATAGGTATTTTTGAAAATCCTATCTCAAGGAAGGGATTTTAAATGAGTTTTGATTATTATCAGTCTCTATTTCATTTTAATCATGTATTTCGGATATAATTACGGAGGGGGTTACATTTTTGGCATCAGAGCTGCAGTTCCTAGCAAAGATGGGAATTTGCTAGGATAGTGGCAGTAGTTGCTGCCTTATGTCATAAGAGATGACTTGTTTGTTGTGGTATACACATAAAGGTCCTTGTTGTTTGTAGATATATGAGATTTATGGACTATGTGTGTACATTATTTGGTTATTCTGCAGTGGAGAATCATTGTAGAATCAAAAGATATTGTGGTTCGCCTGGGAATGGATGTGTACACCCAGAGGTGGAAGAAAATGATTTCCCAGGAATGTGATATTGAGTTTCTAGGTGTTATGTCCAACCTAGATATTGGGTAAGAAACCCAAAGTGGTATGATGTTACATGTAGTGATGTCATACTGAACTTGTATGTTTAAAGGCCCTAAGACCTAGGGGACTAGTGTGCCTTAGGCTAGCAAAGATGTTTGAACTTGTGTTGGGGCTAAGGATGCTCCATGGAAATCAGGGAAGTGAATTCCCAGTTCAACTGAGGTTGAGACTTTGAGAGTTGAGTTGTGATCCAAGGATCAAACTTAATAGTTGAGCTGATTCTTAGGAATTGGATTTGACCTAGATGTCTATGGTGCCAGAGTATGGTGCTAGACTTAAATTGAAATGTATATCAGGTACCCTAAGGGTTCTGGTTGTTAATCTAGAGTAGGAAGAAAGTTCTCTATGGAGGATTCAGATCGGAGAACGCTACCTACGGGGAGTTTTGATCGGAGAGGGCTACCTACGGTGACACTTGATCGGTTAGGCTATTTGTGAGTCTACTACCTGCGGCTCATTGTGGTTCCGGTGAGAGGATCGTACTCTTCGGTTATAACTTTCCTTAATCTCTTGGTTTTACTTTATTATGTGTTTATGTTTAAAAAAAAGCTTTCTCTAAGCTCTGGAAAATATTAGGGACAATGTTTAATTTAGGTTGGGGGAAAAAATTTTAGTTAGTAAAACCATTAGATGCATGGGGTATGGAAAAAATGGCAGAATAAGGAGTTATTCTTTACTCCTAAGACGCATTTTATTAGTTGCATGTTTTTGTTCCTTATTTTAAAAATAAAAAAGAGTAAAAGTAAAAAAAAATCATCCTGTTTAAGTGCTTTGTAATGATCTTAAAAAATATATAAGTTTTGAGTATGGATCAATTGAATTTAAAGATTTCATAGCATGAATGAACAACTGATTGTTACAATTGGGGATGAATTTTGAGATTGAATGAGCTGAGTTTGAAAGCCCCTAACCTTGAGCTTTTGAGCCTATAATGATTATTTCTCTTGTGTGTGATATTCACCTATTAAATTGCACTCTAGAACTTGTTTTAAATCTAGTTGAAATTACATTTCACATGCACATTCAAAAATAATAAAGGCATTCATTTTATTTATCCAGAGCCAAATAGCCAACCTTGCAATTATACCATTGATAAGCCCCTTTGAGCCTCATTGACTGTTTTCTCTATTCTCAACCAATTAATATATGCTTTAATGATATATCAAGTGCTCTTACCTAATTCGGAAGATTAGCAGAGCATTTGAAATTTTTGTGAAATGGGCTTTTGACAAGTGTGGGGATGTATATATCATCAACTTTAAAGTTGCAAAAAAAAAAGATGAAAAAAAATGAAAAAAAATTTTTGAGTATTCGATTGTGGGTTGTTGTGATGAAATAGATTTATTCAGAAGCTGGCCCATTTTTCAATTGTTCTAGTAATTTTTATATTTAGCCCTTCATATCACGTTTTACATTCCTTTTACCTTAACCCCATTATAACCCTTAATAAGTCCTTTTGATTTGAATTATGCATGTGAATTAGGCAGTGGAGATTGAGATTTTTAGCAAGCCTATGGTAGTACAATTGTTTTGGTTGAATTCGAGTGAAACACTTACCCTTAAACACTTGAGAGATTAGGAGAATGAGTCATAATTACTAACTCAGTTTATTCATTTTCAAATAAAGTTACCAGTTTATATTTTTGTTGATTCATGAATACTATAATCTCTTTATTTTTCAATTGTATTATTGCTTATGACTTGACACTTTTGATTTTGTTGGAAGCACTTAATGGTCACTCCTTATCAGAGGACGACCAAGAGTTAAATGTGGGGGAATTTGATAAGTAAAATATTTACATATTAATTTTTCCTTATATGATGATTCTGTGGATTATATTTGAGCTCAATTTAATAAATTTGGGTGTAATAAATAAATAAATAATGATTTTGGCATAAAATAGAATTTTTTTGAAAAATCTAAATTAGACCCTCTTTCAGTTTTTAGGCAATATCTGGAGCTCTAGATATCGGATTAGGATGTTCTTTGAATGGCTAAAAAGCTAAGAAAGAGCTCTACAACTTTTATGTTGAGACCAAAATCCAGTTCTATCTCTAAGGGTTTCGAATTTTGCTTGGAAATTGAGAGTGGGAATCATCTACCATTCCACCAACCACTTCATCTACCACTTCATCTTCTTTTTCACCTACTACTTCATCTACCACATTTTATCTACCACATTTCATCTACCACTTCATCTTTCTGTTCACTTACTACTTCATCTACCACATCCTATCTACTATTTCATCTACCAATTCATCTACCCTACTCCATTCTTCCTTATATATAGCCACCCTCTCCTTCACATTTGACACACCAATTCATATCCATTACTTTCTTCTCTTCTTCACTTACAACCATTTCATATCCATTACTTTCCTCTCCTCTCCACATACACCATTTTAGAGTTACTTTTATGCATTGTATTACTTTTTATATGCCTTCATCTTAGAAGTCTTAGGATTGTATTACTTCTTGCATGCCACCTACATGGAAGGCTTTACCTCCTAAAGGGATGGCTAGATTTTTCCATTTTTCATGCATCTTTTGGTTGTATATTTATGGTTCAAAATTTATATTCAAGTTTTATGCATTATTTATGAGGATTTCATTCTAGTTTTATATAATGTCAATTTATTTTTGTTTTGTTTTTAATTTTATCATGAGCTAAATTTTCATTTTCCTAGGGTGATAACGTAGCTTACTAATAACAGATTGAATCTTAACTTATTAAATCTAGTTTTAATTTTTCTTCATGATTGAGTTTTAATTATTATTCTTAATGTTTTTATTTGATTTTCCATCTTTTGAATGATTTCATTATATATGTTGAGACTAGAAGGAGATACATGTGTGTAGTCCCTATAATTGGGTTAAGGAGCAAATTTATAAATGAAGTTTTGTCCGAGGAGCGTCTAGCACAAATATGTTTTAGAAGGGGGAAAAATACCAATGAACAATTAAAAAGGAGCATCCAGCACAAAAATTGTTAAATCCATACTAACGGCGTTAAATTATAAGAGAAGAAAACCATAACGGCGTTAGTACGGATTTAACGGTTTTTGTGTTGGATGCCCCTTTTTAATTGTTCATTGGTATATTTGTCCCTTCTAAAACATATTTGTGCAAGACGTTACTCGGACAATACTTAATTGGTAAATTTTCTCCTTAACCCCCTATAATTAAAACCATAACTTGTATATAAAATAGGAATATATTCATATAAGTTGTGTAATCTTATAGAGTTTCATAAATTTTAATTTATAATTAATTGCTTAAATTTATATAGGAATATATTGGATTAGCAATTAATTATAGAATTGTTTGACCTTGGAAGAGGCTAGTAATTAAATTAGGGAAACTCAACTATCAATCATGTGGAATAAATTGGGCTAGAATAGATAAGTGATTCAATCCGCAATTTATTAAGTGAAATATAACCCCTAAGGCTTTTTCTCAATAGTTGTTTCATATCATTTGCATTCACATTTACTTATCTTTTATTTCGTATTCTCAATCACTAACTAATCGATAGACTAAATAGAGTTTAAATTATTCATTTTGGTACTTAGTGATCAATCCTCGAGGGAATGATACTCTACTAACTTCTATATTACTTGTTGACAACAGTGTACACTTGAACTTTCTAATAGACCATTTACACTCATAATAAATCCCATTTTTTAGATCACTAGCAGAGTACTCAAGTGATATATCAAGTTGAAGATAATGAGCATAACACTAGAGTAATCCATCAAGTAATCCATTGCAGATCACTCAGTGATCACTCGAGTGATGCAATTTGTAGGATCACTAGTAAAGCATTAGAGTGATCCATCAAGTGAGCCATTGCAAATCACTTGAGTGATGAAATTTGTGGATCACTAGCACAACACTTGAGTGATCGATCTAGTGATCTGTTATGTTTCAAATTTGCTAAGTCAAGATCGCTTGAGTGATCACTCACGTGATGGTTTCCAAAAAAACATAGAACCTTCTGCTAATTTCCAAAAATCACTTAATGATCATAAAATTGATTATATTTGATTCTCTTTAATTCTAATATTTTATTTTATTAGTGTATAAAGCTTTCTCAGATGAAGAATGAAGAGATCAAGTAAAGATATAAAAAAGTGATTTTGTGTTAGAAGTATTTAATATGAGTGGTATTTGAACAAAGACATTCTTTCGACTCCAATGGCAACTTTACCATACACAAAGAATATTCAGAGGAAGCAACGGTACTCAAAAGAACAAATGAAATACTCATAACGGTCATTTATTTCATTCCAACTATAAATATGAAGCATTCAAAGTGGATCAACTGCTAAACTGAAAAATCATTCAAGTCTACTTTAAGTGCTATACTTTTACATTCATTATTATTCTCTTTATATCATGTCTGTCAGTGATTATACATTTACTCTTTGAGAGAGAAATTCATCTAAAACTCAATACACTTTACTAAGATTACTTAAGATAGAGGGACCTTAAGTTGGGTATTGGTTTATATTGTGTAAAGGGGAGAGAATGTCCAGTGAAGGAACTTGATGTGTACTGAAGTGCCAAGAACCTACTAAATCTTGGAAGATATAGTGAAAATCTCAAAGTCAATCTGAGGACTGGACGTAGGTCAAAGAGGTTGTAACCAAACTAGTAAATCTCTAGTATACACTTCACTGATATTCTTCTGACTCTCAACCCTGATTTAATTTCTGTTAATTATCATCATTAGTTTAAATTTTTTTAATCACTCAATTCACCCCCTTCTTATGTGAAATACTTGCACTAACAATAACTACTTTAAGTTTAAGAACAACTAGCCACACATGGTTTTAAACAACAATTCAATAACAGCAAAATTGACATCAAAATCTATACTGGAAGCTAAAAAGGAAAAATTAAACAAGAAACCAGAGCAACAAAACTATTTTCTTCTCAGTCAACAATAGTGGTTCTGGTCCAGTGAAGAAGATCATGAATAGTAATGTAGCCTTCCAGCTCACAACCTCTGTCCAAGCTCCTCTCCTCCTCTCAGTCACCGTCAATGTTCCCAGGGGAAGAAGAATAGTAGCTACGGTATTTTCTCTCTCTCTTCCCTTGATGAACATCGCCTTTCTTGCTCTCAAGCTAAAGAATAATGATCAATCAGCGCTCAATCTCAGCTCTCTCTCCTTCAATCACTCTTCAAGAAGAGGATGAACAGGATTTGAAAACTCAGCACCACTCACAATTGTCTCTCTCTCTCTTATGAAATTTGATCCCAATGGAGAAGAAGAACAGGAGAAAGTGATGGCACACCAGAGTTCCTTCCGTCCTTACTTTGGTTGCTGTCAATAGTGAAAAATTTCTTGCTAGTTTCCTCCTCCTCTCTGATTATTGACTCTGCTTCACTTTTTCTCCTTTATAAAAAGGCAATTGATGATGATGAATAGTGTAGAAATGGCGCCTCCTTTTTCTTTTGTTTTCTCGATGCTCCCTTCTTCTAATTTAGGTCTCAGCTTTTATTTGTGTGCATGTTTTTTTTATTTTTAAAATTCTGTAGCCCCCCCAAATGATGGCACTTCACTTTTCCTTTTGAAAGTCAGCTTCCTTTCTTTGTTTAAATGGTGTCGTAAGTGTCTGTCAAGAGAAATGCAAAGAAATAACAATAATAATAATAATAATAATAATAATGTTATGAAAATATGAATGATAAGGGAGAGCAAGAGGTAAAGAAAATAGAATTTCGATAGAGAAAATTGAGAGAATTTCTCATTCACTTGTCTTTACAAAATACTCAGCCCAAGGCCTATATTTATAGGCAAACAAAAAGCGTATGAACAGTGGAAAACACGTATGCTACAGTAACGTATATGAACAGTATGTTTGGTATGAACAATATGTCTGGTTTTAGAGATCACATTGACTGGAGGTGTAAATTGGTCTGGATATAAATCAATTAACATTCACATAATTAATATTTATAACACTCCCCTTTGATGTTCATTATGAATGTACTTCATTAAAAACTTTAACTAAGAAAAACCTAATGGGATAAAAACCTAGCCAAAGAAAAGAGTACATCATTCATTGATATACTGTTTAGTGTTACCTCATTAAAAACCTTTCTGGGAAAACTCAGTGGGACAAAACCCCCTAGAAAAGGGGAAAAGAGTACAGAGTGTATTGACTCCCCCTCTTGATAATATCAGTTGATATCTCTAAGTCTCCGAAGACCAATGTCATGTACTAGCTTTTCAAATATTGTACCTGGAAGTGACTTGGTGAATAAACCTACTAGATTTTCATTTACACAGATTTGCTGGATATCTATCTCACCATCTTATCATCCTTTTGAAGGTCATGAGTAAAGAAGAATTTTGGTGAAATATGCTTCGTTCTATCGCCTTTGATGTAGCCTTCTTTAAGTTGGGCAATATATGCAGTATTGTCCTTATATAGAACTATTGGGAACATTTTACCTAAAGATAAATGATAAGTTGTTCGTATATGATATATCACTGATCTTAACCATACATATTCTTGACTTGCTTCATGCATTGCTAGATTTTGTGCATAGTTAGATGATATGGCTGATGTAGTCTATTTCATAGATCGCCATTAAATAGTTATACCTCCACATGTAAACAGATAGCCTGTTTGTGATTTTCCATTGTGTGGATCAGACAAAAATCCGGCAATTGCATAACCAACCAGTTCATACTTTGATACATTTGAGTAGTATAATCCCATGTCCATAGTGCCTTTGAGGAATGAAGAATGTGTTTTACTCTATTCCAATGCCTTCGTGTTGGTGAAGAACTATATCTTGCTAATAAATTAACAGCAAATGATATATCAAGACGTGTGTGATTAGCAAGATACATCAGTGCACCAATTGTACTAAGACATGGTACTTCTAGACCAAGTAGCTCTTCATAACCTTCTTCACTAAATACTCCAGGTTGGAATGGATCCTTATCTGTTTCCAAAGACTTTACAATCATTGGGGTATATAGTGGATGAGATTTATCAATGTAAAATTACTCTAGAACCTTTCTTGTATAAGTTTCTTGATATACGAAGATCCCATTTTTGAGGTACTCAATCTGTAATCCAAGATAGAATTTTGTCCTTCCCAAATCCTTCATTTTGAATTCTTTCTTCAAACAATTAAATTGCCTTTTGAAGCTCTTCAGGAGTTCTAATAATGTTGATATCAACAACATAAACATCAACTATAGAAAACTCACTTTTAGGTCTTTTTATAAAGATGCATAGGCATATCGAATCATTTTTGTATCCTTCTTTCAACAAATACTCATTAAGACGATTATACCACATGCGCTCTGATTGCTTCAGGCCATACAGGGACTTATTTAACTTAATTGAGTATTGTTCTCAAGAACTTGAATTGGATGCTTCTGGCACCTTACGTCCTTCAGGGACTTTCATATAAATATCATTGTCAAGTGATTCATATAAATAGGCAGTCACGACATCTATTAGATGTAAATCAAGTCTTGCATTTACTGCTAGGCTAATTAAATAATAAAAAGTAGTTACATCCCCTACTGGTGAATACGTTTCTTCAAAATCAATGCCTGGTCTTTGTGTAAAGTTTTGGGCTACAAGACGTGCCATATATCTTATTATTTCACCCTTTTCATTTTTCTTTCATACAAAGACCCATTTGCATCCAACTGACTTTACATCTTCAAGTGTAAGGACTATATGTCCAAATACTTTTCGTTTTTCTAATGACTTTAATTCTGCATTAATGGCATCTTTCCATAGGGGCTAATCTTTTTTTTTGTTGGCACTCGCTAATGGACTTTGGCTCATGATCCTTATTATCATTCATTACATTATATGCTATATAATAAGCGAAAATGTTGTCAACGTTGACTTTATTTCAATCCCATTAGGTTTCATTCATAACATAATTTATTGAGATCTCATTATTTTCACATATGTCAGGTACCTGTGTCTCTTCTGGGACTACAACATTCTTTTCTAGAGATAATAACTCTTCAGGAGATAGCTCTTCTGGAATTGTGAACTTTTCTTGATTATCCTCGAATTGACCATCTATATTCTTTGCTCCTTTTCTCTTTCGAGGATTTTTATCTTTGGAACCAATGGGCTAGCCATGCTTCATATGTGCTTTAAATTTTTCATAGTATGTTGTCCTTAAGGGACATCAATTTTATAAGAGCATTAGCAACTAGGATATGTGACTTTGTCACTTTCTTTGGGTCAATAAATGCTTCTGGCATTTAATTAGCTAAATTCTATAAATAAATTATCTTTTAAACTTCCAGTTCACATTGTTTTGTATGAGGATCAAAATGAGCTAATGATAATTCATTCTAGCTAATTTCTTTACCCAGCTACTTGTTTTCTCCCCCTAATGTTCGGAAAAGTGATTCATCAAAATGACAATCAGCAAATCATGCCATAAATAAATCTTCTATAGATAGTTCTAAATATTTCATGATCAAAGGAGATTCATACCCAATATATATTCTCATCCTTCTTTTTTGGACCCATTTTGGTGCGTTGTGGTGGTGCTACTGGCACATATATCGCACACCTAAAAGTCCTTATATGGGAAATATCAGGTTACTAACCAAAAACCATTTTTAAGGAAGAAACCTTTAGGTAACTTGTTGGTCTAATGTGGATTAACATTGTGGCATGCAAAATGGCATAGCCCCAAGCAGAAATTGGGAGATTAGATCTCATAAGTAAAGGTCTAGCAATCAGTTGCAATCCTTTAACCAATGATTCTACAAGTTCATTTTGTGTATGAACATGAGCTAGAGGATGTACAACATCAATCCCAAGGTGTTAGAACCGGCTGACACCTAAGAGGGGGGTGAATTGGGTGTAAGATAAAAATCTTAAGAACTTTTAAAATCTTTTTGCATCTTAGAGGAAGCAATAAATATGAAAGTAATAAATCATAAATCAACAGTTTATATATGCTGGAAATATAAGAGTTTAAGGAAGAGAGTGTGCAAACTATAATTTATCCTGGTTCGGTCCAATCTGTGATGGCCTACGTCCAGTCCCCAGGCTCCTCCTAAGATTTTCAAATCCACTATCTTCTTGTTTAATCCAGGCACAAGAAAAGCCTTTACAACCCACAAGTTTAGCTGGGCACTTGCAAAGCTGTTTACAAATCTCTCACCGAATTACTCCCCCTTACACACCGTAAGGTTACAACCGAGTTACTCTCCTTACACACCCCGTAAGGATAAAACTTTGATGATGAAAGATTACAGTCAATCTTCTCTCTCAGAAGTGAATAGATGAATACTGAAGCACAATGAAAATAATCTCTCTCTCAAATATACATGATATAGAAAATGGATAAGAACAGAGGGTAGTTGGGTTGGAGTAGATGATTCATGATCTTTGCATGTTTCTCGTTCGTGTTCTTGTTGGTGTAGCTCTTCATTGAATGTTCCCATATTTATAGATGAGTTGAGATAGCCATTGGAAGCATTTCAACCTTTCCGTTAGAGTGGTGTAGCTTTGTTTGACTGTTCTTCGATTTTGAAAACTAGCCGTTGTAACGTTGACGCTCCGCTTCCGTAAATTCACCTTTTGACTCTTCACATCATATCTTTATTGTATTCCTGAAGAAATACATTAAACACTAATACAATGAAGTGTTAGAGTGATTAGAAGCAAGAAGAATGAGTTATATGATCATTTCATTGATTTCCAGAATCTTCGGGACGTTGTTCTATTTTCCTGGGAAGCATTACTCGAGTGCTCTCTCGAGTGGACATCAAGTTTCTTCACATGGCTACTCGAGTGGCCTTCCATTTTTTGCATAGCTTACTCGGGTAGTGACTTGAAGTTCTCTTCTAAATAACTCTGCACACTAGAGTAGTGACTTGAAGTTCTCTTCTAAATAACTCAACGCACTTGGGTAGTGACTTGAAGTTCTCTTCTAAATAACTCTGCATACTCGGGTAGTGCCTCGAGTGAAGTGTGATAATAACATTGCAGATTAATCGAGTAATCGAGTGTTACCTTCAAGTTTTGCTTATCACAGTGCTTTACTCGAGTGGCTCCTCGAGTAACATTAGCAGGATTGAAAATGCCGAGAGCAACACATTTCTTGAAGCAGAGGACTCAAATACTGACTCGAGTAACGTTGGCAGGCCGAGAGCAACTGGAAGTTCTTCACCTTGATTACTCGAGTGGCTACTCGAGTAAAGTCTTTTGTTATCAACTAGTTACTCGAGTGGTGCCTTCTAGTGAATTCTTGATTTTGACTCGAAACATGGCAAATTATATATCATCGGAAAGCCCTCATTATCTACATCCCAATGCAATAAGAATTAGCTCCAAACACGTTGTATACTGAAATGTATGATCCAAAGAGTATCTACTGTTCTTAGACCATTTCTGAATTCACGAACCATCACAAGCAGCAACTTCCAGAAGTCATAGCTCTTAGGATATAGCTTCAAATGTGACAAATTATATATCCATGGAAAGCTATTTGAGTCTACTTTGATATGGCATTGGTTTCGTTGCAATCCGATGTGTATTTTGGGAGTTATGTCCAAAATACCAAAGCTGTCCAGGAATATGACGCTGATTCATGTGTCAACTTTCAAAGCTTATATCTCTCTCATCTGAACTCCTTTGAATGTAATCTTGATGTCAAAAGTTCGTGTTGGAAGTTTAGTTTCATATGCCACCAGTTTCAGTTCGATCCGAAATGTGGTGGGAGAGATATCATCAAAATACCGAACCTCTGTTCTGCAGCGCAAAAACAGAGTGCCCATTACTTCAAGTGCCGCCTCGAGTGATTCATCAAGTAACCCGGCAGATTACTCGAGTAGCTACTTGAGTAATCACCTCCAAAATGAGGTAGTGCCCTATTACTCAAGTGATTACTCGAGTAATCATCCCCGGAGACACCATAACTTCCGTATACATCATTTTAGCTTCGTATTGACCCATTTCAACTTCCGTTTGACCATAGAAACTTCCGATATCACTTCTAATAGCTTGGATCTTGATATGCTCATGTGATATTGCAAGTTCTTCTTTCTTTAATCTCTTTCTTCTTCTTTCTTCAATCTCTTTCTTCTTGTTTTGCCACTTGATGATCATTCTTCATAACCCAACTAGATATCTTCTTGAATTGATGATCGTTCTTCATAAACCAACTATATATCTTCTTGAATATCTTCAATCTTTGCTTGATATTCCTATTAGTTCTTGCAATGCCTTCTTTCTTCAATCCCTTGTCTCTTGATTTTCTTCTTGATGATCATTCTCCACATATGAGGCATTATAACTTCAACCCACAATCGGGTTTATGACTAATCTATAAAATATGCAACATTAAATATAGTAGTTAGTCAATGTAGAAGATAATTATATCATACAAACTTTTTGCTCATATTTAAGATCTATATTTGACATCATCAAAACTATCCATATCTAACACAAGGGACATACAATATTTTCTTGATAGGATAGTCAGGGTAATGTGCTCCTAATCTAATCAATTGAGCAAGTAATCTCGCAAATGTCAGGTTACAAGATAATAAGCAAACATGTGACCATTTAGTTGATGCATCAATTAAAACCATATAGTACCTAAATGGTCTACATGATGGGTGTATTGGCACACAAATATCTCCCTGTATCCGTTCTAGAAATGTGAGAGACTCACTTTCTACTTTGCTTGGTGAGGGGCGAATAATTAACTTTCCCTTGGAACATGCAGCACATGAGAAATCATGGGATTATGGTTTTTTTTATACTTCAGGGTATGTCCACATGAATTCCCAATTATTTGTCGCATCATGATTGACCTGGGATGGCCCAACCGTTATACCAAACATAAATTCATTAGTAAACTTTTGGTTTATATTGGAAAACTATTGGTTTGCATTAGTAGTCTTCTGGTCTGCATTAGTGAACTTCTAGTTCTCAATAGCATGTGGTTCAATTGTATTTATACAAGTGTAATACAAGCCAGAAGAAAAAGTAGGAAAACTTTCTAATATGCATTTTCTACCAACAACTATATTTGTGATAACAAAATATTCCTGATTATTTTTAGTTGTTTTTTCTACATGATATCCATTTCTGTGGATATCTTTGAAACTCAACAAGTTTATTTCAAACTTGGTAGAATAAAATGCATTATCAATGCATAATTTTGTTCCTTTAGGTAACAAAATATTAGCTCTTCCAGAGCCTTCAATCAAATTTATACTACCAGATATAGTTTAAACGTTGGCTTCTTGCATTATTAAGGAAGAAAAATATTTATCATGTTTGAGTATGGTATGGGTTGTTGCACTCTTAATGAGATATAAATCTTCAGAATTGATGCCAATAAAATCCATTCTTCATTAAAAGAGACATAAAAACATAATTAAAAGAAATACATATGATAGAAGCAAGTTCAAGTTTAAACACATTAAAGCATATATGTTCAAATAGACAATTATAATTTATGCTAAGAAATCAGTAACATCTAAATGGGTAATATCCATGTCTCCATACTTAGAATTCTCAGTCTTATCAATATGATTTATTTTAACATTTCCCCACTTCGGGTGGGAATTTGAACTACCACGATTATGCCCACGGCATTAGCAATATATACTTCTACATCCACTGCCATAATTAGATTCATTCGTTACTACATTTGCTTATGGGAATGGAGTTGAGCCCGTTAGACAGGATTCATAATTTTTCAATAAAAGCTCACTGTTTTACCACATGGAGGCAAGAAATTAATTCAACATATTTCTTAAACATCTTTCATGATATTGCTGCTACAGGAGCAAATTGGATATATCTTTTTCTAACGAGCTTTTGGAAAGATGACCATCTTCTGGTGGTCATCCCTTTCTTTTAAATTGTTTCAAAGAACAAGTGGGTCTTTTACGATCAAATATTCAATTATGAGGCCTTCATGCAAATGATGGTGTAGAAAAATCATGGATCAGGCATTCAAGATAAATAGTTCTTTTAAGTAACGACAAGAGCCATTAATTTATATTTCAAGATTTAACATAGTTTAGACTAGTGCAATAAAAGTGTATTCATAAAATATGAAATATAAAAATGCAATATAATAACATGAAATTCATAAAGACAATAAATAATTCATAAAGTAAGGTATTACAATAAAAATTAAAACTTTATGGCTTTAGGCCAATTATTCCCATGGCTTTGGGCCAATTAATTTTATGATAAGAAATTAAATCTATATAGTTTCTGGTTATTTATCTTCAAGATAAATAAAAGTTGAATATGGCTTCTGGCCATACAATAAGATAGAAGATGAAAGTTATATGACTTTTTGCCATATAATCTCAAAATATGATTCAAAGAAATATGGCTTCTGGCCATATAATTTAGAAATAGGAAAAATCAAGGAAACATGGCATCAGTTAGGAGGTAATAAAACCTTTCATATATGTGTCAACCTATACCATCTATGAAGGATGACTACCTAAACCTTCTAAGAAGGAAGCATGCAAGAAACAATACAATACATGAAATTAAACTCTAAGATTGAGTCTTTATGACTTCTGGTCATATTATATCAAAATAAGAATAAAAACAATATGACTTCTGATCATATAATTTCAGGAATCAGATATGAATGGCTTTGACCATAACAATAATAATATAAAAGAATTTGTAAAGGATATATATATGATATAAGAACAACAACAATCTCCAATCTTAGTCATGGAACCCGATATTTGTAACAATTGGTAAAAGTATCTCTCTAATTCCATATAGTGGCTCAAACTATCCCAGATCTATCAAACAAAACAAGGTACATGAAATCGTTAAAGAAACGGTGAGAAGATCATACCTTCATTAGAGCTTCGGGCTGATAATGTGTTATGAAAATATGGATGATAAGGGAAAGCAAGAGGTAAAGAAGAGATAATTTCTCATTCACTTATCTATATAACATACTCGGCCCAAGACTTGTATTTATAGGCAAAGTAAATTGCGTGCTACAGTAACCGTATATAAACAATATTTTTCGTATGAACAGTAATGCCTTGTTTTATAGATCACATTGACTGGAGGAGTAAGTTGGTTTGGATATGAGTCACTGGACATCCACAAAATTAATATTCATAACAAATAATAATAATAATAAAATTGAACCTTTATTCTTCAACTTCCTTTTTTAAAGAAAACTTTAAAATATTATTTTTTAATCTAAAATTAACTCTTTTTATTTTTATTTAAAAGCTATGATATCCACTTAAAATCCCATAAATGATGCACCAATTTGATTCACTCCTATAATCCCATAGAAATCTTTGAAGAATTCCTAGATAACTCTCCAAATATTTTCAAAATATACTTTAAATATACTAAAAATGGAGAGTTATCATACACACACGTGTGTGTAGGCACACACATTTACACACACACACACACACACACACACACACACACACATATATATATATATATGCGTATATATATATATATATATATATATATATATTTGTGTATATGTAGTATTGTTTATATAATCTAAAATGAAATAGTATAAATTAATTATATGAAAAAACATGACAATTAGCAAATTCAATGGGCCTATAGTATTGATATGCTCCATCCTGTCTTTAATATAATTATCTTAAGGAAGTTAGTTAAGGTGGTTGATATGATATACGTTTTTTAAAACATCCTAATTATCTTCTTTAATTTTCTCCATATCTCTTTTATTTTATTATGGTTGAGAGGTATCAGTGGAGATAAATTGAAAAAATATTAACAAATATAAAAAATATGTCTTATATTTAGAACAAAGACTAATTGCACAATTAAGTCCTATATTAAGAACTAAAGGAAGTATAATCAAAGATAGAATAGGGGCGAATCTAGTTTCTCTAAAGTGTAACATGCCATATGGTATTGGGGCCAAATTGAAAATTTAATAGAAAATGGGGATGACTTGAACATTTTCTACAAACGAAAATAAAAAAAATGTAGAAAAAATGTAATGGAAAGCAAACTTTTAGGATATGCGAGCTTTTACACGTAGTCCTTATAAAAGCCCCATCTCATTAAGGACCGGTCATGTAGAGCCGTGGGCTAGCTAGCCTATCTAAACTGTGCTGTATAATTTTGGTTTTTTCAATTTAAGGTATGTTTTAACCATTTTGTTAATTCTATTTGTTCTATTTTTGCTTTAGCTAAGATTTTGTTGAAATTTTTTTAATCCTTAATAAATTATATGATCAAATATGATGCAAAATATCAAAGTATTTATGTGATTATGGGTATTTTTCTCTAGCTATGGATAGTTTATATTAGGGGTCATGATAATGGTTTAGTTTGATTTAATTTTGGTTATTTGGACTTAGTTTGACACTTTAGTTTGCTAATATTTATTAGTTGAATTAAAAATGTTAAGAGATAATTTTTTAATTGTTTTCTATATAAAAATAAATAAAAATAGTGAAACTTTTAAAAGGGCCTATAAGTGTGGGCCAAACTTGAGCCCATGAGATCGATGGTCAAGCTTCAACATTAAGGCTCTTTTTGATAAATGGGCTTTTCAGGCTTGATGGGCCAAACTTAAGCCAACGAGATCAATGGTTAAGCTTCAACATTAGGGCTACTTTTGATAAATGGGCTTTTCAGGCTTGAGCTCATCAAGACCAGACCGTTTCCCATCTCTACATGTGTGATGAACCAAAAATGAGTTAGATAACTCATTTCTGTACATTAAAAAAAGTATAGTTGAGCTGATTATTTGTAATAAATATGAGTTGATTTTCCTAAAATAACAACTAATCATGTACACTGGAATTACCCTATTGGATATTACAAAAAAAGGGGAAAATTAATTCATTATTCCTTTTAGTTTGACCCAGTCTTCAACTCAGTCCCTACATTTTAAAAACTTATAACTCAGTCCTTTTAGTTTAAAATATAAGGAACTAAGTCCTTGACTCAGTTTATTTCGTAACTAAGGGGCTGACAAGGAACCATGTCATTGCCAAACATGATTGAAAAGCCATGTCACACTGCTCCTATGACACCCAAGTGAACCCATTACGACACTTTGTTCATCGTTTTCTTCTCCCCACCTCTACTGTGGAGGATGACGTCAGAATAATTAGAGGATGAGGTAAGGAGGTGGGTGGAGGAGGTGGTGAGGAGTAGAGAGAGAAGGACGGATGCGACAAAGAATGCGGCCAAATGAAGCAAGAGGGAAATTCATCTATCGACCATGTGGAAGCCGGTAGAGAAGGAGATGGTGGAAGTAGTGAAGGAGATGAATTACAAGGATTCTCACAAGACGAGCTCAATGTGCACTAGATATGTTCCTTAAGGTGGACTTGATAATGTGCACTAGACTGCCTCTCCGTTAGCTTCCATATAGCCGATGCTTGAATTTCCCTCCTGATCCATTTAGCTGCATTCTTTGTCGCATCTGTCCGTCTCTCCACTCCCTACCACCTCCTTATCTCATTCTCTCTAATTATTCTAGTGTCGTCCTCCACCGTAGAGGTGGGGATAAGAAGAAGATGAACAGAGTGCCATAATAGGTTCACTTTGGTGACATTGGAACAAAGTGATGTGTCTTTTGAATTCTGTTTGGCAATGACCTGGTTCTTGTCAGCTCCTTAGTTACAGAATAAACTAAGTAAAGGACTGAGTTGCTTATATTTTAAAGGGTTAAGATGCAAGTTTAACAATTAACTATTTTCCTATAGACACCCAATACAATTAACTATTTTTCGGTGTAAAATTAGGCATGAACAATTTATTTTATGGCAATTATAGCATGCCTATTAGGCAGATGTTACGTAGATGGATGGAGAAAAACGTTTGACCAGAATGGGTAATGTGACCAATGTTTGAATGTTGAGGTGGTAAAGTTGTGAAGGTGATGTGGCAATGTTGACTTTGAAAATAAAGGGTATAAAAGAAAAAACTTAACCTAATACTCTAATAGAAATAAAAAAAATACTTAACATAAGAAAATGAGGCAAAAAAAGGGAATTAAAATTAGACTTAACTAGGTTTGTTCAAATTAAAAAAAGACAGAACAAAGTACATCTGGGTTTTGACTTAGCTTCGACGAGAGAGAGAGAGAGAGAGAGAGAGAGAGAGAGAGAGAGAGAGAGAGAGAGAATCTGGAGTGTCGAAGGCTTAGCTTCATCAAAAGAGAGAGAGTAAGTCAAGAGGGCCAGAGGTGTAGCTTAGTCAAGCAAGGCAATCGAATGTCGTGAGCAAGGGAAAAAGCAAAATATATGAAGCATCTTCTAGCGAGTCCATTGAACTACTCCCTGCTCCTTCACCTCCGTCGACTTGGGGTATGGGTGAAGAGATCACTTCTGTCAAACTCGAATATGGGTAAAGAGATCACCTTCGTCGAACTGGGATATGGGTGAAGAAAACACCTTCATACTAGATCACTACGTCTTATCCATGCTCATTCACCTCCATCGAACTCGTATGGCTTCGGCCACACAAAAATGGTTTGATGGATGAAGAGATGAGGTAGGTGTTTCAATCAATTAAGCATTGAATTTTCCATCTGCCTCATTTTAAGACAATACACCACGTTTCAACACCATTCCTACATACTACAATCCACATGGAACAATTATGGGTCCCATAGGCATAAAAGTTGACGAAAGTTAAGTCTAACTAACGGGCTTGCTATGATTGCTCTCAAATAAATTTTTCATGTCTAGTTGTACACCTATAAATAGTTGATTGTGTTGGATGCACATACAGAAATAGTTCGTTACTAAATTTGCACCTTAACCTTCTTTTAAACTATAAGTACTGCGTTATAAGTTTTTAAAGTGTAGGGACTAAGTTGAAGAATCAATCAAATTATAAGGACTAATTAATTAATTTTCTCAAAAAAAGCAATTAACCTTAGGTAAAGTTGGAAACCTTCTTAATATATGCACTTATTAAAGATATTTTGAGGAAAAATTATAAATTTTGGAAAGAAAATCAATTAGTATCTTACATTTAGAACTATAAACCCCTTGTGTAACTCATATATATATATATATATATAGAGAGAGAGAGAGAGAGAGATTATCAAACGTGTTATAGAGTTTTCTTAGAGGAGGCTGACAAATTTAGCAGCTCACATTTTGATCCGCCACGCCAGCATGGGCCCATATCCTTTGTCTTGGGAGCTTCTAGATTCTGGCCAAACACCTAATCAACAAAACATCACTTCCCATGATCAAAATATCAAACAATAAAATGTTACTTAAAATTAAAATGATTTGACTAATAATATTGCTGAAAGCACTTCTTACATCTAACTTGTTAATTAAATGAAACAAAATAAGTTTTGTCATCTAAATTTAATTTTGTTGATTTAGGTAAAAAACTCACTTCCTCAGGTCCCCCAATTATTTTGTCCTCTTTTGCCAGCACCTCATGTCCCAACTATAAGTCACCTCTAACCACGTTATAGGAATTCAAAAGAGGTAATTAACTCATTAACTTCATTAAAAAATGCTTAATTTTTTTAACTTTATCCCTATTTAAATGTATGGAAAAATACTGTATTAAACTTCAAGTTTCCTCCCAATAAATTGTAGTGGGGATAATTTTTAGAAAACATAATAACTAATAACTCAAATAGTAACTTACATTTGTTCAAGAGAAGGGGCCTGTACTTTCTCGTCTCCATTTTCCTAATACCAAACAGCAATAACTCTCCTCCTAATAAATTATACTACCTCAGGTGTTAAATATAAGAGTTAGATGAGGAATTTACTTTGATACTAAATATACCTTAATCCACTAACTTGCCCCCCAACTTTCTAGTGTTTGCCCAAAGTATTTCCATGGATTAAATGGTAGTTACAATCCACATAATTAAATATGGTATTTTAGAAAAATTAATAAATATTTGTTATAAAATAACTAATTTCTTATATCTGTGAGTTTATTATTTAGCTCTTATAGTAGGAACCAAACGAGAGAACACATTTTGTGCTCATCACCAATACGGACTATCTATATTGATTTTAGATTATCAATATTCAATCTAATTTATTTTTTATGTTTTAAATAATTTTTTTAATATATGTAAAATTTAAAATAAAGATAATTTTAAAACTATCCCTTCTAAAAAAATTATCACTTAAAAAAATTGTATATTAAAATTTTAAATTTAAACTGTTCATATTATATTTGAATAGTCTAGATTTCAGCAATAAGCAATTATGCTTATCACAGTAATGAGCACTAAATGAGAACTCAAGATCAAAGGGAGTAATGGGGATAATAATTTCTTAAAAGAACAATTAACAACTCCCTAATAAATAAATTATATTCTTCGTTTGAAGGTGCCCAGAATAAAGGGCACGAGGAGTACAATAGAGCCGATAATTTGGGCCGGGCTGGCGGATTGGCCGGCCGGCCCACCCAAAAAAACCTTAAACGGGTTGCCATTTTGGCAGCCTGTTTAAAATGCGGGCTAAACAGGCTCAGCCCATTTAGCCTGCGGGCTGGCAGGCCGGCCAGCTTTTTTTTTTTTAGTTTTTTGGTTTTTTTAAATAAAATAAATTCAAATACCCTTATTATTATCTTTCATTTGATGCCGTGTTTAATTAATTTCTCATACTTTTTATTTGATATTTTTATTTTCATATTATATTTATTTATTCTATTATAATTAAATTTAAAAGAGATGTGTTTATATGTTTTTGTTATGTGAGGAGATGAAAAAAAAAAGGAAAGTAAGAATAAAATTGACTTCATAACACAAATGTATAAAAAAAATAAAAGTGTGATATGAGCGAGTGAAAGAGAAATAGAGTAAATCTTTTTTTAAAAAAAAGAAATTAAAAAAAAAAAGAGCCAACCCGCTTAAACGGGCTGCCAGCCCGTGAAGGGGGGGCTACCGCCAAAGATTCTAGCCCGCATTCCTAGTACTAGAGTACAATGATTCAAAGCCACACGACAAAATGCAAACATGTATTCATCATTTAAAAGCAATTACCGGTGTCAATGCTGTTGATGATGACATTTTGGTAAAAATGTCCCTTTACCCAAGCAGAGTCTAATCTCACTCTTCCATTAGGGCCTATTTAGTACAGTGGAATTGGAGACATGGAATTGGAATTGAATTCTATACTGGTTACATGTTTGGTACAAAGAATTGGCCTTAGAATTTGAATGTCAGGTGGAAGCCACCTCAGCCAATTCCATTAAAAAACCTTAGATTTGTAATTTCATCTCCTCATTTCCCACCTTACCCTCTTTATCTTTTACCCACCACGCCTGACCACCATCTCCTCCCACCCCACCATCGGCAATCACCCAATCGCCAGCAATGACAAAGACAATGCCTCCGCCAATCCAGATGAACGACGACGACTATGGCCTTTTGCAACAACGGCGGCGCTTTCCCCTTCTCCATCGCCTTCGATAGTTGCATATCTCTAGATTTGGGTTGGACGTTAAGGAGGTCGATGGCAATCTTCGCTGACAGTGGGTGGTGGCAGATGAACCTTGTCGGAGTGGCCACCCACTCAACACCTCCTCCTTTCACTCCACCATCACCCACTCACTCACCGTCATCTTCTCCCTCGATTAGTTGCAGCAAGCTAAAGAACATGAACAGCAATAGCCCTTCAATTTCCTTTTCCTTTTGCTTCACAATTTTTTGGTTCTAAAATCTGGATTCTTTTTCTTAAAGGAATCTGGTTAAATTTTAAATTAATTATTCGATGTATTGTTGGTTATTGAACATGGTTTGCGACATGACATATCAGACTCATTTTGGAAGGGCATTTTAGTATTTTTTATTCAAAAATTAATACTCACTTACATGATATATCAAACTCACTTTTAAATTCTATATCCATTCAAACGGGTCCTTATCTATCTCTTGCCCAAGAAAGCCCCATGACCTTGTTGTATGCAGCTTATGTGGTTGGCTCTAGAACACTGTCACCACTTTTGGATTTTCTGCATCATCGTTTTCCCAACCATCCGCTTTTTTAATTTTATCAATCACTATTAATATTAATTATACCATTATAGACTAATATAAAATTTATTCAAAAACAAAATCATGCAACTTATTTAATCATCAAACAACTCAATTCCCATATGGGAAGGACTCTCAATTAATCATCCTATGCGAATGCGAAGATGAATGTTCAGTACAATTTCGTCTCTTCTCACATAATCAATAATTCTTTTTTTATTTTGGAATGCCGCTCTCGAACCTGGACCTTGCAGTTTTGAAGCATGGCTTTAAACGACAAAAGGCAAGAGGCAGCTAACTGTCCCCACATGCCTTACAAAGGGCAAAGGAACAAACCATATGCAGGTCCTTTCATTTACTCTGATATTCCATTAATGGTTTGATAATCAAATAAAATTTAAGGAGGTGAATATTTCGAGTTAAAATAATTTGAAATTTTCAACAGCTTAAATATGTTTTTTTATCTGGCAAAAAAATGTTTTTATTTTACAAAGAGTAACATTTAGAGTTGTAAATACAATTAGACTTCATAAAGATGTACTCTCTCATGTGGTTATTATTAGACACTTCCATTACTTCTCCATAATCAATGGGAAGTAGTTCATTAAATTACTAAATATGTTTGAAAAATAAAAAAATTTCTAAATTTATTCATATTTAAAAAGGCTAAATTATTTGTACAAAAAAAGGTTAAATTATGCAAAACCCCCTCTAAATATTTGATCAATTGCATGCACATAAACTTTATGATATTTTAAAGTATAAATTTAATTATTTCAACCTTCACTATAAAAAAACACTGAATTTCCGACGGAATTTAGAGTTTTCGACAGAATGAATTCCGTCAGTAATAATAAAGTGACAAACAAATTTCTGACGGAAATTTCCCACGGAATTTATTTCCGTCGCAATTTCCAACGGAATATTCCATCGGAAATTTCCTCGCAACTTCTGAGGGAATTAATTCCGTCGCAAACTTATTTTTTATTTTTTAAACTTTAAAAAACCACGTGACAACTCCGTCGACCGCCCCTTCATCACCGACGGCGGTGGGTGGTAGCTCTGGCGGTGTCCACCTTGTTGTCGGCCCCTAGATCCGCCACTTGTCGCAACCTCCCTTTGCCATGTGTCGCAACATCCTTTCGCCACGTATCGTAATTTTCTTTTTCCTGAAAATGCAACCCAACTTGCCCATCCTTTGGTTTGAACCTACGACCTCGTCCGTACGCACATGATACCTTACCGAATGAGCTCGACTACTTTGGCGTTCTATTATTACACACAATTATATATATATATATATACATATAATCATATGACTATATTTTTTTAATTTCTAAAGTTAAATTTTTATTAACATTAATTAATAACTAATAAATAATTATTAACTAATATTTTATTTACTAATATTAATTAATAAGTAATAAATTTTATTTTTTATATGACTATATTGCCCCAACAAGGACCAAAACCTATTATTGAAAATTAAAAATATTTTAGAAATTAGAAAATATTAATTAAAAATATTTGAGAAATTAGAAAATATTAATTAAAAATAATAAATTTTATAAAAAATAATTTTTTAAAATATTAATGTAATTAAAAAATAATAATTTTTAAATTTTGCCACGGAATTGAATTCCATCGGAAATTGCCTGGTGGAATTTGAGACGGAATTTTGCGAGAGAATTTCTGACGGAATTGAATTCCGTCAGAAATTGCAACGAAATTAAATTCCGTTGGAAATTTTCCGTAAGAAATTCTATGGAAAAAGTCAGAATTTTTTATGGAATATTTTCCATGGCAAATTTTGTCAGGCAAAAAATTTTGAATTTCCCACTGTTTTCTGACGGAATTCAATTCCGTCAAAAAATTCATGTTTTTTTGTAGTGTTTCTATTTTATTTATCATGAACTCCTTGCCAGGAAGTTATCATTATTTTTTATTTTTATGGAAATTACCAAGTCATATCAATAGAATGCGCATGGCATCCTATAAAAATTTTTATAAATTTTAGGGAGAATTGCTAAAAAAGATCTCATTGGCAACTTATTTGTCAAATGGGGCCTGGAAAGATATCTGCACATGGAGGGAAGATTTCTGCACAAGCAGGAAAGATTTTTGCACACATAGGGAAGAATTTTGTACAAGTATAGGGAAAAATTTTGCACATAGGGAAGATTATCTACACACCAGGGGAGATATTCTATACATGCGAAAGATAATTTACACGCGAAGGTCCCATTTGCAACACCCCAAATTTTATATTCACAAAAAATATATTGTAATTAATTGAGAAATTCAATAAAATGGTGAATATTCATGGAAATTTGATCTTGTGAATTTTGAAATATTCATATTCATAAAGAAATGGGCAAATTAATTCAAGAAAGGAATTAAACTACAAAGATGATAGCAAAATCATAATTTTGCCAATGTGGCCCAAGATTAATTATTTTCTAATTAATTAAAGTTAATTTCAATTAATCAAGAAAAATAAAGGAAAATGAATAATTGGATTATTCTTGGTGGAATAAATCAATAATTGTGAAATTATGGAGAATTATACATAATACAATTATATGAATTATGGAATTTGTGAAAAACATTTTTCTTCTCTTCTCCTCCTTAAATTTCGGCCAGCACATGAAAATGAGAGGGAAAATTTAATTCCAAGAAGCATAAGTCAAATGCTACATGAAACATTTCAATGATGACAAGGGTGGAGTGTACACCAAGTGAAGACATGTGCATGGTGGTCATGATAAGTAAAGGTATGGCATAATGTAGAAGGCATGGTTGGAGGTATGGGATGAGGGATGGTGCAAGAACAAGTGGTGAAATCTCAACCCTTGATGAGATCAAAGGCTAGGAGGAAAGAAGATTTGGATTAATAAACACATTCTCTTCCCTTTCTCACGCAACATTTCGGCCAAGCAAGGGGACAAGAGAGAGAGAGAGAGAGAGAGAGAGAGAGAGAGCTTGTAAGTTCTTTGAAGATTTAGAGAGCAAGAGGAAGCAAAATCCAAGATAAGGACATGTGTTTCAAGTGATTAAGCTTCCTATCTTGTGTAATTCATCCTCTAATCTCTTATTCTTCAAGGAAATCATGGTTTAACAAGCTAATCTTTAAGGTTGAGGAGAGGGAGGGAGGACGCCCTAGAGAGAGAAACACCAAGAATCAAGAGGTAACCTCAAAACCTCAAATTCTTAGTGTATTGATGTTGTTGATGTGATTCTTGGGTTGTTTGGTGGTTTGTTGTTGGTTTTGTAAAATTGGGAAGAAGTAACTCTAAGGGGTTATGCTGCCCAAATTTCCTTGAATCATGGTTAAGAAGTGTTTAAATAATTCAATAAAGGATTAGAAGCGGAAAAGTACAAGTTTTGGAAGCTAAAACACAAAACTACATTTTTTTCATTTTCTTTCAAAATTTTGGCCAGAATCAGAACTGGTGTTAGGATTTGGATTTTCATGAAATAAATGATTCCATTGGATTCAATGAGCAAAATTAGATAGGGTTACAGTTGGGCACTTTTTCGGTAGAGGCTGAAAAAACATAATTAAGAAAACTCCACTGAAATCCTTAAATAAGGGCTATTAAGGGTATTTTCATAATTTGACAGTGAATTTGGTAATTTCAAACCCGAAAATGAATTCTTTTGGAGAAAATAAGTCAAAATAGCCTTGGTCAAAATTTTGGAAACACGTGCGGGGCCGGATCGGGGTCCTAGGGGCATTTTGGTAAATTTTCACCAAAGATTAATATAACCGCAAGAAACACTATAGAAGAGTCTAAAATGATGCTTGGATGGGTTATGACTTATTTCTTGTACATTTAATATTTTAGGATCGAATAGGAGGCCGGACACGACATGTATTTCGAGACACATCTAAATAGGGGTTTATAAAGCTTCGAGGTAGAGACATCATTCTTCATACATTATGCCATAGTTATATGATTATGTGGATGTCAATGTTAGCAAATACACTTTATTAATCAACATGTTTTACCCAGAGAGGGGCCAGTAGTGCTAGAGGCACTTACATTGGAGTTGGTGAGAATCCAGTCGGTGCATATTAGTGGGGCTGGGCCATACTCATGTATACATGCAGATGATATGTTTATATTGTTCATTAATTAGTGCATACATTACATATATCATATTTACTTTTCACATTTTCTATGAACGATAGCATGTTTCTCCTGGGATTCTTCGGAATCTCACCCTATTTTTAAATAAACATCTCAGCGGGTGCCAGTGGTTCGAAACGCAAGGGCGTAGACGCTGGGAAATAATTGGCACGTGTCTCGAGGTGAGGACAAGATACTGGATTATAATTAGTTTATGTTTAGATATTTTAGAGAAATATGTAAATATTAAGTTTCCACTGTATTTTCTGTTTTCCGCCGACGAACGATATCAGTATTGTAACGAATATGTTTATCAATATAATTGTACTTTTCTGCATGCCCATTGAATTCCGTCTCTATTGCTCTTCGAATATCGAAATGGAAACGAGTGTTGACACTATTTAACAAATAAGTTACCAATAAAAAAAATTTTCACAAATTTTCCTAAATTTTAAGTCAGTCGCATAAAATTCCATAAAGTTTATAGAAATTCTTATATAGGAATATTTTGTCACACGAATTAATCATCTGACAAATGCCCAATAGAGGGAAGGGCTCTCAATTATTGCCGCGTGCAAACATATAGATCATGACATATGTACGGACAAAGAAACGTGGATAACGATGCTAACTGTACACTGCAAAGGAAATAGTGACCCAACTTGAGGAAAAGACAAGGAAAATTTTCAAAAAACCACATTGAAAATAGTAAAAGGATATTTTAGTACATTAAAATTGCAAAAGGAAAGATCAGGCGGTGTCAGACGGGCAGAGGAATCTGGCATTTTGAAATCTCGGCCAAATGACGAAAATACCCTTCAGCCATCCATCCCTACTTCAGAATAACAACATGATCCTCGCAATTAACACCTCCGGATTCGTTATTAACAACTTCAATTCTTCTTTTACAATTTACAAGTTTCAGGGCCAATAACACCATCGATCTCGCCATTAACAACTACGGATTCGATATTAACAACTCCATTTTCTTCTTTCGCACTTAACAAATTTCAGGGCCAATAACAACTCTGGATTCGAAATTAACAACTCAAATTTCTTCTTTCACAAATAACAAGTTCCAAGGCCAATAACACAATCGATTTCGCCATTAACAACTCCGGATTCGCCATTAACAACTCCTATGTTGTTATTCCGACTGAGGGCTGAAGGGCATTTTCGTCATTTGGCCGAGAGTTCAAAATCCCAAATTCATTTGCCCGTCTGACACCACCTGATCTGTCCTTTTACAATTTCAATATACTGAATTGTCCTTTTACTATTTCTAATGTCATTTTTTGAAATTTTCCCAAAAAACAATAATGATTCTAAGCTGTAAAGCAAGAAAATAAATGCAAAGGACATGGTACCCGGTAAAGGGCATGGGACACCTTATCAATTTTATTATGGCAGTTGGTTTTAGCTTAAAAAAAGGGGATATTTTATTGAAACAACATTTTTTTATATACTTATTTTATATATTGTAAAATTACTTCCAACAAATTAATCCAAATACGCACCGTAGTATCAACTTCTATTTGAGCTATATTAACTAATCGCCTTTTCCCACTTTCCAACAAAACATCGGGCATTATATCCATCTCACTGTTATTTAAAATTTACAAATTTTGAATTATTAGATTATTTTATTACTCATACAATCGATGATGTCTGTTGTTAAACGCATGGTGTCGGGGGACCCATTAATCATAGTTCATGCATAATGAATTTGAGCAATCATCGTTTGCTTCAATTCCTATTCCTCCCTTTCTTTTTACTGAAAAATATTTATTCTTCGCATTGACTAGAGAAGCTCACCGACAAGTTAGAAATATAAACCTACACAAAAAATGATACGCTATATTTTTTTTCTCTCCCGTGCGTTGCTCCGCGCATTATTGCTGTCGGAGGTGTTAATTGTGATAATAGTATAGGTTAAGAATATGAATCAACGTAAATTAAGAAATTTGGAAATAAAAGAAATTAAGAAATAATCAAATTATTTTTAAATATAATAAACTATATTCATGGAAACTTATAATACCTAGTTTAATTAAAAACAAGTTGGTTTAGATCCACAATTAATAAATCATCAATTATGATCAATCAATCAATCTTTCTGAATATCAAATTTAGCCAACAACGGGTCAGTTTAAATATACAATTAATAAGAATCATTAATATCATGCATTTATTAACTATAGATCTAAACTAACCCGTTATTAATTAAATAATCATTAATATCATGCATTTACTAATTATGGATCTAAACTGACCCGTTTTTTGCTAATTTTGGTAACATTACAAGTTTTCAAAAAGATTGATCGATTGATGATAATTGATGATTTATTAATTGTGGATCTAAACTGACCTATTTTTAACATTATAAGTTTTTAAGAATGTAGTTGATGATGATTGATGTTATTTAATTAATGTATAAATATACTCCCTTCAGCATAAAAAAGAAATACTCAATTCGGTCCATCCTTTAAGATTTTTTCTTGAAGATATTTTTAGTCTTTCTGTATGTGAAGTTTTGATAGTTTGAATGATGCTAGGAGTTTAATGCAATAAGAGTGATATTAAAAATCATTTGAATTTTTGATAAATTTAATGATTTTAACTGTTTTTATTTATAGGTGTGAATTAATTACAAAATTTCTTATAAAATAATCAAGAGTACATTATAAAAAAGAGGGAAAAAAAAGAGAAACCAGTTTCTCTATCACTCATTAGGATAAAATAATTCTAAGAATCATTACTGACGCTCTATTATTGATGTATTTCCCAGCTAATCTTCGTTGAGATCAATGATGTTTAATTTCGACCAATACATAACAAACTAAAAAATAATATATTCAGAAATTATTGCCAGCAAAGAGCCATCCGTTTATGGGATAAGAAATCCTGTACACATCGTCATCTTGTTCGTCCCAAGCTTCATATACACCCCCATACACATCAATATACTCGCTCACCAGAGAACAACCATGTCTGAAAGTGATCAATCCTCCGCTAAGCTTGTAGCTTTAATGTGTATTAATCTCTCCATATTCTTCTGTATTGTTACTTCCTTTACGTTTTCTGCTGCTGCTGCCATTGAAGATGATGGCGAAGCGAAAGCACTGTTGAACTGGAAAGCCAGCCTTACCAAACAAAGCCAAGCTACCTTGTCTTCTTGGAACAATGGTACTAATCTTTGCAGAAACTGGATGGGCATTTCATGTGATGAAGAATCTATGTCTGTGATCAGTATGAGTCTGTCAAATCTTAGCCTTCAAGGTACACTTGACAATCTCAGCTTCTCTTCCTTTCCTAATATGCAATATTTTGATCTTAGTTACAATCAGTTTCATGGAAACATTCCCCAAGAAATTGGTAACCTTTCCAGTATTTTGGTGTTGAATTTGACGGTGAATCCTTCAATTAGTGGTCCCATTCCTAAAGAAATAGGAGCATTGAGCACTCTAAGTGTTCTTGATCTTAGTAAATGTGATCTTACAGAGAGAATTCCCGGTGAAATTGGGAACTTGAGGAATCTGACGACTCTAGTGCTTGCTGAAAATTCTCTTTCTGATTCCGTTCCAGAAGAGATTGGAATGTTAAATAATCTCTTGCAACTTGATTTGTCAATAAACCCAATGTTATCTGGTACAATCCCAACATCAATTGGAAACTTGAACAAGTTACAAGAACTTTTTCTCGATCGTTGCAATCTCTCTGGTCCTATACCAAATGAAATTGGAAAACTCTATTCTCTCATACACATTGATGTCGAAATCAATAACCTTTATGGGCCAATCCCTCCCTCTATGGGAAACTTGACCGTTCTCAAGAAGTTGGTCATGTCATCTAATAGATTTTCTGGTCCAATTCCTCAATCCATTGGTAACATGATCAATTTACAAAAATTCTTTATCGAATATAACCATCTTTCAGGACCTATTCCTTCCACTATAGGAAACTTGACAAAGCTCAACACTCTAGTATTGATGGGGAACAATATTAGTGGTCGCCTTCCATTGGAAATGAATAACATGACAATTTGGCGTAATTTACAATTGGGTGATAATAATTTCCATGGGCATTTGGCACAACAGGTCTGTCAAAGTGGGAGGTTATTTAGGTTTGTTGCTCAAGGTAACCAGTTCACTGGTCCTATTCCAACAAGTTTGAAGAATTGTTCTAGTCTAGAAAGGCTCAAGCTTCAAGATAACCAATTAGTTGATAATATTACAGATGCTTTTGGAGTATATCCTCATTTGAACTTCATTGATTTAAGTGGAAACCAATTGTATGGACACCTTTCATCCTGGTGGGGAAAGTGTCATAATCTCACACATTTTATTGTTGACAATAACAAGCTTTCTGGTGATGTACCTCCAGAACTAGGAGAGGCAACTAAGCTTGGTGAACTTATCTTGTCTTCAAATCAATTTTCTGGACAAATTCCAAAAGAACTAGGGAAGTTGATCATGTTGACAAAACTCTCTTTAAGCCACAATAACTTCTCTGGTGATGTCCTTTCAAATATAATATCACTTAGTCGACTTGAAACTTTGGAGTTGGCAGCAAATAATTTTAATGGCTCAATCACAAGAGAGATCAGGAAACTAAAAAGCTTAAAGTTCTTGAACTTGAGCAAAAACAAATTTGATGAAAGCATTCCCAATGAGTTTGGTAAACTCCGAGAACTTGAACAACTTGATGTTAGTGACAATTTGTTTATTGGAAAAATACCATCAATGCTTGGAATGTTACCTAAATTGCAACTGTTGAACCTCTCGCATAATAATCTCATTGGCTCCATTCCTTCTGGTTTCGGTGGATCAATGTCAGCTTTGACAACTATTGACTTGTCATACAATCAATTAGAAGGCCCTGTTCCAGACAAGCCAGCTTTTCAATCATTGGAAGGATTGAAGAATAATAAAGGCTTGTGTGGTACTGGTGATGTCATTGTTTTGCCTCCTTGTAGTAATTCTCAAATGAATCCAAATAATCATAAGAGCAAAATGCTCTTGAAGATATTCCTCCCTCTGACCATACTAGTACTAGTAGTGGTCGGAACTTGTATTTGTTTCCTATGCGCAAGAAATAAAAAAAACAAAGATGAAGAAGCACAATCAGAAGATATTTATTTTGTATGCAGCTCCAATAGAGAAATACTGTATGAACATATAATTGATGCCACAGAGGATTTTGATGACAAGTATCTCATCGGGAAAGGGGGCCAAGGAAGTGTTTATAGGGCAGAGTTGCCTACAGGTGACATTGTTGCAGTAAAAAAGCTTCATTCCTTGCCAAGTGGAGAAATCTACAACCAGAAAGCTTTCACAAGTGAGATTCGAGCTTTGACAGAAATCAAACATCGCAACATTGTGAAGTTGTATGGTTTTTGTTCCAATGCACGATACTGCTTTTTGGTTTATGAGTTCTTGGAAGGTGGCAACTTGGATAACATTCTAAAGGATGAAAACCAAGCTGCTGAGCTTGATTGGAAGAAGAGGGTGAATGTTGTTAAAGGTGTGGCTGATGCTTTATTCCATATGCATCATGGTTGTCCGACTCCTCTTGTTCATCGTGACATATCGAGCAAGAATGTACTTTTAACTTCAGAATATGAAGAAGCTCATATCATTGACTTTGGAACAGCGAAGTTTTTGAATCCTAACTCAAACAATATGACCACATTTGTTGGCACATTTGGGTATGCTGCTCCAGGTGAGACCCTTTTTTTTCTCCTTAAGTACTCCACTCTTTACTATATTAAGGTTGTAACATTAAATCTATTGCAGAGATTTCTTACATTATGGGAGTGAACGAGAAATGTGATGTTTACAGCTTTGGAGTGTTGACTTTGGAAATCATTATGGGAATACATCCAGGCGAGTTTATTTCATCTTTGATAGATAAATCAACCACCTATGATTTGTTTTTAAAGGATGTATTGGACCCACGACTTCCACCACCTAGAAAATCAACCCTTGATGAGCTTATCACAACTGCGAAAATAGCATTTTCTTGTTTGAATGAGAATCCTCAATCTCGTCCAACCATGGAACAAGTATCCACGGAGCTTTCATGGAGACCAAAACCTCATATGGAAAGTCATTTTGCCACGATCACAATTGGACAGGTAATAAATTATTAAACTCCTTAGTCATTTGTGTGTTTCCGTTGGCATGTTGACGAACATATTCATTGTATGTACCATATGTACGACCAATTTGTCTCTTGAATGAAGTGATTGTTTGGTTTGAGTATATTTTTCACCATTATATATAGATGACAGTGATCATCTTCGTTATGTTTGTTCGGGCGTGTATGAGGTTTATCATCAGTACCATATATTTATGCTCAAAATTTGGGGGAAAAAATAATTCACCAGTCCTTATAATTTTACTCACTTTTTAATTGGTTCATATACGTTTTTATTTTTTTATTAGGTCTTTATAATTTCCTTAATTAAATGCAGTATTCTCTGTATTCATATTCAATTAATTAGTACAGATATAAATGTTGACATATTGACACGTAGATAAAAACCAGAATTCCAGCAATATGTCAAAGAATATTCATTAAAATCAAGCGGAGACGCATATTCAGCAATATTTCTTTTCATGTATAAACAAAAAAAAAATTGTTTCTAGAAAATATGTATACAGCTGATTTTATGTTTCAACTTCGGCTTCCACGTTCTCATTCACCTTCCTCCAAATTTTTCGTGCCCACCAGAGACACTCCCAGCAATTGCATCACTGCAATGTTCGTCGCTTGGCTCAAAGTCGAGGGTAACTGTAATACCCTAAATCGTGATTAAGGGCTAATGACTTCAAAATTGAATGTAATTATTGATAAATAAACAATTTTGGAGAATGTGATGTGAATTGCAATTTGAATGTGTTATAATCAGTGCCTAAACCCTGCATTAAGCTCAATTGTGACTTAACGTCTAAATTGAATTAAAATAGAGGGAGGGCGCATGGTATGGTGCAATGAAATGAGAAGAATGTGTTAAATTGTGATACAATATGATTTGCCATAGTCAAGGGTAAAATGGGAAAAAGAAAAGTAGCCAACCAATTTGTGAATTACTGAAGAAGGAACTCATTAGTAACTTAAAGATTAATGGTTATGATTATTTGTCAAGAGAGCAAGAGGGTGGAATCACATGCTTGTGTGCCCATGGAATATGTTTCAAGATGATGAAAAGTGTCACCATATGAACCATGGGATCAAATTCAACATTGCAACCCTTCCCTCTCTCCTCTCTCCCTCAAAGTTGGCCAACAAGCATGGGGGAGGCCAAACTTTGATCTCATCTTCTCTCTCTTCATTCTCCATTTTCGCTAAGCTTGAAGGAAGAAAGAGAAAGGAAAAGGTGAGATTTTGACATTAGAGAGGACCTTGAATGCTCAAATGCTCTTCTTTAATGTTGTTCATATTGATGAGAGCTTCATCTCTATGGTTTTAGATTTTTGAAAGAAGGTGTTTGAGTGTTTGAGAAAATTTGAAAGTTGAAGAATCAAGAAACTAGCCATGAGAAGTGAAAGAGGTAAGAAATAGCTTCCTTTTGACATATCTATTATGATCATTGGTTGCACTTGGAATTTCTGGATTTTAGCCCTATTTTTCTTGTCATTAGGTTCTTGTGTATTGCATGATGTTTGGTGGTGGAATTGGTGTCATGTTGCATGAGTTGAGCAATGAAATTGGTTTGGATTGATTTGGAACATTGAATGGATAGTTTGGCAATTTGGTGGTCTTGTTGCAATGTATTTGAGAGCAGAACATGTGTGAATATGATTTGAATTTGGTTGTTTTAGTGATTCCAATGGTTTCCTTGTGAAAGACTATGTGGGAATAGGTTTGGTTGTTGATTTTGGAGCCATTGGACACTTTGGGTGAAAACTGGAAAATTTGGAAAATTTTTAAGTGTTAAATGTTGTGCAGGGGACCAATTTTGCAAGGTAATTTGACATAGCAAATGGTCTCATAATGTTGTGAAATTTTTTAGTTTTGTAGTTCACTTTGCAAGCTTTCTATTAATATAAAGTTTGAGTCATTTTGATATTTGTGCAAAGAGTTATGATCATTTGAAAACCAGCTAGGAGATAGGTCTGTTGTTAGCCGTGGCCCATGAATGCTGGCCGCAACCCAAAACCTTCTGACCAGTCCTTGGCCGCGGCCCAAAAGTTTCTGACCTGTCTCTGGCTGCGGGCCAAAGATGTTGGCCGAGCCCAAATCTTTCTGACCTATTTTTGGCTGAGGTTTATGGACTCTGGCCGCAGCCCAAAACTTGCTGACCATCTGTTGGTCGCAACCAGTGGATGACTTGGCCGCGGCCAACCCTTCAAAAATGGCATTTTGAACTTTCAAAAGATGGCCTTCGGTCAAGTTTTTCCCAACCCTTTAGGTATTTGTTTAGGTTTCTAGTAGCCAAATAAAGGCCTCAAATGATAACCAACTTTAAGTGTTTTGAAATCAAGAACGTGTAATAGAGATTAATCCGTCGTCCTTGATTATGTGTATAGGATTTGATATTTGCCCTACATGCAAGCAACCTATGCCAGAGCACACTCAAAAAAAACAAGGTGGTTACGCTTTCCCTTATACTATATGTGATGCATTGTATGTATGCTTTATCATTGAACTGTGATGGTTTTGAATGCTGCAAAGTTTGTGGATGTGTAAGCCGTGAAGGCTATGTGTAAGCCGTAAAGGCCATGTGAAAGCTGTAAGGCTATGTGTATGTTGCAAAGATATGTGTAAGCCATAAGGCTATGTGTATGCTGCGAAGACATGTGTAAACCGTAAGGCTATGTGTTTGCTGCGAAGACTATGTGTATGCTGTTAAGGCTATGTGTATATTGTTATTGTTGCTGCTGTGCTGATTGATGATTTGCTTACATGCTATGTGATTATATATTGTATGAGTGATTTGTTACTAATGAGATTCTCTTGAATCTCATTCTTTTCATTGACTAACCTACAGATAGGGCAAGTGGCTTGAAGGGGAAGCAAACAACCAAAGGTGGTTAGGACTTCTTTAGGGATGTGATTTTGATAGTTGGTTGTCAAATTTTGATTGGGATTACTGTATATATTGTAAATACTGATTTTGAATGATGTTATATAATCCCTTGAATAGGAAATTGTTGGGCAGAAATGTCCACAAACCCTTTAGTTAATATATGAAACCCGGGGTTTGCCGGGAATTTTGCTGACACTCTGATATGTATGAATGCAACCAACTGCGCAAGTTAATTATATTCGAAATATGAATGTGAGACCAGGTTAATTAGGTTTTGAAAGAAATTTGTGAAAACCCTATCTTAAGGATGGGATTGGAAATAAGTTTTTTTTTATCTGTTGGTCTTTAATTCATCTTAATTACGTATTTTCGAATTATAATTATGGATTATAAGGTAGGGGGTTACAGTAACTAGTGACAAGAGTATTGTTAGACAACTTATTATGTCATTGAGATTCATTGTTGACATCCTTTTGTCGTTAAAGTAATCAATTAATAACTAAGATAACCTAGTAATGCAATATAGTGGCAACCTAAGTTATTCTACAAAGGAGTAATCTATAGGTTTTCTCTAAACTTGAATTTAAGTGATGAAAAATGCAATGAAATAAACCTAAACTAAAATACAAGACTCTACTACTTAAATGCAATTAAACTAACTATGTAACACCCCAAATTTTATATTTGCCAAATATATTGTAATTATTTGAGAAATTCAATAAAATAGTGAATATTCATGAATTTGGAATTTATGAATTTTATAAATGTTCATATTCATGAGAAAATGGACAATTTTGTAATTTGACACTGAATTTGGTAATTTCGAGCCCGAAAATGGATTCCTTAAGAGAAAATACATCATAATGGCCCGAGTCAAAATTTCGGGAAAAGTGCAACCGAGCCAAAGTCCAGGGGGCATTTTGATAAATTTTCACCATAAGCTAATATAACCACAAGAAACACTATGGAAGTGTCTAAAATGATACATGAATAAGTTATAACCTATTTATTGTACATTTAATATTTTAGGACCGAGTTTGGAGCTGAAGGTTGGCACGCTTTTCACGACACACCAAACGGGGTGAAAGAGAATTGAGGTAGGAACATTATCTTTCATACATCATGCTATAGTTTATGTGATTGTGTGTTTACTATTGTTTGTGCTATATTAATCAACATGGTTTGCCTAGAAAAGGCAGTTAGTGCCAGATGTACACTTACATTGGGAGTTGGGTAAGAATCCAATCAGTGTACGATTAGTGGGGCTGAGCCCTACTCATGTATACATGATGATGATGTGTTACGATGATGCGTTACGATGATGCGTTTCGATGATGTGTTATAATGATGTGTTACAATGATATGTTATATTGTTCATTAATTGGTGCATACATTGTGCATATCATATTTACTTACTGCATGTTATGTGAATGATAAAATGTTTCCACTGGGATTCCTTGGAATCTCAAACCTTTTTATAAACCAAACATCTCAGCGGTTGCCAATGGATCAAAAGGCAACGACATAAACAAAGGAAAGTGACTGGCTCGTGTCTCGAGGCAAAGTTAAAGTTTGTGGTTATACATAGTTTATGTTGTAAATATTGTCGCCTTCTGTATTTTGACTTTGGACTGTAAACAAATACTTTAATCAGTATATATGTACTTTTCTGTATGCCTGTGGAACTTGGTCTCTATTACTCTGTGAATATCGAAATGGAAATGGGTATTGACATTTTTTGTATAAGAGCCCAAGCAGTTCTGGAAGAGCTAATAAGCGGTTTTAGCATTATTAGAATAGTATACTGATATGGTTTTGTTTGTATAGGGATAGAAACCATGAGCAGTTGGAGTTTAAGCAATTTGAGCTGCGAACATGAGGGATCACTCTTGTCAGTGAACCAAGGTACCCCTGGCCAGAATACTTCTGAGGAGCAGCAATCTGTAAAGACAAGGACACTAGAAGAGCAGGTTAGTGACAGAGCAGTATATGGGCCACATCTGAGACCTAATCCAGTACCTTGAGAAGGGATGAGAGATTCTGAACAATAATAGACTGATGAATCAGAATCAGATCTGGATTCTGTTGCCTGTTCCAGAGCTGGAACTGTACACGTATTATATGACTTATAACCATATCGAGACTTATAGGAGTATGTGAAAGGTATATATCGATGGACCTTCTTTGCATGGGACACCCCTGTTGATCGATATAAGGAATATCTAGAAGATATAGACACACTACACGAGGGGCAAAGTTTTCCTATAACAACAGTTACCATTCAAGCATCCAGATGGCTCCATATAAGGTACTCTATGGGAGGAAGTGTCAATTTCCCTTATGCTAGACTGAGTTGTCTGAGAGGGAATTGCTGGGGCCAGATCTTATTGACCAGACAACGGAGCAGATAAAATTGATTAAGCGGAGGTTGCTCACTACTCAGAGCCGACAGAAAAGTTATGCAGATAGGAGGCGAAAACCTCTGGAATTTGAAGTCGATGACCACGTATTTATGAAAATATCATCTGTTACGGGTATTGGCAGAGCATTGAAAGTAAGGAAGCTGCAACCTTGATACATTGATTCGTTTGAAATCTTGGTAAAGATTGGGCCAGTAGAGTACCGCATCGCTTTGCCACCGAATCTGAGCAAGCTACACGATGTTTTCCATATTTCCCAGTTGAAAAAGTATCAACTTGATTCAGAACATGTAATAGAGTATGAAGACGCGGAAATGTGCAATGATTTGACTTACAAAGTCACACCTGAACAAATCATCGATCTGCAAGAGAAGCAGCTCAGAAATAAGATCATTCCATTCATCAAAATTGTCTAGAAAGAGTTATCGACCAGAGAGGCTATATGGGAAACAGAGGAAAGTGTAAAGAAACATTACCTTGAATTTATGGTTGTATAGGTGTAACAAATTTCAGGGACGAAATTTATTTAAGTGGAGGAGAACTATAACACCCCAAATTTTATTTTGGGGATGATGATGTGATGATATGTTATAATGATGTGTTTCGATGATGTGTTATATTGTTCATTAATTGGTGCATACATTATGCATATCATATTTACTCATCGCATGTTATGTGAATGATAAAATGTTTCTACTGTGATTCCTTGGAATCTCACCCCTTTTTCTAAACCAAACATCTCAGTAGGTGCCAGTGGATCAAAAATCAAGGACATAGACAAAGGAAAGTGACTGGCTTGTGTCTCAAGGCAAAGTTAAAGTTCGTGGTTATAGATAGTTTATGTTGTAAATATTGTCGCTTTTTGTATCTTGACTTTGAACTATAAACAAACACGTTTATCAGTATATATGTATTTTTCTGTATACCTGTGGAACTTGGTCTCTATTACTCTATAAATATCGAAATGGAAACGAGTGTTGACAAACTAAATGCAGATGCAAATGACTATAAAACCTATATGAGAATGAAACTAACCTAAATGAATGCAAATGCAACTTTTGGGGGGGGGGGTTTCTTATGAAAAGAGGAATTAAAATCCTAAGGAAAAAAATAAACTAATATCTAAGAAAATTAACTAATTAAAGATAACGAAGGTTTTCTTTAAATACGGTGAAAGGAATAATTTAGGATTTACATGGAGTTAGCTTTCTTAACCCAAATTAATTAATTACACCAAAGGGAAATTGATCAAAAAGAGGAATTAATAAATTTAATCACCTAATTGAAATATGGGAAACTCTCAAACTCAATACACTTACTCCATTAGAAAGCTCATAATGAAATAAGAGCTAGTTAATTAAACCCATTAAAACCAATCACAATTAATTTCAAATAAATTCTAGAAATCATGTCACAAATGTCTAATTCAACAACTAGACAATTAACCAACCAATTGAACAATCAAGAGGAAAACCCAAATTGAGAATTAAGTTAATAATAAAAATCAATTAATAATTCAATTGATAATCTAAAGATTTGTAAATAAAAATTCTAGCAAATGTCTCAAGCACAAAACATTCCAAAATATTAATTTAATCCAAATTAAATAATATGTCTACAATCTAAAAGTAGATTGTTCTCAAGCCATACAACTCAAAATTATCTAAAACTAAATAATCTCAAGTCTTGAAATAAATTGATAAAAAGGAAAGACACTACCTTGTGGTTTTCAAGTGCAAGTTGTAATACCCCGAATTTTGAGACTCGAGGCTAGAGAATAAGCCTGAGATTAGTGGATTGCTAAGCCCCGGTTTAGCAAGATCCCAAATTGGGATTAAGAGTTAATGACTACAAAAGTGGACGTGGTTAGTGATTAATGAACCTTTTTAGAGAATATAAAGTGGATTGTAGTCGCTTGTGTTATGAGCAACGCTAAAACCCTATATTTGAGTTCAATTGTGGATTAACATCCAAATTGACTTAGAATAGAGGGGAGAATTGAATGGGGTATTGTGATGGAAATGGTGTCTTGTTGTGGTATTTAATCATTGGAATTGATTTAAATTGGATTGGACACATTGGTTGCAAAACTAGAAATGTTGTCCAGTGTGAATTCTGTCTGGGCAGTATTCTCGTGTGGACGTTTTTAATAGGCAAATGATGTCAGAAAATTATGAAACTTTCCAGTATTAAATTTCACATCCAAAGCTTCAAAATGGACATATAATTTGTACCATTTCATGTTGGGAACTAGGAGATATGACTGTCCAAAGTTTGAGGTCGAAAATGGACTCTGTTTTGGGGCAGTGATGACATTTGGGTAATTCTGGATTTTTGTGGTGATTTCTAGTATTGGTAGGGGACTTACCTTACTCGCATGTATTTGATATATTTGCTTGTGTAATGATGTATGTGATTGCTTTACTTGATTGTGTAGAGCATATTTGAATAAATGAAGCTCTGTTTCTGTTTTAGCTGTGGCCATAGTCTTGTTGTATGAAACATTGAGCATGCAGAAATGTCATTATGTGGCATACATCTAGATAAAGCTAACATGTTATACACATAGCATCAATCATGCATGCATTATGGTATCTGTTTCCTACTGAGATTCTCTCGAATCTCACCCTCCCCTACCAACAATTTAGACAGGGCAAGTGGCTCGTGGAGGGAGCGGCTAGGACTCCTTCGAGATGAGATTGTGTAATCCCCATTTGAAGAACTGTAATGGGCAATTGTACCCTGTGTATCACATCATCAAAAGGCAAGATGACATAAGCATGGAATTAAAACATCTTCTCATCATCTTCAGCTGCTCATTCACGCACAGCACCTGAACATAGTGTGAGAAAGTTTAGAGAGTTTAGAGAGAGAAAGAGAAGAAAAATCACAAGGTAAGCCGATTTCTCCGACGATTTCGCTCCTAGCGCGTATAACTCCGACTCTAAACTACTCCTCTTTATTCTTTAAGGTTTGGAAAGCTCAATTTTGGTGTTTTGAAAGTTAGGGTTTTCAGCCATCTTTGAGAAAAGCTAGAAGGAGCTTGAGGTAACTTCCAAACTCTTGTATATTGACTATTCTAGCTGCTGTGGGCAATTTAATCGGTGAAATTTTGCCGGATTGCCGTTGGTTTTAATTTAGGGAAATGGGTTGTAGGGGCTGTTATGCTGCCCAAATTGATACTAAATGGTAGTTGTAACCTAATGGAATAGTCAATAAAGTGGTTAGGAGTGGAAAGGAACGTGTTTACGGAGCCGAAACCGAAAAACCCCAATTTTCCCTTAAATTCCCATATATTTCGGCCAGCACTATAAATGGGCCTTAGAGTTGGATTTTCAATGATTTGATGGTTCCATTGGATTCAGGAGGGAAAATTAGGTGGGGTTACAGTTGGGCACTTTTTCGGAAAAGGCCGAGAAAGTATAATTACGGAAACGCCCCTAAAACCCTAAAAGTAGGGCTGCCAAGGGCAATTTCGTAATTTTACATTGAATTTGATAATTCCAAGTTTGGAAATGGATTCCTTGGGCGAAAATATGTCAGGATAGCCCAGGTCAAAATTTCGGGAAAAGTACAGTCGGACCAGGTACGGCGGGGCCGGGCCGGGGTCCTGGGGGTATTTTAGTAATTTTTCAAGATAGACTCATATAACCCCCAGAAACACTATGGAAGTGTCTAAATAGTACATTTGACATTGTAGGATCGAATATGGAGCCCCGAGCTGTTTGCACGTAGATCGAGGCACGCGTTTCGAGGCGGAAACGGGTTAAGGTAGGGGACTTACCTTACTCGCATGTATTTGATATATTTGCTTGTGTAATGATGTATGTGATTGCTTTACTTGATTGTGTAGAGCATATTTGAATAAATGAAGCTCTGTTTCTGTTTTAGCTGTGGCCATAGTCTTGTTGTATGAAACATTGAGCATGCAGAAATGTCATTATGTGGCATACATCTAGATAGAGCTAACATGTTATACACATAGCATCAATCATGCATGCATTATGGTATCTGTTTCCTACTGAGATTCTCTCGAATCTCACCCTCCCCTACCAACAATTTAGACAGGGCAAGTGGCTCGTGGAGGGAGCGGCTAGGACTCCTTCGAGATGAGATTGTGTAATCCCCATTTGAAGAACTGTAATGGGCAATTGTACCCTGTGTATCACATCATCAAAAGGCAAGATGACATAAGCATGGAATTAAAACATCTTCTCATCATCTTCAGCTGCTCATTCACGCACAGCACCTGAACATAGTGTGAGAAAGTTGAGAGAGTTTAGAGAGAGAAAGAGAAGAAAAATCACAAGGTAAGCCGATTTCTCCGACGATTTCGCTCCTAGCGCGTATAACTCCGACTCTAAACTACTCCTCTTTATTCTTTAAGGTTTGGAAAGCTCAATTTTGGTGTTTTGAAAGTTAGGGTTTTCAGCCATCTTTGAGAAAAGCTAGAAGGAGCTTGAGGTAACTTCCAAACTCTTGTATATTGACTATTCTAGCTGCTGTGGGCAATTTAATCGGTGAAATTTTGCCGGATTGCCGTTGGTTTTAATTTAGGGAAATGGGTTGTAGGGGCTGTTATGCTGCCCAAATTGATACTAAATGGTAGTTGTAACCTAATGGAATAGTCAATAAAGTGGTTAGGAGTGGAAAGGAACGTGTTTACGGAGCCGAAACCGAAAAACCCCAATTTTCCCTTAAATTCCCATATATTTCGGCCAGCACTATAAATGGGCCTTAGAGTTGGATTTTCAATGATTTGATGGTTCCATTGGATTCAGGAGGGAAAATTAGGTGGGGTTACAGTTGGGCACTTTTTCGGAAAAGGCCGAGAAAGTATAATTACGGAAACGCCCCTAAAACCCTAAAAGTAGGGCTGCCAAGGGCAATTTCGTAATTTTACATTGAATTTGATAATTCCAAGTTTGGAAATGGATTCCTTGGGCGAAAATATGTCAGGATAGCCCAGGTCAAAATTTCGGGAAAAGTACAGTCGGACCAGGTACGGCGGGGCCGGGCCGGGGTCCTGGGGGTATTTTAGTAATTTTTCAAGATAGACTCATATAACCCCCAGAAACACTATGGAAGTGTCTAAATAGTACATTTGACATTGTAGGATCGAATATGGAGCCCCGAGCTGTTTGCACGTAGATCGAGGCACGCGTTTCGAGGCGGAAACGGGTTAAGGTAGGGGACTTACCTTACTCGCATGTATTTGATATATTTGCTTGTGTAATGATGTATGTGATTGCTTTACTTGATTGTGTAGAGCATATTTGAATAAATGAAGCTCTGTTTCTGTTTTAGCTGTGGCCATAGTCTTGTTGTATGAAACATTGAGCATGCAGAAATGTCATTATGTGGCATACATCTAGATAGAGCTAACATGTTATACACATAGCATCAATCATGCATGCATTATGGTATCTGTTTCCTACTGAGATTCTCTCGAATCTCACCCTCCCCTACCAACAATTTAGACAGGAGACGACAAAAGATATGCAAACAACAATGCAGAGTATCGTACGAGGGGATTACAGTAGTGGAATGAAGACGAGAAGAAGTCTCCGTTTCACTGGGATGAGTATAGACACCCTGATAGCCTTGTGCGGCTACATTATTTGAATTTATCAGGTACGAACCCCTATGGGGAATTTATGTAATCATGCACATATTATCAGTATAGTTATGATATTCCTGTGTTGCCCACCGAACCGCATATCGTTTTCCGCGAATACTCTGTTAAATTTGAAATTAAAATAAGGGCGTGACATTTTGGTATCAGAGCAAGGATTCTGGCCACAGAATTGTCTGCTCAGAGTAAGTGCGGTGGTTCTGGCAACAGGATGGTATACTGATAAGGTCTTGATTACACAGTGATAGGAAATATGCATGGACAGAAAGTACCAAAGGAGGGTATCTTTCCGATTTATGAATCTGCCCTGAGAAATGGCGAGTACTGAAGGGCCGCTAGTTGTGCAATACTAGACGAGAATGGTCTAAGGATATTGCGGAACCCAAGGATATGGTACGGCCAAGGCTAATGTGCGGTCCACACTCAATATTTTGGTGACCGGAGATAGCCGACATGTCTTTTGAGACGAGGGTAGTCACGGGGTACTCATGGACTGAAGCAATAGAAGCTAATATCTACGTTTGGGTATGGGTATACGAAAGTTAATCGTGCTCAACCCAGGGAAATCCCAGGATGGGTGACCCCCTGGGAAGTGATTTTATAGGGTCATGAAGATTTGAGACATAATAATTGTCTTAAGGTTTCTCCATGATTAATGATTATTTATGTTAGATGATTTAAATGGTGTGACATGGGGTGGGCACCACCGGCACGGGGCATCCCTAGAGAGGGTAAAACCGGGGTGGTTGTGACAATAAAATTGTGAGTCCGGTAACCCACGGGCATCCATCGGACGGGTGTGATGTGGGAGCCAGCCACGTAGCGGAAGCGTGGGCACCCATTAAGGGGGGTGTGACAATAAAAGGCGCCTGGATAGAAGAGACTGAGACTCTAGGTGGGCCATTACGGTCAGGTACTTTGGATAAAAGAAATTGAGATTCCAAAGTGACCAGATGATGTGATATTGTGGTTGATACCAAAAGTCCCGGTTACCACTAGTGGAGTTACTGGTGGGTGTACGGGTGAGGGTAAAGCTGTGGAAGTGGATATAGCAGAAGCTGAGTGTTTGCGTATACAGCTGAGGCTGTCGTTTGATGTATTGAGGTTGTAGGGTTACTCCCGAAAGGGGTAACTAGATTGAGTTGGGCAGAGTGGTTGCCTATGCTGCCCAACTGCCGAGATCTTATGATATGGCTCCTGATTTAGAGCCTCTGGGTATTGAGATGCACTAGCCACTCATGAATTGAAGGGCTTACGACGATTGTGATTATGTGATGATGGCTTTGGTAGCAATTGTATGTGGAAACGATTACATTTGTTTAATAATCGTGAGGTGATTATGTTTGTGCGGCAATCGTGAAATGGGCCGATTGCAATTGGTGGCAACTGAGTTGTATTCATTGTTTGAGATTCTTGCGAGAATCGGATTTGTGGATTATCGGTTGTGTGTGGGTGATCTAGAGGGGACCATCCAATGTGAAGTGAATTGTGAAACGGAAGCTGTCATGAAGAAGCATATGTAGTTTGTGGATTAAGTGGTGTGACAAATTTCGAGGACGAAATTTATTGAACGGGGGGAGAAATGTAATACCCCGAATTTTGAGACTCGAGGCTAGAGAATAAGCCTGAGATTAGTGGATTGCTAAGCCCCGGTTTAGCAAGATCCCAAATTGGGATTAAGAGTTAATGACTACAAAAGTGGACGTGGTTAGTGATTAATGAACCTTTTTAGAGAATATAAAGTGGATTGTAGTCGCTTGTGTTATGAGCAACGCTAAAACCCTATATTTGAGTTCAATTGTGGATTAACATCCAAATTGACTTAGAATAGAGGGGAGAATTGAATGGGGTATTGTGATGGAAATGGTGTCTTGTTGTGGTATTTAATCATTGGAATTGATTTAAATTGGATTGGACACATTGGTTGCAAAACTAGAAATGTTGTCCAGTGTGAATTCTGTCTGGGCAGTATTCTCGTGTGGACGTTTTTAATAGGCAAATGATGTCAGAAAATTATGAAACTTTCCAGTATTAAATTTCACATCCAAAGCTACAAAATGGACATATAATTTGTACCATTTCATGTTGGGAACTAGGAGATATGACTGTCCAAAGTTTGAGGTCGAAAATGGACTCTGTTTTGGGGCAGTGATGACATTTGTGTAATTCTGGATTTTTGTGGTGATTTCTAGTATTGGTAAATATTTTTCCTATATAGAGGACTTAAATAGCTTTCATTTGGCTTTGGAATCACCTCATTTCTATTTTTCTAGAATTAGTTATGATTTTTCAAAGATTGGGCAGAAAATCTGCCAGAAAATCCGAAAATGCCAATTTTGGGAATTATGACATCATCAAAAGGCAAGATGACATAAGCATGGAATTAAAACATCTTCTCATCATCTTCAGCTGCTCATTCACGCACAGCACCTGAACATAGTGTGAGAAAGTTGAGAGATTTTAGAGAGAGAAAGAGAAGAAAAATCACAAGGTAAGCCGATTTCTCCGACGATTTCGCTCCTAGCGCGTATAACTCCGACTCTAAACTACTCCTCTTTATTCTTTAAGGTTTGGAAAGCTCAATTTTGGTGTTTTGAAAGTTAGGGTTTTCAGCCATCTTTGAGAAAAGCTAGAAGGAGCTTGAGGTAACTTCCAAACTCTTGTATATTGACTATTCTAGCTGCTGTGGGCAATTTAATCGGTGAAATTTTGCCGGATTGCCGTTGGTTTTAATTTAGGGAAATGGGTTGTAGGGGCTGTTATGCTGCCCAAATTGATACTAAATGGTAGTTGTAACCTAATGGAATAGTCAATAAAGTGGTTAGGAGTGGAAAGGAACGTGTTTACGGAGCCGAAACCGAAAAACCCCAATTTTCCCTTAAATTCCCATATATTTCGGCCAGCACTATAAATGGGCCTTAGAGTTGGATTTTCAATGATTTGATGGTTCCATTGGATTCAGGAGGGAAAATTAGGTGGGGTTACAGTTGGGCACTTTTTCGGAAAAGGCCGAGAAAGTATAATTACGGAAACGCCCCTAAAACCCTAAAAGTAGGGCTGCCAAGGGCAATTTCGTAATTTTACATTGAATTTGATAATTCCAAGTTTGGAAATGGATTCCTTGGGCGAAAATATGTCAGGATAGCCCAGGTCAAAATTTCGGGAAAAGTACAGTCGGACCAGGTACGGCGGGGCCGGGCCGGGGTCCTGGGGGTATTTTAGTAATTTTTCAAGATAGACTCATATAACCCCCAGAAACACTATGGAAGTGTCTAAATAGTACATTTGACATTGTAGGATCGAATATGGAGCCCCGAGCTGTTTGCACGTAGATCGAGGCACGCGTTTCGAGGCGGAAACGGGTTAAGGTAGGGGACTTACCTTACTCGCATGTATTTGATATATTTGCTTGTGTAATGATGTATGTGATTGCTTTACTTGATTGTGTAGAGCATATTTGAATAAATGAAGCTCTGTTTCTGTTTTAGCTGTGGCCATAGTCTTGTTGTATGAAACATTGAGCATGCAGAAATGTCATTATGTGGCATACATCTAGATAGAGCTAACATGTTATACACATAGCATCAATCATGCATGCATTATGGTATCTGTTTCCTACTGAGATTCTCTCGAATCTCACCCTCCCCTACCAATAATTTAGACAGGAGACGACAAAAGATATGCAAACAACAATGCAGAGTATCGTACGAGGGGATTACAGTAGTGGAATGAAGACGAGAAGAAGTCTCCGTTTCACTGGGATGAGTATAGACACCCTGATAGCCTTGTGCGGCTACATTATTTGAATTTATCAGGTACGAACCCCTATGGGGAATTTATGTAATCATGCACATATTATCAGTATAGTTATGCTATTCCTGTGTTGCCCACCGAACCGCATATCGTTTTCCGCGAATACTCTGTTAAATTTGAAATTAAAATAAGGGCGTGACACAAGTCAAAGGCTCTAGCTTCCTTCATGCTCCTCTTAAGTTGTCTCCTAAGCTAGCTCAAGCTTCCATAATCATCTTCCTAAACTCCATGGAGAAGTGTGAGTGTGGGCTCTTAATAGAGAGAATGAATAATTATGTGGTTGTTAGGTATTTTTTATAAGAGAATGATAAAGCTTAGGATATAATATTTGAATCCATTAGAATTGAATTAGCACATTCAAACTCAGCCAGTAGATCTTCTTTAAACTTCAAAAAAATAATTTTTCACCATATGATTTCCTAATATGTTTTTCCTTGTCCTGCAAGAATTAAATAAAATTGTGATCTATCATATATTTAAAAATATTATTCAATCACAAGATAAAGAATTAAAATATTAACAATTTAAGCCCAATATTATTACAATTAAATCATACTTACATCATGTCCTAAAATTGGCTAATGATCTAAATATTTCTTAATATATCCAAATTAGCTTAAATCAGTCCCTAAAATAAATGGATAAGGTGAGATAAATTATATAAAATTTAGGATTTATCAGTTGTACTTGCTTATTTCTGAGCTTACTTATTTCCGAGGATAACTTAATGATCTTGGTATATTGAAATTGAATTTCTGAGATCGGCTTTGGCAGTGTACTACCATGATCCTTTTTATAAGTATAGCTTGAAAAAAAAATTTGGTCCTTCTTCTAAGCCCACTTAACGAATAATTAAATTGAATTTTCTTGGGAGGACCTAGAGGGTAGAACTGTCACTTTATTTTTCTAATTATTTTTTGGTTGGGACTCCTTACTTTGTACTTTCCCTCAGTCCAAGTCAACTCTCCAAATGAAGGCTCTAAAAATTTGGTTGAATGCGGTGCCTGCAATGATTGCATGATGCATGGACCAAAACATTACAATAGTACTGTTGACTGATGCATCAAATCAGCAAGGTTAATGATAAAATGAATAATCCTTTTAACTCCATTAAAAAAATTAAATACAAAGAAAGAACGAAATGAGTAAAGATAAAAAACACGAGTTGGAAAAAGATTGTTCCAACTTCACTTTATCTAAAGCTTTGAGAAAGAACCGCAAGAGCAAAACAAAAAGTTTGAGAAAGAAAGGTAACTGAATCAAGTACGCTAGCCTGTGAACAGTGAACGACAGTATATTCTATAGTTTCTACCTATAATTATATTAGGAAAATGTAGGGAGTTTGGTAAAACTTAATTTTATAATTGAAATTTTATATTTTGTTATAAATGAGAGAGAGAGAGAGAGAGTATGAGAGCGCAAGAGAATGATTCTCATTTACTATCAAGATGTATATAGTACATAATATATGCCCTCAATTTATAGACATAACTTTATAATTACAATAGAATCGATATCTACAGATTTAATAAGAATATTAGACAATTGTGGGACGCTAAGATAATAGAAATAATGGAAATAAAGCCTTGAGATAACATAACATATTTTGTCTATTATATATTAATGTACCTCATTCAAAAGCCTTCAACTAGGAAAAATCTGGTGGGACAAAAATCTAATAGAAGAAAAAGAGTACATCATTCGTTGGTACGCTATCCAGTGCAACCTCATTAAAATTCTTGCCAGAAAAACTCAGTGGGATAAAACCATAGACAAGGGAAAAAGAGTGTAGCATATATCATCTTCCCCTCTTGACAATGTGAGGTGATATCTTTGCATCTCCAAAATCTAATATCATGAACAAGCTTTCTAAATATTGTCACTGAAAGTAACTTGGCGAACAAATATGTTAGATTCCATTGGAACTGATTTGCTGGATATTAATTTCACTCTCTTCTGTTATATACTCCATTCTAATGTCTTCATGTTGGAGAATAACTATATCATACTAATAAGTAAATGATATATCAAGCCATGTGTGACTAAATAGATACACATAAGTGCTTCAATTACATTAAGATATAATACTTCTAAACTAAATATTTTTTTTTATCACCTCTTCAAGTCTATAGGCGTGGTGCTTCCAGACCATGCATTTCTCCATAGAAAATCACTTTATTCTTCTCAAATCCTTTTTTCAAATGCTTTCTTTATGCAATTTTTAGCATTTGCAACCTCTATAGGAATTTCATAAATGTTTAAACCCTTCAACATAAATTGCAATTACAATAAACTCTCTTTCATATCTTTTCTGTAAAATATAGGGCAGAATGGATAGCTAATATCCTTCCTTCAGTAGATATTTATTGAGTTGGTAATACCATGCATGCCTTTTCAAACCATATAGAGATCTAAATTGTATGCTTCTAGCAATTTGAATTCTTTAGGAGATTTCATATATTTTGATCACATTCTTCAGACAACTTCAATCCTTCAAAGACTTTCATATGTTTATATCTAAATCTATGCATGTATTTGATTCTTCAAGGGATTTTATAAGTACAACAATTTTCTAGATATATACTTTTAGCATTTTAAATCCTTCTAGAATTCACAGATAATTCACAATATAGTGGGTCATGGGTTATCATCATATTCTCTAGATACATATCAAAATTTCATGTATTGTCGAGCTTCCAAATTAACAAGACATAAAAACTTAATCCACCACAACATAATGTCTATTAACATTAAACTTTTGTGAAAATTATTGTGAATGTATTTCTCCCATTTTTTGCATAAGAATGCCCATTTATACAATACTAACATTGCACTTCAGGTGCTTGGACTAGAAATACACAAATTTACATTATGATATTACATGCTGCGCCTTTTCCTTTTCAGTTGGTCAACTATCTTTATATCTACAAAATCTTCATTTAATCACGTGAAATTTTCATCAAAACCTTTATCAACAACTTTATCTTCTTGGTTCCTTTGTCTATACGATATAACTAATTGAGATATTGTTATTGTTTTCAGGTACCTAAACCTTTCTTGGAGTCTTACAAACAATTATGTCTCAATTCTTGTCTCATCGATATGATCAACTATCTTGATTATTGATTATTTGCTCCTGGGGTGTACAACATATACCCTCTATTTATAGGCATAATTTTACAATCTCAATATAATCAATATCTACATATTTAATAATAATATGAGATAATTGTGAGATACTGAAGATAATAGAGATAATGGAGATATGCCACACAAATATTATAGTCATAACATATTTTGATTTTTTTATCCTTCTAAAATAATTACAATTTTTCATATGCTTATTGACTCCTTAATTTTCCCTTTTTTTAATATAAAGGTTGAGGTGAGATTGTTAAAAAGAAAAACATAAAGGGAAGAACAGCGATGAATTTGTGTGACCGGAGGGAGTACAGATTATCTGTTCCAACTTCTCGTTCCCCTTCCTTCAAGTTTTTTCGTGCCGCCTGGAGACGCTCCCAATCTCACTGTCGAACCGAGTAATTGTGGCACTACCGTGTACTAAGCTTCTGGAGTGTCGTCGCTTGGCTCAAAATCGAAGGTAACAAGTGACCAGAGTATCGTTAGAAACATTACTGTGTCGTTGAAATTGGTTATGCTTCCTTGTTTCTGAGCTTCCTATTGAACCCAATGAATTTGGTATATTGAATTTCTGATATCGGTTTTGTTAGTGTAGGTCTTGAATTGCTATTGCAATTAATACTTGTAAATTAACTAGCTCTGTTTCACCCTCGTATAGTGTAGGGACTGGCACCATTACAGATTTTAGCCAGATCCATCATTAGGTTTACTTTGCTTTAGTTTTGAATTTGGATGTTATAAATTACAAGTTCAAATATCCGGCCATCACCATTCCTATTTGCAACTCAAATTATGATTGCCAAGAATAATGAGCTAAGTAAATAATCAGTCTTCTTTCTTCGTTGACACTAAGTCTTGTGCAGGAGGATGATTGATCTTTTTCTCAATTAGATTATTTCCAGAATTTCCTTTTATATTGGCTAATATGTGCTTCATGTACTTCAAAATAAGTAGACACTATCATTTTCTGCAGATGAAAAACCTAAACATAATTCAGAAAAAAGGGGGCGAAATAGAAACCCAATAGGATCAAAACTGAAGAAAGCAGAAACCGCAGCAGTAAATTAGAATTTGAAGTTTATTGGGATGACCTAGAGGCTAGAACTTTCACTTTATTTTAATATAACGAAGTTCAATACATCCACACATCTGAAAACAGTCCCTCTAATGGTGTCGCACGGTATCTGATTAACACACAACACTGGTTTGGAAACATTGAAATCTACATAGCCGTTTTTGCAGATTGAGGAATTACTATAGGACTCCTCACTTTGTGCTTGCCGTCAGTCCATGTCAACTCTCCAAACAAAGGCTTTGAAGTTTTGGCTGAACGTTTTGCCTGCATAATAACCCTATAGCTCTTCTTTTGGTTTGTCCTCTTAAAGGTCAAAGTTGTAGGAAGAACAGCCACCTTTACTCCTTTTGGGGCTTTAACATTCACAGTATATGTGCTTGGAGGCCCAACATTTGTTACCGTTCGAGTAACATTTATAGGTTTCACACCTAGGAAAGGCATTGTGACAGAAGGGTAGTTGAAATCCTCTAGCCTATAAGACTTTGGACATTTATATGGCTTGTTATAATTAATGGATTCTACTATTCTTTCCTCGTAGGCAGAAGCACATAACAAGTTGAGGTAATCAGAAGCCTTCAGATCATAAATAAGTCCAGGGTCCATTGCAAGGTTAGGATTAATGTATCCTGAACCATAATGAAATGGAGTTGCTACTTCATCATCTTGTTCATCTACAATTGGCCTATTGGTGTTATCCTGGGTGGTTGCTGGATGGGCATATATTTTAGAAATGCTCTAGTTAGAAAGAAAACAAAAGAAGGAAATTGTAAACATGACAATAGTGCTTCATGCATGCCGTACCAGTAGTCATAATCGCTGATTTGATAGCAGCTGGACTCCATTTAGGATGACGATTTTTAAGAAGACCGGCAATGCCAGCAACATGAGGACATGCCATGGAGGTTCCTGATAGAATGTTATAGTCAAAGCGACCTACATCTGAATCTAGGTTGGTGGGACTTGCCCCTGATGAATATGCAGCAATTATGTCTTGACCTGGTGCAGTTACATCAGGCTAAAATTGGGGGGGTGTTGTTAGGAATCAAAGAAACTCACGAGCCATATTTTTGATTGAGGGTGTTAGATGGTTTGAGAGTGGATAACCTTAAGGATTGACGGCAGAATCAAGTTGGGTCCCCTGGATGAGAATGCAGAAACTTTTGGAGCTGGCTTTACTGGAATCAATGTTTTTGCGTTATTCAAGAATGCAACAAGGTTCCTACAACATGTGTATAAATGTAGCCCTGTCATCACAAACAGTTTCAAAAGGATTTGCACATGAGAAAGTTGTATATTAATTACTTGACATCAAAAGGATTTTTTTTCTGCTGGGATGTTTCGTCAGACTTGTCATTATGTGTTGGAACATTGGAAGTATCAATAACGTGAGCATCAGCTGTAGCTGTATTCAATTCCTTATCATTTTGCAGAATCATTTTCAAAGCCCCTGCACGCATTGCTTCTTGTCCCTTGTCCACTGGCCGTAGGCTCCTTCCTCTCTGGCATACCAATATACTGCCTCTTACTTTGTTCGGATCGAGTGTTCCTTGTTTGCAATGATCACTGCCATAGGAGCCAAAATGTTTGTGTTCATACCGAGTCACAAACATTTGATAGTTTAACAAATTAAACTCAAAAAATCTGATCAAGAATGACAAAAATTTTATTCTTACGCATCGTCAAATGTCGCATTAGAAAGCCTAGCATTTCCAGCAATCAGCACAGGAATTAACTGTCGAGATGTTGAGTTTGTGGCAAGACTGGTCCCCTGATTGTCCATGAAATTAGAAACAACCAATCAAAAACATAACATGACATTGACATTGTCTTGTTGAGAACTACGAGCTGAACTGTTAACAACTTATCAATTAGTGCTGCTGCTTACAGATTTTATGCGTGTGTTGATATTGATGTTCATGTTTTAGGCGAAATGAGGAGCAATACCTTCATGACTTGGCCATTACTCAGAGTAATATTATTACTGAACTCTCTGTCTATAGAGCTAGAAGCAATGGTGAAGATCCAAGGTGCCATATTAGAAACAGTCTGAAGCTCAGGTCCATCGTTACCAGCAGAGGCAACGACTAATACACCTCTTGAAACTGCATGAAAGGAGCCAATGGAGATCCCATTGGTCAACATATCGTTGACATTTGGGACGGTGCTCCGACCAATTGAAACAGAGAGCACATCGACACCATCATTGGTAGCTTGATCGAAAGCTCTAAGCAAGTCCTCATCAGTGCAGTCTTCAGAATTATCATGACCCCAACATACTTTGTATACTGCAAGACGAGCTCTTGGAGATCCTCCTTTCGCTGTGCCTTTGCCATTTCGGAGAACGCTGACATCTCGCACAAAGGCGCCGCCGGCTGTTGACAGAGTATGGGTTCCATGGCCTACGGTGTCGCGGGCACTGATTCGAGCTGATGGGCTAAGGGATCCGTGTTTTGTCTCGTAGCCTGTGAAGAAGGTTCTTGCTCCTATTATCTTCCTGTTCCATGTTCATAGCACGTGAGCATGCATATGGTTAAACATTTTTTACCATAAGTTGGTTGGAAACTATTTAGATGGGGGAAAAATAAATTGAATAATGCTGAAAAATTTTCTATTCTCAATATTCAAGTAGAAATCATTTACTTGATATTGGGGGTTATGGTTTCCTTTTTCCTTGGCCTGAATTATTCTTGATGGTCCTTCCACAACTCAAAAAAAATTGTTTGATTTAAGTTAATCATATTTTATTTTATTATATATTAATGTTAATAGATATATTTACACTAATTGAAAAAACATGTTAAGAGCATTGAAATCCTTTTAAGAGGAGAGAGGAGACTATAAGAGAGCAGTCAAGTTAATTAACCAAAATTTTGAATTATGGATTGATAAATTAATTAGGGATTTATTGAATTTACCAACTCGATTTAGAATTTCTCTATTTAAAGAAGCTTTATATGGAATTTTTTCTAAAATGCAAGTCAAATTGTTTTTATTCATTAGGTTAACTTATCAAATTACACTTGTTATTTTGTTATTGTTAATTGTTAAAATGTATATGTGTACTTATAAATTTACCTATGAGATATGAATGCTTTTTATTTTGTTATTGTTACTTGTTAAAAGGCTTAAGTGTGCTATAAATTAGAATTTATATATTTTTATATGGACACTTGTTATTTTATTAACGTCAATTGTTAAAATAAGTATTTGGATTTGTAAATTCACTTATGAACTTGAACTAATTGATTTAAACAAATTAATCTAAGTTTTGTCGTATATTTAATGAGGCTTTTTTTTAGTGAAGTAGATATATATTATAAAGACAATTAATCTTCTAGTCCCCTAATTTTGACTCTGTTATCCCAACTTTAACTCAGTATAATTTAGTACTTATAATTTGTCACTCAATCCCTGCACTCTAACACATTTAAAAAAAATCCTTATAAGTTTTAATCATTTAAAATGAATCAAAACTGTAATATCAAAAGAATAATTCTACCTATATTATATTCCTTAGAGGGTGAGACATGGGAGTTTCTTGCTCTTATTAGCGGTTGACGCATTGTCCATTTCTTTGTCAACATGTTCTAGGTAAGACCATTAATAAGAAATATAATTTTTAAAGGTTGGCAAAAAGAAAAAAGAATTCTAAATTTTTAATGCATGCATTTAAATTAAAATGTGATCAAACATTTCGCAAACCTGTTGCAGAGAGTTTTATTAGGAGGGCCAGATAAACTGAGCAGCTCACATTTTGATCCTCCACGCCATTTCTTTGGAATGGGACCGTATCCATTGTCTCGGAAGCTTCTGGATTCTGGCCATACACCTAGTAACACAACAACATTCCCCAAAAATCAAAATATATATTAAACTTAGGGTTAAGGTGCTTAAATAACCTTCAATTTTTCTCAAAAAAACAGACGTTACCATAACTATTTTTTAGAACAAAAGTAACCATAAACATTATAAAAGAAGGCAAAAATAACCATGTCCATTAATGTGATTTTTTTAATGAAATATTAAGGTACTAAAATAGACATTAACTTATATTAAAAGTGCAAAAATAACCATAAAATTTTTTTTTTGGATGCAAAACTAACTAAAAAGTGACTTATTAAACATTAATTCATAAGTTTTTATTTGACTTTTGTATTATGTGTTTTATCCATTTGAGCATTAAAATAACAAAACTTATAAATTAAAATTCAAGAAGTTGTCTTTTTTTTTTTTTTTGACGAAACGAAAGAAACTTGTCACTCTAATTCCAAAAACTAAAAAAAAAAAAAGCTTATGAATTAATTTTTTTTAAGGCCATTGATTCATGTTAGGGATTTTAACTTTTGGAGTTGAGTGACAAGTTTCTTCCGCTTATTCATTCCGTCAGATTAAAAAATAGGTAACTTCTTAAACATGAACTCATAAGTTTTTCTTTGACTTTTGTCATTTTAATCCTCAAATTGATAAAACACTCATAACACCAAACATAAAAAAAACTTATGAATTAATATTCAAGAAACCGCTTTTTAGTTACATTTGCATCCAAAAAAAAAAGAAGTTATGGTTACTTTTGTACTTTTTGTATTAGTTAATAGCTTTTTTTTTTTGGTGAAGTTAATAGCGATTTTATTACATTAACATTTCATTAAAAAGTTCACATTAAAACGTCATGGTTATTTTTACCCTCTTTTATAATGTTTATGGTTACTGTTGCTCTAAAAAATAGTTTATGGTTACTTTTGTACTTTTAGAAAAGTTGAAAAATTATCTAAGCACTTTAACCCTTAAACTTAAAACATACATACATAATTGTTGCTTTAAAAACAATTGGTCTAATATAATATTGCTATAACTATAAGCAATTGGTCTAGTAATATTGCTATAACTATAAGCACTTCATCTTAACACCAAAATTGTTTGTTAAATAAAGGGTCAATATCATCTTTGGTGCCTCAAGTTTGCCCTCATTTAAATTTTAGTCCTTCTAGTTTCAAATCATTGATTTTGATCCCCATAGAAACAAAATAGTCTAAGTTTTTATTAAGTTATAAGAACTACTGTTTTAAATAAAATGAAACTTGAAAGATCAAAACCAATTATTTAAAACTTAAGGGACCCATATCAAAATAAAGATAAACTTAAAGGACCAAAGATTATATTAATCCTTAAATAAAACATAAAATACATAATCTAAAATTATTGTAAATTATTCATATAATATAGGACTAATACAATGTTTGGTCTTTATACAATTTTCCCTCATTTTTTTTTATCTTTATAATTTCAAAATCATAGGTTTTGGTACATCAATGGACAAAATTGTCTAGGTTTTTATTAAACTATAGAGATGAACATTTTGGGCGGAAAAAATTTGAGGAATTAAAACCTATGTTTTAAAACTATAGGGGCCGAAATCAAAATAAGCACAAGTTGTAAGAATCAAACATTGTATTAATCCAATTGGCAAAAAAAAAAAAAAACCATTGTATTAACCCTATAATATAATATACTCCTTTTGAACCATGATATAAAAGCTAATTAACTAATTCAAGAGGATTAATAAAATAAAATAAATTAGTTAATATTTGATTTTTTTTAAATACCTATTTGTAACATTACAATAAATGTTCATTTATAAGTAAAGTAAATTAGCTTGAGGAAAAATGATAAATAAAGAAGATAAAATATATTGGGATATTTTATATAATTGGCCTTCCACTACTAGACTAAGTGTGTGTTTGGATTAGCTTTTGAGAATAGTTTTTACGATTTACGAGATAAGTGTGTGTGAGGAGTTTTATCTTGAGTTACGTAAACTAAGTTTGAAAAATGCCCAAACACTCACTAACTCTATATCGGTATGTCATATTTGAGATTAAGTCTTGGCCCTTATTTAACTTTTATATTAGGGACATGTGGTAATATATATTTGCCTAGAAATTAAAATTGTTGCTCATATCATTTGGTCTAGTCCAATCTAAGATTAATTGGTGCTTATTGCAACTTTTTAAAATTATTCCCTCATGTTATAAATATGCGACCTCATTACTTCAATATCTACCGCATTAACTTTTTTTCCTAGAACACCCTAAATTAATTCACCATTTTTTAGTGAAATTACAATTAGATAGATAGAGTGAATTCAATAGGAGGGATAATTGAAAAATATATCACAAATTATTGACACATCAATCACAAATAATTGACCTAACTTTTTTTTATATATATATTTGTGAATTAGGTAAAAAACTTATACTCCCTCTTATTGCTATCATAGACAACTTTGAACTAATTCATACCAACTAACGAATGATAACTAATTCTTAAATCTGTTTTAAATTGACAAAATTTTTAAATAGAGAAAAATACAATGAGTTCATATTTATGCATGAATTATGATGATAAAATTAATAAATAAGCATAAATAACTCATCATGTGAATTAAAATAGGAACTATAGGGAGACTAAACAAGATATGCTTGACTCATTAACTTTATTTAGAAATTAATAATTTTTTTCAAACTCTACCTTCATTTCACTCATTCAGTCCCTCGTAATAATAAACCATAATAAAAATAATATTTGAAAATAGTTACCCTCTCTGTTCTTTTTTATAATAAATAACTACTACATTTACCTCTCTATTTATAATAATTATTTAGAGAATGCCTAAAATTTCTTTTATTTTTTACTATTCTGCCCTCAATTAATTTCTTCTTCTTTTTTAAATATCAATACATCTATTATTTACGACCACCAGAGCATTCCTCTCCACCACACATTCTTTCTCTTCCACAATTCTCTGTACTTCGTTCCTAATTATAAGATAAATTTAATTTTTTTGAAAAAAATTAAAGAAGCTGATTAAATTACTTTAGAGTATTTTTATTTTTATTTTTTTCTCCAAATTAATTAATGTAACTAATAAATTGATATATAATCTAAGGATACATAACATATGATATGATTAAGTAACTTATTTAGCTTCCTTAATCTCTCTAAAAAAATCAACTTTGTCTAATATTTAGGACCCGAGGTAGTAATATTTTTCTTATTCTCTCATCTCCACAATCCTTTTTATTATGATAATTTTTTTATTCCCTCCCTTTCCGTAAGTAAAGGTTATTTTAAGAAAAATGTTACAATTTGTACGTATTTACATAAGAGCTGATAACCCAGCAAATAACTTATGTTCGTTCGTTGGCCAGTATGCATAAGGGACCAGACAAGCTCACAAGTCACAAGCAGTATACAATCAAAATTAAACCATATATCGCAGAATTCATACATGTATTCATTTGAAGCAATTGTGGATTACCAGTATCAATGCTGCCGATGATGATATTTTGACCAAAATGTCCCTTAACCCAAGCAGAGTCTAACCTCACTCTTCCATTTCTCTCTTGTCCAAGAAAGTGCCATGACCTGGTTGTGTGCAGCTTATGTGATTGGCCCGGGAATATTGACACCACTTTTGGATGTTCTGCATCCATTTCCCCACTATTTTTCATCAATCACTATCAATAGTAACGACATATACTAATATCAAATTTATTTTAAAAAATAATCACAAGTAACTTTTAGAAAAATTTCACTTAGCCTCCATGAATACTATTTTATTTTGGTCAAACTTAAAATTATGAAATTTCACTGCACCTTAAGTCAACATGAAACTAAGTTTTTTGAGTTAAAAGGTAATAATGCCCTTGATTTATTTTTCTCATAAGAGCGATTACAAAACAAACAAAAACAATTTTTAAGTTAAATAAAATGATTCAAAGAAAACTTATGGGTGTTCACAAAAGGAATAAGAAAATTCATAAAATAAATAAAGGCATTTACAAGATAAATAAAGACATTTATAAGATAAATAAAAGAATTCAAAAGAACGAAACAGTTAAAATTTTTTGATAATTCACAAAACAAATAAAAAAGACATTCACGAGATAAATAAAAGAAATAAAAAATAAAGTAAGAGCATAGTTGATCTTTCATTCAAAAAGCTTAATTTTATCTAAAGCCAAAAGTTAATTTTATTTGAAGCCAATGGGTGCTGTGAAATTTTAGAACCAATTCGATTGACTGTAATAAAATTACTTTCATATGAAATCTTCCCCAACTTATTTATCAGACAGCTCAATGCCCATGTGGGTGGGGGAGGACGTTCCAGACGCAGTTTGATAATAAAACAAATCTGAAACAATCTGTGTGGGGTGGAAGATGAGGATGTTGACAATTATGGGAAATTTTAATGAGAAGTAAAAAAAAAAAAATCATACTTTTGAGCTCGTTCGCTTCTTCATCTTCAAGTAATGCTGCAAAGCCATTGATGTGCTTGTTGTAAGAGTAAAACATGGCTTCTCTCGCCTTCTCATGGCTGCCAAACAGAACGTAAGAAAGGCAATTAAGCATGCGGCAAGTACCGGTGCTTTACTATCAATAACTATTAAGGCAAGAAGAGCTCCTTCTCTTCCGAGCATGAAGCCTATTCTGTTGATTCACTGTCCATCTTCGATTCGACTGATGCCATACTTTCTTAGTTGATGCATAACCCTCCCCCAATTTCTAATCTAGAGGCATAAATACTTCTAATTTCAATTCAAAGGCCTTAATCATATCCCAGGCCGTCAGATTGCTTTTTATGCTTCCTAGCTTAAGAATCAGTAATTGTATGCTATCGAGTGTTATCGAGGAAGATTAAAGACATGGGCAGAATCCTCTCTTTCAAGCTATTTGTTCACCCGAGACTTTATCGTTTCCTTTCGATCTGTAGGAAGACTAAGAATGCTAATGCTTCTAGCATACACACACACACACTCACACAAATATATACCAACATTAGTTAAACTAATGTTGAGATTAAATTGAACAAATAGTACCTTCCCAGAAGAGAAGCGAGCAAATCATGATGAGAGTTTGTTGCAGCGTCCATATCAGCAGAAGATGGTCGTGGGCCATGAGAATGTGATCCCAGGTATACAACGTACGACTGCAAGTGGTGAGACGACAATGAGAGGAATATTAATTAGGAACCAGATTTAATAAAGCCTTCACTCACTCACACACACACACACTTGCCTTTTTAATGGCATAAGCAGGTTGCTGAAGCTGTATGAGGGAGGAGCAGAGAAGAAAGGATGAGAGAAGAAGCTGAAACATTGTTGATGAGTAGATAGAGTGATGAACCAGAGAATGACAAGTTTGCTTCTTCTTCCCAGCTAAACAAATATTAGTCCCACAAACTATTACTCCCAAGGTAAGATAGGATTCTTGAGCAGGCATTGCGGCTTTTTTATATGATAGGTTTGTGAAATGTTTTCGCAAGTTTTTTTTTTTTTTTTTTACCGCAAACTGTGGCTCCAACACACGTTCTTTCCCCACTACATAATCATCTCTCTTTCACATAAATAAGGCATTTTTTAAAAGAAAATTTATTTTTCAGGGAAAATGATATTAAAGTCCCAATTAAAAAAACCAAAATCAGAAAATTTCAAAATTTGGTAATGTTAGCTGCTCCACTTGTCAATAGTTACTCTTTCACTTATTATTGACAAGTTATAAGATTTTTCTATTATTATTTTCTTCAATTGGGACCTTAGTGTCATTTTCCCAATTTTTATATATTTATTGCATCTAACTATTTTTAGCTAACTTTTTAAACAACTATATAATTTGGTTAATCACATCTCATACCCTCTCCAGTGTTTTTTTATAAGTAACAATTATCTTAATTGTGTAAAACGAACTTACAGTTAAAATTATAAAAATAATAAATGTATCTAAAATGTAATGTCTTTTTAAAATATGCCCCTATTTGTAAAGATTATAAAAGAGAGAATGAATAATAAATGAAAAAATGAAAGAAAATTAGTATCACTATTTTCTAGGTCCAAAAGTGCCTATGAACTTTTCAAAAATTTATGGTGTTAGGTGCACTTTTAAAAAAAATTCATGAGTAATTTTGCACCTCAAAAAATAATAATGTGGGTATCACAAATTAGTCATTTGCACCAATTAACGGTGTGGGCATTTTTACCCCATTTTGAGAAGTTTATGGGTATTTTTACACCTAAAAAAAGTTTAGTGTTGGATGCATTTTTGAAAAAAGTTCATGGGTATTTTTGCACATTAACCCTTTTTTTTTTATAATAATCAATATTCATTAAAAATAGGGTTAAGGTGCAAAAATACCCATGAACTTTTTTTAAAAGTGTATCCAACACTATAAATGTTTTTTAAGTGCAAAAATACCTATTAACTTTTCAAAATGGGGCAAAAATGCCTACACCATTAATTGGTACAAATGTATGTTTTGTAAGACCTACATTACTATTTTTAAAGTACAAAAATACCCATGAACCTTTTGTAAAACTACAACCAACACTATAAACTTTTTTCTGGGTGAAAAAAGTGCCCATGAACTTTTTAAAAGTTTATGGTGTTGGATGCACTTTTAAAAAAAGTTCATGAGTATTTTACACTTCAAAAAATAGTAATGTGGGTCCCATAAAAGAGATGTTTATACCAAGGAACGAAAAACCGGACCGGGCAATGAACCGGTCAAAGCACAGGTTCAAGGGTTAATGGGTCAACCGGGGTCTAACCGGTAGTTGAACCGGTCATATTAAAATATTATAATTTATTAGTGGCAATGTATATTAATATATTTTTAAACTTCTATAGATAAAAATGAAGATTTTTAGAAAAAAAAATACTTAAAATCTATTAGTATGAGTTATAATGCATATACTTATGCAATGATATCTCCTTTTCTATAATTATTATATCTTTTTAAATAATTTTTTTCATTATCTTCTTCATTTTTTTTAGATTTTTTCTTTCTTTATCTATTTTTCTCTTCATTTTGATATTCAACTTCCAATCTTCCCCTAAAAAAGAAAAAAAAATTATAAAAAAAAAAATGAAACCGGTCTGACCGGTTGAACCACCGGTTTTAAACCGGTTCAACCGGTTTCAGACCGATTTGACCGGTTATCCGATTCAACCATCAAACCAGATCGGACCACTGGCCGGTTCCTGGTTCAACCAGTCGAACCGCCCGGTCCGGTCCAGTTTTTCATAGAGTGGTTTATACCAATTAAAGATGAGAGTATTTTTACCTCATTTTGAGAAGTTCATTGATATTTTTGTACCTAAAAAAATTTATAGTGTTAGGCGCACTTTTAAAAAAAATTCATAGATATTTTTACATCTTAACTCTTAAAGATATAAAATGACATTACATCAAGCTTTTACCATCAAACATAGGCATGGCTGTAGAGACATGAGAACGTAACTACGTAAGGATTAATATCAATTGGGTCAGAATTTTAATATGTTTGTTTGTGTTAATGATTGGGACTCTAAAAAATATTTATTCACATAAATTGAGATAAAACTCATTTCTCATATTTATTTCGTATATTGTAAATCATAATTAAAAAATTATTTTTAAAATGTTCTCATAGCTATTCTAAACATACATACATATATATATACACACGCGTGCGTGCGTGTCTTTAAGGATCACATTCGATAAAGAGCCTGGTTGGTAAAACGGCAGGAGGCGGCAGCCATACGGTTTGCGGCAAAAAGCACGGTGGGCAAGATTGAACCCGTTTGGCAAAACGTTGCAACCCACTGCGCTTCAATAGCCAACGCGACTTCTTTCAGAAGCCCAAATTAATGGCTTTTTTTGGCTGCGAGCATTCACAGTGGATGGGGAGAGATCATCGAGGTCGAGGCTGGAGAAGTAGAGAGGGAAAGTTACGGTGCTGGGTGGACGTGTGGCAACGGACAGTTGGTGAAGGAGGTGCTGGACAGCGGTGGAAAGCATCTTACTCTAGTAACCGTTAATGATTGAAGAAGAAGACTCCCTCGAATCTTCCGCTCTCCCTCTGATTCTCTTTCTGCAATACACCCAGTGATAGCTGCATCCTCTCTCATTCTCTCAAATTGTCGGCCACTCCCTTCTCTTTCCATAGCTTTTTCTATTCTTTTCTTAAAAAAGTCAACTTCATCTTATATTTAGGACCGAATAGAATATAAAATGAAGACAATATAAGAGAGAGAGAGAAAATCGGTATCTTCCTTCTCTTATGCTCTAAATGGGTAGTATATGGGTTACATAAGACTAAAAACATTGGAGTTAAAAAAAATGATTGATATGCGTTTATATATGCATTCTAATTTAAATATAAATTTATCCATTTTTAATTCAGTATTTTAGTGTATTTTTATTTTTTTTTCAATAATAATTGAAATTTTTTATTATCAAATTTTATTTATATTTTTTCATTTCAATTATCACAATATATATAAATAATATATATATATGTGTGTGTGTGTGTAGTATTATATAAGATTCATGCCCTTTTCAGTCATTTTGCATCTAAATGGACTTTTCAAACTCTAATCCAAACAGGTTTAAGGTTAGAAAAAGAGTCACTTATGCCACCGCTAATCCAAACACAAATCACAATTATAATTTGATTTTTAATCCTATCTTTTTTTTTTTCTAAAAATCAAATGATATAAAATATCAATTTTCCCCGCTAATCCAAACGCACACGAAAGCATCCAATTTCCTTCTTGTGCCAACCGCAAACCATCGCTCCTTAGCACAAAAGAGGACAAAAGTCTCTGGCTTCGTGGATTTAAGACATGTCTTGTCATTTACAACTTTTCCCTGTTACGTATACTGTTTTTTTGATAGTCCCGGTACGTATACTGCTCTTGTGCTGCTAGTAGTATTTATTAGTTGGCAAGAGAAAATGCTCCTACGTATAAGTTTTTTTTTAACAAATGTACAGTTTGTTTTTTATTGTATAAATTTATACTTTTTGGTAGAGCGTATATTAAATAAAATTATATTTAAAAAATTATTAAATTTTAAAATAAAATTAATGACATATATAATTTTGGTTATGTTTTATAAAGCATGTTAGTGGGCTCAAAGGAATAATAGTTGAAATAACTTCTCTGCTACAATAGTACTGACACAATAATTTAATAATGACTGTGGTTTCGTCATTGCTGGTTGGAATGGAAAGAAGCAATTGATGGAATGTCTAGGTGTAACTGTAAGGAGAAAAGTTGGAAAAAAAAAAAAAAGTAACGGGGAAAAATAATCATTTAAATTTTAAAATTTTAAAATTAGTCTAGTTATCCATAAAAATATAGGTATTGACTATAAGAGTATAATAATTAATAACTTATTTTATTAAGAGATCATTTTATTTGAGATTTTAAAATTTAAGTGATATTCTTTTATTTTTTCCCAATATTTAATGATGACTTTAAGTTCATCATTAATTTTCATTAATACTCCCTCCTTCCTTTCTATAAATAACCATTATTTAAAAGCTTATTTGAGAAAGCGATGAAGAGAGGAAAACATACAATGGGGAGAAAAATAGTGTGGTATGTATGTTGGTACATGTTTGGGAAAGTGGTGGGCTAGATAGGTTTTTATCATTAAGTATCTGTTTGGATTAGCAGTAGAATATCTTTTTTAACTTGATTTATAATATATGAGATAAATTTATGAGAGAAATTTTATTTCAATTTACATAAACATATTTTTTCACTGCCAATCCAAACAAGGCTAAAGCAACTTTTAGAAAAACAAAAAAAATAAAAAACAACCCTCATAATGCTCTTGTGAGACCTGCCCCACGGTGTGACTTTTTTCCCCCTTTTATCTTTTGTCCATAAAAAAGGCTATATCTCACTGTGGTTTTGTATTGAGCGTGTTAGTTTCATGTTGAGCAAATGATAAACCACATATACTTGGTGTAGATGAATTTTAATATTTTTTTAATTATATATATTTATCAAAAAATTTATAGGGAAAATTTTAGAAAAATAATTTTGAAATTGTAAAATTTCAAATCAGGTATTTCCTAAAAAATAAGTTAAAAATTACTTATCAAGTTTTGACATTTTTTAATCAACTTTTGGTAAGAAACTTGATTTGAAATTTTATAATTTCTAATTTCTTTTTAAAAGATTCTCCCAAATTTATAATATATATACGTATTAAATATGTCTATCAAGGTATTTTCAAATTTTTTCCAACATGTTAATGATTTTCATATTTATTATAATTAAATATTTTAGTAGTTTCAATTGTTTTTCAATAATAATTAAATATTTTTATTTCTTTATAATTATAATTTTTTCTTAGAATTATCACAATATATACATTTAATATAAATATATACTATTTAATAAAATTCATGTCATTTTCAATAATTTTTCATATAAATTTGCTTTTCAGATGATCATTCAAACAAGGTTCAGTTTGAAAAAAATCCCTTTTAGTTTATATGACACTGTCATTTGGAGATATTTAAATATTTAATTCATTTGTTATTTTTACTTTCAATTAATTATTTGTCTTTCTTGTCATTTTCTCTCATTCATTCTCTTGTTTTACTTTTTCCACTTATTCTCTCCCACTCGTTTTCTTTATAAATAAAAGTGTTTTTGAAAAATGAGTTGCATTTCTTACGTATTTATTATCTTTAACTAATTTTAACTACCATTTTGATCTATGTGATTCGGTTAATAGTATCTTATAAAAAAGAAAGGTGGAAGCAGCTGTTATTCTATGTAATTGTTTAATAATTTAATGATATCGATGTTTGCTCATTAGAATGGATGTCATTGGTCCGAAATATAATATGTTGTTAACTACTCTCTTCATTTGTTTTTATAAGATAACATTTGTTGAATGGATATATTCCAATTTATAAGATAATTTTTTGAGATGTCTAAACACTTAACACATTTTTTTTTATTTTTATCCTTAATTAATTATATGTCCCTCCCATCATTTTTTCCCACTTATTCTTTTTCATCACTTTTTCTACTCATTCTCTCTCCCATTCACATTTTTTTTTTATAAATAAGGATATTTTTGAAAAACAAGTTGCATTTGTTATATATTTATTGTCTTTAACCAATTTTCAACTTTTTTTATCTACATTCAGTTATTTGTAACTTATAAAAAGGAACTGAGGGAGAAATTTACATAAATGAAAGAATATTAGTTAAGTCATTTAATAAATTTTAAATTGATAAATTTTATCTATTTTATCCTTATTAAAGAGTGTGATTTTCAATTATGTATTTATTATTTGTTGCATATCTTCTACACAAGGGGTGGTGGAAAACAATTATTAAATTAGGCGTAGTTAGCGGGGGGTGCTTACTGCTCCTTTGGTGTTGTCCTGTTGCCCCAAAAATTCCCCCTTCCCAAATATTTTTCTTGATTTTTTTTATCATTAAATTTTATATAAAATAAGTGACATTTTAAAATTTATGAAGAAGATGAGTCGCCATCACCAGTCACTAGTGGTTGCTGTCGCCACCATCATGAGTAGCTAGAGGTTAGTGATGAGATGATGGGGTTTGAGTCTGAAGGAGATGAAAAACTAGGGCCAAAACTAGAATCTTATGGAATTCTTTAGAATTTCATGAGTTGTATGTAGAGCTGGTAATATCGGTTTTAACCATGGGCCGAATTCGCCCAACCCTAAAAAATGAGCGGTTTAGGTTTTACAAAAGTGGAACTATTTTGATGCTGTTCTTTTTTGACCAAACCCATATGAGTTAAACCCGCGATGAGTTAGATTATCGGGTTAACGGTTAGACCTTTTTTTTAAAATATGTGACTTCTTTAAGTGTATTGTGTACATAACATCATTAATATTAATTAATTATTGATTGTACTGAATTTTAATGATAGCTTTTGGATATATGTTTATTTTGTAATGTGTAGACTTGTGATGAATACTTAATTTGTAATGTTTGAAACTTTGAATTTGATGTTTTATTATCACTTTATTATTTTACAATGTATTTTTAAATTTTTTGTAGTTTAGGTTTGTAGAAAAAAATTTCAGTATATTATTTAAAAAAAAAGTTTCAAAAACACAGTATAATTTTTGTTTTTAAAAAAGGAAAATAATATGGGTTGGGCGGGTTAACCCACCAACCCAGAGGTTATAAGTTGGGTTAGCTAAATGTCGACCCATGTTGATATGATTTTCTTTAGCCCGAACCCATATAAACCCAACTTGTATTGAGTTAGCTCGAACCCGGTGATCCAGGCCATATTACCAGCTATAAACTTGTATGATAGAACCCAATTCCATCAACATAAATGGAATTGGCTTCCACGCAAAACACAATTTTATAATATTTTTTTGTACCAAACAAATTTTGTGATGAAAATCATTTCTATTTCCACGTCCATCTATCATTATTACAGATTTATCTATATTTAACGTTTATTTTTACTGATATTTAACAATTGCGAGTGCTAAATATTTATATAAAACTGTTTTTAACCGTTAAATATTGGGCATTATACTTTATGGGTTTTTCACATGCAACCGTTATATATAGGGTAGTATATTCAACGATTGTAAGACAATGACGGTTAAATATAGCTAGCTATATTTAACGGTTTTTTAATAATATTTGTATAATACTTAATGATTAAAATAATAAATAGTAAAGTATATGTCACTAGAGGAATAAATTTATTTGATAGTTATTTAGAAAAATCGTTATGTATGTATAATATTTGTCTGTTATTGACGAATAATCGTTAGATATGTATGACAAATATTTTAAAAAAATTGGGGGGATCACTTTCAATAAGCTCTTTGCAAAATAGCCTATAAAAACAACATAGATATATATACCAAACACTTAAGAGAAAAAATGAAAAATTGGTTCTATTAACAAATCTAAAAACTTTAATTGATAAATCTAGGAGGTGTTATTAACAATTTTAGGAGATTATTTTTTTATTTTATTTTTTTATATGAGAGCTGAATGTAATTCTTGAATACAAAAACGATGCTCAACTGTAAAGCAGGGAAATATACGGAAAGGACATGGGACCTAGTAAAAGCCCAATGACGCCTTCTTATCAATTTTATTACAGTTTGTTGAGAGAGAGAGAGAGAAGAAATTTTACCAAGAGAAAACTTTTTTCATACTTATTTTATAAGGAAAATTCCTGAAAAATATCTCCAAAATAATAAAATCCCTATTTAGTATTTTGAAATCTAAAATCCTGGATCAGTACCCTATCAATTCAGATGAACAGTGTGGGGGGCGCCAAAAGACGATTTTGCCTTTCAGCCCTCATTCTCACTCACTTCAGAATAATAACATGAGGCTCTTAATTAACAACTCCCCATTCTTGATTAACAACTCCTCTTTATTCTTTCACATATTCGCATCTCACCATGGTTCCGGACCCGGACCGGACCGGCCGGTTCGGACCGGAAACCGCCAAACCGGTCACTAGATCGGTCCGGTTCACGGTCCGGTCCGGGTCCCAAATTTAAAAAAAAAAAAAAAATTTAACTTTTTCCTTTAGAATTTCATACTATAAGCCTAAAATTTTCAATTACTCACCGGTTTGGTCCCGGTTTAGCTCCGGTTTGGTCCCGGTTTGACCCACTGACCCTTAACCCAGTACCCCGACCGGTTCAATACCCGGTCCGATCTTTAATACCTTGCATCTCACAAATATAGTGTTGTTAATGTAAAATATGGTGTTGTTAATAAAGAAAGAGGTGTTGTTATTGGCCCTGAAATTTAAATTACGAAGTTGTGAAACAAGAAATGAGAGTTGTTAATGTATAATATGGTGTTGTTAATAACAAGACCGGTGTTATTATTGTAAAAGTAAAAATATGAAATTGGAGTTGTTAATCAAGAATTGAGAGTTGTTAATTAAGAGCCTCGTGTTGTTATTCTGAAGAGGGCGAGAATGAGGGTTGAAGGGCAAAATGGTCTTTTGGTGCCCCCGCATTGTTCATCCTTACTGACAGGGTACTGATCAAGAATTTTGGATTTCAGAGTATTGAATAGGGATTTTGCTGTTTTGGAGGTATTTTTTTAGGGATTTTCCCTATTTTATACACGTTAAAATTCCTCCCAACAAACAAATCCAAATAGTCACTGTAGTATCTGCTTCTATTTGAGCTATCTAATAATCGCCTTTTGCTACTTTCCAGCTACACAGTGCATTATATCTTATGTTATTAAAATTGGATTGGATTAACCAATTCAACCATAAAAATCGTCGAACTGATTATCTAACCGATTTGGCCTGATTGATTCAGTTGGTTTAATATTTATTCAATTTTTCCTAAATTCAAAAATTTATATATAATTTTATATATTTTTAAAAATTACAAATTAAGACTCTATAAAAATCTTAAGATATCTACTTTTTCTAATATAAAAAAATGACTCAAATATTATTAGTATCTGCCATTGATGTGCTTGTTGTAAGAGTAAAGCATGGCTTCTCTCGCCTTCTCATGGCTGAAACATTGTTGATGAGTAGATAGAGTGATGAACCAGAGAATGACAAGTTTGCTTCTTCTTCCCAGCTAAACAAATATTAGTCCCACAAACTATTACTCCCAAGGTAAGATAGGATTCTTGAGCAGGCATTGCGGCTTTTTTATATGATAGGTTTGTGAAATGTTTTCGTAAGTTTTTTTTTTACCGCAAACTGTGGCTCCAACACACGTTCTTACTCCAAAATAATAATGTGGGTATCACAAAATAGTCATTTGCATCAATTAACGGTATGGGCATTTTTACCCCATTTTGAGAAGTTCATAGGTATTTTTACACCTAAAAAAATTTTAGTGTTGGATGCATTTTTGAAAAAAGTTCATGGGTATTTTTGCACATTAACCCTTTTTTTATAATAATCAATATTCATTAAAAATAGGGTTAATGTGCAAAAATACCCATGAACTTTTTTCAAAAGTGCATCCAACACCATAAATGTTTTTTAAGTGCAAAAATATCTATGAACTTGTCAAAATAGGGCAAAAATGCCTACACCATTAATTGGTACAAATATATGTTTTGTAAGACCCACATTACTATTTTTGAAGTACAAAAATACCCATGAAACTTTTGTAAAAATGCAACCAACACCATAAACTTTTTTCTGGGTTAAAAAATGCCCATGAACTTTTAAAAAATTTATAGTGTTGGATGCACTTTTAAAAAAAGTTTATGAGTATTTTTACACTTCAAAAAATAGTAATGTGGGTCCCACAAAAGAGACGTTTATACCAATTAATGATGTGAGTATTTTTACCTCATTTTGAGAAATTCATTGATATTTTTGTACTTAAAAAAATTTATAGTGTTAGGCGCACTTTTAAAAAAAATTCATAGATATTTTTACATCTTAACCCTTAAAAATATCAAATGACATTACATCAAGCTTTTACCATCAAACATAGGCATGGCTGTAGAGACATGAGAACGTAACTACGTAAGGATTAATATCAATTGGGTCAGACTTTTAATATGTTTGTTTGGGTTCATGATTGGGATTCTAAAAAAGTATTTATTCACATAAACCGAGATAAAACTCATTTCTCATATTTATTTCGTATATTGTAAATCATAATTAAAAAATTATTTTTAAAATGTTCTCATAGCTATTCTAAACATACATACATACATACACACACACACACACACCCGCATGCGTATCTTTAAGGATCACATTCAATGAAGAGCTTGTTTGGCAAAGCGGCAGGAGGCGGCAGCCGTGCGGTTTGAGGCAAAATGCACGGTGGGCAAGATTGAACCCGTTTGGCAAAACGTTGCAACCCACTGCGCTTCAACAGCCAACGTGGCTTCTTTCAGAAGCCCAAATTCTAGGCTTTTTCTCGCGGCGAACATTCACAGTGAATGGGGAGAGATCATCGAGGCCGAGGCTGGAGAAGAAGAGAGGGAAAGTTACGGTGCTGGGTGGACGTGTGGCAGCGGACAGTTGGTGAAGGAGGTGCTTGACAGCGGTGGAAAGCATCTTACTCTGGTAACCGTTAATGATTGAAGAAGAAGACTCCCTCGAAGCTTCCGCTCTCCCTCTGATTCTCTTTCTGCAATACACCCAGTGATAACTGCATCCTCTCTCATTCTCTCAATTTGTCGGCCACTCCCTTCTCTTTCCATAGCTTTTTCTATTCTTTTCTTAAAGGTCAACAATTCCAACTCTTCCCATTCAATTTTTCCAATTGCTCTTAGTCAAAAAACGTTGGCCATTCTCTTTTTAGTTTTTGGTCAAAGAATTCAAAGCCAATGGAAACTTATCTTTCACCCTCACACCACGTGATTAAACTCATTGTAACACCCCAAATTTTATATTCACCAAATATATTGCAATTATTTGAGAAATTCAATAAAATGGTGAGTATTCATGAATTTGGAATTTATGAATTTCATAAATGTTCAATTTCAGGGAAATTGGGCAAAAATAATTAAGGAATTAATTTGCGTAATTTAAAAAGCCCAATATTAAGGTCCAAAAATGAATGAATATTAGAGAAAATATTTGGTCAAAAAATAGATGGAAATTGGCCAAAGAGAAATAGGAAAAGAAATTGGATTAGAAAGGTAATGGCAAAATCGTAATTTTGTCAAAATTGCACAAAATAAATTATTTTCCAATTAATTGAAGTTAATTTCAATTAATTAAGGAAAATAAGGGTTAAAAATATATTTAGAATATTTTGGTCAATTTAATGTGAATTTATGGAAACTTTGAGCAAAAAGTGCAATTTTGACCAAAATTGAGACTTTACGTATATACGTAACCTAGACAAGTTGTGAAGCCAATTGAGACCATAGGGAGGGACCCCTAGGTGTCTCCTACTTGCGGCATAAATAAGAAAATATTGGTTGGACATGATGGCATGGTTACGTGAATGTAGGAAGTTATGTACATAAAATTGGATTTTAGCAATTTTGGAAAATTAAACAAATTATTATAATATTATGAGATATGAGAATATAAGTTCATCTTTCTCATTCAGCTGCTATTCCACGAGAAACAGACCTGAAACATGGTGTGAGATGTTGAGGTTTGTAGAGAGAGAAAGGAGAAGAAAAATAACAAGGTAAGCCGATTTCTCCGATGATTTAACTCCTAACGCGTATAACTCCGACTCTAAGCTACTCCTCTTTGTTCTTTAAGGTTTGGAAAGCTCAAATTTGGTGTTCTAAAAGTTAGGGTTTTCAGCCATTTTTGGGAAAAGCTTGTGGGAGCTTGAGGTAACTTCCAAACCTTCGTATATTAACTATTCTGGCTGTTGTGGGCAATTTAATCGGTGAAATTTCGCCGGATTGCCATTGGTTTTAAATTTTGGAAAAGTGTGTGCCTAAGGGTTATGCTGCCCAATTTTAGTTCAAATGGTTGTTATAACTCAATTAGATGGTTAATAAAGTGATTAGGAGTAGAAAGGAACGCGTTTACGGAACCGAAATCACAAAACATCGATTTTGCCCGGAGGACTCCATAATTTCGGTCAGGGCCAGATCTAGGGCTAGGAGTTGGATTTTCAATGATTTGATGATTCCATTGGATTCAGTGGCAAAAAATAGGTGGGTTTACAGTTGGGCACTTTTTCAGAAAAGACTAAGAAAGCATAATTACGGAAACGCCCCTAAAACCCTAAAAGTAGGGCTGCCAAGGGCAATTTCATAATTTGACATTAAATTTGGTAATTTTGAGTTCGGAAATGGATTCCTTGGATGAAAATAGTCAGGATAGGCCTAGTCAAAATTTTGGGAAAACGTGCCATCGGGCCAGGTACCGCGGGGTCGGGCCGGAGTCCCGGGGGCATTTTGGTAAATTTTCACCATAGGCTAATATAACCACAATAAACACTATGGAAGTGTCTAAAATGATACTTGGATAGGTTATAACCTATTTCTTGTACATTTAATATTTTAGGACCGAATCGGGAGCCGAAAGTCAACACGTTTCACGAGGCGCACAAAAAGGGGTCGATAGAACTTCGAGATAGGGAGATTATCCTTCATACATCATGCCATAGTTTTATGATTGTGTGGATGCCATTGTTTGTAAATGCGCTTTATTAATCAACATGTTTTGCCCAGAGAAGGGTCAGTAGTGCTAGAGGCACTTACACTGGAGTTGGCGGAAGACCAACCGGTGCAGATTAGTGGGGCTGGGCCCTACTCATGTATATTTGCATATGATATGTTTATATTGTTCATTAATTGGTGCATACATAGCATATATCATATTTACTTTTCGCATTTTCTATGAACGATAGCATGTTTCTACTGGGATTCTTCAGAATCTCACCCCTTTTTCTAAACCAAGCATCTCAGCGGGCGCCAGTGGATCAAAAGGCAAGAATGTAGATGAAGGGAAGTGACTGGCATGTGCCTCAAGGCAAATACAAAGTTCGTGGTTATAGACAGTCTATGTCTAAAATACTTTTGGATATTTTGTAATAGTGGTGTATATTATCGCATTCTGTATGGTCGACTTTAGACTGTAAACAAATACTTTTATCAGTATATATGTACTCTTCTGTATGCCTGTGGAACTTGGTCTCTATTACTCTGTGCATATCGAAATTGAAATGAGTGTTGACACTCATACAATAGACCAAATCAATAGTATATTCGGTTTTAATTATAAGATAAAGTTGATTTTTCTTGGAGAGATTAAAGAAAATAAATAAGTTACTTAATCATATCATATGTTATGTATACTTATATAATATATAAGTTTATTATCCAAACTAATTAATTTGGAAAAAAAATAAAAGTATAAATACTCTAGAGTAATTTAATTAATTTCCTTAATCTTTTTAAAAAAGTCAACTTTATCTTATATTTCGGACCGGATGGAGTATAAAATGAAGACAATATAATAGAGAGAAAAAACATGTCTTCCTTCTCTTATGCTCTAAATGGGTAGAATATGGGTTACAGAATATTAAAAACATTGGAGTTAAAAAAATGATTGATATGCTCTTATATATGCATTCTAATTTAAATATAAATTTATCCATTTTTAATTCAGTGCTTTAGTGTATTTTATTTTTTTTCAATAATAATTGAAATATTTTATTATGAAATTTTATTTATATTTTTTCATTTCAAAGAGAAAAAGGGTATCACACAAAAATGTAGATTTACATCTATTTGTATTTTTGGTGAAACTGATTTGGGCAAGAAAGGAGAGTTTATAACAGCAGCAAATGAACTTGGAATTGTATTAGCTACCAGAAAAATCAACTTTGTGTAAGGGGAAACATCCAGGGCTTAAAGGGAAGAATGGCCATTTCTACATCCATGAATGGAAGTAAGGGTTTAAGTATAAGGGTGAAGGAGTTGGAAGATTATATTTTTTCCTTAGGACAAGAGTTACAGGTTTCGAGCTTGTCTGAACGGATGGAAGTAATGTTCTACCATGCTCAAGCTTTTATTGCTCTACCCGGTGGTTTGGAGATATTGGATGGCATTTCTAGTGTTGCATATTGGGTTAAGTTAAACTATCATAAAAAAACCTTAGGATTGTTAAATGTTAATGGTTTTTATGATAATTTATTGTCTTTTCTTGATCATGCTATAGAAATAGGATTCATACCCCAAGCAACGTGCCACTCCATAATTGCTGCACCAACTGCTGATCAGCTGCTTGATCAAATGCAAACCTATGAACCTAAACCAGATCTACTCGTCAAGCAAATAGGTGGGCAATCTTCAGATAGCAGTCAGAAGCAGAACCCAAATACCACTCTTAGGTTGTAACTTTCCTTAATCTCTTGGTTTTGCTTTATTGTGTGTTTATATTAAAAAAAAAACCTCCTCTGAGCTTTAGAAGACATTGGGGACAATGTTTGATTTAGGTTGGGGGAGGAGAAAAAAAATTTTTGTTTTTCTTTTGTTAGTTAGTAAAACCATTAGATGCATGAGGTGTGGAAAAAAATGACAGAGTAAGGGGTTATTCTTAACTCCTGAGACGCATTACATTAGTTGCATTTTTTTTATGTTTTTCAAAAAGAAAAATCATCATCTTGTTCAAGTGCTTTGTAATGATCTTAAGAAGTATATAAGTTTTAAATATGGATCAATTGAATTTAAAGATTTTATAGCATGAATGAACAACTGATTGTTGTAATTGGTGATGAATTTTGAGATTGAAGGAACTGAGTTTAAAAATTCCTAGCCGTGAGCTTCTGAGCCTATAATGATTATTTCTCTTGTGTGTGATATTCACCTATTAAGTTGTCACTCTAGAACTTGCTTTAAATCTGGTTAAAATTACATCTCACATGCACATTCAAAAGTGATAAAGGCATTCGTGTTCTTTAGCCAGATCCAAATAGCCAACCTTACAATTATACCGTTGATAAGCCCCTTTGAGCCTAATTGATTGTTTCTTTGTTTTCAATCCATTAACATGTGTTTTAATGATATATCAAGTGCTTTTACCTTATTCGAAAGATTAGTGGAGCATTTAAAATTTTTGTGAAATGGGCTTTTGACAAAGTGTGGGGGTGCATCTATTATCAACTTTACAATTACAATTCAATAAGAAAAAAAATAGAAAAAAGGAAAAAAAAGAAGGAAAAAATTATAAAGAAAAAAGAAAAAAGAAAAAAAAAAGTTAAGTGTTTGAATTGTGGGTTGTTGTGATAAAATAAATTTACAAGTAGCCCATTTTTCAATTGCTCTATTTCTTTAGCCTTTCATATCATGTTTTACATTCCTTTACCTTAACCCCATTACAACCCTTAATAAGTCCTTTTGATTTGAATTATGCATGTGAATTAGGTGGTGAAGATTGAGATTTTTAGCAAGCCTATGATAGTGCAATTTTTTCGGTTAAATTTGAGCGAAACACTTACCCTTGAACATTTGAGAGATTGAGAGAATGAGCTACAAGTACGAACTCAATTTATTCATTTTCAATTAAAGTTACCAGTTTATATTTTCATTGATTCATTAATACTATGATTTCTTTATTTTTCAATTGTGTTCTTACTTATAACCTGACACTTCTGATTTTGTTGAAAGCATTTATTAATTACTTCTTGTCCGAGGACGTCAAGAGTTAAGTGTAGGGGAATTTGATAAGTAAAATATTTACATATTTATTTTTCCTTATATGATAATTTTATGGACGATATTTATGTTTAATATAATAAATTTGGGTGTTATTGATAAATAAATATTGTTTTTAGAATAAACAACATTTAAAAAAAATAAAAATAAAAAGAAAAAAATAAAAATAAAAGTACTGTAGCAGTCAACAGGCACTGTAGCAGCCGCCAGCACTGTAGCAGCCACCAGATCACTGTAGTAGTACTGTAGCACACATTTTTTCCCCCTATAAATAAAGATCAATGCCAATCTCAAAGGAGGAGGAGAGGAAGAGAAGCAGAGGTTTCCTTCTCCGACAGGGAGAGGTTCTTCTCTCACGGGGAGAGATCTTTCTGTAACATTTCTGAGTTCTTTGTGTTATTTTTTTAGATTTAATTTCATGAATTGCATACCTTCATCTTGGAAGACTTAGGATTGTATTACATTTTGCATGCCTCTATCTTAGCAGGCTTAGGATTGTATTATATTTTGCATGCCGCCTACATGAAAGGTTTTACCTCCTAAATGGACGGCTTGATTTCTTCATCTTTCATTCATCTTTTGGTTGTATATTTATGTTTGAGAATTTAATATTCAAGTTTATGCAGTATTTCTGAGGATTTCATTCTAGCTTTATATAATGTCAATTTATTTTGGTTTTGTTTTTAATTTCATCATATGCTAAACTTTCATTTTCCTAGGGTGATGATGTAGCTTACTAATGACGCATTGAATCTTAACTTATTAAATCTAGTTTGAATTTCTCCTTCATGATTGAGTTTTAATTATTATTCTTAATGCTTTTGATTGACTGGCCATCTTTTGAATGATTTCAATACGCATGTTGAGACCGAAAGGAGATACATGTGTGTAGACCCTTAAATTAAAACCATGACTTGCATATGAAATAGGAATATATTCATATGAGTTGTGTAGTCTTATTGAGTTCCATAAATCTTAATGCATAATTAATTGCTTAAATTCATATAGGAATATATTGGATTAGCAATTGGTTATAGAATTGCTTGACCTTGGAAGAGGCTAGTAATTAAATTAGGGAAACTCGACTATCAATCATATGGAATAAATTAGGCTATAATAGATAAGTGATTTAATCCATAATTTATTAAGTGAAATATGACCCCTAGGGCTTTTTCTCATATTTTCTTTCATAACATCTGCATTCATATTTAATTGTCTTTCTTTTATTTTGTACTCTCAATCACCAACTAATCAATCGACTGAATAGAGTTAAAATTACTCATTTTGGTACTTAGTGATCAATCCTCGTGGGAACGATACTCTACTCACTTCTATATTACATGATTATGACAGTGTACACTTGCACTATTTAATTCATCATTTGCACTCGTATCAATCATATTTACTTTTCACATTTTCTATGAACGATAGCATGTTTCTCCTGGGATTCTTCGGAATCTCACCCTATTTTTAAATAAACATCTCAGTGGGTGCCAGTGGTTCGAAATGCAAGGGCGTAGACGCCGGGAAATAATTGGCACGTGTCTCGAGGCGAGGACAAGATACTGGATTATAATTAGTTTATGTTTAGATATTTTAGAGAAATATGTAAATATTAAGTTTCCACTGTATTTTTTGTTTTCCGCCGACGAACGATATCGGTATTGTAAACGAATATGTTTATCAATATAATTGTACTTTTCTGCTTGCCCATTGAATTCCGTCTCTAATGCTCTTCGAATATCGAAATGGAAATGAGTATTGACACCATTTAACAAATAAGTTACCAATAAAATTTTTTTTCACAAATTTTCCTAAATTTTAAGTCAGTGGCATAGAATTCCATAAACTTTATAGAAATTTTTATATAGGAATATTTTGTCACACGAATTAATCATCTCACAAATGCCCAATAGAGGAAGGGCTCTCAATTATTGCCGCGTGCAAACATATAGATCATGACATATGTACGGACAAAGAAACATGGATAACGATGCTAACTGTACACTGCTAGGGAATAAGTGACCCAACAATGATATTGTGGACTTGAGGAAAAAACAATAATGATGCTAAGCTGTAAAGCAAGAAAATAAATGCAAAGGACATGGTACCCGGTAAAGGGTAAAGGGCATGGGACACCTTCTTATCAATTTTATTATGACAGTTGGTTTTAGTTTAAAAAAAGGAGATATTTTATTGAAACAACATTTTTTTATATACTTATTTTATATATTATAAAATTACTTCCAACAAATTAATCTAAATACGCATCATAGTATCAACTTATATTTGAGTTATATTAGTCATGTTTGTTTGGGTATTATGATTATTTATAAATTGTTTTTTATATAAATCGAGACACAACTCCTCTCACATACTTACTTCGTATACCGTAAATCACTATTAAAAAACTATTTATAAGCAATCAAATCGTTAAAACAAACATACCCATTAACTAATCGCCTTTTTCCACTTTCCAACAACACATCGGGCATTATATCCATCTCACTGTTATTTAAAATTTACAAATTTTGAATGATTAGATTATTTTCTACCATATATTATTACTCATACAATCGATGATGTCTGTTGTTAAACGCATGATGTCGGGGGACCCATTAATCATAGTTCATGCATAATGAATTTGAGCAATCATCGTTTGCTTCAATTCCTATTCCTCCCTTTCTTTTTTCTGAAAAATATTTATTCTTCGCATTGACTAGAGAAGCTCACCGACAAGTTAGAAATATAAACCTACACAAAAAATGATACGCTATATTTTTTTTTCTCTCCCGTGCGTTGCTCCGCGCATTATTGCTGTCGGAGGTGTTAATTGTGATAATAGTATAGGTTAAGAATATGAATCAACGTAAATTAAGAAATTTGGAAATAAAAGAAATTAAGAAATAATCAAATTATTTTTAAATATAATAAACATTCATGGAAACTTATAATACCTAGTTTAATTAAAAACAAGTTGGTTTAGATCCACAATTAATAAATCATCAATTATGATCAATCAATCAATCTTTCTGAATATCAAATTTAGCCAAAAACGGGTCAGTTTAGATATACAATTAATAAGAATCATTAATATCATGCATTTATTAACTATAGATCTAAACTAACCCGTTATTAATTAAATAATCATTAATATCATGCATTTACTAATTATGGATCTAAACTGACCCGTTTTTTGCTAAATTTGGTAATATTACAAGTTTTCAAAAAGATTGATCGATTGATGATAATTGATGATTTATTAATTGTGGATCTAAACTGACCTATTTTTAACATTATAAGTTTTTAAGAATGTAGTTGATGATGATTGATGTTATTTAATTAATGTATAAATATACTCCCTTCAGCATAAAAAAGAAATACTCAATTCGGTCCATCCTTTAAGATTTTTTCTTGAAGATATTTTTAGTCTTTCTGTATGTGAAGTTTTGATAGTTTGAATGATACTAGGAGTTTAATGTAATAAGAGTGATATTAAAAATCATTTGAATTTTTGATAAATTTAATGAGTTTAACTGTTTTTATTTATAGGTGTGAATTAGTTACAAAATATCTTATAAAATAATCAAGAGTACATTATAAAAAAGAGGGGAAAAAGGAGAAACCAGTTTCTCTATCACTCATTAGGATAAAATAATTCTAAGAATCATTACTGACGCTCTATTATTGATGCATTTCCCAGCTAATCTTCGTTGAGATCAATGATGTTTAATTTCGACCAATACATAACAAACTAAAAAATAATATATTCAGAAACTATTGCCAGCAAAGAGCCATCCGTTTATGGGATAAGAAATCCTGTACACATCGTCATCTTGTTCGTCCCAAGCTTCATATACACCCCCATACACATCAATATACTCGCTCACCAGAGAACAACCATGTCTGAAAGTGATCAATCCTCCGCTAAGCTTGTAGCTTTAATGTGTATTAATCTCTCCATATTCTTCTGTATTGTTACTTCCTTTACGTTTTCTGCTGCTGCTGCCATTGAAGATGATGGCGAAGCGAAAGCACTGTTGAACTGGAAAGCCAGCCTTACCAAACAAAGCCAAGCTACCTTGTCTTCTTGGAACAATGGTACTAATCTTTGCAGAAACTGGATGGGCATTTCATGTGATGAAGAATCTATGTCTGTGATCAGTATGAGTCTGTCAAATCTTAGCCTTCAAGGTACACTTGACAATCTCAGCTTCTCTTCCTTTCCTAATATGCAATATTTTGATCTTAGTTACAATCAGTTTCATGGAAACATTCCCCAAGAAATTGGTAACCTTTCCAGTATTTTGGTGTTGAATTTGACGGTGAATCCTTCAATTAGTGGTCCCATTCCTAAAGAAATAGGAGCATTGAGCACTCTAAGTGTTCTTGATCTTAGTAAATGTGATCTTACAGAGAGAATTCCCGGTGAAATTGGGAACTTGAGGAATCTGACGACTCTAGTGCTTGCTGAAAATTCTCTTTCTGATTCCGTTCCAGAAGAGATTGGAATGTTAAATAATCTCTTGCAACTTGATTTGTCAATAAACCCAATGTTATCTGGTACAATCCCAACATCAATTGGAAACTTGAACAAGTTACAAGAACTTTTTCTCGATCGTTGCAATCTCTCTGGTCCTATACCAAATGAAATTGGAAAACTCTATTCTCTCATACACATTGATGTCGAAATCAATAACCTTTATGGGCCAATCCCTCCCTCTATGGGAAACTTGACCGTTCTCAAGAAGTTGGTCATGTCATCTAATAGATTTTCTGGTCCAATTCCTCAATCCATTGGTAACATGATCAATTTACAAAAATTCTTTATCGAATATAACCATCTTTCAGGACCTATTCCTTCCACTATAGGAAACTTGACAAAGCTCAACACTCTAGTATTGATGGGGAACAATATTAGTGGTCGCCTTCCATTGGAGATGAATAACATGACAATTTGGCGTAATTTACAATTGGGTGATAATAATTTCCATGGGCATTTGGCACAACAGGTCTGTCAAAGTGGGAGGTTATTTAGGTTTGTTGCTCAAGGTAACCAGTTCACTGGTCCTATTCCAACAAGTTTGAAGAATTGTTCTAGTCTAGAAAGGCTCAAGCTTCAAGATAACCAATTAGTTGATAATATTACAGATGCTTTTGGAGTATATCCTCATTTGAACTTCATTGATTTAAGTGGAAACCAATTGTATGGACACCTTTCATCCTGGTGGGGAAAGTGTCATAATCTCACACATTTTATTGTTGACAATAACAAGCTTTCTGGTGATGTACCTCCAGAACTAGGAGAGGCAACTAAGCTTGGTGAACTTATCTTGTCTTCAAATCAATTTTCTGGACAAATTCCAAAAGAACTAGGGAAGTTGATCATGTTGACAAAACTCTCTTTAAGCCACAATAACTTCTCTGGTGATGTCCTTTCAAATATAATATCACTTAGTCGACTTGAAACTTTGGAGTTGGCAGCAAATAATTTTAATGGCTCAATCACAAGAGAGATCAGGAAACTAAAAAGCTTAAAGTTCTTGAACTTGAGCAAAAACAAATTTGATGAAAGCATTCCCAATGAGTTTGGTAAACTCCGAGAACTTGAACAACTTGATGTTAGTGACAATTTGTTTATTGGAAAAATACCATCAATGCTTGGAATGTTACCTAAATTGCAACTGTTGAACCTCTCGCATAATAATCTCATTGGCTCCATTCCTTCTGGTTTCGGTGGATCAATGTCAGCTTTGACAACTATTGACTTGTCATACAATCAATTAGAAGGCCCTGTTCCAGACAAGCCAGCTTTTCAATCATTGGAAGGATTGAAGAATAATAAAGGCTTGTGTGGTACTGGTGATGTCATTGTTTTGCCTCCTTGTAGTAATTCTCAAATGAATCCAAATAATCATAAGAGCAAAATGCTCTTGAAGATATTCCTCCCTCTGACCATACTAGTACTAGTAGTGGTCGGAACTTGTATTTGTTTCCTATGCGCAAGAAATAAAAAAAACAAAGATGAAGAAGCACAATCAGAAGATATTTATTTTGTATGCAGCTCCAATAGAGAAATACTGTATGAACATATAATTGATGCCACAGAGGATTTTGATGACAAGTATCTCATCGGGAAAGGGGGCCAAGGAAGTGTTTATAGGGCAGAGTTGCCTACAGGTGACATTGTTGCAGTAAAAAAGCTTCATTCCTTGCCAAGTGGAGAAATCTACAACCAGAAAGCTTTCACAAGTGAGATTCGAGCTTTGACAGAAATCAAACATCGCAACATTGTGAAGTTGTATGGTTTTTGTTCCAATGCACGATACTGCTTTTTGGTTTATGAGTTCTTGGAAGGTGGCAACTTGGATAACATTCTAAAGGATGAAAACCAAGCTGCTGAGCTTGATTGGAAGAAGAGGGTGAATGTTGTTAAAGGTGTGGCTGATGCTTTATTCCATATGCATCATGGTTGTCCGACTCCTCTTGTTCATCGTGACATATCGAGCAAGAATGTACTTTTAACTTCAGAATATGAAGAAGCTCATATCATTGACTTTGGAACAGCGAAGTTTTTGAATCCTAACTCAAACAATATGACCACATTTGTTGGCACATTTGGGTATGCTGCTCCAGGTGAGACCCTTTTTTTTCTCCTTAAGTACTCCACTCTTTACTATATTAAGGTTGTAACATTAAATCTATTGCAGAGATTTCTTACATTATGGGAGTGAACGAGAAATGTGATGTTTACAGCTTTGGAGTGTTGACTTTGGAAATCATTATGGGAATACATCCAGGCGAGTTTATTTCATCTTTGATAGATAAATCAACCACCTATGATTTGTTTTTAAAGGATGTATTGGACCCACGACTTCCACCACCTAGAAAATCAACCCTTGATGAGCTTATCACAACTGCGAAAATAGCATTTTCTTGTTTGAATGAGAATCCTCAATCTCGTCCAACCATGGAACAAGTATCCACGGAGCTTTCATGGAGACCAAAACCTCACATGGAAAGTCATTTTGCCACGATCACAATTGGACAGCTAATAAATTATTAAACTCCTTAGTCATTTGTGTGTTTCCGTTGGCATGTTGACGAACATATTCATTGTATGTACCATATGTACGACCAATTTGTCTCTTGAATGAAGTGATTGTTTGGTTTGAGTATATTTTTCACCATTATATATAGATGACAGTGATCATCTTCGTTATGTTTGTTCCGGCGTGTATGAGGTTTATCATCACTACCATATATTTTATGCTCAAAATTTGGGGAAAAAAATGATTCACCAGTCCTTATAATTTTACTTACTTTTTAATTGGTTCATATACGTTTTTATTTTTTTGTTAGGTCTTTATAATTTCCTTAATTAAATGCAGTATTCTCTGTACTCATATTCAATTAATTAGTACAGATATAAACGTTGACATATTGACACGTATATAAAAACCAGAATTCCAGCAATATGTCACAGAATATTCATTAAAATCAAGCGGAGACGCATATTCAGCAATATTTCTTTTCATGTATAAACAAAAAAAAATTGTTTCTAGAAAATATGTATACAGATTTTATGTTTCAACTTCGGCTTCCACGTTCTCGTTCACCTTCCTGCAAATTTTCCGTGCCCACCAGAGACGCTCCCAGCAATTGCATAACTGCAGTGTTCGTCGCTTGGCTCTTACCCCAAAATGTGATTAAGGGCTAATGACTTCAAAATTGAATGTAATTATTAATAAATAAACAATTTTGGAAAATGTGATGTGAATTGCAATTTGAATGTATTATTATCAATGCCCAAACCCTGCATTAAGCTCAATTGTGACTTAACACCTAAATTGAATTAAAATAGAGGGAGAGCACATGGTATGGTGCAATGAAATGAGAAGAATGTGTTAAATTGTGATACAATATGAATTGCCATAGTCAAGGGTAAAATGGGAAAAAGAAAAGTCACCGACCAATTCGTCAGTTACTGAAGAAGGAACTTATTAGTAACTTAAAGATTAATGGTTATGATTATTTGTCAAGAGAGCAAGAGGGTGGAATCACATGCTTGTGTGCTCATGGAATATGTTTCAAGATGATGAAAAGTGTCACCATATGAACTATGGGATCAAAGTCAACATTGCAACCCTTCCCTCTCTCCTCTCTCCCTCAAAGTCGGCCAACTAGCATGTGAGGGAGGCCAAACTCTGATCTCATCATCTTCATCTCATCTTCTCTCACTCCATTCTCCATTTTCGCTAAGCTTGAAGGAAGAAAGAGAAAGGAAAAGGTGAGATTTTGACATTAGAGAGGACCTTGAATGCTCAAATGCTCTTCTTTAATGTTGTTCATATTGATGAGAGCTTCATCTCTATGATTTTAGATTTTTGAAAGAATGTGTTTGAGTGTTTGAGAAAATTTGAAAGTTGAAGAATTAAGGAACTAGCCATGGGAAGTGAAAGAGGTAAGAAATAGCTTCCTTTTGATATATCTATTGTGATCATTGGTTGCACTTGGAATTTCTAGATTTTAGCCCTATTTTTCTTGTCATTAGAGTCTTGTGTATTGCATGATGTTCGGTGGTGGAATTGGTGTCATGTTGCATGAGTTGAGCAATGAAATTGGTTTGGATTGATTTGGAACATTGAATGGAAGGTTTGGCAATTTAGTTGTCTTGTTGCAATGTATTTGAGAGCAGAACATGTGTGAATGTGATGTGAATTTGGTTGTTTTAGTGATTCCAATGGTTTCCTTGTGAAAGACTATGCGGGAATAGGTTTGGTTGTTGATTTTGAAATCATTGGACGCTTTGGGTGAAAACTAGAAAATTTGGAAAATTTCTAAGTGTTAAATGTTGTGCAGGGGACCAATTTTGCAAGGTAATTTGACATAGCAAATGGTCTCATAATATTGTGAAACTTTTCAATTTTGTAGTTCACATTGCAAGCTTTCTATTGATATAAAGTTTAGTCATTTTGATATTTGTGCAAAGAGTTATGATCATTTGAAAACCAGCTAGGAGATAGGTCTGTAGTTAGCTGTGGCCCATGAATTCTAGCCACAACCCAAAACCTTCTAACTAGTCATTGGCCGTAGCCCAAAAGTTTCTGACATGTCTCTGGCTGTGGGCCAAAGATGTTGGCCGGGCCTAAATCTTTCTGACCTATTTTTGGTTGCGGTCCATGGACTCTGGCTGCAGCCCAAAACTTTCTGACCATCTGTTGGTCGCAGCCAGTGGATGGCTTGGCCGCGGCCAACCCTTCAAAAATGGCATTTTGAACTTTCAAAAGATGGCCTTCGGTCAAGTTTTTCCCAACCCATTAGGTATTTATTTAGGCTTCTAGTAGCCACTTAAAGGCCTCAACTGATAACCAACTTTAAGTGTTTTGAAATCAAAAACGTGTAATAGAGATTAATCCTTCGTCCTTGATTATGTGTATAGGATTTGATATTTGCCCTGCACGTGAGCAACCTTTGCCAGAGCACACTCGGAAAGAACAAGGTGGTGACGCTTTCTCTTATACTATATGTGATGCATTGTATGTATGCTTTATCATTGAACTGTGATGATTTCGAATGCTGCAAAGCTTGTGGATGTGTAAGCCGTGAAGGCCATGTGTAAGCCGTGAAGGCCATGTGAAAGCCGTAAGGCTATGTGTATGCTGCAACGATATGTGTAAGCCAGAAGGCTATGTGTATGCTGTAAAGACATGTGTAAACCGTAAGGCTATGTGTTTGCTACGAAGACTATGTATATGCTGTTAAGGCTATGTGTATACTGTGATCGTTGTTGCTGTGCTGATTGATGATTTGTTTTCATGCTATGTGATTATATATTGTATGAGTGATTTGTTACTAATGGGATTCTCTTGAATCTCATTCTTTCCATTGACTAACCTACAGATAGGGCAAGTGGCTCGAAGGGGAAGCAAACAACCAAAGGTGGTTAGGACTCCTTTAGGGATGTGATTTTGATAGTTGGTTGTCAAATTTTGATTGGAATTACTGTATATATTGTAAATACTAATTTTGAATGATGTTATATAATCCCTTGAATGGGAAATTGTTGGGCAGAAATGTCAACAAACTCTTTAGTTAGTATATAAAACCCGGGGTTTGTCGGAAATTTTGCTGACACTCTGATATGTATGAATGCAACCGAACTGCACAAGTTAATTATATTCGAAATATAAATGTGAGACCAGGTTAATTAGGTTTTGAAAGAAATTTGTGAAAACCCTATCTTGAGGATGGGATTGGAAATAATTTTTTTTATCTGTTGGTCTTTAATTCATCTTAATTACGTATTTTCGAATTATAATTATGGATTATAAGGTAGGGGTTACAGTAACTAGTGATAAGAGTATTGTTAGACAACTTATTATGTCATTGAGATTCATTGTTGACATCCTTTTGTCGTTAAAGTAATCAATTAATAACTAAGACAACCTAGTAATGCAATATAGTGGCAACCTAAGTCATTCTATAAAGGAGTAATCTATAGGTTTTCTCTAAAATTGAATTTAGGTGATGAAAAATGCAATGGAATAGACATAAACTAAAATACAAGACTCCACTACTTAAATGCAATTAAACTAACTATGTAATACCCCAAATTTTATATTCGCCAAATATATTGTAATTATTTGAGAAATTCACTAAAATGGTGAATATTCATGAATTTGGAATTTATGAATTTTATAAATGTTCATATTCATGAGAAAATGGACAATTTTGTAATTTGATACTGAATTTGGTAATTTCGAGCCCGGAAATGAATTCCTTGAGTGAAAATACATCATAATAGCCGTAGTCAAAATAGTGACGATGATGTGTTATAATGATGTGTTTCGATAATGTGTTATATTGTTCATTAATTGGTGCATATATGGTGCATTTCATATTTACTTATCGCATGTTATGTGAACGATGTAATGTTCCTACTATGATTCCTTGGAATCTCACCCCTTTTTCTAAACCAAACATCTCAGTAGGTGTCAGTGGATCAAAAGGCAAGGACATAGACAAAGGAAAGTGACTGGCTTGTGTCTCGAGGCAAAGTTAAAGTTCGTGGTTATAGATAATTTATGTTGTAAATATTGTCGCTTTTTGTATCTTGACTTTGGACTATAAACAAACACTTTTATCAGTATATATGTACTTTTTTGTATACCTGTGGAACTTGATCTCTATTACTCTATAAATATCGAAATGGAAACGGGTGTTGACAAACTAAATGCAGAAGCAAATGACTCTAAAACCTATATGAGAATGAAACTAACCTAAATGAATGCAAATGCAACTTTTGGGGGGGTTTTCTTATGAAAAGAGGAATCCTAAGGAAAGAAAATAAACTAATATCTAAGAAAATTAAATGATTAAAGATAACGAAGGTTTTCTTTAAATACGGTGAAAGGAATAACTTAGGATTTACATGGAGTTAGCTTTCTTAACCTAAATTAATTAATTAGACCAAAGGGAGATTGATCAAAGAGAGGAATTAATAAATTTAATCACCTAATTGAAATATGAGAAACTCTCAAACTCAATACACTTACTCCATTAGAAAGCTCATAATGAAATAAGAGCTAGTTAATTAAACCCATTAAAACCAATCACAATTAATTTCAAATAAATTCTGGAAATCATGTCACAAATGTCTAATTCAACAACTAGACAATTAACCAACCAATTGAACAATCAAGAGGAAAACCCAAATTGAGAATTACGTTAATAATAAAATCAATTAATAATTCAATTGATAATCTAAAGATTTGTAAATAAAAATTCTAGCAAGTGTCTCAAGCACAAAACATTTCAAAATATTAATTTAATCCAAATTAAATAATATGTCTACAATCTAAAAGTATATTGTTCTCAAGCCATACAACTTAAAATTATCTAAAACTAAATAATCTCAAGTCTTGAAATAAATTGATAAAAAGGAAAGACACTACCTTGTGGTTTTCAAGTGCAAGTCAAAGGCTCTAGCTTCCTTGATGCTCCTCTTAAGTTGTCTCCTAAGCTAGCTCAAGCTTCCATAATCATCTTCCTAAACTCCATGGAGAAGTGTGAGTGTGGGCTCTTAATAGAGAGAATGAATAATTATGTGGTTGTTAGGTATTTTTTATAAGAGAATGATAAAGCTTAGGATATAATATTTGAATCCATTAGAATTGAATTAGCACATTCAAACTCAGCCAGTAGATCTTCTTTACAATAGTAATGTTGACTGATGCATCAAATCAGCAAGGTTAATGATAAAATGAATAATCCTTTTAACTCCATTAAAAAAATTAAATACAAAGAAAGAACGAAATGAGTAAAGATAAAAAACACGAGTTGGAAAAAGATTGTTCCAACTTCACTTTATCTAAAGCTCCGCAGGAGCAAAAAAGCAAAAAAAAAAAAAAAAAAGTTTGAGAAAGAAAGGTAACTGAATCAAGTACGCTAGCCTGTGAACAGTGAACGACAGTATATTCTATAGTTTCTAACTATAATTATATTAGGAAAATGTAGGGAGTTTGGTAAAATTTAATTTTATAATTGAAAATTTATATTTTGTTATAAATAAGAGAGAGAGAGAGAGAGAGAATATGAGAGCGCAAGAGAATGATTCTCATTTACTATCAAGATGTATATAGTACATAACATATGCCCTCAATTTATAGGCATAACTTTATAATTACAATAGAATCGATATCTACAGATTTGATAACAATATTAGATAATTGTGGGATGTTGAAGATAATAGAAATAATGGAGAAAAAGCCTTGAGATAACATAACATATTTTGTCTATTATATATGAATGTACCTTATTCAAAAGCCTTCAACTAGGAAAAATCTGGTGGGATAAAAATCTAGCAGAAGAAAAAGAGTATATCATTTGTTGGTACGCTATCCAGTGCAACCTCATTAAAATTCTTGCCAGAAAAACTCAGTGGGATAAAACCATAGACAAGGGAAAAAAAAGTGTAGTGTATATCAGCTTCCCCTCTTGACAATGTGAGGTGATATCTTTGCATCTCCAAAATCTGATATCATGAACAAGCTTTCTAAATATTGTCACTGAAAGTAACTTGGCGAACAAATATGTTAGATTCCATTGGAACTGATTTGTTGGATATTAATTTCACTCTCTTCTGTTATATACTCCATTCTAATGTCTTCATGTTGGAGAATAACTATATCATGCTACTAAGCAAATAATATATCAAGTCATGTGTGATTAAATAGATACACATAAGTGCTTCAATTACATTAAGATATAATTCTTCTAAACTAAATATTTTTTTATCACCTCTTCAAGTCTATAGGCGTGGTACTTCCAGATCATGCATTTTTCCATAGAAAATCACTTTATTCTTCTCAAATCTTTTTTCAAATGCTTTCTTTATGCAATTTTTAGCATTTGCAACCTCTTTAGGAATTTCATAAATGTTTAAACTCTTCAACATAAATTGCAATTATAATAAACTCTATTTCTTATCTTTTTTGTAAAATATAGGGCAGAATGGATAGTTTATATCCTTTCTTCAATAGATATTTACTGAGTTGGTAATACCATGCATGCCTTTTCAAACCATATAGAGATCTAAATTGTATGCTTCTAGCAATTTGAATTCTTTAGGAGATTTCATATATTTTGATCACATTCTTCAGACAACTTTAATCTTTCAAGGACTTTCATATTTTTATATCTAAATCTATGCATATATTTGATTCTTCAGGGGATTTTATAAGTACAACAATTTTCTAGATATATACTTTTAGCATTTTAAATCGTTATAGAATTCACAGATAATTCACAATATAGTGGGTTATGGGTTATCATCATATTCTCTAGATACATATCAAAATTTCATGTATTGTCCAGCTTCCAAATTAACAAGATATAAAAACTTAATCCACCACACGATAATGTCTATTAACATTAAACTTTTGTGAAAATTATTGTGAATGTATTTCTCCCATTTTTTTGTATAAGAATGCCCATTTATACAATACTAACATTGCACTTCAGGTGCTTGGACTATAAATACACAAATTTACATTATGATATTACATGCTCTGCCTTTTCCTTTTCAGTTGGTCAACTATCTTTATGTCTACAAAATCTTCATTTAATCACGTGAAATTTTCACCAAAACCTTTATCAACAACTTTATTTTTTTTGTTCCTATTTCTATACGATATAACTAATTGAGATATTTTTATTGTTTTCAGGTACCTAAACCTCTCTTAGGGTCTTACAAACAATTATGTCTCAATTCTTGCCTCCTCGATATGATCAACTATCTTGATTATTGATTATTTGCTCCTGGGGTGTACAACATATACCCTCTATTTATAGGCATAATTTTACAATCTCAATATAATCAATATCTACATATTTAATAATAATATGAGATAATTGTGGGATACTTAAGATAATAAAGATAATGGAGATATGCCACACAAATATTATAGTCATAACATATTTTGATTTTTTATCCTTCTAAAATAATTACAATTTTTCATATGCTTATTGACTCCTTCATTTTCCCTTTTTTTAATATAAAGGGTGAGGTGAGATTGTAAAAAAGAAAAACATAAAGGGAAGAACAGCGGTGAATTTGTGTGAGTACAGATTATCTGTTCCAACTTCTCGTTCCCCTTCCTTCAAGTTTTTTCGTGCCGCCTGGAGACGCTCCCAATCTCACTGTCGAACCGAGTAATTGTGGCACTACCGTGTACTAAGCTTCTGGAGTGTCGTCGCTTGGCTCAAAATCGAAGGTAACAAGTGACCAGAGTATCGTTAGAAACATTACTGTGTCGTTGAAATTGGTTATGCTTCCTTGTTTCTGAGCTTCCTATTGAACCCAATGAATTTGGTATATTGAATTTCTGAGATCGGTTTTGGTAGTGTAGGTCTTGAATTGCTATTGCAATTAATACTTGTAAATTAACTAGCTCTGTTTCACCCTCGTATAGTTTAGGGACTGGCACCATTACAGATTTTAGCCAGATCTATCATTTGGTTTACTTTGCTTTAGTTTTGAATTTGGATGTTATAAATTACAAGTTCAAATATCCGGCCATCACCATTTCTATTTGCAACTCAAATTATGATTGCCAAGAATAATGAGCTAAGTAAATAATCAGTCTTCTTTCTTCGTTGACACTAAGTCTTGTGCAGGAGGATGATTGATCTTTTTCTCAATTAGAGTATTTCCAGAATTTCCTTTTATATTGGCTAATATGTGGTTCATGTACTTAAAAATAAGTAGACACTATCATTTTCTGCAGATGAAAAACCTAAACATAATTCAGAAAAAAGGGGGCGAAATAGAAACCCAATAGGATCAAAACTGAAGAAAGCAGAAACCGCAGCAGTAAATTAGAATTTGAAGTTTATTGGGATGACCTAGAGGCTAGAACTTTCACTTTATTTTAATATAACGAAGTTCAATACATCCACACATCTGAAAACAGTCCCTCTAATGGTGTGGCACAGTATCTGATTAACACACAACACTGGTTTGGAAACATTGAAATCTACATAGCCGTTTTTGCAGATTGAGGAATTACTATAGGACTCCTCACTTTGTGCTTGCCGTCAGTCCATGTCAACTCTCCAAACAAAGGCTTTGAAGTTTTGGCTGAACGTTTTGCCTGCATAATAACCCTATAGCTCTTCTTTTGGTTTGTCCTCTTAAAGGTCAAAGTTGTAGGAAGAACAGCCACCTTTACTCCTTTTGGGGCTTTAACATTCACAGTATATGTGCTTGGAGGCCCAACATTTGTTACCGTTCGAGTAACATTTATAGGTTTCACACCTAGGAAAGGCATTGTGACAGAAGGGTAGTTGAAATCCTCTAGCCTATAAGACTTTGGACATTTATATGGCTTGTTATAATTAATGGATTCTACTATTCTTTCCTCATAGGCAGAAGCACATAACAAGTTGAGGTAATCAGAAGCCTTCAGATCATAAATAAGTCCAGGGTCCATTGCAAGGTTAGGATTAATGTGTCCTGAACCATAATGAAATGGAGTTGCTACTTCATCATCTTGTTCATCTACAATTGGCCTATTGGTGTTATCCTGGGTGGTTGCTGGATGGGCATATATTTTAGAAATGCTCTAGTTAGAAAGAAAACAAAAGAAGGAAATTGTAAACATGACAATAGTGCTTCATGCATGCCGTACCAGTAGTCATAATCGCTGATTTGATAGCAGCTGGACTCCATTTAGGATGACGATTTTTAAGAAGACCGGCAATGCCGGCAACATGAGGACATGCCATGGAGGTTCCTGATAGAATGTTATAGTCAAAGCGACCTACATCTGAATCTAGGTTGGTGGGACTTGCCCCTGATGAATATGCAGCAATTATATCTTGACCTGGTGCAGTTACATCAGGCTAAAATTGGGGGGGGGGGGGGGGAGTTGTTAGGAATCAAAGAAACTCACGAACCATATTTTTGATTGAGGGTGTTAGATGGTTTGAGAGTGGATAACCTTAAGGATTGACGGCAGAATCAAGTTGGGCCCCCTGGATGAGAATGCAGAAACTTTTGGAGCTGGCTTTACTGGAATCAATGTTTTTGCGTTATTCAAGAATGCAACAAGGTTCCTACAATGTGTGTATAAATGTAGCCCTGTCATCACCAACAGTTTCAAAAGGATTTGCACATGAGAAAGTTGTAAATAATTACTTGACATCAAAAGGATTTTTTTCCTGCTGGGATGTATCGTCAGACTTGTTATGATGTGTTGGAACATTGGAAGTATCAACAACGTGAGCATCAGCTGTAGCTGTATTCAATTCCTTATCATTTTGCAGAATCATTTTCAAAGCCCCTGCACGCATTGCTTCTTGTCCCTTGTCCACTGGCCTTAGGCTCCTTCCTCTTTGGCATACCAATATACTGCCTCTCACTTTGTTCGGATCAAGTGTTCCTTGTTTGCAATGGTCACTGCCATAGGAGCCAAAATGTTTGTATTCATACTGAGTCACAAACATTTGATAGTTTAACAAATTAAACTCAAAAAATCTGATCAAGAATAAAAAAAATTTTATTCTTACGCATCGTCAAATGTCGCATTAGAAAGCCTAGCATTTCCAGCAATCAGCACAGGAATTAACTGTCGAGATGTTGAGTTTGTGGCAAGACTGGTCCCCTGATTGTCCATGAAATTAGAAACAGCCAATCAAAAACATAACATGACATTGACATTGTCTTGTTGAGAACTATGAGCTGAACTGTTAACTTATCAATTAGTGCTGCTGCTTACAGATTTTATGCGTGTGTTGATATTGATGTTCATGTTTTAGGCGAAATGAGGAGCAATACCTTCATGACTTGGCCATTACTGAGAGTAATATTATTACTGAACTCTCTGTCTATAGAGCTAGAAGCAATGGTGAAGATCCAAGGTGCCATATTAGAAACAGTCTGAAGCTCAGGTCCATCGTTACCAGCAGAGGCAACGACTAATACACCTCTTGAAACTGCATGAAAGGAGCCAATGGAGATCCCATTGGTCAACATATCGTTGACATTTGGGACGGTGCTCCGACCAATTGAAACAGAGAGCACATCGACACCATCATTGGTAGCTTGATCGAAAGCTCTAAGCAAGTCCTCATCAGTGCAGTCTTCAGAATTATCATGACCCCAACATACTTTGTATACTGCAAGACGAGCTCTTGGAGATCCTCCTTTCGCTGTGCCTTTGCCATTTCGGAGAACGCTGACATCTCGCACAAAGGCGCCGCCGGCCGTTGACAGAGTATGGGTTCCATGGCCTACGGTGTCGCGGGCACTGATTCGAGCTGATGGGCTAAGGGATCCGTGTTTTGTCTCGTAGCCTGTGAAGAAGGTTCTTGCTCCTATTATCTTCCTGTTCCATGTTCATAGCACGTGAGCATGCATATGGTTAAACATTTTTTACCATAAGTTGGTTGGAAACTATTTAGATGGGAGAAAAATAAATGGAATAATGCTGAAAAATTTTCTATTCTCAATATTCAAGTAGAAATCATTTACTTGATATTGGGGGTTATGGTTTCCTTTTTCCTTGGCCTGAATTATTCTTGATGGTCCTTCCACAACTCAAAAAAAATTGTTTGATTTAAGTTAATCATATTTTATTTTATTATATATTAATGTTAATAGATATATTTACACTAATTGAAAAAACATGTTAAGAGCATTGAAATCCTTTTAAGAGGATAGAGGAGACTATAAGAGAGCAGTCAAGTTAATTAACCAAAATTTTGAATTATGGATTGATAAATTAATTAGGGATTTATTGAATTTACCAACTCGATTTAGAATTTCTCTATTTAAAGCAGCTTTATATGGAATTTTTTCTAAAATGCAAGTCAAATTGTTTTTATTCATTAGGTTAACTTATCAAATTACACTTGTTATTTTGTTATTGTTAATTGTTAAAATGTATATGTGTACTTATAAGTTTACCTATGAGATATGAATGCTTTTTATTTTGCTATTGTTACTTGTTAAAATGCTTAAGTGTGCTGTAAATTAGAATTTATACATTTTTATATGGACACTTGTTATTTTATTAACGTCAATTGTTAAAATATGTATTTGGATTTGTAAATTCACTTATGAACTTGAACTAATTGATTTAAACAAATTAATCTAAGTTTTGTCGTATATTTAATGAGGCTTTTTTTGAGTGAAGTAGATATATATTATAAAGACAATTAATCTTCTAGTCCCCTAATTTTGACTCTATTATCCCAACTTTAACTCAGTATAATTTAGTACTTATAATTTGTCACTCAATCCCTGCACTCTAACACATTTAAAAAAAATCCTTATAAGTTTTAATCATTTAAAATGAGTCAAAACTGTAATATCAAAAGAATAATTCTACCTATATTATATTCCTTAGAGGGTGAGACATGGGAGTTTCTTGCTCTTATTAGCGGTTGACGCATTGTCCATTTCTTTGTCAACATGTTCTAGGTAAGACCATTAATAAGAAATATAATTTTTAAAGGTTGGCAAAAAGAAAAAAAAATTCTAAATTTTTAATGCATGCATTTAAATTAAAATGTGATCAAACATTTCGCAAACCTGTTGCAGAGAGTTTTATTAGGAGGGCCAGATAAACTGAGCAGCTCACATTTTGATCCTCCACGCCATTTCTTTGGAATGGGACCGTATCCATTGTCTCGGAAGCTTCTGGATTCTGGCCATACACCTAGTAACACAACAACATTCCCCAAAAATCAAAATATATATTAAACTTAGGGTTAAGGTGCTTAAATAACCTTCAATTTTTCTAAAAAAAGCAGACGTTACCATAACTATTTTTTAGAACAAAAGTAACCATAAACATTATAAAAGAAGGCAAAAATAACCATGTCCATTAATGTGATTTTTTTAATGAAATATTAAGGTACTAAAATAGACATTAACTTATATTAAAAGTGCAAAAATAACCATAAATTTTTTTTTTGGATGCAAAACTAACTAAAAAGTGACTTATTAAACATTAATTCATAAGTTTTTATTTGACTTTTGTATTATGTGTTTTATCAATTTGAGCATTAAAATAACAAAACTTATAAATTAAAATTCAAGAAGTTGGCTTCTTTTTTTTTGACGAAACGAAAGAAACTTGTCACTCTAATTCCAAAAACTAAAAAAAAAAAAAAAGCTTATGAATTAATTTTTTTTAAGGCCATTGATTCATGTTAGGGATTTTAACTTTTGGAGTTGAGTGACAAGTTTCTTTGGCTTATTCATTCCGTTAGATTAAAAAATAGGTAACTTCTTAAACATGAACTCATAAGTTTTTCTTTGACTTTTGTCATTTTAATCCTCAAATTGATAAAACACTCATAACACCAAAGATAAAAAAAACTTATGAATTAATATTCAAGAAACCGCTTTTTAGTTACATTTGCATCCAAAAAAAAAAAAAGTTATGGTTACTTTTGTACTTTTTGTATTAGTTAATAGCTTTTTTTTTTTTGGTGAAGTTAATAGCGATTTTATTACCTTAACATTTCATTAAAAAGTTCACATTAAAACGTCATGGTTATTTTTACCCTCTTTTATAATGTTTATGGTTACTGTTACTCTAAAAAATAGTTTATGGTTACTTTTGTACTTTTAGAAAAGTTGAAAAATTATCTAAGCCCTTTAACCCTTAAACTTAAAACATACATACATAATTGTTGCTTTAAAAACAATTGGTCTAATATAATATTGCTATAACTATAAGCAATTGGTCTAGTAATATTGCTATAACTATAAGCACTTCATCTTAACACCAAAATTGTTTGTTAAATAAAGGGTCAATATCATCTTTGGTGCCTCAAGTTTGCCCTCATTTAAATTTTAGTCCTTCTAGTTTCAAATCATTGATTTTGATCCCCATAGAAACAAAATAGTCTAAGTTTTTATTAAGTTATAAGAACTACTGTTTTAAATAAAATGAAACTTGAGAGATCAAAACCAATTATTTAAAACTTAAGGGACCCATATCAAACTAAAGATAAACTTAAGGACCAAAGATTATATTAATCCTTAAATAAAACATAAAATACTTAATCTAAAATTATTGTAAATTATTCATATAATATAGGACTAATACAATGTTTGGTCTTTATACAATTTTCCCTCATTTTTTTTATCTTTATAATTTCAAAATCATAGGTTTTGGTACATCAATGGACAAAATTGTCTAGGTTTTTATTAAACTATAGAGATGAACATTTTGGGCGGAAAAAATTTGAGGAATTAAAACCTATGTTTTAAAACTATAGGGGCCGAAATCAAAATAAGCACAAGTTGTAAGAATCAAACATTGTATTAATCTAATTGGCAAAAAAAAAAAAAAAACCATTGTATTAACCCTATAATATAATATACTCCTTTTGAACCATGATATAAAAGCTAATTAACTAATTCAAGAGGATTAATAAAATAAAATAAATTAGTTAATATTTGATTTTTTTTAAATACCTATTTGTAACATTACAATAAATGTTCATTTATAAGTAAAGTAAATTAGCTTGAGGAAAAATGATAAATAAAGAAGATAAAATATATTGGGATATTTTATATAATTGGCCTTCCACTACTAGACTAAGTGTGTGTTTGGATTAGCTTTTGAGAATAGTTTTTACGATTTACGAGGTAAGTATGTGAGAGGAGTTTTATCTCGAGTTACGTAAACTAGATTTGAAAAATGCCCAAACACTCACTAACTCTATATCGGTATGTCATATTTGAGATTAAGTCTTGGCCCTTATTTAACTTTTATATTAGGGACATGTGGTAATATATATTTGCCTAGAAATTAAAATTGTTGCTCATATCATTTGGTCTAGTCCAATCTAAGATTAATTGGTGCTTATTGCAACTTTTTAAAATTATTCCCTCATGTTATAAATATGCGACCTCATTACTTCAATATCTACCGCATTAACTTTTTTTCCTAGAACACCCTAAATTAATTCACCATTTTTTAGTGAAATTACAATTAGATAGATAGAGTGAATTCAATAGGAGGGATAATTGAAAAATATATCACAAATTATTGACACATCAATCACAAATAATTGACCTAACTTTTTTTTATATGTATATTTGTGAATTAGGTAAAAAACTTATACTCCCTCTTATTGCTATCATAGACAACTTTGAACTAATTCATACCAACTAACGAATGATAACTAATTCTTAAATCTGTTTTAAATTGACAAAATTTTTAAATAGAGAAAAATACATTGAGTTCATATTTATGCATGAATTATGATGATAAAATTAATAAATAAGCATAAATAACTCATCATGTGAATTAAAATAGGAACTATAGGGAGACTAAACAAGATATGCTTGACTCATTAACTTTATTTAGAAATTAATAATTTTTTTCAAACTCTACCTTCATTTCACTCATTCAGTCCCTCGTAATAATAAACCATAATAAAAATAATATTTGAAAATAGTTACCCTCTCTGTTCTTTTTTATAATAAATAACTACTACATTTACCTCTCTATTTATAATAATTATTTAGAGAATGCCTAAAATTTCTTTTATTTTTTACTATTCTGCCCTCAATTAATTTCTTCCTCTTTTTTAAATATCAATACATCTATTATTTACGACCACCAGAGCATTCCTCTCCACCACACATTCTTTCTCTTCCACAATTCTCTGTACTTCGTTCCTAATTATAAGATAAATTTAATTTTTTTGAAAAAAATTAAAGAAGCTGATTAAATTACTTTAGAGTATTTTTATTTTTATTTTTTTCTCCAAATTAATTAATGTAACTAATAAATTGATATATAATCTAAGGATACATAACATATGATATGATTAAGTAACTTATTTAGCTTCCTTAATCTCTCTAAAAAATCAACTTTGTCTAATATTTAGGACCCGAGGTAGTAATATTTTTCTTATTCTCTCATCTCCACAATCCTTTTTATTATGATAATTTTTTTATTCCCTCCCTTTCCGTAAGTAAAGGTTATTTTAAGAAAAATGTTACAATTTGTACGTATTTACATAAGAGCTGATAACCCAGCAAATAACTTATGTTCGTTCGTTGGCCAGTATGCATAAGGGACCAGACAAGCTCACAAGTCACAAGCAGTATACAATCAAAATTAAACCATATATCGCAGAATTCATACATGTATTCATTTGAAGCAATTGTGGATTACCAGTATCAATGCTGCCGATGATGATATTTTGACCAAAATGTCCCTTAACCCAAGCAGAGTCTAACCTCACTCTTCCATTTCTCTCTTGTCCAAGAAAGTGCCATGACCTGGTTGTGTGCAGCTTATGTGATTGGCCCGGGAATATTGACACCACTTTTGGATGTTCTGCATCCATTTCCCCACTATTTTTCATCAATCACTATCAATAGTAACGACATATACTAATATCAAATTTATTTTAAAAAATAATCACAAGTAACTTTTAGAAAAATTTCACTTAGCCTCCATGAATACTATTTTATTTTGGTCAAACTTAAAATTATGAAATTTCACTGCACCTTAAGTCAACATGAAACTAAGTTTTTTGAGTTAAAAGGTAATAATGCCCTTGATTTATTTTTCTCATAAGAGCGATTACAAAACAAACAAAAACAATTTTTAAGTTAAATAAAATGATTCAAAGAAAACTTATGGGTGTTCACAAAAGGAATAAGAAAATTCATAAAATAAATAAAGGCATTTACAAGATAAATAAAGACATTTATAAGATAAATAAAAGAATTCAAAAGAACGAAACAGTTAAAATTTTTTGATAATTCACAAAACAAATAAAAAAGACATTCACGAGATAAATAAAAGAAATAAAAAATAAAGTAAGAGCATAGTTGATCTTTCATTCAAAAAGCTTAATTTTATCTAAAGCCAAAAGTTAATTTTATTTGAAGCCAATGGGTGCTGTGAAATTTTAGAACCAATTCGATTGACTGTAATAAAATTACTTTCATATGAAATCTTCCCCAACTTATTTATCAGACAGCTCAATGCCCATGTGGGTGGGGGAGGACGTTCCAGACGCAGTTTGATAATAAAACAAATCTGAAACAATCTGTGTGGGGTGGAAGATGAGGATGTTGACAATTATGGGAAATTTTAATGAGAAGTAAAAAAAAAAAAATCATACTTTTGAGCTCGTTCGCTTCTTCATCTTCAAGTAATGCTGCAAAGCCATTGATGTGCTTGTTGTAAGAGTAAAACATGGCTTCTCTCGCCTTCTCATGGCTGCCAAACAGAACGTAAGAAAGGCAATTAAGCATGCGGCAAGTACCGGTGCTTTACTATCAATAACTATTAAGGCAAGAAGAGCTCCTTCTCTTCCGAGCATGAAGCCTATTCTGTTGATTCACTGTCCATCTTCGATTCGACTGATGCCATACTTTCTTAGTTGATGCATAACCCTCCCCCAATTTCTAATCTAGAGGCATAAATACTTCTAATTTCAATTCAAAGGCCTTAATCATATCCCAGGCCGTCAGATTGCTTTTTATGCTTCCTAGCTTAAGAATCAGTAATTGTATGCTATCGAGTGTTATCGAGGAAGATTAAAGACATGGGCAGAATCCTCTCTTTCAAGCTATTTGTTCACCCGAGACTTTATCGTTTCCTTTCGATCTGTAGGAAGACTAAGAATGCTAATGCTTCTAGCATACACACACACACACTCACACAAATATATACCAACATTAGTTAAACTAATGTTGAGATTAAATTGAACAAATAGTACCTTCCCAGAAGAGAAGCGAGCAAATCATGATGAGAGTTTGTTGCAGCGTCCATATCAGCAGAAGATGGTCGTGGGCCATGAGAATGTGATCCCAGGTATACAACGTACGACTGCAAGTGGTGAGACGACAATGAGAGGAATATTAATTAGGAACCAGATTTAATAAAGCCTTCACTCACTCACACACACACACACTTGCCTTTTTAATGGCATAAGCAGGTTGCTGAAGCTGTATGAGGGAGGAGCAGAGAAGAAAGGATGAGAGAAGAAGCTGAAACATTGTTGATGAGTAGATAGAGTGATGAACCAGAGAATGACAAGTTTGCTTCTTCTTCCCAGCTAAACAAATATTAGTCCCACAAACTATTACTCCCAAGGTAAGATAGGATTCTTGAGCAGGCATTGCGGCTTTTTTATATGATAGGTTTGTGAAATGTTTTCGCAAGTTTTTTTTTTTTTTTTTTACCGCAAACTGTGGCTCCAACACACGTTCTTTCCCCACTACATAATCATCTCTCTTTCACATAAATAAGGCATTTTTTAAAAGAAAATTTATTTTTCAGGGAAAATGATATTAAAGTCCCAATTAAAAAAACCAAAATCAGAAAATTTCAAAATTTGGTAATGTTAGCTGCTCCACTTGTCAATAGTTACTCTTTCACTTATTATTGACAAGTTATAAGATTTTTCTATTATTATTTTCTTCAATTGGGACCTTAGTGTCATTTTCCCAATTTTTATATATTTATTGCATCTAACTATTTTTAGCTAACTTTTTAAACAACTATATAATTTGGTTAATCACATCTCATACCCTCTCCAGTGTTTTTTTATAAGTAACAATTATCTTAATTGTGTAAAACGAACTTACAGTTAAAATTATAAAAATAATAAATGTATCTAAAATGTAATGTCTTTTTAAAATATGCCCCTATTTGTAAAGATTATAAAAGAGAGAATGAATAATAAATGAAAAAATGAAAGAAAATTAGTATCACTATTTTCTAGGTCCAAAAGTGCCTATGAACTTTTCAAAAATTTATGGTGTTAGGTGCACTTTTAAAAAAAATTCATGAGTAATTTTGCACCTCAAAAAATAATAATGTGGGTATCACAAATTAGTCATTTGCACCAATTAACGGTGTGGGCATTTTTACCCCATTTTGAGAAGTTTATGGGTATTTTTACACCTAAAAAAAGTTTAGTGTTGGATGCATTTTTGAAAAAAGTTCATGGGTATTTTTGCACATTAACCCTTTTTTTTTATAATAATCAATATTCATTAAAAATAGGGTTAAGGTGCAAAAATACCCATGAACTTTTTTAAAAAGTGTATCCAACACTATAAATGTTTTTTAAGTGCAAAAATACCTATTAACTTTTCAAAATGGGGCAAAAATGCCTACACCATTAATTGGTACAAATGTATGTTTTGTAAGACCTACATTACTATTTTTAAAGTACAAAAATACCCATGAACCTTTTGTAAAACTACAACCAACACTATAAACTTTTTTCTGGGTGAAAAAAGTGCCCATGAACTTTTTAAAAGTTTATGGTGTTGGATGCACTTTTAAAAAAAGTTCATGAGTATTTTACACTTCAAAAAATAGTAATGTGGGTCCCATAAAAGAGATGTTTATACCAAGGAACGAAAAACCGGACCGGGCAATGAACCGGTCAAAGCACAGGTTCAAGGGTTAATGGGTCAACCGGGGTCTAACCGGTAGTTGAACCGGTCATATTAAAATATTATAATTTATTAGTGGCAATGTATATTAATATATTTTTAAACTTCTATAGATAAAAATGAAGATTTTTAGAAAAAAAAATACTTAAAATCTATTAGTATGAGTTATAATGCATATACTTATGCAATGATATCTCCTTTTCTATAATTATTATATCTTTTTAAATAATTTTTTTCATTATCTTCTTCATTTTTTTTAGATTTTTTCTTTCTTTATCTATTTTTCTCTTCATTTTGATATTCAACTTCCAATTTTCCCCTAAAAAAGAAAAAAAAATTATAAAAAAAAAAAATGAAACCGGTCTGACCGGTTGAACCACCGGTTTTAAACCGGTTCAACCGGTTTCAGACCGATTTGACCGGTTATCCGATTCAACCATCAAACCAGACCGGACCACTGGCCGGTTCCCGGTTCAACCAGTCGAACCACCCGGTCCGGTCCAGTTTTTCATACAGTGGTTTATACCAATTAAAGATGAGAGTATTTTTACCTCATTTTGAGAAGTTCATTGATATTTTTGTACCTAAAAAAATTTATAGTGTTAGGCGCACTTTTAAAAAAAATTCATAGATATTTTTACATCTTAACTCTTAAAGATATAAAATGACATTACATCAAGCTTTTACCATCAAACATAGGCATGGCTGTAGAGACATGAGAACGTAACTACGTAAGGATTAATATCAATTGGGTCAGAATTTTAATATGTTTGTTTGTGTTAATGATTGGGACTCTAAAAAATATTTATTCACATAAATTGAGATAAAACTCATTTCTCATATTTATTTCGTATATTGTAAATCATAATTAAAAAATTATTTTTAAAATGTTCTCATAGCTATTCTAAACATACATACATATATATATACACACGCGCGCGTGCGTGTCTTTAAGGATCACATTCGATAAAGAGCCTGGTTGGTAAAACGGCAGGAGGCGGCAGCCATACGGTTTGCGGCAAAAAGCACGGTGGGCAAGATTGAACCCGTTTGGCAAAACGTTGCAACCCACTGCGCTTCAATAGCCAACGCGGCTTCTTTCAGAAGCCCAAATTAATGGCTTTTTTTGGCTGCGAGCATTCACAGTGGATGGGGAGAGATCATCGAGGTCGAGGCTAGAGAAGTAGAGAGGGAAAGTTACGGTGCTAGGTGGACGTGTGGCAACGGACAGTTGGTGAAGGAGGTGCTGGACAGCGGTGGAAAGCATCTTACTCTAGTAACCGTTAATGATTGAAGAAGAAGACTCCCTCGAATCTTCCGCTCTCCCTCTGATTCTCTTTCTGCAATACACCCAGTGATAGCTGCATCCTCTCTCATTCTCTCAAATTGTCGGCCACTCCCTTCTCTTTCCATAGCTTTTTCTATTCTTTTCTTAAAAAAGTCAACTTCATCTTATATTTAGGACCGAATAGAATATAAAATGAAGACAATATAAGAGAGAGAGAGAAAATCGGTATCTTCCTTCTCTTATGCTCTAAATGGGTAGTATATGGGTTACATAAGACTAAAAACATTGGAGTTAAAAAAAATGATTGATATGCGTTTATATATGCATTCTAATTTAAATATAAATTTATCCATTTTTAATTCAGTATTTTAGTGTATTTTTCTTTTTTTTTCAATAATAATTGAAATTTTTTATTATCAAATTTTATTTATATTTTTTCATTTCAATTATCACAATATATATAAATAATATATATATATATATGTGTGTGTGTGTGTGTGTAGTATTATATAAGATTCATGCCCTTTTCAGTCATTTTGCATCTAAATGGACTTTTCAAACTCTAATCCAAACAGGTTTAAGGTTAGAAAAAGAGTCACTTATGCCACCGCTAATCCAAACACAAATCACAATTATAATTTGATTTTTAATCCTATCTTTTTTTTTTCTAAAAATCAAATGATATAAAATATCAATTTTCCCCGCTAATCCAAACGCACACGAAAGCATCCAATTTCCTTCTTGTGCCAACCGCAAACCATCGCTCCTTAGCACAAAAGAGGACAAAAGTCTCTGGCTTCGTGGATTTAAGACATGTCTTGTCATTTACAACTTTTCCCTGTTACGTATACTGTTTTTTTTATAGTCCCGGTACGTATACTGCTCTTGTGCTGCTAGTAGTATTTATTAGTTGGCAAGAGAAAATGCTCCTACGTATAAGTTTTTTTTTAACAAATGTACAGTTTGTTTTTTATTGTATAAATTTATACTTTTTGGTAGAGCGTATATTAATAAAATTATATTTAAAAAATTATTAAATTTTAAAATAAAATTAATGACATATATAATTTTGGTTATGTTTTATAAAGCATGTTAGTGGGCTCAAAGGAATAATAGTTGAAATAACTTCTCTGCTACAATAGTACTGACACAATAATTTAATAATGACTGTGGTTTCGTCATTGCTGGTTGGAATTATAGCTGGGAATACGGGCCAGCCCGCGGGTTGCGGGCTGGCCCGCACCAACCCACGGCCCGCGCGGTGCGGGCCTATGCAACCCGCACTTCTGCGGGTTGGCAAAATGCCAACCCTAACCCGCAGTGTGCGGGTTGCGGGCCAACCCGCGGCCCGCATTTTTTTTTTTTGAAAAAATAAATTCATATTTTTTAAAGATGATTGAAAATATGAGACACATATATACAAGTAATTAAATTTACCTTCCTAGTATCAATCATTGCTTTTATAAAAATTTAAAAACATAATCTAAAATTTAAGAGATAAAGTTATTAAATTTGTTAAAGTTTATAAATAAAACATAAACCCATCCTCAAGCAACCAATATATAATAATTTTGTTTAAAGAAAAAGGAAAGAAGCTAAGATTTTTTCTTTTTGGATTGGGAAGTATCAAGATAAGAGTGAAAAACTTATAAATTTTATAAAATTTTTATATGTAAAAAAAAATTAAAAATTTTGCGGGCCAACCCGCCAACCCGCGGGCTGGCCCGCATTAACCCGCGGGTTATGCGGTGCGGGCCTGTGCGGCCCGCATTTTTACGGGTTGGGATTTTCCCAACCCTAACCCGTCAAAACCCGCGGGCTCACGGGTTGAGCCCGCGGGTTGAGCCCATATTACCGGCTCTAGTTGGAATGGAAAGAAGCAATTGATGGAATGTCTAGGTGTAACTGTAAGGAGAAAAGTTGGGAAAAAAAAAAAAAGTAACTGGGAAAAATAATCATTTAAATTTTAAAATTTTAAAATTAGTCTAGTTATCCATAAAAATATAGGTATTGACTATAAGAGTATAATAATTAATAACTTATTTTATTAAGAGATCATTTTATTTGAGATTTTAAAATTTAAGTGATATTCTTTTATTTTTTCCCAATATTTAATGATGACTTTAAGTTCATCATTAATTTTCATTAATACTCCCTCCTTCCTTTCTATAAATAACCATTATTTAAAAGCTTATTTGAGAAAGCGATGAAGAGAGGAAAACATACAATGGGGAGAAAAATAGTGTGGTATGTATGTTGGTACATGTTTGGGAAAGTGGTGGGCTAGATAGGTTTTTATCATTAAGTATCTGTTTGGATTAGCAGTAGAATATCTTTTTTAACTTGATTTATAATATATGAGATAAATTTATGAGAGAAATTTTATTTCAATTTACATAAACATATTTTTTCACTGCCAATCCAAACAAGGCTAAAGCAACTTTTAGAAAAACAAAAAAAACAAAAAACAACCCTCATAATGCTCTTGTGAGACCTGCCCCACGGTGTGACTTTTTTCCCCCTTTTATCTTTTGTCCATAAAAAAGGCTATATCTCACTGTGGTTTTGTATTGAGCGTGTTAGTTTCATGTTGAGCAAATGATAAACCACATATACTTGGTGTAGATGAATTTTAATATTTTTTTAATTATATATATTTATCAAAAAATTTATAGGGAAAATTTTAGAAAAATAATTTTGAAATTGTAAAATTTCAAATCAGGTATTTCCTAAAAAATAAGTTAAAAATTACTTATCAAGTTTTGACATTTTTTAATCAACTTTTGGTAAGAAACTTGATTTGAAATTTTATAATTTCTAATTTCTTTTTAAAAGATTCTCCCAAATTTATAATATATATACGTATTAAATATGTCTATCAAGGTATTTTCAAATTTTTTCCAACATGTTAATGATTTTCATATTTATTATAATTAAATATTTTAGTAGTTTCAATTGTTTTTCAATAATAATTAAATATTTTTATTTCTTTATAATTATAATTTTTTCTTAGAATTATCACAATATATACATTTAATATAAATATATACTATTTAATAAAATTCATGTCATTTTCAATAATTTTTCATATAAATTTGCTTTTCAGATGATCATTCAAACAAGGTTCAGTTTGAAAAAAATCCCTTTTAGTTTATATGACACTGTCATTTGGAGATATTTAAATATTTAATTCATTTGTTATTTTTACTTTCAATTAATTATTTGTCTTTCTTCTCATTTTCTCTCATTCATTCTCTTGTTTTACTTTTTCCACTTATTCTCTCCCACTCGTTTTCTTTATAAATAAAAGTGTTTTTGAAAAATGAGTTGCATTTCTTACGTATTTATTATCTTTAACTAATTTTAACTACCATTTTGATCTATGTGATTCGGTTAATAGTATCTTATAAAAAAGAAAGGTGGAAGCAGCTGTTATTCTATGTAATTGTTTAATAATTTAATGATATCGATGTTTGCTCATTAGAATGGATGTCATTGGTCCGAAATATAATATGTTGTTAACTACTCTCTTCATTTGTTTTTATAAGATAACATTTGTTGAATGGATATATTCCAATTTATAAGATAATTTTTTGAGATGTCTAAACACTTAACACATTTTTTTTTATTTTTATCCTTAATTAATTATATGTCCCTCCCATCATTTTTTCCCACTTATTCTTTTTCATCACTTTTTCTACTCATTCTCTCTCCCATTCACATTTTTTTTTATAAATAAGGATATTTTTGAAAAACAAGTTGCATTTGTTATATATTTATTGTCTTTAACCAATTTTCAACTTTTTTTATCTACATTCAGTTATTTGTAACTTATAAAAAGGAACTGAGGGAGAAATTTACATAAATGAAAGAATATTAGTTAAGTCATTTAATAAATTTTAAATTGATAAATTTTATCTATTTTATCCTTATTAAAGAGTGTGATTTTCAATTATGTATTTATTATTTGTTGCATATCTTCTACACAAGGGGTGGTGGAAAACAATTATTAAATTAGGCGTAGTTAGCGGGGGGTGCTTACTGCTCCTTTGGTGTTGTCCTGTTGCCCCAAAAATTCCCCCTTCCCAAATATTTTTCTTGATTTTTTTTATCATTAAATTTTATATAAAATAATTGACATTTTAAAATTTATGAAGAAGATGAGTTGCCATCACCAGTCACTGGTGGTTGCTGTCGCCACCATCATGGGTAGCTAGAGGTTAGTGATGAGATGATGGGGTTTGAGTGTGAAGGAGATGAAAAACTAGGGCCAAAACTAGAATCTTATGGAATTCTTTAGAATTTCATGAGTTGTATGTAGAGCTGGTAATATCGGTTTTAACCATGGGCCGAATTCGCCCAACCCTAAAAAATGAGCGGTTTAGGTTTACAAAAGTGGGACTATTTTGATGCTGTTCTTTTTTGCCCGAACCCATATGAGTTAAACCCGCGATGAGTTAGATTATCGGGTTAGCGGTTAGACCGTTTTTTTTAAATATGTGACTTCTTTAAGTGTATTGTGTACATAACATCATTAATATTAACTAATTATTGATTGTACTGAATTTTAATGATAGCTTTTGGATTTATGTTTATTTTGTATTGTGTACACTTGTGATGAATGCTTAATTTGTAATGTTTGAAACTTTGAATTTGATGTTTTATTATCACTTTATTATTTTACAATGTATTTTTAAATTTTTTGTAGTTTAGGTTTGTAGAAAAAAATTTCAGTATATTATTTAAAAAAAAAGTTTCAAAAACACAGTATAATTTTTGTTTTTAAAAAAGGAAAATAATATGGGTTGGGCGGGTTAACCCACCAACCCAGAGGTTATAAGTTGGGTTAGCTAAATGTCGACCCATGTTGATATGATTTTCTTTAGCCCGAACCCATATAAACCCAACTTGTATTGAGTTAGCTCGAACCCGGTGATCCAGGCCATATTACCAGCTATAAACTTGTATGATAGAACCCAATTCCATCAACATAAATGGAATTGGCTTCCACGCAAAACACAATTTTATAATATTTTTTTGTACCAAACAAATTTTGTGATGAAAATCATTTCTATTTCCACGTCCATCTATCATTATTACAGATTTATCTATATTTAACGTTTATTTTTACTGATATTTAACAATTGCGAGTGCTAAATATTTATATAAAACTGTTTTTAACCGTTAAATATTGGGCATTATACTTTATGGGTTTTTCACATGCAACCGTTATATATAGGGTAGTATATTCAACGATTGTAAGACAATGACGGTTAAATATAGCTAGCTATATTTAACGGTTTTTTAATAATATTTGTATAATACTTAATGATTAAAATAATAAATAGTAAAGTATATGTCACTAGAGGAATAAATTTATTTGATAGTTATTTAGAAAAATCGTTATGTATGTATAATATTTGTCTGTTATTGACGAATAATCGTTAGATATGTATGACAAATATTTTAAAAAAATTGGGGGGATCACTTTCAATAAGCTCTTTGCAAAATAGCCTATAAAAACAACATAGATATATATACCAAACACTTAAGAGAAAAAATGAAAAATTGGTTCTATTAACAAATCTAAAAACTTTAATTGATAAATCTAGGAGGTGTTATTAACAATTTTAGGAGATTATTTTTTTATTTTATTTTTTTATATGAGAGCTGAATGTAATTCTTGAATACAAAAACGATGCTCAACTGTAAAGCAGGGAAATATACGGAAAGGACATGGGACCTAGTAAAAGCCCAATGACGCCTTCTTATCAATTTTATTACAGTTTGTTGAGAGAGAGAGAGAGAAGAAATTTTACCAAGAGAAAACTTTTTTCATACTTATTTTATAAGGAAAATTCCTGAAAAATATCTCCAAAATAATAAAATCCCTATTTAGTATTTTGAAATCTAAAATCCTGGATCAGTACCCTATCAATTCAGATGAACAGTGTGGGGGGCGCCAAAAGACGATTTTGCCTTTCAGCCCTCATTCTCACTCACTTCAGAATAATAACATGAGGCTCTTAATTAACAACTCCCCATTCTTGATTAACAACTCCTCTTTATTCTTTCACATATTCGCATCTCACCATGGTTCCGGACCCGGACCGGACCGGCCGGTTCGGACCGGAAACCGCCAAACCGGTCACTAGATCGGTCCGGTTCACGGTCCGGTCCGGGTCCCAAATTTAAAAAAAAAAAAAAAATTTAACTTTTTTCTTTAGAATTTCATACTATAAGCCTAAAATTTTCAATTACTCACCGGTTTGGTCCCGGTTTAGCTCCGGTTTGGTCCCGGTTTGACCCACTGACCCTTAACCCAGTACCCCGACCGGTTCAATACCCGGTCCGATCTTTAATACCTTGCATCTCACAAATATAGTGTTGTTAATGTAAAATATGGTGTTGTTAATAAAGAAAGAGGTGTTGTTATTGGCCCTGAAATTTAAATTACGAAGTTGTGAAACAAGAAATGAGAGTTGTTAATGTATAATATGGTGTTGTTAATAACAAGACCGGTGTTATTATTGTAAAAGTAAAAATATGAAATTGGAGTTGTTAATCAAGAATTGAGAGTTGTTAATTAAGAGCCTCGTGTTGTTATTCTGAAGAGGGCGAGAATGAGGGTTGAAGGGCAAAATGGTCTTTTGGTGCCCCCGCATTGTTCATCCTTACTGACAGGGTACTGATCAAGAATTTTGGATTTCAGAGTATTGAATAGGGATTTTGCTGTTTTGGAGGTATTTTTTTAGGGATTTTCCCTATTTTATACACGTTAAAATTCCTCCCAACAAACAAATCCAAATGGTCACTGTAGTATCTGCTTCTATTTGAGCTATCTAATAATCGCCTTTTGCTACTTTCCAGCTACACAGTGCATTATATCTTATGTTATTAAAATTGGATTGGATTAACCAATTCAACCATAAAAATCGTCGAACTGATTATCTAACCGATTTGGCCTGATTGATTCAGTTGGTTTAATATTTATTCAATTTTTCCTAAATTCAAAAATTTATATATAATTTTATATATTTTTAAAAATTACAAATTAAGACTCTATAAAAATCTTAAGATATCTACTTTTTCTAATATAAAAAAATGACTCAAATATTATTAGTATCTGCCATTGATGTGCTTGTTGTAAGAGTAAAGCATGGCTTCTCTCGCCTTCTCATGGCTGAAACATTGTTGATGAGTAGATAGAGTGATGAACCAGAGAATGACAAGTTTGCTTCTTCTTCCCAGCTAAACAAATATTAGTCCCACAAACTATTACTCCCAAGGTAAGATAGGATTCTTGAGCAGGCATTGCGGCTTTTTTATATGATAGGTTTGTGAAATGTTTTCGTAAGTTTTTTTTTTACCGCAAACTGTGGCTCCAACACACGTTCTTTCCCCACTACATAATCATCCCTCTTTCCCATAAATAAGGCATTTTTGAAAAGAAAATTTATTTTTAAGGGAAAATGATATTAAAGTCCCAATTAAAAAAACCAAAATCAGAAAATTTCAAAACTTGGTAATGGTAGCTGCTCCACTTGTCAATAGTTACTCTTTCACTTATCATTGACAAGTCATAAGACTTTTCTATTATTATTTTCTTCAATTGAGACCTTAGTGTCATTTTCCCTATTTTTATATATTTATTACATCTAACTAATTTTAGCTAACTTTTTAAACAACATATAGAATTTGGTTAATCACATCTCATACCCTCTCCAGTATTTTTTTATAAGTAACAACTATCTTAATTATGTAAAACAAAATGACAGTTAAAATTATAAAAATAATAAATGTGTCTAAAATGTAATGTCTTTTCCAAATATGACTCTATTTGTAAAAAGACTATAGAAGAGAGAATGAATAATAAAAGAAAAAATGAAAGAGAATTAGTATCACTATTTTCTAGGTGCAAAAGTGCCTATGAACTTTTCAAAAATTTATGGTGTTTGGTGCATTTTTGAAAAAAATTCATGGGTAATTTTGCACCTCAAAAAATAATAATGTGGGTATCACAAAATAGTCATTTGCATCAATTAACGGTATGGGCATTTTTACCCCATTTTGAGAAGTTCATAGGTATTTTTACACCTAAAAAAATTTTAGTGTTGGATGCATTTTTGAAAAAAGTTCATGGGTATTTTTGCACATTAACCCTTTTTTTATAATAATCAATATTCATTAAAAATAAGGTTAAGGTGCAAAAATACCCATGAACTTTTTTCAAAAGTGCATCCAACACCATAAATGTTTTTTAAGTGCAAAAATACCTATGAACTTTTCAAAATGGAGCAAAAATGCCTACACCATTAATTGGTACAAATGTATGTTTTGTAAGACCCACATTATTATTTTTGAAGTGCAAAAATACCCATGAACCTTTTGTAAAAATGCAACCAACACCATAAACTTTTTTCTTGGTGAAAAAGTGCCCATGAATTTTTAAAAAGTTTATAGTGTTGGATGCACTTTTAAAAAAAGTTCATGAGTATTTTTACACTTCAAAAAATAGTAATATGAGTCCCACAAAAGAGACGTTTATACCAATTAATGATGTAAGTATTTTTACCTCATTTTGAGAAGTTCATTGATATTTTTGTATCTAAAAAAATTTATAGTGTTAGGCGCACTTTTTAAAAAAAAATTCATAGATATTTTTACATCTTAACCCTTAAAAATATCAAATGACATTACTTCAAGCTTTTACCATCAAACATAGGCATGGCTGTAGAGACATGAGAACGTAACTACGTAAGGATTAATATCAATTGGGTCAGACTTTTAATATGTTTGTTTGGGTTCATGATTGGGATTCTAAAAAAGTATTTATTCACATAAACCGAGATAAAACTCATTTCTCATATTTATTTCGTATATTGTAAATCATAATTAAAAAATTATTTTTAAAATGTTCTCATAGCTATTCTAAACATACATACACACACACACACACACACACCCGCATGCGTATCTTTAAGGATCACATTCAATGAAGAGCTTGTTTGGCAAAGCGGCAGGAGGCGGCAGCCGTGCGGTTTGAGGCAAAATGCACGGTGGGCAAGATTGAACCCGTTTGGCAAAACGTTGCAACCCACTGCGCTTCAACAGCCAACGTGGCTTCTTTCAGAAGCCCAAATTCTTGGCTTTTTCTCGCGGCGAACATTCACAGTGAATGGGGAGAGATCATCGAGGCCGAGGCTGGAGAAGAAGAGAGGGAAAGTTACGGTGCTGGGTGGACGTGTGGCAGCGGACAGTTGGTGAAGGAGGTGCTTGACAGCGGTGGAAAGCATCTTACTCTGGTAACCGTTAATGATTGAAGAAGAAGACTCCCTCGAAGCTTCCGCTCTCCCTCTGATTCTCTTTCTGCAATACACCCAGTGATAACTGCATCCTCTCTCATTCTCTCAATTTGTCGGCCACTCCCTTCTCTTTCCATAGCTTTTTCTATTCTTTTCTTAAAGGTCAACAATTCCAACTCTTCCCATTCAATTTTTCCAATTGCTCTTAGTCAAAAAACGTTGGCCATTCTCTTTTTAGTTTTTGGTCAAAGAATTCAAAGCCAATGGAAACTTATCTTTCACCCTCACACCACGTGATTAAACTCATTGTAACACCCCAAATTTTATATTCACCAAATATATTGCAATTATTTGAGAAATTCAATAAAATGGTGAGTATTCATGAATTTGGAATTTATGAATTTCATAAATGTTCAATTTCAGGGAAATTGGGCAAAAATAATTAAGGAATTAATTTGCGTAATTTAAAAAGCCCAATATTAAGGTCCAAAAATGAATGAATATTAGAGAAAATATTTGGTCAAAAAATAGATGGAAATTGGCCAAAGAGAAATAGGAAAAGAAATTGGATTAGAAAGGTAATGGCAAAATCGTAATTTTGTCAAAATTGCACAAAATAAATTATTTTCCAATTAATTGAAGTTAATTTCAATTAATTAAGGAAAATAAGGGTTAAAAATATATTTAGAATATTTTGGTCAATTTAATGTGAATTTATGGAAACTTTGAGCAAAAAGTGCAATTTTGACCAAAATTGAGACTTTACGTATATACGTAACCTAGACAAGTTGTGAAGCCAATTGAGACCATAGGGAGGGACCCCTAGGTGTCTCCTACTTGCGGCATAAATAAGAAAATATTGGTTGGACATGATGGCATGGTTACGTGAATGTAGGAAGTTATGTACATAAAATTGGATTTTAGCAATTTTGGAAAATTAAACAAATTATTATAATATTATGAGATATGAGAATATAAGTTCATCTTTCTCATTCAGCTGCTATTCCACGAGAAACAGACCTGAAACATGGTGTGAGATGTTGAGGTTTGTAGAGAGAGAAAGGAGAAGAAAAATAACAAGGTAAGCCGATTTCTCCGATGATTTAACTCCTAACGCGTATAACTCCGACTCTAAGCTACTCCTCTTTGTTCTTTAAGGTTTGGAAAGCTCAAATTTGGTGTTCTAAAAGTTAGGGTTTTCAGCCATTTTTGGGAAAAGCTTGTGGGAGCTTGAGGTAACTTCCAAACCTTCGTATATTAACTATTCTGGCTGTTGTGGGCAATTTAATCGGTGAAATTTCGCCGGATTGCCATTGGTTTTAAATTTTGGAAAAGTGTGTGCCTAAGGGTTATGCTGCCCAATTTTAGTTCAAATGGTTGTTATAACTCAATTAGATGGTTAATAAAGTGATTAGGAGTAGAAAGGAACGCGTTTACGGAACCGAAATCACAAAACATCGATTTTGCCCGGAGGACTCCATAATTTCGGTCAGGGCCAGATCTAGGGCTAGGAGTTGGATTTTCAATGATTTGATGATTCCATTGGATTCAGTGGCAAAAAATAGGTGGGTTTACAGTTGGGCACTTTTTCAGAAAAGACTAAGAAAGCATAATTACGGAAACGCCCCTAAAACCCTAAAAGTAGGGCTGCCAAGGGCAATTTCATAATTTGACATTAAATTTGGTAATTTTGAGTTCGGAAATGGATTCCTTGGATGAAAATAGTCAGGATAGGCCTAGTCAAAATTTTGGGAAAACGTGCCATCGGGCCAGGTACCGCGGGGTCGGGCCGGAGTCCCGGGGGCATTTTGGTAAATTTTCACCATAGGCTAATATAACCACAATAAACACTATGGAAGTGTCTAAAATGATACTTGGATAGGTTATAACCTATTTCTTGTACATTTAATATTTTAGGACCGAATCGGGAGCCGAAAGTCAACACGTTTCACGAGGCGCACAAAAAGGGGTCGATAGAACTTCGAGATAGGGAGATTATCCTTCATACATCATGCCATAGTTTTATGATTGTGTGGATGCCATTGTTTGTAAATGCGCTTTATTAATCAACATGTTTTGCCCAGAGAAGGGTCAGTAGTGCTAGAGGCACTTACACTGGAGTTGGCGGAAGACCAACCGGTGCAGATTAGTGGGGCTGGGCCCTACTCATGTATATTTGCATATGATATGTTTATATTGTTCATTAATTGGTGCATACATAGCATATATCATATTTACTTTTCGCATTTTCTATGAACGATAGCATGTTTCTACTGGGATTCTTCAGAATCTCACCCCTTTTTCTAAACCAAGCATCTCAGCGGGCGCCAGTGGATCAAAAGGCAAGAATGTAGATGAAGGGAAGTGACTGGCATGTGCCTCAAGGCAAATACAAAGTTCGTGGTTATAGACAGTCTATGTCTAAAATACTTTTGGATATTTTGTAATAGTGGTGTATATTATCGCATTCTGTATGGTCGACTTTAGACTGTAAACAAATACTTTTATCAGTATATATGTACTCTTCTGTATGCCTGTGGAACTTGGTCTCTATTACTCTGTGCATATCGAAATTGAAATGAGTGTTGACACTCATACAATAGACCAAATCAATAGTATATTCGGTTTTAATTATAAGATAAAGTTGATTTTTCTTGGAGAGATTAAAGAAAATAAATAAGTTACTTAATCATATCATATGTTATGTATACTTATATAATATATAAGTTTATTATCCAAACTAATTAATTTGGAAAAAAAATAAAAGTATAAATACTCTAGAGTAATTTAATTAATTTCCTTAATCTTTTTAAAAAAGTCAACTTTATCTTATATTTCGGACCGGATGGAGTATAAAATGAAGACATTATAATAGAGAGAAAAAACATGTCTTCCTTCTCTTATGCTCTAAATGGGTAGAATATGGGTTACAGAATATTAAAAACATTGGAGTTAAAAAAATGATTGATATGCTCTTATATATGCATTCTAATTTAAATATAAATTTATCCATTTTTAATTCAGTGCTTTAGTGTATTTTATTTTTTTTCAATAATAATTGAAATATTTTATTATGAAATTTTATTTATATTTTTTCATTTCAAAGAGAAAAAGGGTATCACACAAAAATGTAGATTTACATCTATTTGTATTTTTGGTGAAACTGATTTGGGCAAGAAAGGAGAGTTTATAACAGCAGCAAATGAACTTGGAATTGTATTAGCTACCAGAAAAATCAACTTTGTGTAAGGGGAAACATCCAGGGCTTAAAGGGAAGAATGGCCATTTCTACATCCATGAATGGAAGTAAGGGTTTAAGTATAAGGGTGAAGGAGTTGGAAGATTATATTTTTTCCTTAGGACAAGAGTTACAGGTTTCGAGCTTGTCTGAACGGATGGAAGTAATGTTCTACCATGCTCAAGCTTTTATTGCTCTACCCGGTGGTTTGGAGATATTGGATGGCATTTCTAGTGTTGCATATTGGGTTAAGTTAAACTATCATAAAAAAACCTTAGGATTGTTAAATGTTAATGGTTTTTATGATAATTTATTGTCTTTTCTTGATCATGCTATAGAAATAGGATTCATACCCCAAGCAACGTGCCACTCCATAATTGCTGCACCAACTGCTGATCAGCTGCTTGATCAAATGCAAACCTATGAACCTAAACCAGATCTACTCGTCAAGCAAATAGGTGGGCAATCTTCAGATAGCAGTCAGAAGCAGAACCCAAATACCACTCTTAGGTTGTAACTTTCCTTAATCTCTTGGTTTTACTTTATTGTGTGTTTATATTAAAAAAAAACCTCCTCTGAGCTTTAGAAGACATTGGGGACAATGTTTGATTTAGGTTGGGGGAGGAGAAAAAAATTTTTTGTTTTTCTTTTGTTAGTTAGTAAAACCATTAGATGCATGAGGTGTGGAAAAAAATGACAGAGTAAGGGGTTATTCTTAACTCCTGAGACGCATTACATTAGTTGCATTTTTTTTATGTTTTTCAAAAAGAAAAATCATCATCTTGTTCAAGTGCTTTGTAATGATCTTAAGAAGTATATAAGTTTTAAATATGGATCAATTGAATTTAAAGATTTTATAGCATGAATGAACAACTGATTGTTGTAATTGGTGATGAATTTTGAGATTGAAGGAACTGAGTTTAAAAATTCCTAGCCGTGAGCTTCTGAGCCTATAATGATTATTTCTCTTGTGTGTGATATTCACCTATTAAGTTGTCACTCTAGAACTTGCTTTAAATCTGGTTAAAATTACATCTCACATGCACATTCAAAAATGATAAAGGCATTCGTGTTCTTTAGCCAGATCCAAATAGCCAACCTTACGATTATACCGTTGATAAGCCCCTTTGAGCCTAATTGATTGTTTCTTTGTTTTCAATCCATTAACATGTGTTTTAATGATATATCAAGTGCTTTTACCTTATTCGAGAGATTAGTGGAGCATTTAAAATTTTTGTGAAATGGGCTTTTGACAAAGTGTGGGGGTGCATCTATTATCAACTTTACAATTACAATTCAATAAGAAAAAAAATAGAAAAAAGGAAAAAAAAGAAGGAAAAAATTATAAAGAAAAAAGAAAAAAGAAAAAAAAAGTTAAGTGTTTGAATTGTGGGTTGTTGTGATAAAATAAATTTACAAGTAGCCCATTTTTCAATTGCTCTATTTCTTTAGCCTTTCATATCATGTTTTACATTCCTTTACCTTAACCCCATTACAACCCTTAATAAGTCCTTTTGATTTGAATTATGCATGTGAATTAGGTGGTGAAGATTGAGATTTTTAGCAAGCCTATGATAGTGCAATTTTTTCGGTTAAATTTGAGCGAAACACTTACCCTTGAACACTTGAGAGATTGAGAGAATGAGCTACAAGTACGAACTCAATTTATTCATTTTCAATTAAAGTTACCAGTTTATATTTTCATTGATTCATTAATACTATGATTTCTTTATTTTTCAATTGTGTTCTTACTTATAATCTGACACTTCTGATTTTGTTGAAAGCATTTATTAATTACTTCTTGTCCGAGGACGTCAAGAGTTAAGTGTAGGGGAATTTGATAAGTAAAATATTTACATATTTATTTTTCCTTATATGATAATTTTATGGACGATATTTATGTTTAATATAATAAATTTGGGTGTTATTGATAAATAAATATTGTTTTTAGAATAAACAACATTTAAAAAAAATAAAAATAAAAAGAAAAAAAATAAAAGTACTGTAGCAGTCAACAGGCACTGTAGCAGCCGCCAGCACTATAGCAGCCACCAGATCACTGTAGTAGTACTGTAGCACACATTTTTTCCCCCTATAAATAAAGATCAATGCCAAGCTCAAAGGAGGAGGAGAGGAAGAGAAGCAGAGGTTTCCTTCTCCGACAGGGAGAGGTTCTTCTCTCACGGGGAGAGATCTTTCTGTAACATTTCTGAGTTCTTTGTGTTATTTTTTTAGATTTAATTTCATGAATTGCATACCTTCATCTTGGAAGACTTAGGATTGTATTACATTTTGCATGCCTCTATCTTAGAAGGCTTAGGATTGTATTATATTTTGCATGCCGCCTAAATGAAAGGTTTTACCTCCTAAATGGACGGCTTGATTTCTTCATCTTTCATTCATCTTTTGGTTGTATATTTATATTTGAGAATTTAATATTCAAGTTTATGCAGTATTTCTGAAGATTTCATTCTAGCTTTATATAATGTCAATTTATTTTGGTTTTGTTTTTAATTTCATCATATGCTAAACTTTCATTTTCCTAGGGTGATGATGTAGCTTACTAATGACGCATTGAATCTTAACTTATTAAATCTAGTTTGAATTTCTCCTTCATGATTGAGTTTTAATTATTATTCTTAATGCTTTTGATTGACTGGCCATCTTTTGAATGATTTCAATACGCATGTTGAGACCGAAAGGAGATACATGTGTGTAGACCCTTAAATTAAAACCATGACTTGCATGTGTAATAGGAATATATTCATATGAGTTGTGTAGTCTTATTGAGTTCCATAAATCTTAATGCATAATTAATTGCTTAAATTCATATAGGAATATATTGGATTAGCAATTGTTTATAGAATTGCTTGACCTTGGAAGAGGCTAGTAATTAAATTAGGAAAACTCGACTATCAATCATATGGAATAAATTAGGCTATAATAGATAAGTGATTTAATCCATAATTTATTAAGTGAAATATGACCCATAGGGCTTTTTCTCATATTTTCTTTCATAACATCTGCATTCATATTTAATTGTCTTTCTTTTATTTTGTACTCTCAATCACCAACTAATCAATCGACTGAATAGAGTTAAAATTACTCATTTTGGTACTTAGTGATCAATCCTCGTGGGAACGATACTCTACTCACTTCTATATTACATGATTATGACAGTGTACACTTGCACTATTTAATTCATCATTTGCACTCGTATCAATCATATTTACTTTTCACATTTTCTATGAACGATAGCATGTTTCTCCTGGGATTCTTCGGAATCTCACCCTATTTTTAAATAAACATCTCAGTGGGTGCCAGTGGTTCGAAATGCAAGGGCGTAGACGCCGGGAAATAATTGGCACGTGTCTCGAGGCGAGGACAAGATACTGGATTATAATTAGTTTATGTTTAGATATTTTAGAGAAATATGTAAATATTAAGTTTCCACTGTATTTTTTGTTTTCCGCCGACGAACGATATCGGTATTGTAAACGAATATGTTTATCAATATAATTGTACTTTTCTGCTTGCCCATTGAATTCCGTCTCTAATGCTCTTCGAATATCGAAATGGAAATGAGTATTGACACCATTTAACAAATAAGTTACCAATAAAATTTTTTTTCACAAATTTTCCTAAATTTTAAGTCAGTGGCATAGAATTCCATAAACTTTATAGAAATTTTTATATAGGAATATTTTGTCACACGAATTAATCATCTCACAAATGCCCAATAGAGGAAGGGCTCTCAATTATTGCCGCGTGCAAACATATAGATCATGACATATGTACGGACAAAGAAACATGGATAACGATGCTAACTGTACACTGCTAGGGAATAAGTGACCCAACAATGATATTGTGGACTTGAGGAAAAAACAATAATGATGCTAAGCTGTAAAGCAAGAAAATAAATGCAAAGGACATGGTACCCGGTAAAGGGTAAAGGGCATGGGACACCTTCTTATCAATTTTATTATGACAGTTGGTTTTAGTTTAAAAAAAGGAGATATTTTATTGAAACAACATTTTTTTATATACTTATTTTATATATTATAAAATTACTTCCAACAAATTAATCTAAATACGCATCATAGTATCAACTTATATTTGAGTTATATTAGTCATGTTTGTTTGGGTATTATGATTATTTATAAATTGTTTTTTATATAAATCGAGACACAACTCCTCTCACATACTTACTTCATATACCGTAAATCACTATTAAAAAACTATTTATAAGCAATCAAATCGTTAAAACAAACATACCCATTAACTAATCGCCTTTTTCCACTTTCCAACAACACATCGGGCATTATATCCATCTCACTGTTATTTAAAATTTACAAATTTTGAATGATTAGATTATTTTCTACCATATATTATTACTCATACAATCGATGATGTCTGTTGTTAAACGCATGATGTCGGGGGACCCATTAATCATAGTTCATGCATAATGAATTTGAGCAATCATCGTTTGCTTCAATTCCTATTCCTCCCTTTCTTTTTTCTGAAAAATATTTATTCTTCGCATTGACTAGAGAAGCTCACCGACAAGTTAGAAATATAAACCTACACAAAAAATGATACGCTATATTTTTTTTTCTCTCCCGTGCGTTGCTCCGCGCATTATTGCTGTCGGAGGTGTTAATTGTGATAATAGTATAGGTTAAGAATATGAATCAACGTAAATTAAGAAATTTGGAAATAAAAGAAATTAAGAAATAATCAAATTATTTTTAAATATAATAAACATTCATGGAAACTTATAATACCTAGTTTAATTAAAAACAAGTTGGTTTAGATCCACAATTAATAAATCATCAATTATGATCAATCAATCAATCTTTCTGAATATCAAATTTAGCCAAAAACGGGTCAGTTTAGATATACAATTAATAAGAATCATTAATATCATGCATTTATTAACTATAGATCTAAACTAACCCGTTATTAATTAAATAATCATTAATATCATGCATTTACTAATTATGGATCTAAACTGACCCGTTTTTTGCTAAATTTGGTAATATTACAAGTTTTCAAAAAGATTGATCGATTGATGATAATTGATGATTTATTAATTGTGGATCTAAACTGACCTATTTTTAACATTATAAGTTTTTAAGAATGTAGTTGATGATGATTGATGTTATTTAATTAATGTATAAATATACTCCCTTCAGCATAAAAAAGAAATACTCAATTCGGTCCATCCTTTAAGATTTTTTCTTGAAGATATTTTTAGTCTTTCTGTATGTGAAGTTTTGATAGTTTGAATGATACTAGGAGTTTAATGTAATAAGAGTGATATTAAAAATCATTTGAATTTTTGATAAATTTAATGAGTTTAACTGTTTTTATTTATAGGTGTGAATTAGTTACAAAATATCTTATAAAATAATCAAGAGTACATTATAAAAAAGAGGGGAAAAAGGAGAAACCAGTTTCTCTATCACTCATTAGGATAAAATAATTCTAAGAATCATTACTGACGCTCTATTATTGATGCATTTCCCAGCTAATCTTCGTTGAGATCAATGATGTTTAATTTCGACCAATACATAACAAACTAAAAAATAATATATTCAGAAACTATTGCCAGCAAAGAGCCATCCGTTTATGGGATAAGAAATCCTGTACACATCGTCATCTTGTTCGTCCCAAGCTTCATATACACCCCCATACACATCAATATACTCGCTCACCAGAGAACAACCATGTCTGAAAGTGATCAATCCTCCGCTAAGCTTGTAGCTTTAATGTGTATTAATCTCTCCATATTCTTCTGTATTGTTACTTCCTTTACGTTTTCTGCTGCTGCTGCCATTGAAGATGATGGCGAAGCGAAAGCACTGTTGAACTGGAAAGCCAGCCTTACCAAACAAAGCCAAGCTACCTTGTCTTCTTGGAACAATGGTACTAATCTTTGCAGAAACTGGATGGGCATTTCATGTGATGAAGAATCTATGTCTGTGATCAGTATGAGTCTGTCAAATCTTAGCCTTCAAGGTACACTTGACAATCTCAGCTTCTCTTCCTTTCCTAATATGCAATATTTTGATCTTAGTTACAATCAGTTTCATGGAAACATTCCCCAAGAAATTGGTAACCTTTCCAGTATTTTGGTGTTGAATTTGACGGTGAATCCTTCAATTAGTGGTCCCATTCCTAAAGAAATAGGAGCATTGAGCACTCTAAGTGTTCTTGATCTTAGTAAATGTGATCTTACAGAGAGAATTCCCGGTGAAATTGGGAACTTGAGGAATCTGACGACTCTAGTGCTTGCTGAAAATTCTCTTTCTGATTCCGTTCCAGAAGAGATTGGAATGTTAAATAATCTCTTGCAACTTGATTTGTCAATAAACCCAATGTTATCTGGTACAATCCCAACATCAATTGGAAACTTGAACAAGTTACAAGAACTTTTTCTCGATCGTTGCAATCTCTCTGGTCCTATACCAAATGAAATTGGAAAACTCTATTCTCTCATACACATTGATGTCGAAATCAATAACCTTTATGGGCCAATCCCTCCCTCTATGGGAAACTTGACCGTTCTCAAGAAGTTGGTCATGTCATCTAATAGATTTTCTGGTCCAATTCCTCAATCCATTGGTAACATGATCAATTTACAAAAATTCTTTATCGAATATAACCATCTTTCAGGACCTATTCCTTCCACTATAGGAAACTTGACAAAGCTCAACACTCTAGTATTGATGGGGAACAATATTAGTGGTCGCCTTCCATTGGAGATGAATAACATGACAATTTGGCGTAATTTACAATTGGGTGATAATAATTTCCATGGGCATTTGGCACAACAGGTCTGTCAAAGTGGGAGGTTATTTAGGTTTGTTGCTCAAGGTAACCAGTTCACTGGTCCTATTCCAACAAGTTTGAAGAATTGTTCTAGTCTAGAAAGGCTCAAGCTTCAAGATAACCAATTAGTTGATAATATTACAGATGCTTTTGGAGTATATCCTCATTTGAACTTCATTGATTTAAGTGGAAACCAATTGTATGGACACCTTTCATCCTGGTGGGGAAAGTGTCATAATCTCACACATTTTATTGTTGACAATAACAAGCTTTCTGGTGATGTACCTCCAGAACTAGGAGAGGCAACTAAGCTTGGTGAACTTATCTTGTCTTCAAATCAATTTTCTGGACAAATTCCAAAAGAACTAGGGAAGTTGATCATGTTGACAAAACTCTCTTTAAGCCACAATAACTTCTCTGGTGATGTCCTTTCAAATATAATATCACTTAGTCGACTTGAAACTTTGGAGTTGGCAGCAAATAATTTTAATGGCTCAATCACAAGAGAGATCAGGAAACTAAAAAGCTTAAAGTTCTTGAACTTGAGCAAAAACAAATTTGATGAAAGCATTCCCAATGAGTTTGGTAAACTCCGAGAACTTGAACAACTTGATGTTAGTGACAATTTGTTTATTGGAAAAATACCATCAATGCTTGGAATGTTACCTAAATTGCAACTGTTGAACCTCTCGCATAATAATCTCATTGGCTCCATTCCTTCTGGTTTCGGTGGATCAATGTCAGCTTTGACAACTATTGACTTGTCATACAATCAATTAGAAGGCCCTGTTCCAGACAAGCCAGCTTTTCAATCATTGGAAGGATTGAAGAATAATAAAGGCTTGTGTGGTACTGGTGATGTCATTGTTTTGCCTCCTTGTAGTAATTCTCAAATGAATCCAAATAATCATAAGAGCAAAATGCTCTTGAAGATATTCCTCCCTCTGACCATACTAGTACTAGTAGTGGTCGGAACTTGTATTTGTTTCCTATGCGCAAGAAATAAAAAAAACAAAGATGAAGAAGCACAATCAGAAGATATTTATTTTGTATGCAGCTCCAATAGAGAAATACTGTATGAACATATAATTGATGCCACAGAGGATTTTGATGACAAGTATCTCATCGGGAAAGGGGGCCAAGGAAGTGTTTATAGGGCAGAGTTGCCTACAGGTGACATTGTTGCAGTAAAAAAGCTTCATTCCTTGCCAAGTGGAGAAATCTACAACCAGAAAGCTTTCACAAGTGAGATTCGAGCTTTGACAGAAATCAAACATCGCAACATTGTGAAGTTGTATGGTTTTTGTTCCAATGCACGATACTGCTTTTTGGTTTATGAGTTCTTGGAAGGTGGCAACTTGGATAACATTCTAAAGGATGAAAACCAAGCTGCTGAGCTTGATTGGAAGAAGAGGGTGAATGTTGTTAAAGGTGTGGCTGATGCTTTATTCCATATGCATCATGGTTGTCCGACTCCTCTTGTTCATCGTGACATATCGAGCAAGAATGTACTTTTAACTTCAGAATATGAAGAAGCTCATATCATTGACTTTGGAACAGCGAAGTTTTTGAATCCTAACTCAAACAATATGACCACATTTGTTGGCACATTTGGGTATGCTGCTCCAGGTGAGACCCTTTTTTTTCTCCTTAAGTACTCCACTCTTTACTATATTAAGGTTGTAACATTAAATCTATTGCAGAGATTTCTTACATTATGGGAGTGAACGAGAAATGTGATGTTTACAGCTTTGGAGTGTTGACTTTGGAAATCATTATGGGAATACATCCAGGCGAGTTTATTTCATCTTTGATAGATAAATCAACCACCTATGATTTGTTTTTAAAGGATGTATTGGACCCACGACTTCCACCACCTAGAAAATCAACCCTTGATGAGCTTATCACAACTGCGAAAATAGCATTTTCTTGTTTGAATGAGAATCCTCAATCTCGTCCAACCATGGAACAAGTATCCACGGAGCTTTCATGGAGACCAAAACCTCACATGGAAAGTCATTTTGCCACGATCACAATTGGACAGCTAATAAATTATTAAACTCCTTAGTCATTTGTGTGTTTCCGTTGGCATGTTGACGAACATATTCATTGTATGTACCATATGTACGACCAATTTGTCTCTTGAATGAAGTGATTGTTTGGTTTGAGTATATTTTTCACCATTATATATAGATGACAGTGATCATCTTCGTTATGTTTGTTCCGGCGTGTATGAGGTTTATCATCACTACCATATATTTTATGCTCAAAATTTGGGGAAAAAAATGATTCACCAGTCCTTATAATTTTACTTACTTTTTAATTGGTTCATATACGTTTTTATTTTTTTGTTAGGTCTTTATAATTTCCTTAATTAAATGCAGTATTCTCTGTACTCATATTCAATTAATTAGTACAGATATAAACGTTGACATATTGACACGTATATAAAAACCAGAATTCCAGCAATATGTCACAGAATATTCATTAAAATCAAGCGGAGACGCATATTCAGCAATATTTCTTTTCATGTATAAACAAAAAAAAATTGTTTCTAGAAAATATGTATACAGATTTTATGTTTCAACTTCGGCTTCCACGTTCTCGTTCACCTTCCTGCAAATTTTCCGTGCCCACCAGAGACGCTCCCAGCAATTGCATAACTGCAGTGTTCGTCGCTTGGCTCTTACCCCAAAATGTGATTAAGGGCTAATGACTTCAAAATTGAATGTAATTATTAATAAATAAACAATTTTGGAAAATGTGATGTGAATTGCAATTTGAATGTATTATTATCAATGCCCAAACCCTGCATTAAGCTCAATTGTGACTTAACACCTAAATTGAATTAAAATAGAGGGAGAGCACATGGTATGGTGCAATGAAATGAGAAGAATGTGTTAAATTGTGATACAATATGAATTGCCATAGTCAAGGGTAAAATGGGAAAAAGAAAAGTCACCGACCAATTCGTCAGTTACTGAAGAAGGAACTTATTAGTAACTTAAAGATTAATGGTTATGATTATTTGTCAAGAGAGCAAGAGGGTGGAATCACATGCTTGTGTGCTCATGGAATATGTTTCAAGATGATGAAAAGTGTCACCATATGAACTATGGGATCAAAGTCAACATTGCAACCCTTCCCTCTCTCCTCTCTCCCTCAAAGTCGGCCAACTAGCATGTGAGGGAGGCCAAACTCTGATCTCATCATCTTCATCTCATCTTCTCTCACTCCATTCTCCATTTTCGCTAAGCTTGAAGGAAGAAAGAGAAAGGAAAAGGTGAGATTTTGACATTAGAGAGGACCTTGAATGCTCAAATGCTCTTCTTTAATGTTGTTCATATTGATGAGAGCTTCATCTCTATGATTTTAGATTTTTGAAAGAATGTGTTTGAGTGTTTGAGAAAATTTGAAAGTTGAAGAATTAAGGAACTAGCCATGGGAAGTGAAAGAGGTAAGAAATAGCTTCCTTTTGATATATCTATTGTGATCATTGGTTGCACTTGGAATTTCTAGATTTTAGCCCTATTTTTCTTGTCATTAGAGTCTTGTGTATTGCATGATGTTCGGTGGTGGAATTGGTGTCATGTTGCATGAGTTGAGCAATGAAATTGGTTTGGATTGATTTGGAACATTGAATGGAAGGTTTGGCAATTTAGTTGTCTTGTTGCAATGTATTTGAGAGCAGAACATGTGTGAATGTGATGTGAATTTGGTTGTTTTAGTGATTCCAATGGTTTCCTTGTGAAAGACTATGCGGGAATAGGTTTGGTTGTTGATTTTGAAATCATTGGACGCTTTGGGTGAAAACTAGAAAATTTGGAAAATTTCTAAGTGTTAAATGTTGTGCAGGGGACCAATTTTGCAAGGTAATTTGACATAGCAAATGGTCTCATAATATTGTGAAACTTTTCAATTTTGTAGTTCACATTGCAAGCTTTCTATTGATATAAAGTTTAGTCATTTTGATATTTGTGCAAAGAGTTATGATCATTTGAAAACCAGCTAGGAGATAGGTCTGTAGTTAGCTGTGGCCCATGAATTCTAGCCACAACCCAAAACCTTCTAACTAGTCATTGGCCGTAGCCCAAAAGTTTCTGACATGTCTCTGGCTATGGGCCAAAGATGTTGGCCGGGCCTAAATCTTTCTGACCTATTTTTGGTTGCGGTCCATGGACTCTGGCTGCAGCCCAAAACTTTCTGACCATCTGTTGGTCGCAGCCAGTGGATGGCTTGGCCGCGGCCAACCCTTCAAAAATGGCATTTTGAACTTTCAAAAGATGGCCTTCGGTCAAGTTTTTCCCAACCCATTAGGTATTTATTTAGGCTTCTAGTAGCCACTTAAAGGCCTCAACTGATAACCAACTTTAAGTGTTTTGAAATCAAAAACGTGTAATAGAGATTAATCCTTCGTCCTTGATTATGTGTATAGGATTTGATATTTGCCCTGCACGTGAGCAACCTTTGCCAGAGCACACTCGGAAAGAACAAGGTGGTGACGCTTTCCCTTATACTATATGTGATGCATTGTATGTATGCTTTATCATTGAACTGTGATGATTTCGAATGCTGCAAAGCTTGTGGATGTGTAAGCCGTGAAGGCCATGTGTAAGCCGTGAAGGCCATGTGAAAGCCGTAAGGCTATGTGTATGCTGCAACGATATGTGTAAGCCAGAAGGCTATGTGTATGCTGTAAAGACATGTGTAAACCGTAAGGCTATGTGTTTGCTACGAAGACTATGTATATGCTGTTAAGGCTATGTGTATACTGTGATCGTTGTTGCTGTGCTGATTGATGATTTGTTTTCATGCTATGTGATTATATATTGTATGAGTGATTTGTTACTAATGGGATTCTCTTGAATCTCATTCTTTCCATTGACTAACCTACAGATAGGGCAAGTGGCTCGAAGGGGAAGCAAACAACCAAAGGTGGTTAGGACTCCTTTAGGGATGTGATTTTGATAGTTGGTTGTCAAATTTTGATTGGAATTACTGTATATATTGTAAATACTAATTTTGAATGATGTTATATAATCCCTTGAATGGGAAATTGTTGGGCAGAAATGTCAACAAACTCTTTAGTTAGTATATAAAACCCGGGGTTTGTCGGAAATTTTGCTGACACTCTGATATGTATGAATGCAACCGAACTGCACAAGTTAATTATATTCGAAATATAAATGTGAGACCAGGTTAATTAGGTTTTGAAAGAAATTTGTGAAAACCCTATCTTGAGGATGGGATTGGAAATAATTTTTTTTATCTGTTGGTCTTTAATTCATCTTAATTACGTATTTTCGAATTATAATTATGGATTATAAGGTAGGGGTTACAGTAACTAGTGATAAGAGTATTGTTAGACAACTTATTATGTCATTGAGATTCATTGTTGACATCCTTTTGTCGTTAAAGTAATCAATTAATAACTAAGACAACCTAGTAATGCAATATAGTGGCAACCTAAGTCATTCTATAAAGGAGTAATCTATAGGTTTTCTCTAAAATTGAATTTAGGTGATGAAAAATGCAATGGAATAGACATAAACTAAAATACAAGACTCCACTACTTAAATGCAATTAAACTAACTATGTAATACCCCAAATTTTATATTCGCCAAATATATTGTAATTATTTGAGAAATTCACTAAAATGGTGAATATTCATGAATTTGGAATTTATGAATTTTATAAATGTTCATATTCATGAGAAAATGGACAATTTTGTAATTTGATACTGAATTTGGTAATTTCGAGCCCGGAAATGAATTCCTTGAGTGAAAATACATCATAATAGCCGTAGTCAAAATAGTGACGATGATGTGTTATAATGATGTGTTTCGATAATGTGTTATATTGTTCATTAATTGGTGCATATATGGTGCATTTCATATTTACTTATCGCATGTTATGTGAACGATGTAATGTTTCTACTATGATTCCTTGGAATCTCACCCCTTTTTCTAAACCAAACATCTCAGTAGGTGTCAGTGGATCAAAAGGCAAGGACATAGACAAAGGAAAGTGACTGGCTTGTGTCTCGAGGCAAAGTTAAAGTTCGTGGTTATAGATAATTTATGTTGTAAATATTGTCGCTTTTTGTATCTTGACTTTGGACTATAAACAAACACTTTTATCAGTATATATGTACTTTTTTGTATACCTGTGGAACTTGATCTCTATTACTCTATAAATATCGAAATGGAAACGGGTGTTGACAAACTAAATGCAGAAGCAAATGACTCTAAAACCTATATGAGAATGAAACTAACCTAAATGAATGCAAATGCAACTTTTGGGGGGGTTTTCTTATGAAAAGAGGAATCCTAAGGAAAGAAAATAAACTAATATCTAAGAAAATTAAATGATTAAAGATAACGAAGGTTTTCTTTAAATACGGTGAAAGGAATAACTTAGGATTTACATGGAGTTAGCTTTCTTAACCTAAATTAATTAATTAGACCAAAGGGAGATTGATCAAAGAGAGGAATTAATAAATTTAATCACCTAATTGAAATATGAGAAACTCTCAAACTCAATACACTTACTCCATTAGAAAGCTCATAATGAAATAAGAGCTAGTTAATTAAACCCATTAAAACCAATCACAATTAATTTCAAATAAATTCTGGAAATCATGTCACAAATGTCTAATTCAACAACTAGACAATTAACCAACCAATTGAACAATCAAGAGGAAAACCCAAATTGAGAATTACGTTAATAATAAAATCAATTAATAATTCAATTGATAATCTAAAGATTTGTAAATAAAAATTCTAGCAAGTGTCTCAAGCACAAAACATTTCAAAATATTAATTTAATCCAAATTAAATAATATGTCTACAATCTAAAAGTATATTGTTCTCAAGCCATACAACTTAAAATTATCTAAAACTAAATAATCTCAAGTCTTGAAATAAATTGATAAAAAGGAAAGACACTACCTTGTGGTTTTCAAGTGCAAGTCAAAGGCTCTAGCTTCCTTGATGCTCCTCTTAAGTTGTCTCCTAAGCTAGCTCAAGCTTCCATAATCATCTTCCTAAACTCCATGGAGAAGTGTGAGTGTGGGCTCTTAATAGAGAGAATGAATAATTATGTGGTTGTTAGGTATTTTTTATAAGAGAATGATAAAGCTTAGGATATAATATTTGAATCCATTAGAATTGAATTAGCACATTCAAACTCAGCCAGTAGATCTTCTTTACAATAGTAATGTTGACTGATGCATCAAATCAGCAAGGTTAATGATAAAATGAATAATCCTTTTAACTCCATTAAAAAAATTAAATACAAAGAAAGAACGAAATGAGTAAAGATAAAAAACACGAGTTGGAAAAAGATTGTTCCAACTTCACTTTATCTAAAGCTCCGCAGGAGCAAAAAAGCAAAAAAAAAAAAAAAAAGTTTGAGAAAGAAAGGTAACTGAATCAAGTACGCTAGCCTGTGAACAGTGAACGACAGTATATTCTATAGTTTCTAACTATAATTATATTAGGAAAATGTAGGGAGTTTGGTAAAATTTAATTTTATAATTGAAAATTTATATTTTGTTATAAATAAGAGAGAGAGAGAGAGAGAATATGAGAGCGCAAGAGAATGATTCTCATTTACTATCAAGATGTATATAGTACATAACATATGCCCTCAATTTATAGGCATAACTTTATAATTACAATAGAATCGATATCTACAGATTTGATAACAATATTAGATAATTGTGGGATGTTGAAGATAATAGAAATAATGGAGAAAAAGCCTTGAGATAACATAACATATTTTGTCTATTATATATGAATGTACCTTATTCAAAAGCCTTCAACTAGGAAAAATCTGGTGGGATAAAAATCTAGCAGAAGAAAAAGAGTATATCATTTGTTGGTACGCTATCCAGTGCAACCTCATTAAAATTCTTGCCAGAAAAACTCAGTGGGATAAAACCATAGACAAGGGAAAAAAAAGTGTAGTGTATATCAGCTTCCCCTCTTGACAATGTGAGGTGATATCTTTGCATCTCCAAAATCTGATATCATGAACAAGCTTTCTAAATATTGTCACTGAAAGTAACTTGGCGAACAAATATGTTAGATTCCATTGGAACTGATTTGTTGGATATTAATTTCACTCTCTTCTGTTATATACTCCATTCTAATGTCTTCATGTTGGAGAATAACTATATCATGCTACTAAGCAAATAATATATCAAGTCATGTGTGATTAAATAGATACACATAAGTGCTTCAATTACATTAAGATATAATTCTTCTAAACTAAATATTTTTTTATCACCTCTTCAAGTCTATAGGCGTGGTACTTCCAGATCATGCATTTTTCCATAGAAAATCACTTTATTCTTCTCAAATCTTTTTTCAAATGCTTTCTTTATGCAATTTTTAGCATTTGCAACCTCTTTAGGAATTTCATAAATGTTTAAACTCTTCAACATAAATTGCAATTATAATAAACTCTATTTCTTATCTTTTTTGTAAAATATAGGGCAGAATGGATAGTTTATATCCTTTCTTCAATAGATATTTACTGAGTTGGTAATACCATGCATGCCTTTTCAAACCATATAGAGATCTAAATTGTATGCTTCTAGCAATTTGAATTCTTTAGGAGATTTCATATATTTTGATCACATTCTTCAGACAACTTTAATCTTTCAAGGACTTTCATATTTTTATATCTAAATCTATGCATATATTTGATTCTTCAGGGGATTTTATAAGTACAACAATTTTCTAGATATATACTTTTAGCATTTTAAATCGTTATAGAATTCACAGATAATTCACAATATAGTGGGTTATGGGTTATCATCATATTCTCTAGATACATATCAAAATTTCATGTATTGTCCAGCTTCCAAATTAACAAGATATAAAAACTTAATCCACCACACGATAATGTCTATTAACATTAAACTTTTGTGAAAATTATTGTGAATGTATTTCTCCCATTTTTTTGTATAAGAATGCCCATTTATACAATACTAACATTGCACTTCAGGTGCTTGGACTATAAATACACAAATTTACATTATGATATTACATGCTCTGCCTTTTCCTTTTCAGTTGGTCAACTATCTTTATGTCTACAAAATCTTCATTTAATCACGTGAAATTTTCACCAAAACCTTTATCAACAACTTTATTTTTTTTGTTCCTATTTCTATACGATATAACTAATTGAGATATTTTTATTGTTTTCAGGTACCTAAACCTCTCTTAGGGTCTTACAAACAATTATGTCTCAATTCTTGCCTCCTCGATATGATCAACTATCTTGATTATTGATTATTTGCTCCTGGGGTGTACAACATATACCCTCTATTTATAGGCATAATTTTACAATCTCAATATAATCAATATCTACATATTTAATAATAATATGAGATAATTGTGGGATACTTAAGATAATAAAGATAATGGAGATATGCCACACAAATATTATAGTCATAACATATTTTGATTTTTTATCCTTCTAAAATAATTACAATTTTTCATATGCTTATTGACTCCTTCATTTTCCCTTTTTTTAATATAAAGGGTGAGGTGAGATTGTAAAAAAGAAAAACATAAAGGGAAGAACAGCGGTGAATTTGTGTGAGTACAGATTATCTGTTCCAACTTCTCGTTCCCCTTCCTTCAAGTTTTTTCGTGCCGCCTGGAGACGCTCCCAATCTCACTGTCGAACCGAGTAATTGTGGCACTACCGTGTACTAAGCTTCTGGAGTGTCGTCGCTTGGCTCAAAATCGAAGGTAACAAGTGACCAGAGTATCGTTAGAAACATTACTGTGTCGTTGAAATTGGTTATGCTTCCTTGTTTCTGAGCTTCCTATTGAACCCAATGAATTTGGTATATTGAATTTCTGAGATCGGTTTTGGTAGTGTAGGTCTTGAATTGCTATTGCAATTAATACTTGTAAATTAACTAGCTCTGTTTCACCCTCGTATAGTTTAGGGACTGGCACCATTACAGATTTTAGCCAGATCTATCATTTGGTTTACTTTGCTTTAGTTTTGAATTTGGATGTTATAAATTACAAGTTCAAATATCCGGCCATCACCATTTCTATTTGCAACTCAAATTATGATTGCCAAGAATAATGAGCTAAGTAAATAATCAGTCTTCTTTCTTCGTTGACACTAAGTCTTGTGCAGGAGGATGATTGATCTTTTTCTCAATTAGAGTATTTCCAGAATTTCCTTTTATATTGGCTAATATGTGGTTCATGTACTTAAAAATAAGTAGACACTATCATTTTCTGCAGATGAAAAACCTAAACATAATTCAGAAAAAAGGGGGCGAAATAGAAACCCAATAGGATCAAAACTGAAGAAAGCAGAAACCGCAGCAGTAAATTAGAATTTGAAGTTTATTGGGATGACCTAGAGGCTAGAACTTTCACTTTATTTTAATATAACGAAGTTCAATACATCCACACATCTGAAAACAGTCCCTCTAATGGTGTGGCACAGTATCTGATTAACACAACACTGGTTTGGAAACATTGAAATCTACATAACCGTTTTTGCAGATTGAGGAATTACTATAGGACTCCTCACTTTGTGCTTGCCGTCAGTCCATGTCAACTCTCCAAACAAAGGCTTTGAAGTTTTGGCTGAACGTTTTGCCTGCATAATAACCCTATAGCTCTTCTTTTGGTTTGTCCTCTTAAAGGTCAAAGTTGTAGGAAGAACAGCCACCTTTACTCCTTTTGGGGCTTTAACATTCACAGTATATGTGCTTGGAGGCCCAACATTTGTTACCGTTCGAGTAACATTTATAGGTTTCACACCTAGGAAAGGCATTGTGACAGAAGGGTAGTTGAAATCCTCTAGCCTATAAGACTTTGGACATTTATATGGCTTGTTATAATTAATGGATTCTACTATTCTTTCCTCATAGGCAGAAGCACATAACAAGTTGAGGTAATCAGAAGCCTTCAGATCATAAATAAGTCCAGGGTCCATTGCAAGGTTAGGATTAATGTGTCCTGAACCATAATGAAATGGAGTTGCTACTTCATCATCTTGTTCATCTACAATTGGCCTATTGGTGTTATCCTGGGTGGTTGCTGGATGGGCATATATTTTAGAAATGCTCTAGTTAGAAAGAAAACAAAAGAAGGAAATTGTAAACATGACAATAGTGCTTCATGCATGCCGTACCAGTAGTCATAATCGCTGATTTGATAGCAGCTGGACTCCATTTAGGATGACGATTTTTAAGAAGACCGGCAATGCCGGCAACATGAGGACATGCCATGGAGGTTCCTGATAGAATGTTATAGTCAAAGCGACCTACATCTGAATCTAGGTTGGTGGGACTTGCCCCTGATGAATATGCAGCAATTATATCTTGACCTGGTGCAGTTACATCAGGCTAAAATTGGGGGGGGGAGTTGTTAGGAATCAAAGAAACTCACGAACCATATTTTTGATTGAGGGTGTTAGATGGTTTGAGAGTGGATAACCTTAAGGATTGACGGCAGAATCAAGTTGGGCCCCCTGGATGAGAATGCAGAAACTTTTGGAGCTGGCTTTACTGGAATCAATGTTTTTGCGTTATTCAAGAATGCAACAAGGTTCCTACAATGTGTGTATAAATGTAGCCCTGTCATCACCAACAGTTTCAAAAGGATTTGCACATGAGAAAGTTGTAAATAATTACTTGACATCAAAAGGATTTTTTTCCTGCTGGGATGTATCGTCAGACTTGTTATGATGTGTTGGAACATTGGAAGTATCAACAACGTGAGCATCAGCTGTAGCTGTATTCAATTCCTTATCATTTTGCAGAATCATTTTCAAAGCCCCTGCACGCATTGCTTCTTGTCCCTTGTCCACTGGCCTTAGGCTCCTTCCTCTTTGGCATACCAATATACTGCCTCTCACTTTGTTCGGATCAAGTGTTCCTTGTTTGCAATGGTCACTGCCATAGGAGCCAAAATGTTTGTATTCATACTGAGTCACAAACATTTGATAGTTTAACAAATTAAACTCAAAAAATCTGATCAAGAATAAAAAAAATTTTATTCTTACGCATCGTCAAATGTCGCATTAGAAAGCCTAGCATTTCCAGCAATCAGCACAGGAATTAACTGTCGAGATGTTGAGTTTGTGGCAAGACTGGTCCCCTGATTGTCCATGAAATTAGAAACAACCAATCAAAAACATAACATGACATTGACATTGTCTTGTTGAGAACTATGAGCTGAACTGTTAACTTATCAATTAGTGCTGCTGCTTACAGATTTTATGCGTGTGTTGATATTGATGTTCATGTTTTAGGCGAAATGAGGAGCAATACCTTCATGACTTGGCCATTACTGAGAGTAATATTATTACTGAACTCTCTGTCTATAGAGCTAGAAGCAATGGTGAAGATCCAAGGTGCCATATTAGAAACAGTCTGAAGCTCTGGTCCATCGTTACCAGCAGAGGCAACGACTAATACACCTCTTGAAACTGCATGAAAGGAGCCAATGGAGATCCCATTGGTCAACATATCGTTGACATTTGGGACGGTGCTCCGACCAATTGAAACAGAGAGCACATCGACACCATCATTGGTAGCTTGATCGAAAGCTCTAAGCAAGTCCTCATCAGTGCAGTCTTCAGAATTATCATGACCCCAACATACTTTGTATACTGCAAGACGAGCTCTTGGAGATCCTCCTTTCGCTGTGCCTTTGCCATTTCGGAGAACGCTGACATCTCGCACAAAGGCGCCGCCGGCCGTTGACAGAGTATGGGTTCCATGGCCTACGGTGTCGCGGGCACTGATTCGAGCTGATGGGCTAAGGGATCCGTGTTTTGTCTCGTAGCCTGTGAAGAAGGTTCTTGCTCCTATTATCTTCCTGTTCCATGTTCATAGCACGTGAGCATGCATATGGTTAAACATTTTTTACCATAAGTTGGTTGGAAACTATTTAGATGGGAGAAAAATAAATGGAATAATGCTGAAAAATTTTCTATTCTCAATATTCAAGTAGAAATCATTTACTTGATATTGGGGGTTATGGTTTCCTTTTTCCTTGGCCTGAATTATTCTTGATGGTCCTTCCACAACTCAAAAAAAATTGTTTGATTTAAGTTAATCGTATTTTATTTTATTATATATTAATGTTAATAGATATATTTACACTAATTGAAAAAACATGTTAAGAGCATTGAAATCCTTTTAAGAGGATAGAGGAGACTATAAGAGAGCAGTCAAGTTAATTAACCAAAATTTTGAATTATGGATTGATAAATTAATTAGGGATTTATTGAATTTACCAACTCGATTTAGAATTTCTCTATTTAAAGCAGCTTTATATGGAATTTTTTCTAAAATGCAAGTCAAATTGTTTTTATTCATTAGGTTAACTTATCAAATTACACTTGTTATTTTGTTATTGTTAATTGTTAAAATGTATATGTGTACTTATAAATTTACCTATGAGATATGAATGCTTTTTATTTTGCTATTGTTACTTGTTAAAATGCTTAAGTGTGCTGTAAATTAGAATTTATACATTTTTATATGGACACTTGTTATTTTATTAACGTCAATTGTTAAAATATGTATTTGGATTTGTAAATTCACTTATGAACTTGAACTAATTGATTTAAACAAATTAATCTAAGTTTTGTCGTATATTTAATGAGGCTTTTTTTGAGTGAAGTAGATATATATTATAAAGACAATTAATCTTCTAGTCCCCTAATTTTGACTCTGTTATCCCAACTTTAACTCAGTATAATTTAGTACTTATAATTTGTCACTCAATCCCTGCACTCTAACACATTTAAAAAAAATCCTTATAAGTTTTAATCATTTAAAATGAGTCAAAACTGTAATATCAAAAGAATAATTCTACCTATATTATATTCCTTAGAGGGTGAGACATGGGAGTTTCTTGCTCTTATTAGCGGTTGACGCATTGTCCATTTCTTTGTCAACATGTTCTAGGTAAGACCATTAATAAGAAATATAATTTTTAAAGGTTGGCAAAAAGAAAAAAAAAATTCTAAATTTTTAATGCATGCATTTAAATTAAAATGTGATCAAACATTTCGCAAACCTGTTGCAGAGAGTTTTATTAGGAGGGCCAGATAAACTGAGCAGCTCACATTTTGATCCTCCACGCCATTTCTTTGGAATGGGACCGTATCCATTGTCTCGGAAGCTTCTGGATTCTGGCCATACACCTAGTAACACAACAACATTCCCCAAAAATCAAAATATATATTAAACTTAGGGTTAAGGTGCTTAAATAACCTTCAATTTTTCTAAAAAAAGCAGACGTTATCATAACTATTTTTTAGAACAAAAGTAACCATAAACATTATAAAAGAAGGCAAAAATAACCATGTCCATTAATGTGATTTTTTTAATGAAATATTAAGGTACTAAAATAGACATTAACTTATATTAAAAGTGCAAAAATAACCATAAATTTTTTTTTTGGATGCAAAACTAACTAAAAAGTGACTTATTAAACATTAATTCATAAGTTTTTATTTGACTTTTGTATTATGTGTTTTATCAATTTGAGCATTAAAATAACAAAACTTATAAATTAAAATTCAAGAAGTTGGCTTCTTTTTTTTTGACGAAACGAAAGAAACTTGTCACTCTAATTCCAAAAACTAAAAAAAAAAAAAAAAGCTTATGAATTAATTTTTTTTAAGGCCATTGATTCATGTTAGGGATTTTAACTTTTGGAGTTGAGTGACAAGTTTCTTCGGCTTATTCATTCCGTTAGATTAAAAAATAGCTAACTTCTTAAACATGAACTCATAAGTTTTTCTTTGACTTTTGTCATTTTAATCCTCAAATTGATAAAACACTCATAACACCAAAGATAAAAAAAACTTATGAATTAATATTCAAGAAACCGCTTTTTAGTTACATTTGCATCCAAAAAAAAAAAAGTTATGGTTACTTTTGTACTTTTTGTATTAGTTAATAGCTTTTTTTTTTTTGGTGAAGTTAATAGCGATTTTATTACCTTAACATTTCATTAAAAAGTTCACATTAAAACGTCATGGTTATTTTTACCCTCTTTTATAATGTTTATGGTTACTGTTACTCTAAAAAATAGTTTATGGTTACTTTTATACTTTTAGAAAAGTTGAAAAATTATCTAAGCCCTTTAACCCTTAAACTTAAAACATACATACATAATTGTTGCTTTAAAAACAATTGGTCTAATATAATATTGCTATAACTATAAGCAATTGGTCTAGTAATATTGCTATAACTATAAGCACTTCATCTTAACACCAAAATTGTTTGTTAAATAAAGGGTCAATATCATCTTTGGTGCCTCAAGTTTGCCCTCATTTAAATTTTAGTCCTTCTAGTTTCAAATCATTGATTTTGATCCCCATAGAAACAAAATAGTCTAAGTTTTTATTAAGTTATAAGAACTACTGTTTTAAATAAAATGAAACTTGAGAGATCAAAACCAATTATTTAAAACTTAAGGGACCCATATCAAACTAAAGATAAACTTAAGGACCAAAGATTATATTAATCCTTAAATAAAACATAAAATACATAATCTAAAATTATTGTAAATTATTCATATAATATAGGACTAATACAATGTTTGGTCTTTATACAATTTTCCCTCATTTTTTTTTATCTTTATAATTTCAAAATCATAGGTTTTGGTACATCAATGGACAAAATTGTCTAGGTTTTTATTAAACTATAGAGATGAACATTTTGGGCGGAAAAAATTTGAGGAATTAAAACCTATGTTTTAAAACTATAGGGGCCGAAATCAAAATAAGCACAAGTTGTAAGAATCAAACATTGTATTAATCGAATTGGCAAAAAAAAAAAAAACCATTGTATTAACCCTATAATATAATATACTCCTTTTGAACCATGATATAAAAGCTAATTAACTAATTCAAGAGGATTAATAAAATAAAATAAATTAGTTAATATTTGATTTTTTTTAAATACCTATTTGTAACATTACAATAAATGTTCATTTATAAGTAAAGTAAATTAGCTTGAGGAAAAATGATAAATAAAGAAGATAAAATATATTGGGATATTTTATATAATTGGCCTTCCACTACTAGACTAAGTGTGTGTTTGGATTAGCTTTTGAGAATAGTTTTTACGATTTACGAGGTAAGTATGTGAGAGGAGTTTTATCTCGAGTTACGTAAACTAGATTTGAAAAATGCCCAAACACTCACTAACTCTATATCGGTATGTCATATTTGAGATTAAGTCTTGGCCCTTATTTAACTTTTATATTAGGGACATGTGGTAATATATATTTGCCTAGAAATTAAAATTGTTGCTCATATCATTTGGTCTAGTCCAATCTAAGATTAATTGGTGCTTATTGCAACTTTTTAAAATTATTCCCTCATGTTATAAATATGCGACCTCATTACTTCAATATCTACCGCATTAACTTTTTTTCCTAGAACACCCTAAATTAATTCACCATTTTTTAGTGAAATTACAATTAGATAGATAGAGTGAATTCAATAGGAGGGATAATTGAAAAATATATCACAAATTATTGACACATCAATCACAAATAATTGACCTAACTTTTTTTTATATATATATTTGTGAATTAGGTAAAAAACTTATACTCCCTCTTATTGCTATCATAGACAACTTTGAACTAATTCATACCAACTAACGAATGATAACTAATTCTTAAATCTGTTTTAAATTGACAAAATTTTTAAATAGAGAAAAATACAATGAGTTCATATTTATGCATGAATTATGATGATAAAATTAATAAATAAGCATAAATAACTCATCATGTGAATTAAAATAGGAACTATAGGGAGACTAAACAAGATATGCTTGACTCATTAACTTTATTTAGAAATTAATAATTTTTTTCAAACTCTACCTTCATTTCACTCATTCAGTCCCTCGTAATAATAAACCATAATAAAAATAATATTTGAAAATAGTTACCCTCTCTGTTCTTTTTTATAATAAATAACTACTACATTTACCTCTCTATTTATAATAATTATTTAGAGAATGCCTAAAATTTCTTTTATTTTTTACTATTCTGCCCTCAATTAATTTCTTCTTCTTTTTTAAATATCAATACATCTATTATTTACGACCACCAGAGCATTCCTCTCCACCACACATTCTTTCTCTTCCACAATTCTCTGTACTTCGTTCCTAATTATAAGATAAATTTAATTTTTTTGAAAAAAATTAAAGAAGCTGATTAAATTACTTTAGAGTATTTTTATTTTTATTTTTTTCTCCAAATTAATTAATGTAACTAATAAATTGATATATAATCTAAGGATACATAACATATGATATGATTAAGTAACTTATTTAGCTTCCTTAATCTCTCTAAAAAAATCAACTTTGTCTAATATTTAGGACCCGAGGTAGTAATATTTTTCTTATTCTCTCATCTCCACAATCCTTTTTATTATGATAATTTTTTTATTCCCTCCCTTTCCGTAAGTAAAGGTTATTTTAAGAAAAATGTTACAATTTGTACGTATTTACATAAGAGCTGATAACCCAGCAAATAACTTATGTTCGTTCGTTGGCCAGTATGCATAAGGGACCAGACAAGCTCACAAGTCACAAGCAGTATACAATCAAAATTAAACCATATATCGCAGAATTCATACATGTATTCATTTGAAGCAATTGTGGATTACCAGTATCAATGCTGCCGATGATGATATTTTGACCAAAATGTCCCTTAACCCAAGCAGAGTCTAACCTCACTCTTCCATTTCTCTCTTGTCCAAGAAAGTGCCATGACCTGGTTGTGTGCAGCTTATGTGATTGGCCCGGGAATATTGACACCACTTTTGGATGTTCTGCATCCATTTCCCCACTATTTTTCATCAATCACTATCAATAGTAACGACATATACTAATATCAAATTTATTTTAAAAAATAATCACAAGTAACTTTTAGAAAAATTTCACTTAGCCTCCATGAATACTATTTTATTTTGGTCAAACTTAAAATTATGAAATTTCACTGCACCTTAAGTCAACATGAAACTAAGTTTTTTGAGTTAAAAGGTAATAATGCCCTTGATTTATTTTTCTCATAAGAGCGATTACAAAACAAACAAAAACAATTTTTAAGTTAAATAAAATGATTCAAAGAAAACTTATGGGTGTTCACAAAAGGAATAAGAAAATTCATAAAATAAATAAAGGCATTTACAAGATAAATAAAGACATTTATAAGATAAATAAAAGAATTCAAAAGAACGAAACAGTTAAAATTTTTTGATAATTCACAAAACAAATAAAAAAGACATTCACGAGATAAATAAAAGAAATAAAAAATAAAGTAAGAGCATAGTTGATCTTTCATTCAAAAAGCTTAATTTTATCTAAAGCCAAAAGTTAATTTTATTTGAAGCCAATGGGTGCTGTGAAATTTTAGAACCAATTCGATTGACTGTAATAAAATTACTTTCATATGAAATCTTCCCCAACTTATTTATCAGACAGCTCAATGCCCATGTGGGTGGGGGAGGACGTTCCAGACGCAGTTTGATAATAAAACAAATCTGAAACAATCTGTGTGGGGTGGAAGATGAGGATGTTGACAATTATGGGAAATTTTAATGAGAAGTAAAAAAAAAAAAATCATACTTTTGAGCTCGTTCGCTTCTTCATCTTCAAGTAATGCTGCAAAGCCATTGATGTGCTTGTTGTAAGAGTAAAACATGGCTTCTCTCGCCTTCTCATGGCTGCCAAACAGAACGTAAGAAAGGCAATTAAGCATGCGGCAAGTACCGGTGCTTTACTATCAATAACTATTAAGGCAAGAAGAGCTCCTTCTCTTCCGAGCATGAAGCCTATTCTGTTGATTCACTGTCCATCTTCGATTCGACTGATGCCATACTTTCTTAGTTGATGCATAACCCTCCCCCAATTTCTAATCTAGAGGCATAAATACTTCTAATTTCAATTCAAAGGCCTTAATCATATCCCAGGCCGTCAGATTGCTTTTTATGCTTCCTAGCTTAAGAATCAGTAATTGTATGCTATCGAGTGTTATCGAGGAAGATTAAAGACATGGGCAGAATCCTCTCTTTCAAGCTATTTGTTCACCCGAGACTTTATCGTTTCCTTTCGATCTGTAGGAAGACTAAGAATGCTAATGCTTCTAGCATACACACACACACACTCACACAAATATATACCAACATTAGTTAAACTAATGTTGAGATTAAATTGAACAAATAGTACCTTCCCAGAAGAGAAGCGAGCAAATCATGATGAGAGTTTGTTGCAGCGTCCATATCAGCAGAAGATGGTCGTGGGCCATGAGAATGTGATCCCAGGTATACAACGTACGACTGCAAGTGGTGAGACGACAATGAGAGGAATATTAATTAGGAACCAGATTTAATAAAGCCTTCACTCACTCACACACACACACACTTGCCTTTTTAATGGCATAAGCAGGTTGCTGAAGCTGTATGAGGGAGGAGCAGAGAAGAAAGGATGAGAGAAGAAGCTGAAACATTGTTGATGAGTAGATAGAGTGATGAACCAGAGAATGACAAGTTTGCTTCTTCTTCCCAGCTAAACAAATATTAGTCCCACAAACTATTACTCCCAAGGTAAGATAGGATTCTTGAGCAGGCATTGCGGCTTTTTTATATGATAGGTTTGTGAAATGTTTTCGCAAGTTTTTTTTTTTTTTTTTTACCGCAAACTGTGGCTCCAACACACGTTCTTTCCCCACTACATAATCATCTCTCTTTCACATAAATAAGGCATTTTTTAAAAGAAAATTTATTTTTCAGGGAAAATGATATTAAAGTCCCAATTAAAAAAACCAAAATCAGAAAATTTCAAAATTTGGTAATGTTAGCTGCTCCACTTGTCAATAGTTACTCTTTCACTTATTATTGACAAGTTATAAGATTTTTCTATTATTATTTTCTTCAATTGGGACCTTAGTGTCATTTTCCCAATTTTTATATATTTATTGCATCTAACTATTTTTAGCTAACTTTTTAAACAACTATATAATTTGGTTAATCACATCTCATACCCTCTCCAGTGTTTTTTTATAAGTAACAATTATCTTAATTGTGTAAAACGAACTTACAGTTAAAATTATAAAAATAATAAATGTATCTAAAATGTAATGTCTTTTTAAAATATGCCCCTATTTGTAAAAAGATTATAAAAGAGAGAATGAATAATAAATGAAAAAATGAAAGAAAATTAGTATCACTATTTTCTAGGTCCAAAAGTGCCTATGAACTTTTCAAAAATTTATGGTGTTAGGTGCACTTTTAAAAAAAATTCATGAGTAATTTTGCACCTCAAAAAATAATAATGTGGGTATCACAAATTAGTCATTTGCACCAATTAACGGTGTGGGCATTTTTACCCCATTTTGAGAAGTTTATGGGTATTTTTACACCTAAAAAAAGTTTAGTGTTGGATGCATTTTTGAAAAAAGTTCATGGGTATTTTTGCACATTAACCCTTTTTTTTTTATAATAATCAATATTCATTAAAAATAGGGTTAAGGTGCAAAAATACCCATGAACTTTTTTTAAAAGTGTATCCAACACTATAAATGTTTTTTAAGTGCAAAAATACCTATTAACTTTTCAAAATGGGGCAAAAATGCCTACACCATTAATTGGTACAAATGTATGTTTTGTAAGACCTACATTACTATTTTTAAAGTACAAAAATACCCATGAACCTTTTGTAAAACTACAACCAACACTATAAACTTTTTTCTGGGTGAAAAAAGTGCCCATGAACTTTTTAAAAGTTTATGGTGTTGGATGCACTTTTAAAAAAAGTTCATGAGTATTTTACACTTCAAAAAATAGTAATGTGGGTCCCATAAAAGAGATGTTTATACCAAGGAACGAAAAACCGGACCGGGCAATGAACCGGTCAAAGCACAGGTTCAAGGGTTAATGGGTCAACCGGGGTCTAACCGGTAGTTGAACCGGTCATATTAAAATATTATAATTTATTAGTGGCAATGTATATTAATATATTTTTAAACTTCTATAGATAAAAATGAAGATTTTTAGAAAAAAAAATACTTAAAATCTATTAGTATGAGTTATAATGCATATACTTATGCAATGATATCTCCTTTTCTATAATTATTATATCTTTTTAAATAATTTTTTTCATTATCTTCTTCATTTTTTTTAGATTTTTTCTTTCTTTATCTATTTTTCTCTTCATTTTGATATTCAACTTCCAATTTTCCCCTAAAAAAGAAAAAAAAATTATAAAAAAAAAAATGAAACCGGTCTGACCGGTTGAACCACCGGTTTTAAACCGGTTCAACCGGTTTCAGACCGATTTGACCGGTTATCCGATTCAACCATCAAACCAAATCGGACCACTGGCCGGTTCCTGGTTCAACCAGTCGAACCGCCCGGTCCGGTCCAGTTTTTCATAGAGTGGTTTATACCAATTAAAGATGAGAGTATTTTTACCTCATTTTGAGAAGTTCATTGATATTTTTGTACCTAAAAAAATTTATAGTGTTAGGCGCACTTTTAAAAAAAATTCATAGATATTTTTACATCTTAACTCTTAAAGATATAAAATGACATTACATCAAGCTTTTACCATCAAACATAGGCATGGCTGTAGAGACATGAGAACGTAACTACGTAAGGATTAATATCAATTGGGTCAGAATTTTAATATGTTTGTTTGTGTTAATGATTGGGACTCTAAAAAATATTTATTCACATAAATTGAGATAAAACTCATTTCTCATATTTATTTCGTATATTGTAAATCATAATTAAAAAATTATTTTTAAAATGTTCTCATAGCTATTCTAAACATACATACATATATATATACACACGCGCGCGTGCGTGTCTTTAAGGATCACATTCGATAAAGAGCCTGGTTGGTAAAACGGCAGGAGGCGGCAGCCATACGGTTTGCGGCAAAAAGCACGGTGGGCAAGATTGAACCCGTTTGGCAAAACGTTGCAACCCACTGCGCTTCAATAGCCAACGCGACTTCTTTCAGAAGCCCAAATTAATGGCTTTTTTTGGCTGCGAGCATTCACAGTGGATGGGGAGAGATCATCGAGGTCGAGGCTGGAGAAGTAGAGAGGGAAAGTTACGGTGCTGGGTGGACGTGTGGCAACGGACAGTTGGTGAAGGAGGTGCTGGACAGCGGTGGAAAGCATCTTACTCTAGTAACCGTTAATGATTGAAGAAGAAGACTCCCTCGAATCTTCCGCTCTCCCTCTGATTCTCTTTCTGCAATACACCCAGTGATAGCTGCATCCTCTCTCATTCTCTCAAATTGTCGGCCACTCCCTTCTCTTTCCATAGCTTTTTCTATTCTTTTCTTAAAAAAGTCAACTTCATCTTATATTTAGGACCGAATAGAATATAAAATGAAGACAATATAAGAGAGAGAGAGAAAATCGGTATCTTCCTTCTCTTATGCTCTAAATGGGTAGTATATGGGTTACATAAGACTAAAAACATTGGAGTTAAAAAAAATGATTGATATGCGTTTATATATGCATTCTAATTTAAATATAAATTTATCCATTTTTAATTCAGTATTTTAGTGTATTTTTCTTTTTTTTTCAATAATAATTGAAATTTTTTATTATCAAATTTTATTTATATTTTTTCATTTCAATTATCACAATATATATAAATAATATATATATATGTGTGTGTGTGTGTAGTATTATATAAGATTCATGCCCTTTTCAGTCATTTTGCATCTAAATGGACTTTTCAAACTCTAATCCAAACAGGTTTAAGGTTAGAAAAAGAGTCACTTATGCCACCGCTAATCCAAACACAAATCACAATTATAATTTGATTTTTAATCCTATCTTTTTTTTTTCTAAAAATCAAATGATATAAAATATCAATTTTCCCCGCTAATCCAAACGCACACGAAAGCATCCAATTTCCTTCTTGTGCCAACCGCAAACCATCGCTCCTTAGCACAAAAGAGGACAAAAGTCTCTGGCTTCGTGGATTTAAGACATGTCTTGTCATTTACAACTTTTCCCTGTTACGTATACTGTTTTTTTTATAGTCCCGGTACGTATACTGCTCTTGTGCTGCTAGTAGTATTTATTAGTTGGCAAGAGAAAATGCTCCTACGTATAAGTTTTTTTTTAACAAATGTACAGTTTGTTTTTTATTGTATAAATTTATACTTTTTCGTAGAGCGTATATTAAATAAAATTATATTTAAAAAATTATTAAATTTTAAAATAAAATTAATGACATATATAATTTTGGTTATGTTTTATAAAGCATGTTAGTGGGCTCAAAGGAATAATAGTTGAAATAACTTCTCTGCTACAATAGTACTGACACAATAATTTAATAATGACTGTGGTTTCGTCATTGCTGGTTGGAATGGAAAGAAGCAATTGATGGAATGTCTAGGTGTAACTGTAAGGAGAAAAGTTGGAAAAAAAAAAAAAAGTAACTGGGAAAAATAATCATTTAAATTTTAAAATTTTAAAATTAGTCTAGTTATCCATAAAAATATAGGTATTGACTATAAGAGTATAATAATTAATAACTTATTTTATTAAGAGATCATTTTATTTGAGATTTTAAAATTTAAGTGATATTCTTTTATTTTTTCCCAATATTTAATGATGACTTTAAGTTCATCATTAATTTTCATTAATACTCCCTCCTTCCTTTCTATAAATAACCATTATTTAAAAGCTTATTTGAGAAAGCGATGAAGAGAGGAAAACATACAATGGGGAGAAAAATAGTGTGGTATGTATGTTGGTACATGTTTGGGAAAGTGGTGGGCTAGATAGGTTTTTATCATTAAGTATCTGTTTGGATTAGCAGTAGAATATCTTTTTTAACTTGATTTATAATATATGAGATAAATTTATGAGAGAAATTTTATTTCAATTTACATAAACATATTTTTTCACTGCCAATCCAAACAAGGCTAAAGCAACTTTTAGAAAAACAAAAAAAACAAAAAACAACCCTCATAATGCTCTTGTGAGACCTGCCCCACGGTGTGACTTTTTTCCCCCTTTTATCTTTTGTCCATAAAAAAGGCTATATCTCACTGTGGTTTTGTATTGAGCGTGTTAGTTTCATGTTGAGCAAATGATAAACCACATATACTTGGTGTAGATGAATTTTAATATTTTTTTAATTATATATATTTATCAAAAAATTTATAGGGAAAATTTTAGAAAAATAATTTTGAAATTGTAAAATTTCAAATCAGGTATTTCCTAAAAAATAAGTTAAAAATTACTTATCAAGTTTTGACATTTTTTAATCAACTTTTGGTAAGAAACTTGATTTGAAATTTTATAATTTCTAATTTCTTTTTAAAAGATTCTCCCAAATTTATAATATATATACGTATTAAATATGTCTATCAAGGTATTTTCAAATTTTTTCCAACATGTTAATGATTTTCATATTTATTATAATTAAATATTTTAGTAGTTTCAATTGTTTTTCAATAATAATTAAATATTTTTATTTCTTTATAATTATAATTTTTTCTTAGAATTATCACAATATATACATTTAATATAAATATATACTATTTAATAAAATTCATGTCATTTTCAATAATTTTTCATATAAATTTGCTTTTCAGATGATCATTCAAACAAGGTTCAGTTTGAAAAAAATCCCTTTTAGTTTATATGACACTGTCATTTGGAGATATTTAAATATTTAATTCATTTGTTATTTTTACTTTCAATTAATTATTTGTCTTTCTTGTCATTTTCTCTCATTCATTCTCTTGTTTTACTTTTTCCACTTATTCTCTCCCACTCGTTTTCTTTATAAATAAAAGTGTTTTTGAAAAATGAGTTGCATTTCTTACGTATTTATTATCTTTAACTAATTTTAACTACCATTTTGATCTATGTGATTCGGTTAATAGTATCTTATAAAAAAGAAAGGTGGAAGCAGCTGTTATTCTATGTAATTGTTTAATAATTTAATGATATCGATGTTTGCTCATTAGAATGGATGTCATTGGTCCGAAATATAATATGTTGTTAACTACTCTCTTCATTTGTTTTTATAAGATAACATTTGTTGAATGGATATATTCCAATTTATAAGATAATTTTTTGAGATGTCTAAACACTTAACACATTTTTTTTTATTTTTATCCTTAATTAATTATATGTCCCTCCCATCATTTTTTCCCACTTATTCTTTTTCATCACTTTTTCTACTCATTCTCTCTCCCATTCACATTTTTTTTTATAAATAAGGATATTTTTGAAAAACAAGTTGCATTTGTTATATATTTATTGTCTTTAACCAATTTTCAACTTTTTTTATCTACATTCAGTTATTTGTAACTTATAAAAAGGAACTGAGGGAGAAATTTACATAAATGAAAGAATATTAGTTAAGTCATTTAATAAATTTTAAATTGATAAATTTTATCTATTTTATCCTTATTAAAGAGTGTGATTTTCAATTATGTATTTATTATTTGTTGCATATCTTCTACACAAGGGGTGGTGGAAAACAATTATTAAATTAGGCGTAGTTAGCGGGGGGTGCTTACTGCTCCTTTGGTGTTGTCCTGTTGCCCCAAAAATTCCCCCTTCCCAAATATTTTTCTTGATTTTTTTTATCATTAAATTTTATATAAAATAATTGACATTTTAAAATTTATGAAGAAGATGAGTTGCCATCACCAGTCACTGGTGGTTGCTGTCGCCACCATCATGGGTAGCTAGAGGTTAGTGATGAGATGATGGGGTTTGAGTGTGAAGGAGATGAAAAACTAGGGCCAAAACTAGAATCTTATGGAATTCTTTAGAATTTCATGAGTTGTATGTAGAGCTGGTAATATCGGTTTTAACCATGGGCCGAATTCGCCCAACCCTAAAAAATGAGCGGTTTAGGTTTACAAAAGTGGGACTATTTTGATGCTGTTCTTTTTTGCCCGAACCCATATGAGTTAAACCCGCGATGAGTTAGATTATCGGGTTAGCGGTTAGACCGTTTTTTTTAAATATGTGACTTCTTTAAGTGTATTGTGTACATAACATCATTAATATTAACTAATTATTGATTGTACTGAATTTTAATGATAGCTTTTGGATTTATGTTTATTTTGTATTGTGTACACTTGTGATGAATGCTTAATTTGTAATGTTTGAAACTTTGAATTTGATGTTTTATTATCACTTTATTATTTTACAATGTATTTTTAAATTTTTTGTAGTTTAGGTTTGTAGAAAAAAATTTCAGTATATTATTTAAAAAAAAAGTTTCAAAAACACAGTATAATTTTTGTTTTTAAAAAAGGAAAATAATATGGGTTGGGCGGGTTAACCCACCAACCCAGAGGTTATAAGTTGGGTTAGCTAAATGTCGACCCATGTTGATATGATTTTCTTTAGCCCGAACCCATATAAACCCAACTTGTATTGAGTTAGCTCGAACCCGGTGATCCAGGCCATATTACCAGCTATAAACTTGTATGATAGAACCCAATTCCATCAACATAAATGGAATTGGCTTCCACGCAAAACACAATTTTATAATATTTTTTTGTACCAAACAAATTTTGTGATGAAAATCATTTCTATTTCCACGTCCATCTATCATTATTACAGATTTATCTATATTTAACGTTTATTTTTACTGATATTTAACAATTGCGAGTGCTAAATATTTATATAAAACTGTTTTTAACCGTTAAATATTGGGCATTATACTTTATGGGTTTTTCACATGCAACCGTTATATATAGGGTAGTATATTCAACGATTGTAAGACAATGACGGTTAAATATAGCTAGCTATATTTAACGGTTTTTTAATAATATTTGTATAATACTTAATGATTAAAATAATAAATAGTAAAGTATATGTCACTAGAGGAATAAATTTATTTGATAGTTATTTAGAAAAATCGTTATGTATGTATAATATTTGTCTGTTATTGACGAATAATCGTTAGATATGTATGACAAATATTTTAAAAAAATTGGGGGGATCACTTTCAATAAGCTCTTTGCAAAATAGCCTATAAAAACAACATAGATATATATACCAAACACTTAAGAGAAAAAATGAAAAATTGGTTCTATTAACAAATCTAAAAACTTTAATTGATAAATCTAGGAGGTGTTATTAACAATTTTAGGAGATTATTTTTTTATTTTATTTTTTTATATGAGAGCTGAATGTAATTCTTGAATACAAAAACGATGCTCAACTGTAAAGCAGGGAAATATACGGAAAGGACATGGGACCTAGTAAAAGCCCAATGACGCCTTCTTATCAATTTTATTACAGTTTGTTGAGAGAGAGAGAGAGAAGAAATTTTACCAAGAGAAAACTTTTTTCATACTTATTTTATAAGGAAAATTCCTGAAAAATATCTCCAAAATAATAAAATCCCTATTTAGTATTTTGAAATCTAAAATCCTGGATCAGTACCCTATCAATTCAGATGAACAGTGTGGGGGGCGCCAAAAGACGATTTTGCCTTTCAGCCCTCATTCTCACTCACTTCAGAATAATAACATGAGGCTCTTAATTAACAACTCCCCATTCTTGATTAACAACTCCTCTTTATTCTTTCACATATTCGCATCTCACCATGGTTCCGGACCCGGACCGGACCGGCCGGTTCGGACCGGAAACCGCCAAACCGGTCACTAGATCGGTCCGGTTCACGGTCCGGTCCGGGTCCCAAATTTAAAAAAAAAAAAAAAATTTAACTTTTTTCTTTAGAATTTCATACTATAAGCCTAAAATTTTCAATTACTCACCGGTTTGGTCCCGGTTTAGCTCCGGTTTGGTCCCGGTTTGACCCACTGACCCTTAACCCAGTACCCCGACCGGTTCAATACCCGGTCCGATCTTTAATACCTTGCATCTCACAAATATAGTGTTGTTAATGTAAAATATGGTGTTGTTAATAAAGAAAGAGGTGTTGTTATTGGCCCTGAAATTTAAATTACGAAGTTGTGAAACAAGAAATGAGAGTTGTTAATGTATAATATGGTGTTGTTAATAACAAGACCGGTGTTATTATTGTAAAAGTAAAAATATGAAATTGGAGTTGTTAATCAAGAATTGAGAGTTGTTAATTAAGAGCCTCGTGTTGTTATTCTGAAGAGGGCGAGAATGAGGGTTGAAGGGCAAAATGGTCTTTTGGTGCCCCCGCATTGTTCATCCTTACTGACAGGGTACTGATCAAGAATTTTGGATTTCAGAGTATTGAATAGGGATTTTGCTGTTTTGGAGGTATTTTTTTAGGGATTTTCCCTATTTTATACACGTTAAAATTCCTCCCAACAAACAAATCCAAATGGTCACTGTAGTATCTGCTTCTATTTGAGCTATCTAATAATCGCCTTTTGCTACTTTCCAGCTACACAGTGCATTATATCTTATGTTATTAAAATTGGATTGGATTAACCAATTCAACCATAAAAATCGTCGAACTGATTATCTAACCGATTTGGCCTGATTGATTCAGTTGGTTTAATATTTATTCAATTTTTCCTAAATTCAAAAATTTATATATAATTTTATATATTTTTAAAAATTACAAATTAAGACTCTATAAAAATCTTAAGATATCTACTTTTTCTAATATAAAAAAATGACTCAAATATTATTAGTATCTGCCATTGATGTGCTTGTTGTAAGAGTAAAGCATGGCTTCTCTCGCCTTCTCATGGCTGAAACATTGTTGATGAGTAGATAGAGTGATGAACCAGAGAATGACAAGTTTGCTTCTTCTTCCCAGCTAAACAAATATTAGTCCCACAAACTATTACTCCCAAGGTAAGATAGGATTCTTGAGCAGGCATTGCGGCTTTTTTATATGATAGGTTTGTGAAATGTTTTCGTAAGTTTTTTTTTTACCGCAAACTGTGGCTCCAACACACGTTCTTTCCCCACTACATAATCATCCCTCTTTCCCATAAATAAGGCATTTTTGAAAAGAAAATTTATTTTTAAGGGAAAATGATATTAAAGTCCCAATTAAAAAAACCAAAATCAGAAAATTTCAAAACTTGGTAATGGTAGCTGCTCCACTTGTCAATAGTTACTCTTTCACTTATCATTGACAAGTCATAAGACTTTTCTATTATTATTTTCTTCAATTGAGACCTTAGTGTCATTTTCCCTATTTTTATATATTTATTACATCTAACTAATTTTAGCTAACTTTTTAAACAACATATAGAATTTGGTTAATCACATCTCATACCCTCTCCAGTATTTTTTTATAAGTAACAACTATCTTAATTATGTAAAACAAAATGACAGTTAAAATTATAAAAATAATAAATGTGTCTAAAATGTAATGTCTTTTCCAAATATGACTCTATTTGTAAAAAGACTATAGAAGAGAGAATGAATAATAAAAGAAAAAATGAAAGAGAATTAGTATCACTATTTTCTAGGTGCAAAAGTGCCTATGAACTTTTCAAAAATTTATGGTGTTTGGTGCATTTTTGAAAAAAATTCATGGGTAATTTTGCACCTCAAAAAATAATAATGTGGGTATCACAAAATAGTCATTTGCATCAATTAACGGTATGGGCATTTTTACCCCATTTTGAGAAGTTCATAGGTATTTTTACACCTAAAAAAATTTTAGTGTTGGATGCATTTTTGAAAAAAGTTCATGGGTATTTTTGCACATTAACCCTTTTTTTATAATAATCAATATTCATTAAAAATAAGGTTAAGGTGCAAAAATACCCATGAACTTTTTTCAAAAGTGCATCCAACACCATAAATGTTTTTTAAGTGCAAAAATACCTATGAACTTTTCAAAATGGAGCAAAAATGCCTACACCATTAATTGGTACAAATGTATGTTTTGTAAGACCCACATTATTATTTTTGAAGTGCAAAAATACCCATGAACCTTTTGTAAAAATGCAACCAACACCATAAACTTTTTTCTTGGTGAAAAAGTGCCCATGAATTTTTAAAAAGTTTATAGTGTTGGATGCACTTTTAAAAAAAGTTCATGAGTATTTTTACACTTCAAAAAATAGTAATATGAGTCCCACAAAAGAGACGTTTATACCAATTAATGATGTAAGTATTTTTACCTCATTTTGAGAAGTTCATTGATATTTTTGTATCTAAAAAAATTTATAGTGTTAGGCGCACTTTTTAAAAAAAAATTCATAGATATTTTTACATCTTAACCCTTAAAAATATCAAATGACATTACTTCAAGCTTTTACCATCAAACATAGGCATGGCTGTAGAGACATGAGAACGTAACTACGTAAGGATTAATATCAATTGGGTCAGACTTTTAATATGTTTGTTTGGGTTCATGATTGGGATTCTAAAAAAGTATTTATTCACATAAACCGAGATAAAACTCATTTCTCATATTTATTTCGTATATTGTAAATCATAATTAAAAAATTATTTTTAAAATGTTCTCATAGCTATTCTAAACATACATACACACACACACACACACACACCCGCATGCGTATCTTTAAGGATCACATTCAATGAAGAGCTTGTTTGGCAAAGCGGCAGGAGGCGGCAGCCGTGCGGTTTGAGGCAAAATGCACGGTGGGCAAGATTGAACCCGTTTGGCAAAACGTTGCAACCCACTGCGCTTCAACAGCCAACGTGGCTTCTTTCAGAAGCCCAAATTCTTGGCTTTTTCTCGCGGCGAACATTCACAGTGAATGGGGAGAGATCATCGAGGCCGAGGCTGGAGAAGAAGAGAGGGAAAGTTACGGTGCTGGGTGGACGTGTGGCAGCGGACAGTTGGTGAAGGAGGTGCTTGACAGCGGTGGAAAGCATCTTACTCTGGTAACCGTTAATGATTGAAGAAGAAGACTCCCTCGAAGCTTCCGCTCTCCCTCTGATTCTCTTTCTGCAATACACCCAGTGATAACTGCATCCTCTCTCATTCTCTCAATTTGTCGGCCACTCCCTTCTCTTTCCATAGCTTTTTCTATTCTTTTCTTAAAGGTCAACAATTCCAACTCTTCCCATTCAATTTTTCCAATTGCTCTTAGTCAAAAAACGTTGGCCATTCTCTTTTTAGTTTTTGGTCAAAGAATTCAAAGCCAATGGAAACTTATCTTTCACCCTCACACCACGTGATTAAACTCATTGTAACACCCCAAATTTTATATTCACCAAATATATTGCAATTATTTGAGAAATTCAATAAAATGGTGAGTATTCATGAATTTGGAATTTATGAATTTCATAAATGTTCAATTTCAGGGAAATTGGGCAAAAATAATTAAGGAATTAATTTGCGTAATTTAAAAAGCCCAATATTAAGGTCCAAAAATGAATGAATATTAGAGAAAATATTTGGTCAAAAAATAGATGGAAATTGGCCAAAGAGAAATAGGAAAAGAAATTGGATTAGAAAGCTAATGGCAAAATCGTAATTTTGTCAAAATTGCACAAAATAAATTATTTTCCAATTAATTGAAGTTAATTTCAATTAATTAAGGAAAATAAGGGTTAAAAATATATTTAGAATATTTTGGTCAATTTAATGTGAATTTATGGAAACTTTGAGCAAAAAGTGCAATTTTGACCAAAATTGAGACTTTACGTATATACGTAACCTAGACAAGTTGTGAAGCCAATTGAGACCATAGGGAGGGACCCCTAGGTGTCTCATACTTGCGGCATAAATAAGAAAATATTGGTTGGACATGATGGCATGGTTACGTGAATGTAGGAAGTTATGTACATAAAATTGGATTTTAGCAATTTTGGAAAATTAAACAAATTATTATAATATTATGAGATATGAGAATATAAGTTCATCTTTCTCATTCAGCTGCTATTCCACGAGAAACAGACCTGAAACATGGTGTGAGATGTTGAGGTTTGTAGAGAGAGAAAGGAGAAGAAAAATAACAAGGTAAGCCGATTTCTCCGATGATTTAACTCCTAACGCGTATAACTCCGACTCTAAGCTACTCCTCTTTGTTCTTTAAGGTTTGGAAAGCTCAAATTTGGTGTTCTAAAAGTTAGGGTTTTCAGCCATTTTTGGGAAAAGCTTGTGGGAGCTTGAGGTAACTTCCAAACCTTCGTATATTAACTATTCTGGCTGTTGTGGGCAATTTAATCGGTGAAATTTCGCCGGATTGCCATTGGTTTTAAATTTTGGAAAAGTGTGTGCCTAAGGGTTATGCTGCCCAATTTTAGTTCAAATGGTTGTTATAACTCAATTAAATGGTTAATAAAGTGATTAGGAGTAGAAAGGAACGCGTTTACGGAACCGAAATCACAAAACATCGATTTTGCCCGGAGGACTCCATAATTTCGGTCAGGGCCAGATCTAGGGCTAGGAGTTGAATTTTCAATGATTTGATGATTCCATTGGATTCAGTGGCAAAAAATAGGTGGGTTTACAGTTGGGCACTTTTTCAGAAAAGACTAAGAAAGCATAATTACGGAAACGCCCATAAAACCCTAAAAGTAGGGCTGCCAAGGGCAATTTCATAATTTGACATTAAATTTGGTAATTTTGAGTTCGGAAATGGATTCCTTGGATGAAAATAGTCAGGATAGGCCTAGTCAAAATTTTGGGAAAACGTGCCATCGGGCCAGGTACCGCGGGGTCGGGCCGGAGTCCCGGGGGCATTTTGGTAAATTTTCACCATAGGCTAATATAACCACAATAAACACTATGGAAGTGTCTAAAATGATACTTGGATAGGTTATAACCTATTTCTTGTACATTTAATATTTTAGGACCGAATCGGGAGCCGAAAGTCAACACGTTTCACGAGGCGCACAAAAAGGGGTCGATAGAACTTCGAGATAGGGAGATTATCCTTCATACATCATGCCATAGTTTTATGATTGTGTGGATGCCATTGTTTGTAAATGCGCTTTATTAATCAACATGTTTTGCCCAGAGAAGGGTCAGTAGTGCTAGAGGCACTTACACTGGAGTTGGCGGAAGACCAACCGGTGCAGATTAGTGGGGCTGGGCCCTACTCATGTATATTTGCATATGATATGTTTATATTGTTCATTAATTGGTGCATACATAGCATATATCATATTTACTTTTCGCATTTTCTATGAACGATAGCATGTTTCTACTGGGATTCTTCAGAATCTCACCCCTTTTTCTAAACCAAGCATCTCAGCGGGCGCCAGTGGATCAAAAGGCAAGAATGTAGATGAAGGGAAGTGACTGGCATGTGCCTCAAGGCAAATACAAAGTTCGTGGTTATAGACAGTCTATGTCTAAAATACTTTTGGATATTTTGTAATAGTGGTGTATATTATCGCATTCTGTATGGTCGACTTTAGACTGTAAACAAATACTTTTATCAGTATATATGTACTCTTCTGTATGCCTGTGGAACTTGGTCTCTATTACTCTGTGCATATCGAAATTGAAATGAGTGTTGACACTCATACAATAGACCAAATCAATAGTATATTCGGTTTTAATTATAAGATAAAGTTGATTTTTCTTGGAGAGATTAAAGAAAATAAATAAGTTACTTAATCATATCATATGTTATGTATACTTATATAATATATAAGTTTATTATCCAAACTAATTAATTTGGAAAAAAAATAAAAGTATAAATACTCTAGAGTAATTTAATTAATTTCCTTAATCTTTTTAAAAAAGTCAACTTTATCTTATATTTCGGACCGGATGGAGTATAAAATGAAGACATTATAATAGAGAGAAAAAACATGTCTTCCTTCTCTTATGCTCTAAATGGGTAGAATATGGGTTACAGAATATTAAAAACATTGGAGTTAAAAAAATGATTGATATGCTCTTATATATGCATTCTAATTTAAATATAAATTTATCCATTTTTAATTCAGTGCTTTAGTGTATTTTATTTTTTTTCAATAATAATTGAAATATTTTATTATGAAATTTTATTTATATTTTTTCATTTCAAAGAGAAAAAGGGTATCACACAAAAATGTAGATTTACATCTATTTGTATTTTTGGTGAAACTGATTTGGGCAAGAAAGGAGAGTTTATAACAGCAGCAAATGAACTTGGAATTGTATTAGCTACCAGAAAAATCAACTTTGTGTAAGGGGAAACATCCAGGGCTTAAAGGGAAGAATGGCCATTTCTACATCCATGAATGGAAGTAAGGGTTTAAGTATAAGGGTGAAGGAGTTGGAAGATTATATTTTTTCCTTAGGACAAGAGTTACAGGTTTCGAGCTTGTCTGAACGGATGGAAGTAATGTTCTACCATGCTCAAGCTTTTATTGCTCTACCCGGTGGTTTGGAGATATTGGATGGCATTTCTAGTGTTGCATATTGGGTTAAGTTAAACTATCATAAAAAAACCTTAGGATTGTTAAATGTTAATGGTTTTTATGATAATTTATTGTCTTTTCTTGATCATGCTATAGAAATAGGATTCATACCCCAAGCAACGTGCCACTCCATAATTGCTGCACCAACTGCTGATCAGCTGCTTGATCAAATGCAAACCTATGAACCTAAACCAGATCTACTCGTCAAGCAAATAGGTGGGCAATCTTCAGATAGCAGTCAGAAGCAGAACCCAAATACCACTCTTAGGTTGTAACTTTCCTTAATCTCTTGGTTTTACTTTATTGTGTGTTTATATTAAAAAAAAACCTCCTCTGAGCTTTAGAAGACATTGGGGACAATGTTTGATTTAGGTTGGGGGAGGAGAAAAAAATTTTTTGTTTTTCTTTTGTTAGTTAGTAAAACCATTAGATGCATGAGGTGTGGAAAAAAATGACAGAGTAAGGGGTTATTCTTAACTCCTGAGACGCATTACATTAGTTGCATTTTTTTTATGTTTTTCAAAAAGAAAAATCATCATCTTGTTCAAGTGCTTTGTAATGATCTTAAGAAGTATATAAGTTTTAAATATGGATCAATTGAATTTAAAGATTTTATAGCATGAATGAACAACTGATTGTTGTAATTGGTGATGAATTTTGAGATTGAAGGAACTGAGTTTAAAAATTCCTAGCCGTGAGCTTCTGAGCCTATAATGATTATTTCTCTTGTGTGTGATATTCACCTATTAAGTTGTCACTCTAGAACTTGCTTTAAATCTGGTTAAAATTACATCTCACATGCACATTCAAAAATGATAAAGGCATTCGTGTTCTTTAGCCAGATCCAAATAGCCAACCTTACGATTATACCGTTGATAAGCCCCTTTGAGCCTAATTGATTGTTTCTTTGTTTTCAATCCATTAACATGTGTTTTAATGATATATCAAGTGCTTTTACCTTATTCGAGAGATTAGTGGAGCATTTAAAATTTTTGTGAAATGGGCTTTTGACAAAGTGTGGGGGTGCATCTATTATCAACTTTACAATTACAATTCAATAAGAAAAAAAATAGAAAAAAGGAAAAAAAAGAAGGAAAAAATTATAAAGAAAAAAGAAAAAAGAAAAAAAAAAGTTAAGTGTTTGAATTGTGGGTTGTTGTGATAAAATAAATTTACAAGTAGCCCATTTTTCAATTGCTCTATTTCTTTAGCCTTTCATATCATGTTTTACATTCCTTTACCTTAACCCCATTACAACCCTTAATAAGTCCTTTTGATTTGAATTATGCATGTGAATTAGGTGGTGAAGATTGAGATTTTTAGCAAGCATATGATAGTGCAATTTTTTCGGTTAAATTTGAGCGAAACACTTACCCTTGAACACTTGAGAGATTGAGAGAATGAGCTACAAGTACGAACTCAATTTATTCATTTTCAATTAAAGTTACCAGTTTATATTTTCATTGATTCATTAATACTATGATTTCTTTATTTTTCAATTGTGTTCTTACTTATAATCTGACACTTCTGATTTTGTTGAAAGCATTTATTAATTACTTCTTGTCCGAGGACGTCAAGAGTTAAGTGTAGGGGAATTTGATAAGTAAAATATTTACATATTTATTTTTCCTTATATGATAATTTTATGGACGATATTTATGTTTAATATAATAAATTTGGGTGTTATTGATAAATAAATATTGTTTTTAGAATAAACAACATTTAAAAAAAATAAAAATAAAAAGAAAAAAAATAAAAGTACTGTAGCAGTCAACAGGCACTGTAGCAGCCGCCAGCACTATAGCAGCCACCAGATCACTGTAGTAGTACTGTAGCACACATTTTTTCCCCCTATAAATAAAGATCAATGCCAAGCTCAAAGGAGGAGGAGAGGAAGAGAAGCAGAGGTTTCCTTCTCCGACAGGGAGAGGTTCTTCTCTCACGGGGAGAGATCTTTCTGTAACATTTCTGAGTTCTTTGTGTTATTTTTTTAGATTTAATTTCATGAATTGCATACCTTCATCTTGGAAGACTTAGGATTGTATTACATTTTGCATGCCTCTATCTTAGAAGGCTTAGGATTGTATTATATTTTGCATGCCGCCTAAATGAAAGGTTTTACCTCCTAAATGGACGGCTTGATTTCTTCATCTTTCATTCATCTTTTGGTTGTATATTTATGTTTGAGAATTTAATATTCAAGTTTATGCAGTATTTCTGAAGATTTCATTCTAGCTTTATATAATGTCAATTTATTTTGGTTTTGTTTTTAATTTCATCATATGCTAAACTTTCATTTTCCTAGGGTGATGATGTAGCTTACTAATGACGCATTGAATCTTAACTTATTAAATCTAGTTTGAATTTCTCCTTCATGATTGAGTTTTAATTATTATTCTTAATGCTTTTGATTGACTGGCCATCTTTTGTATGATTTCAATACGCATGTTGAGACCGAAAGGAGATACATGTGTGTAGACCCTTAAATTAAAACCATGACTTGCATATGAAATAGGAATATATTCATATGAGTTGTGTAGTCTTATTGAGTTCCATAAATCTTAATGCATAATTAATTGCTTAAATTCATATAGGAATATATTGGATTAGCAATTGTTTATAGAATTGCTTGACCTTGGAAGAGGCTAGTAATTAAATTAGGAAAACTCGACTATCAATCATATGGAATAAATTAGGCTATAATAGATAAGTGATTTAATCCATAATTTATTAAGTGAAATATGACCCATAGGGCTTTTTCTCATATTTTCTTTCATAACATCTGCATTCATATTTAATTGTCTTTCTTTTATTTTGTACTCTCAATCACCAACTAATCAATCGACTGAATAGAGTTAAAATTACTCATTTTGGTACTTAGTGATCAATCCTCGTGGGAACGATACTCTACTCACTTCTATATTACATGATTATGACAGTGTACACTTGCACTATTTAATTCATCATTTGCACTCGTATCAATCATATTTACTTTTCACATTTTCTATGAACGATAGCATGTTTCTCCTGGGATTCTTCGGAATCTCACCCTATTTTTAAATAAACATCTCAGTGGGTGCCAGTGGTTCGAAATGCAAGGGCGTAGACGCCGGGAAATAATTGGCACGTGTCTCGAGGCGAGGACAAGATACTGGATTATAATTAGTTTATGTTTAGATATTTTAGAGAAATATGTAAATATTAAGTTTCCACTATATTTTTTGTTTTCCGCCGACGAACGATATCGGTATTGTAAACGAATATATTTATCAATATAATTGTACTTTTCTGCTTGCCCATTGAATTCCGTCTCTAATGCTCTTCAAATATCGAAATGGAAATGAGTATTGACACCATTTAACAAATAAGTTACCAATAAAATTTTTTTTCACAAATTTTCCTAAATTTTAAGTCAGTGGCATAGAATTCCATAAACTTTATAGAAATTTTTATATAGGAATATTTTGTCACACGAATTAATCATCTCACAAATGCCCAATAGAGGAAGGGCTCTCAATTATTGCCGCGTGCAAACATATAGATCATGACATATGTACGGACAAAGAAACATGGATAACGATGCTAACTGTACACTGCTAGGGAATAAGTGACCCAACAATGATATTGTGGACTTGAGGAAAAAACAATAATGATGCTAAGCTGTAAAGCAAGAAAATAAATGCAAAGGACATGGTACCCGGTAAAGGGTAAAGGGCATGGGACACCTTCTTATCAATTTTATTATGACAGTTGGTTTTAGTTTAAAAAAAGGAGATATTTTATTGAAACAACATTTTTTTATATACTTATTTTATATATTATAAAATTACTTCCAACAAATTAATCTAAATACGCATCATAGTATCAACTTATATTTGAGTTATATTAGTCATGTTTGTTTGGGTATTATGATTATTTATAAATTATTTTTTATATAAATCGAGACACAACTCCTCTCACATACTTACTTCGTATACCGTAAATCACTATTAAAAAACTATTTATAAGCAATCAAATCGTTAAAACAAACATACCCATTAACTAATCGCCTTTTTCCACTTTCCAACAACACATCGGGCATTATATCCATCTCACTGTTATTTAAAATTTACAAATTTTGAATGATTAGATTATTTTCTACCATATATTATTACTCATACAATCGATGATGTCTGTTGTTAAACGCATGATGTCGGGGGACCCATTAATCATAGTTCATGCATAATGAATTTGAGCAATCATCGTTTGCTTCAATTCCTATTCCTCCCTTTCTTTTTTCTGAAAAATATTTATTCTTCGCATTGACTAGAGAAGCTCACCGACAAGTTAGAAATATAAACCTACACAAAAAATGATACGCTATATTTTTTTTTCTCTCCCGTGCGTTGCTCCGCGCATTATTGCTGTCGGAGGTGTTAATTGTGATAATAGTATAGGTTAAGAATATGAATCAACGTAAATTAAGAAATTTGGAAATAAAAGAAATTAAGAAATAATCAAATTATTTTTAAATATAATAAACATTCATGGAAACTTATAATACCTAGTTTAATTAAAAACAAGTTGGTTTAGATCCACAATTAATAAATCATCAATTATGATCAATCAATCAATCTTTCTGAATATCAAATTTAGCCAAAAACGGGTCAGTTTAGATATACAATTAATAAGAATCATTAATATCATGCATTTATTAACTATAGATCTAAACTAACCCGTTATTAATTAAATAATCATTAATATCATGCATTTACTAATTATGGATCTAAACTGACCCGTTTTTTGCTAAATTTGGTAATATTACAAGTTTTCAAAAAGATTGATCGATTGATGATAATTGATGATTTATTAATTGTGGATCTAAACTGACCTATTTTTAACATTATAAGTTTTTAAGAATGTAGTTGATGATGATTGATGTTATTTAATTAATGTATAAATATACTCCCTTCAGCATAAAAAAGAAATACTCAATTCGGTCCATCCTTTAAGATTTTTTCTTGAAGATATTTTTAGTCTTTCTGTATGTGAAGTTTTGATAGTTTGAATGATACTAGGAGTTTAATGTAATAAGAGTGATATTAAAAATCATTTGAATTTTTGATAAATTTAATGAGTTTAACTGTTTTTATTTATAGGTGTGAATTAGTTACAAAATATCTTATAAAATAATCAAGAGTACATTATAAAAAAGAGGGGAAAAAGGAGAAACCAGTTTCTCTATCACTCATTAGGATAAAATAATTCTAAGAATCATTACTGACGCTCTATTATTGATGCATTTCCCAGCTAATCTTCGTTGAGATCAATGATGTTTAATTTCGACCAATACATAACAAACTAAAAAATAATATATTCAGAAACTATTGCCAGCAAAGAGCCATCCGTTTATGGGATAAGAAATCCTGTACACATCGTCATCTTGTTCGTCCCAAGCTTCATATACACCCCCATACACATCAATATACTCGCTCACCAGAGAACAACCATGTCTGAAAGTGATCAATCCTCCGCTAAGCTTGTAGCTTTAATGTGTATTAATCTCTCCATATTCTTCTGTATTGTTACTTCCTTTACGTTTTCTGCTGCTGCTGCCATTGAAGATGATGGCGAAGCGAAAGCACTGTTGAACTGGAAAGCCAGCCTTACCAAACAAAGCCAAGCTACCTTGTCTTCTTGGAACAATGGTACTAATCTTTGCAGAAACTGGATGGGCATTTCATGTGATGAAGAATCTATGTCTGTGATCAGTATGAGTCTGTCAAATCTTAGCCTTCAAGGTACACTTGACAATCTCAGCTTCTCTTCCTTTCCTAATATGCAATATTTTGATCTTAGTTACAATCAGTTTCATGGAAACATTCCCCAAGAAATTGGTAACCTTTCCAGTATTTTGGTGTTGAATTTGACGGTGAATCCTTCAATTAGTGGTCCCATTCCTAAAGAAATAGGAGCATTGAGCACTCTAAGTGTTCTTGATCTTAGTAAATGTGATCTTACAGAGAGAATTCCCGGTGAAATTGGGAACTTGAGGAATCTGACGACTCTAGTGCTTGCTGAAAATTCTCTTTCTGATTCCGTTCCAGAAGAGATTGGAATGTTAAATAATCTCTTGCAACTTGATTTGTCAATAAACCCAATGTTATCTGGTACAATCCCAACATCAATTGGAAACTTGAACAAGTTACAAGAACTTTTTCTCGATCGTTGCAATCTCTCTGGTCCTATACCAAATGAAATTGGAAAACTCTATTCTCTCATACACATTGATGTCGAAATCAATAACCTTTATGGGCCAATCCCTCCCTCTATGGGAAACTTGACCGTTCTCAAGAAGTTGGTCATGTCATCTAATAGATTTTCTGGTCCAATTCCTCAATCCATTGGTAACATGATCAATTTACAAAAATTCTTTATCGAATATAACCATCTTTCAGGACCTATTCCTTCCACTATAGGAAACTTGACAAAGCTCAACACTCTAGTATTGATGGGGAACAATATTAGTGGTCGCCTTCCATTGGAAATGAATAACATGACAATTTGGCGTAATTTACAATTGGGTGATAATAATTTCCATGGGCATTTGGCACAACAGGTCTGTCAAAGTGGGAGGTTATTTAGGTTTGTTGCTCAAGGTAACCAGTTCACTGGTCCTATTCCAACAAGTTTGAAGAATTGTTCTAGTCTAGAAAGGCTCAAGCTTCAAGATAACCAATTAGTTGATAATATTACAGATGCTTTTGGAGTATATCCTCATTTGAACTTCATTGATTTAAGTGGAAACCAATTGTATGGACACCTTTCATCCTGGTGGGGAAAGTGTCATAATCTCACACATTTTATTGTTGACAATAACAAGCTTTCTGGTGATGTACCTCCAGAACTAGGAGAGGCAACTAAGCTTGGTGAACTTATCTTGTCTTCAAATCAATTTTCTGGACAAATTCCAAAAGAACTAGGGAAGTTGATCATGTTGACAAAACTCTCTTTAAGCCACAATAACTTCTCTGGTGATGTCCTTTCAAATATAATATCACTTAGTCGACTTGAAACTTTGGAGTTGGCAGCAAATAATTTTAATGGCTCAATCACAAGAGAGATCAGGAAACTAAAAAGCTTAAAGTTCTTGAACTTGAGCAAAAACAAATTTGATGAAAGCATTCCCAATGAGTTTGGTAAACTCCGAGAACTTGAACAACTTGATGTTAGTGACAATTTGTTTATTGGAAAAATACCATCAATGCTTGGAATGTTACCTAAATTGCAACTGTTGAACCTCTCGCATAATAATCTCATTGGCTCCATTCCTTCTGGTTTCGGTGGATCAATGTCAGCTTTGACAACTATTGACTTGTCATACAATCAATTAGAAGGCCCTGTTCCAGACAAGCCAGCTTTTCAATCATTGGAAGGATTGAAGAATAATAAAGGCTTGTGTGGTACTGGTGATGTCATTGTTTTGCCTCCTTGTAGTAATTCTCAAATGAATCCAAATAATCATAAGAGCAAAATGCTCTTGAAGATATTCCTCCCTCTGACCATACTAGTACTAGTAGTGGTCGGAACTTGTATTTGTTTCCTATGCGCAAGAAATAAAAAAAACAAAGATGAAGAAGCACAATCAGAAGATATTTATTTTGTATGCAGCTCCAATAGAGAAATACTGTATGAACATATAATTGATGCCACAGAGGATTTTGATGACAAGTATCTCATCGGGAAAGGGGGCCAAGGAAGTGTTTATAGGGCAGAGTTGCCTACAGGTGACATTGTTGCAGTAAAAAAGCTTCATTCCTTGCCAAGTGGAGAAATCTACAACCAGAAAGCTTTCACAAGTGAGATTCGAGCTTTGACAGAAATCAAACATCGCAACATTGTGAAGTTGTATGGTTTTTGTTCCAATGCACGATACTGCTTTTTGGTTTATGAGTTCTTGGAAGGTGGCAACTTGGATAACATTCTAAAGGATGAAAACCAAGCTGCTGAGCTTGATTGGAAGAAGAGGGTGAATGTTGTTAAAGGTGTGGCTGATGCTTTATTCCATATGCATCATGGTTGTCCGACTCCTCTTGTTCATCGTGACATATCGAGCAAGAATGTACTTTTAACTTCAGAATATGAAGAAGCTCATATCATTGACTTTGGAACAGCGAAGTTTTTGAATCCTAACTCAAACAATATGACCACATTTGTTGGCACATTTGGGTATGCTGCTCCAGGTGAGACCCTTTTTTTTCTCCTTAAGTACTCCACTCTTTACTATATTAAGGTTGTAACATTAAATCTATTGCAGAGATTTCTTACATTATGGGAGTGAACGAGAAATGTGATGTTTACAGCTTTGGAGTGTTGACTTTGGAAATCATTATGGGAATACATCCAGGCGAGTTTATTTCATCTTTGATAGATAAATCAACCACCTATGATTTGTTTTTAAAGGATGTATTGGACCCACGACTTCCACCACCTAGAAAATCAACCCTTGATGAGCTTATCACAACTGCGAAAATAGCATTTTCTTGTTTGAATGAGAATCCTCAATCTCGTCCAACCATGGAACAAGAATTTATCACAACTGCGAAAATAGCATTTTGCTATTGTTACTTGTTAAAATGCTTAAGTGTGCTGTAAATTAGAATTTATACATTTTTATATGGACACTTGTTATTTTATTAACGTCAATTGTTAAAATATGTATTTGGATTTGTAAATTCACTTATGAACTTGAACTAATTGATTTAAACAAATTAATCTAAGTTTTGTCGTATATTTAATGAGGCTTTTTTTGAGTGAAGTAGATATATATTATAAAGACAATTAATCTTCTAGTCCCCTAATTTTGACTCTGTTATCCCAACTTTAACTCAGTATAATTTAGTACTTATAATTTGTCACTCAATCCCTGCACTCTAACACATTTAAAAAAAATCCTTATAAGTTTTAATCATTTAAAATGAGTCAAAACTGTAATATCAAAAGAATAATTCTACCTATATTATATTCCTTAGAGGGTGAGACATGGGAGTTTCTTGCTCTTATTAGCGGTTGACGCATTGTCCATTTCTTTGTCAACATGTTCTAGGTAAGACCATTAATAAGAAATATAATTTTTAAAGGTTGGCAAAAAGAAAAAAAAATTCTAAATTTTTAATGCATGCATTTAAATTAAAATGTGATCAAACATTTCGCAAACCTGTTGCAGAGAGTTTTATTAGGAGGGCCAGATAAACTGAGCAGCTCACATTTTGATCCTCCACGCCATTTCTTTGGAATGGGACCGTATCCATTGTCTCGGAAGCTTCTGGATTCTGGCCATACACCTAGTAACACAACAACATTCCCCAAAAATCAAAATATATATTAAACTTAGGGTTAAGGTGCTTAAATAACCTTCAATTTTTCTAAAAAAAGCAGACGTTACCATAACTATTTTTTAAAACAAAAGTAACCATAAACATTATAAAAGAAGGCAAAAATAACCATGTCCATTAATGTGATTTTTTTAATGAAATATTAAGGTACTAAAATAGACATTAACTTATATTAAAAGTGCAAAAATAACCATAAATTTTTTTTTTTGGATGCAAAACTAACTAAAAAGTGACTTATTAAACATTAATTCATAAGTTTTTATTTGACTTTTGTATTATGTGTTTTATCAATTTGAGCATTAAAATAACAAAACTTATAAATTAAAATTCAAGCAGTTGTCTTTTTTTTTTTTTTGACGAAACGAAAGAAACTTGTCACCCCAATTCCAAAAACTAAAAAAAAAAAAAAAAGCTTATGAATTAATTTTTTTTAAGGCCATTGATTCATGTTAGGGATTTTAACTTTTGGAGTTGAGTGACAAGTTTCTTCCGCTTATTCATTCCGTCAGATTAAAAAATAGGTAACTTCTTAAACATGAACTCATAAGTTTTTCTTTGACTTTTGTCATTTTAATCCTCAAATTGATAAAACACTCATAACACCAAACATAAAAAAAACTTATGAATTAATATTCAAGAAACCGCTTTTTAGTTACATTTGCATCCAAAAAAAGAAGAAGTTATGGTTACTTTTGTACTTTTTGTATTAGTTAATAGCTTTTTTTTTGGTGAAGTTAATAGCGATTTTATTACATTAACATTTCATTAAAAAGTTCACATTAAAACGTCATGGTTATTTTTACCCTCTTTTATAATGTTTATGGTTACTGTTGCTCTAAAAAATAGTTTATGGTTACTTTTGTACTTTTAGAAAAGTTGAAAAATTATCTAAGCACTTTAACCCTTAAACTTAAAACATACATACATAATTGTTGCTTTAAAAACAATTGGTCTAATATAATATTGCTATAACTATAAGCAATTGGTCTAGTAATATTGCTATAACTATAAGCACTTTATCTTAACACCAAAATTGTTTGTTAAATAAAGGGTCAATATCATCTTTGGTGCCTCAAGTTTGCCCTCATTTAAATTTTAGTCCTTCTAATTTCAAATCATTGATTTTGATCCCCATAGAAACAAAATAGTCTAAGTTTTTATTAAGTTATAAGAACTACTGTTTTAAATAAAATGAAACTTGAAAGATCAAAACCAATTATTTAAAACTTAAGGGACCCATATCAAAATAAAGATAAACTTAAGGGACCAAAGATTATATTAATCCTTAAATAAAACATAAAATACATAATCTAAAATTATTGTAAATTATTCATATAATATAGGACTAATACAATGTTTGGTCTTTATACAATTTTCCCTCATTTTTTTTTATCTTTATAATTTCAAAATCATAGGTTTTGGTACATCAATGGACAAAATTGTCTAGGTTTTTATTAAACTATAGAGATGAACATTTTGGGCAGAAAAAATTTGAGGAATTAAAACCTATGTTTTAAAACTATAGGGGCCGAAATCAAAATAAGCACAAGTTGTAAGAATCAAACATTGTATTAATCCAATTGGCAAAAAAAAAAAAAAACCATTGTATTAACCCTATAATATAATATACTCCTTTTGAACCATGATATAAAAGCTAATTAACTAATTCAAGAGGATTAATAAAATAAAATAAATTAGTTAATATTTGATTTTTTTTAAATACCTATTTGTAACATTACAATAAATGTTCATTTATAAGTAAAGTAAATTAGCTTGAGGAAAAATGATAAATAAAGAAGATAAAATATATTGGGATATTTTATATAATTGGCCTTCCACTACTAGACTAAGTGTGTGTTTGAATTAGCTTTTGAGAATAGTTTTTACGATTTACGAGATAAGTGTGTGTGAGGAGTTTTATCTCGAGTTACGTAAACTAGGTTTGAAAAATGCCCAAACACTCACTAACTCTATATCGGTATGTCATATTTGAGATTAAGTCTTGGCCCTTATTTAACTTTTATATTAGGGACATGTGGTAATATATATTTGCCTAGAAATTAAAATTGTTGCTCATATCATTTGGTCTAGTCCAATCTAAGATTAATTGGTGCTTATTGCAACTTTTTAAAATTATTCCCTCATGTTATAAATATGCGACCTCATTACTTCAATATCTACCGCATTAACTTTTTTTCCTAGAACACCCTAAATTAATTCACCATTTTTTAGTGAAATTACAATTAGATAGATAGAGTGAATTCAATAGGAGGGATAATTGAAAAATATATCACAAATTATTGACACATCAATCACAAATAATTGACCTAACTTTTTTTTATATGTATATTTGTGAATTAGGTAAAAAACTTATACTCCCTCTTATTGCTATCATAGACAACTTTGAACTAATTCATACCAACTAACGAATGATAACTAATTCTTAAATCTGTTTTAAATTGACAAAATTTTTAAATAGAGAAAAATACAATGAGTTCATATTTATGCATGAATTATGATGATAAAATTAATAAATAAGCATAAATAACTCATCATGTGAATTAAAATAGGAACTATAGGGAGACTAAACAAGATATGCTTGACTCATTAACTTTATTTAGAAATTAATAATTTTTTTCAAACTCTACCTTCATTTCACTCATTCAGTCCCTCGTAATAATAAACCATAATAAAAATAATATTTGAAAATAGTTACCCTCTCTGTTCTTTTTTATAATAAATAACTACTACATTTACCTCTCTATTTATAATAATTATTTAGAGAATGCCTAAAATTTCTTTTATTTTTTACTATTCTGCCCTCAATTAATTTCTTCTTCTTTTTTAAATATCAATACATCTATTATTTACGACCACCAGAGCATTCCTCTCCACCACACATTCTTTCTCTTCCACAATTCTCTGTACTTCGTTCCTAATTATAAGATAAATTTAATTTTTTTGAAAAAAATTAAAGAAGCTGATTAAATTACTTTAGAGTATTTTTATTTTTATTTTTTTCTCCAAATTAATTAATGTAACTAATAAATTGATATATAATCTAAGGATACATAACATATGATATGATTAAGTAACTTATTTAGCTTCCTTAATCTCTCTAAAAAAATCAACTTTGTCTAATATTTAGGACCCGAGGTAGTAATATTTTTCTTATTCTCTCATCTCCACAATCCTTTTTATTATGATAATTTTTTTATTCCCTCCCTTTCCGTAAGTAAAGGTTATTTTAAGAAAAATGTTACAATTTGTACGTATTTACATAAGAGCTGATAACCCAGCAAATAACTTATGTTCGTTCGTTGGCCAGTATGCATAAGGGACCAGACAAGCTCACAAGTCACAAGCAGTATACAATCAAAATTAAACCATATATCGCAGAATTCATACATGTATTCATTTGAAGCAATTGTGGATTACCAGTATCAATGCTGCCGATGATGATATTTTGACCAAAATGTCCCTTAACCCAAGCAGAGTCTAACCTCACTCTTCCATTTCTCTCTTGTCCAAGAAAGTGCCATGACCTGGTTGTGTGCAGCTTATGTGATTGGCCCGGGAATATTGACACCACTTTTGGATGTTCTGCATCCATTTCCCCACTATTTTTCATCAATCACTATCAATAGTAACGACATATACTAATATCAAATTTATTTTAAAAAATAATCACAAGTAACTTTTAGAAAAATTTCACTTAGCCTCCATGAATACTATTTTATTTTGGTCAAACTTAAAATTATGAAATTTCACTGCACCTTAAGTCAACATGAAACTAAGTTTTTTGAGTTAAAAGGTAATAATGCCCTTGATTTATTTTTCTCATAAGAGCGATTACAAAACAAACAAAAACAATTTTTAAGTTAAATAAAATGATTCAAAGAAAACTTATGGGTGTTCACAAAAGGAATAAGAAAATTCATAAAATAAATAAAGGCATTTACAAGATAAATAAAGACATTTATAAGATAAATAAAAGAATTCAAAAGAACGAAACAGTTAAAATTTTTTGATAATTCACAAAACAAATAAAAAAGACATTCACGAGATAAATAAAAGAAATAAAAAATAAAGTAAGAGCATAGTTGATCTTTCATTCAAAAAGCTTAATTTTATCTAAAGCCAAAAGTTAATTTTATTTGAAGCCAATGGGTGCTGTGAAATTTTAGAACCAATTCGATTGACTGTAATAAAATTACTTTCATATGAAATCTTCCCCAACTTATTTATCAGACAGCTCAATGCCCATGTGGGTGGGGGAGGACGTTCCAGACGCAGTTTGATAATAAAACAAATCTGAAACAATCTGTGTGGGGTGGAAGATGAGGATGTTGACAATTATGGGAAATTTTAATGAGAAGTAAAAAAAAAAAAATCATACTTTTGAGCTCGTTCGCTTCTTCATCTTCAAGTAATGCTGCAAAGCCATTGATGTGCTTGTTGTAAGAGTAAAACATGGCTTCTCTCGCCTTCTCATGGCTGCCAAACAGAACGTAAGAAAGGCAATTAAGCATGCGGCAAGTACCGGTGCTTTACTATCAATAACTATTAAGGCAAGAAGAGCTCCTTCTCTTCCGAGCATGAAGCCTATTCTGTTGATTCACTGTCCATCTTCGATTCGACTGATGCCATACTTTCTTAGTTGATGCATAACCCTCCCCCAATTTCTAATCTAGAGGCATAAATACTTCTAATTTCAATTCAAAGGCCTTAATCATATCCCAGGCCGTCAGATTGCTTTTTATGCTTCCTAGCTTAAGAATCAGTAATTGTATGCTATCGAGTGTTATCGAGGAAGATTAAAGACATGGGCAGAATCCTCTCTTTCAAGCTATTTGTTCACCCGAGACTTTATCGTTTCCTTTCGATCTGTAGGAAGACTAAGAATGCTAATGCTTCTAGCATACACACACACACACTCACACAAATATATACCAACATTAGTTAAACTAATGTTGAGATTAAATTGAACAAATAGTACCTTCCCAGAAGAGAAGCGAGCAAATCATGATGAGAGTTTGTTGCAGCGTCCATATCAGCAGAAGATGGTCGTGGGCCATGAGAATGTGATCCCAGGTATACAACGTACGACTGCAAGTGGTGAGACGACAATGAGAGGAATATTAATTAGGAACCAGATTTAATAAAGCCTTCACTCACTCACACACACACACACTTGCCTTTTTAATGGCATAAGCAGGTTGCTGAAGCTGTATGAGGGAGGAGCAGAGAAGAAAGGATGAGAGAAGAAGCTGAAACATTGTTGATGAGTAGATAGAGTGATGAACCAGAGAATGACAAGTTTGCTTCTTCTTCCCAGCTAAACAAATATTAGTCCCACAAACTATTACTCCCAAGGTAAGATAGGATTCTTGAGCAGGCATTGCGGCTTTTTTATATGATAGGTTTGTGAAATGTTTTCGCAAGTTTTTTTTTTTTTTTTTTACCGCAAACTGTGGCTCCAACACACGTTCTTTCCCCACTACATAATCATCTCTCTTTCACATAAATAAGGCATTTTTTAAAAGAAAATTTATTTTTCAGGGAAAATGATATTAAAGTCCCAATTAAAAAAACCAAAATCAGAAAATTTCAAAATTTGGTAATGTTAGCTGCTCCACTTGTCAATAGTTACTCTTTCACTTATTATTGACAAGTTATAAGATTTTTCTATTATTATTTTCTTCAATTGGGACCTTAGTGTCATTTTCCCAATTTTTATATATTTATTGCATCTAACTATTTTTAGCTAACTTTTTAAACAACTATATAATTTGGTTAATCACATCTCATACCCTCTCCAGTGTTTTTTTATAAGTAACAATTATCTTAATTGTGTAAAACGAACTTACAGTTAAAATTATAAAAATAATAAATGTATCTAAAATGTAATGTCTTTTTAAAATATGCCCCTATTTGTAAAAAGATTATAAAAGAGAGAATGAATAATAAATGAAAAAATGAAAGAAAATTAGTATCACTATTTTCTAGGTGCAAAAGTGCCTATGAACTTTTCAAAAATTTATGGTGTTTGGTGCATTTTTGAAAAAAATTCATGGGTAATTTTATAGTGTTGGATGCACTTTTAAAAAAAGTTCATGAGTATTTTTACACTTCAAAAAATAGTAATATGAGTCCCACAAAAGAGACGTTTATACCAATTAATGATGTAAGTATTTTTACCTCATTTTGAGAAGTTCATTGATATTTTTGTATCTAAAAAAATTTATAGTGTTAGGCGCACTTTTTAAAAAAAAATTCATAGATATTTTTACATCTTAACCCTTAAAAATATCAAATGACATTACTTCAAGCTTTTACCATCAAACATAGGCATGGGAGACATGAGAACGTAACTACATAAGGATTAATATCATTTGGGTCAGAGTTTTAATATGTTTGTTTGGGTTGGGACTCTAAAAAATATTTATTCACATAAATTAAGAGAAAACTCATTTCTTATATTTATTTTGTATATTGTAAATCATAATTAAAAAATTATTTTTAAAATATTCTCATAGCTATTCTTAACATACATACATATATATATATATATACACACACACAAGCGTGCCTACCTTTAAGGATCACATTCGATGAAGAGCCTATTTGGCAAAGCAGCAGGAGGCGGCGGCCGTGCAGTTTGCAGCAAAAAACATGGTGGTCAAGATTGAACCCGTTTGGCAAAACGTTGCAACCCACTGCGCTTCAACAGCCAACACAGCTTCTTTCAGAAGCCCAAATTCTTGGCTTTTTCTCGCAGCGAGCATTCATAGTGGATGGGGAGAAATCATCGAGGTCGAGGTTGGAGAAGAAGAGAGGGAAAATTACTGTGCTGGGTGGACGTGTGGCAGCGGATAGTTGATGAAGGAAGTGCTGGACAGCGGTGGAAAGCATCTTACTCCGGTAACCATTAATGATTGAAGAAGAAGACTCCCTTGAAGCTTCCACTCTCCCTCTGATTCTCTTTCTGCAATACATCCAATGATAGATCTATCATCTCTTATTCTCTCAAATTGTCGGCCACTCCCTTTTCTTTCCATAGCTTTTTCTATTCTTTTCTTAAAGGTCAACAATTCCAACTCTTCCCATTCATTTTTTCCAATTGCTCTTTTTTCCAACTCATTTTTTCCAATTAGTCAAAAAATTGTTGGCCATTCTCTTTTTAGTTTTTGGTCAAAGAATTCAAAGCCAATGGAAAATTATCTTTCACCCTCACACCACGTGATTAAACTCATACAATAGACCAAATCAATAGTACATCTGATCTTAATTATAAGATAAAATTGATTTTTCTTGGAGAGATTAAAGAAGCTAAATAAGTTACTTAATCATATCATATGTTATCTATACTTATATAATATATAAATTTATTAGCCAAACTAATTAATTTGGAGAAAAAAATAAAAATATAAATACCCTAGAGTAATTTAATTAGCTTCCTTAATCTTTCTAAAAAAGTCAATTTTATCTTATATTTAGGACCGGAGGAAGTATAAAATGAAGACAATATAAGAGAGAGAGAGAGAGAGAAAACATGTCTTCCTTCTCTTATACTCTAAATGGGTAGAATATGGGTTATAGAAGACTAAAAACATTGGATTTAAAAAAATGATTGATATGCTCTTATATATACATTCTAATTTAAATATAAATTTATTCATTTTTAATTCAGTACTTTAGTGTATTTTTCTTTTTTTTCAATAATAATTGAATTTTTCTATTATCAAATTTTATTTATATTTTTTCATTTCAATTATCATAATATATACAAATAATATATATATATGTAGCATTATATAAGATTCATGCCCTTTTCAGTCATTTTGTATTTAAACGGGCTTTTCAAACTCTAATCCAAACAGGTTCAAGGTTAGAAAAAAATCACTTATACTACCGCTAATCCAAACACAAATTATATTTACAATCTGATTTTTAATCCTACCTTATTTTTCTAAAATTCAAATGATAAAAAAAACCAATTTTTCACCATTAATCCAAACCAACACGAAAGCATCCAATTTCCTTCTTGTGCCAACTGCAAACCATCGCTACTTAGCACAAAAGAGGACAAAAGTCTATGGCTTCGTGTATTTAAGACATGTCTTGTCATTTACAACTTTTCCCTGTTACGTATACTGTTTTTTTGATAGTCCCGGTACGTATACTGCTCCTGTGCTGCTATAGTAGTATTTATTAGTTGGCAAAAGAAAATGCTCCTCCGTATAAGTTTTTTTTTAACAAATGTACAGTTTGTTTTTTATTGTATAAATTTTATACTTTTTGGTAGGGTGTATATTAAATAAAATTATATTTAAAAATTATTAAATTTTAAAATAAAATTAATGACATATATAATTTTGGTTATTTTTTATAAAGCATGTTAGTGTGCTCAAAGGAATAATAGTTGAAATAACTTCTCTGCTACAATAGTACTGACACAATAATTTAATAATGACTGTGGTTTCGTCATTGCTGGTTGGAATGGAAAGAAGCAATTGATGGAATGTCTAGGTGTAAGGAGAAAAGTTGGCAAAAAAAAAAAAAAAAAGTAACTGGGAAAAATAATCATTTAAATTTTAAAATTTTAAAATTAGTCTAGTTATCCATAAAAATATAGGTATTGACTATAAGAGTATAATAATTAATAACTTATTTTATTAAGAGATCATTTTATTTGAGATTTTAAAATTTAAGTGATATTCTTTTATTTTTTCCCAATATTTAATGATGACTTTAAGTTCATCATTAATTTTCATTAATACTCCCTCCTTCCTTTCTATAAATAACCATTATTTAAAAGCTTATTTGAGAAAGCGATGAAGAGAGGAAAACATACAATGGGGAGAAAAATAGTGTGGTATGTATGTTGGTACATGTTTGGGAAAGTGGTGGGCTAGATAGGTTTTTATCATTAAGTATCTGTTTGGATTAGCAGTAAAATATCTTTTTTAACTTGATTTATAATATATGAGATAAATTTATGAGAGAAATTTTATTTCAATTTACATAAACATATTTTTTCCCTGCCAATCCAAACAAGGCTAAAGCAACTTTTAGAAAAACAAAAAAAACAAAAAACAACCCTCATAATGCTCTTGTGAGACCTGCCCCACGGTGTGACTTTTTTCCCCCTTTTATCTTTTGTCCATAAAACAGGCTATATCTCACTGTGGTTTTGTATTCAGCGCGTTAGTTTCATGTTGAGCAAATGACAAACCACATATACTTGGTGTAGATGAATTTTAATATTTTTTTAATTATATATTTTTATCAAAAAATTTATAGGGAAAATTTTAGAAAAAGAATTTTGAAATTGTAAAATTTCAAATCATGTATTTCCTAAAAAATAAGTTAAAAATTACTTATCAAGTTTTGACATTTTCTAATCAACTTTTGGTAAGAAACTTGATTTGAAATTTTATAATTTCTAATTTCTTTTTAAAAGATTCTCCCAAATTTATAATATATATACGTATTAAATATGTCTATCAAGGTATTTTCAAATTTTTTCCAACATGTTAATGATTTTCATATTTATTATAATTAAATATTTTAGTAGTTTCAATTGTTTTTCAATAATAATTAAATATTTTTATTTTTTTTAAAATTATAATTTTTTCTTAGAATTATCACAATATATACATTTAATATAAATATATACTATTTAATAAAATTCATGTCATTTTCAGTAATTTTTCATATAAATTTGCTTTTCAGATGATCATTCAAACAAGGTTTAGTTTGAAAAAAATCCCTTTTAGTTTATATGACACTGTCATTTGGAGATATTTAAATATTTAATTCATTTGTTATTTTTACTTTCAATTAATTATTTGTCTTTCTTCTCATTTTCTCTCATTCATTCTCTTGTTTTACTTTTTCCACTTATTCTCTCCCACTCGTTTTCTTTATAAATAAAAGTGTTTTTGAAAAATGAGTTGCATTTTCTACGTATTTATTATCTTTAACTAATTTTAACTACCATTTTGATCTATGTGATTCGGTTATTAGTATCTTATAAAAAAGAAAGGTGGATGCAGCTGTTATTCTATGTAATTGTTTAATAATTTAATGATATCGATGTTTGCTCATTAGAATGAGTGTCATTGGTCCAAAATATAATATGTTGTTAACTACTCTCTTCATTTGTTTTTATAAGATAACATTTGTTGAATGGATATATTCCAATTTATAAGATAATTTTTTGAGATGTCTAAACACTTAACACATTTTTTTTATTTTTATCCTTAATTAATTATATGTCCCTCCCATCACTTTTTCCCACTTATTCTTTTTCATCACTTTTTCTACTCATTCTCTCTCCCATTCACATTTTCTTTTATAAATAAGGATATTTTTGAAAAACAAGTTGTATTTGTTATATATTTATTGTCTTTAACCAATTTTCAACTTTTTTTATCTACATTCAGTTATTTGTAACTTATAAAAAGGAACTGAGGGAGAAATTTACATAAATGAAAGAATATTAGTTAAGTCATTTAATAAATTTTAAATTGATAAATTTTATCTATTTTATCCTTATGAAAGAGTGTGATTTTCAATTATGTATTTATTATTTGTTGCATATCTTCTACACTAGGGGTGGTGGAAAACAATTATTAAATTAGGCGTAGTTAGCGGGGGTGCTTACTGCTCCTTTGGTGTTGTCCTGTTGCCCAAAAATTCCCCCTTCCCAAATATTTTTCTTGATTTTTTTTATCATTAAATTTTATATAAAATAAGTGACATTTTAAAATTTATGAAGAAGATGAGTCGCCATCACCAGTCACTAGTGGTTGCTGTCGCCACCATCATGAGTAGCTAGAGGTTAGTGATGAGATGATGGGGTTTGAGTCTGAAGGAGATGAAAAACTAGGGCCAAAACTAGAATCTTATGGAATTCTTTAGAATTTCATGAGTTGTATGTAGAGCTGGTAATATCGGTTTTAACCATGGGCCGAATTCGCCCAACCCTAAAAAATGAGCGGTTTAGGTTTTACAAAAGTGGAACTATTTTGATGCTGTTCTTTTTTGACCAAACCCATATGAGTTAAACCCGCGATGAGTTAGATTATCGGGTTAACGGTTAGACCTTTTTTTTAAAATATGTGACTTCTTTAAGTGTATTGTGTACATAACATCATTAATATTAATTAATTATTGATTGTACTGAATTTTAATGATAGCTTTTGGATATATGTTTATTTTGTAATGTGTAGACTTGTGATGAATACTTAATTTGTAATGTTTGAAACTTTGAATTTGATGTTTTATTATCACTTTATTATTTTACAATGTATTTTTAAATTTTTTGTAGTTTAGGTTTGTAGAAAAAAATTTCAGTATATTATTTAAAAAAAAAGTTTCAAAAACACAGTATAATTTTTGTTTTTAAAAAAGGAAAATAATATGGGTTGGGCGGGTTAACCCACCAACCCAGAGGTTATAAGTTGGGTTAGCTAAATGTCGACCCATGTTGATATGATTTTCTTTAGCCCGAACCCATATAAACCCAACTTGTATTGAGTTAGCTCGAACCCGGTGATCCAGGCCATATTACCAGCTATAAACTTGTATGATAGAACCCAATTCCATCAACATAAATGGAATTGGCTTCCACGCAAAACACAATTTTATAATATTTTTTTGTACCAAACAAATTTTGTGATGAAAATCATTTCTATTTCCACGTCCATCTATCATTATTACAGATTTATCTATATTTAACGTTTATTTTTACTGATATTTAACAATTGCGAGTGCTAAATATTTATATAAAACTGTTTTTAACCGTTAAATATTGGGCATTATACTTTATGGGTTTTTCACATGCAACCGTTATATATAGGGTAGTATATTCAACGATTGTAAGACAATGACGGTTAAATATAGCTAGCTATATTTAACGGTTTTTTAATAATATTTGTATAATACTTAATGATTAAAATAATAAATAGTAAAGTATATGTCACTAGAGGAATAAATTTATTTGATAGTTATTTAGAAAAATCGTTATGTATGTATAATATTTGTCTGTTATTGACGAATAATCGTTAGATATGTATGACAAATATTTTAAAAAAATTGGGGGGATCACTTTCAATAAGCTCTTTGCAAAATAGCCTATAAAAACAACATAGATATATATACCAAACACTTAAGAGAAAAAATGAAAAATTGGTTCTATTAACAAATCTAAAAACTTTAATTGATAAATCTAGGAGGTGTTATTAACAATTTTAGGAGATTATTTTTTTATTTTATTTTTTTATATGAGAGCTGAATGTAATTCTTGAATACAAAAACGATGCTCAACTGTAAAGCAGGGAAATATACGGAAAGGACATGGGACCTAGTAAAAGCCCAATGACGCCTTCTTATCAATTTTATTACAGTTTGTTGAGAGAGAGAGAGAGAAGAAATTTTACCAAGAGAAAACTTTTTTCATACTTATTTTATAAGGAAAATTCCTGAAAAATATCTCCAAAATAATAAAATCCCTATTTAGTATTTTGAAATCTAAAATCCTGGATCAGTACCCTATCAATTCAGATGAACAGTGTGGGGGGCGCCAAAAGACGATTTTGCCTTTCAGCCCTCATTCTCACTCACTTCAGAATAATAACATGAGGCTCTTAATTAACAACTCCCCATTCTTGATTAACAACTCCTCTTTATTCTTTCACATATTCGCATCTCACCATGGTTCCCGGACCCGGACCGGACCGGCCGGTTCGGACCGAAAACCGCCAAACCGGTCACTAGATCGGTCCGGTTCACGGTCCGGTCCGGGTCCCAAATTTAAAAAAAAAAAAAAATTTTTAACTTTTTCCTTTAGAATTTCATACTATAAGCCTAAAATTTTCAATTACTCACCGGTTTAGCTCCGGTTTCGTCCCGGTTTGACCCACTGACCCTTAACCCAGTACCCCGACCGGTTCAATACCCGGTCCGATCTTTAATACCTTGCATCTCACAAATATAGTGTTGTTAATGTAAAATATGGTGTTGTTAATAAAGAAAGAGGTGTTGTTATTGGCCCTGAAATTTAAATTACGAAGTTGTGAAACAAGAAATGAGAGTTGTTAATGTATAATATGGTGTTGTTAATAACAAGACCGGTGTTATTATTGTAAAAGTAAAAATATGAAATTGGAGTTGTTAATCAAGAATTGAGAGTTGTTAATTAAGAGCCTCGTGTTGTTATTCTGAAGAGGGCGAGAATGAGGGTTGAAGGGCAAAATGGTCTTTTGGTGCCCCCGCATTGTTCATCCTTACTGACAGGGTACTGATCAAGAATTTTGGATTTCAGAGTATTGAATAGGGATTTTGCTGTTTTGGAGGTATTTTTTTAGGGATTTTCCCTATTTTATACACGTTAAAATTCCTCCCAACAAACAAATCCAAATAGTCACTGTAGTATCTGCTTCTATTTGAGCTATCTAATAATCGCCTTTTGCTACTTTCCAGCTACACAGTGCATTATATCTTATGTTATTAAAATTGGATTGGATTAACCAATTCAACCATAAAAATCGTCGAACTGATTATCTAACCGATTTGGCCTGATTGATTCAGTTGGTTTAATATTTATTCAATTTTTCCTAAATTCAAAAATTTATATATAATTTTATATATTTTTAAAAATTACAAATTAAGACTCTATAAAAATCTTAAGATATCTACTTTTTCTAATATAAAAAAATGACTCAAATATTATTATTTGATCCTAAAAAATTATCAAATTTCAAAATTATTACAACAAATATTATTATTCAAGTTCACTTTCTTACCAATTAGCCTCTGATTAGTTCCAGTTTGACTCCAATTTGACCTACTACCTAAACCAATTTAATGACCAGTTCAGGTTTAATAAACTTAGTTATATCCATCTCATTGTTATTTAAAGTTTACATATTCCTAGCTGTCACTAAAAGCTTTTACCATGCAGTCCACACTGATCTAGATACTATCAAGTTTCACATTGAAAAAGTCCTCTTTGAAAGACTTGGGTGATTTTGCTTTAAAAAAAAAGGGTTGTGTGATGTAAATGGTAGGATATGGGATAATTAGGGTTTAATTAAGATATATAGAATTATATATCCATTAGGGATATTAAATAATGATATTTATCAATCAGAATTAGGATTTTATTTATCTTTCAATATTTGCGGTATTTATTTTCTTTCTCTCTCTTCCCTCCTATCTCTCCTTCACTCTCCCCGTTTCACTCAATAAGTCGGGTGGAATATTTCCTCATCAATAGAGTGTTCGTTTGAAATAACTTATTTTTGGGTAATAAGTGTTTATAAATTGTGATTCACGGTATACGAGGTAAGTATGTGAGAGGAGTTTTATCTCGGCTTGCGTAATAAGGACTTATTGTCCAAAAATAAGTGTTTCCAAACATAGCTAGAAACGTATATTATATTAATCGCTCTATATATGACTTGTAATTTTAGGTGCATCTTCTGAAAAAGGAAAAGAACATAAAATTCCTTAGGGAATAATCATTATCATCGTTCTAAAACAACATGAAACTTCAACTTCATACCTCCATATATATGGTGTACTTAGTACGTGCGCTGATTATGCAATTAAAAAGGCAACAGAAACTTAATCAAACTTACTAACAATTATAAAATTCTAAAATAGACCCATAATTTTACTGCAGTGAAGTGGATTGCTGATGTTATATGGAAACGCAAAACCAAAGGCAAGCCCAAGTCAACTTAATTATTGAGCTCAATTAATCATCCCATACATATGGATCTTCCGTACAATATGGGAAAGGACTCTCAATTAATCATCCTGTACAAAGATGAATGTTTCCGTACAATTCGTCTCTTCTCTCATATCAAGTACTCCCTCCGGTCCTAAATATAAGATAAAATTTATAATGTAAATTATACTATAAATTTTATCCTATATTTAGAACCGGAGGTAGTAATTCTTTTGTCCTCACATGGATTACAAAGGGCAAAACAGCAAACCGTCCTTTCATTTACTCCGATATTTCACTAATGGTTTGATAATCAAATAAATTTTAAGGAGGTGAAGATTTCAAATTAAAAGAATTTGAAAGTTTCAACAGCTTAAATATGTTTTTTTATTTTTCTGGCAAAAAATATATTTTTATTTTGCAAAATGTAAAATTTAGAGTTCTTAACACCATTATACTTTATAAAGATGTACTCTCTCTCGTGTGGTTATTACAAGACACTTCCAATTACTTCTCCAGAATTAATGGGAAGTGTTTAATCAAGTTATTAATATGTTTGAAAATAAAAATTTTCCTAAATTAATCAATTTTTAAAAAGAATATGTAAAAAGAAACCCTAAATATTTTATTAATTGCACATAAACTTCGTGATATTTTAAAGTTTAAATTTAGCTAATTTAATCTTCTATTTTATTTATCATTAACTCCTTTAAGTTACCTTTTTTTTAAATAACAATTACCACTCATATCAATAGAAGGCACATGATATTCTCTCCAAATTAATAATTTTATAAAATCCTTTAAACTTTTACTCAGTGCATGAAACTCCCTAAACTTTATAAAAATTTTATATGTAGGAAAATTTTGCCACATGAATTAATCATCTGACAAATGCTCCATGGGGTGAAGGACTGTCATTATTGCAGCGTGCAAAGAAATAGATCATGACACATGTACGTACAAAGAAACATGGATAATGATGCGAAGCTGTAAAGCAGGGAAATATTATTAAAAGCCCTACGACACCTTTTTATCAAATTTATTATGAAATTTTGTTTTAACTTTAAAAAAAATTACTGAAACAAACTTTTTCTTATATATATATTTTAAAATAAAAATGTAATTTTAACAATAATATTTTATATGTAACTGATACCATTATTGCAGCGTGCAAACAAATAGATCATGACACATGTACGTCCATTGAAACATGGATAATGATGCGAAGCTGTAAAGCAGGGAAATATTATTAAAAGCCCTACGACACCTTCTTATCAAATTTATTATAAAATTTTGTTTTAACTTTAAAATAAAATTATTGAAACAAAATTTTTCTCATATATATATATTTTAGGATAAAAGTATAATTTTAACAATAATATTTTATGTCAGGGGCAACTGACACTATTAACTTTTCAGCGGTGCTAAAATACATATAAACTTTAAAAAGTGGGGTAATTTTGTGTGTTTGGAACAGCGGTTGGAAAAATGAAGTTTGTCAATTTAGATTTTTTTAATCTTATTTTTGGTAAAAGCCCGATTGTGTAATGTGATTTATGTTTGGATTGGCGATTGAAAAAATGGAGTTTGTCAATTTAGCTTTTACAACCTTGTTTGGATTAGCTTAAGCATAAGTGATTTTAGAGAGAATAGTAAGAAAGCAATTAAATTTGAAATTGAAAACTTTTTTATAAAAGTTAAAGTTGGGAAATTTGGAATTTAAAATTAACACAATTTGACCAAAAAATATTACATAACAAATTGTATCATATGTCTCGTACAATGTGGTCTCTAATTGAGTCACGCAACTGATTCATTTGAATGGAAGATCGCCTACCATAATTTGACGCGGAAGGCTATTCATCTACACTATTATTATCTACATCGACGAGATTCCCAGCTTCACCCTGGCGAAACACCACGTCTTGAACATCATTTCTCCTAATAAAATTATGTAGGGCTATTGTTGCACAAACAATGCGAACTTGTGTCTGGTAGCTATATTTACGCATATTCTGTAACAATGCAAATCGATTCTTCCATACTCCGAAAGTCCTTTCTATAGTTGACCTCAAACTAGAATGATAAAAATTAAATGTCTCGTTAGTATTTCTAAATCCGGGTTGGCGGCTAAATTCTGGCATATGATAACGCTCACACCTATAGGGACCAAGGTAACCAAGTTGTGTCGGATAGCCAGCATCAACCAAATAATATTTTCCTAATAAATGTTGAATTCAATTCAAACTGTTAGATAAATATAAGTGTGGCATGGCGTGAAAGTAATTGACAGGAAGATGACTGAAATATATCTACAGGTGGATGAGGGAAGGTCATAGCTGGATTTGAAATAGCATGTTTAAACACACGAGCATCATGTGCAGTACCTTCCCAGCCCGCCGACACGAACGTAAAGCACATATCCCAATCACATACAGCCATTACATTCTGCGTTGGATATCCCTTTCTGCTGATATATTTTTCCTGTTTGCCACTAGTGATCACACATCTAATGTGCGTTCAATCTATTGCTCCAATAGCATCTTTGAAGTATGGATAATAACGGGGACCGTTTTCGATCTTTGGTTGGCATATAGTGAATTCGGGATCACCCGATTTGATATTTTCCCAAGCTAGATTGATGCAAGCATCTAATACCTTGTGCAAAAGTCTACTGACCGTTTCCCCTGAATGTTGAAAGAGTTCTTGTACCACCCTATTGCCTATCCCATGGCCAACGGTGATAAAAAACATGGCAACCATTTCCTCGATCCCAACGTTCACTGAATTCTGTAAGCCATGTTCGACCAATTTATGACACAAGCTGTAAAAGACATGTTTTTCCACTCTAAACATGTTATGATAGCGTGAAGCATGAGTTGCTAATACCTCTTGCACCCATAAACGATCAGTGCGTGCACTTATTTTGCGGGGTTCTTTGCACATGAAAGGCACCCAATATTCACAAATCAATGCGGTCATTCATTCATACTCATCACATTCCCCGTTTATAAGAGATATAAGTCGAGACTGGTCATCTTCCTCCACTATATCAGGTAAGTGTTGATTGTTCGAATTTGTCATTGATTATGGACCCTGTGAGTGTGATTAAAAATTCAATTATGAGTAATGGAAGAAATAAAATACTCAATAAGGACTGAAAGGCATACAGTAAACAGATTCAAGTGATAATGGCATAAAATAGCTTTCATAAAGTATATTGTCATGAAGTCACATAGAGTCATGAAGTCACAAACATAATAAAACATAGTTTAGGTACATCTAGGAGCCATAAATCTTATAGCGCAACCACAGAACCACGAATGTCACGCCCTTATTTTAATTTCACATTTACCAGAGTATTAGCGGAAAACGATATGCGGTTCAGTAGGCAACACAGGAATAGCATAACTATACTGATAATATGTACATGATTACGGAAATTCCCCTTAGGGATTCGTACCTGATAATTACAATTAGTGTAGCCGCACAGGGCTACTTGGGTGTCTAAACCCGTCCCAGAGAAACGGAGACATATTCCTGACTTTGTTCCGCCACTGCAATCCCCTCGTGTAGTTCTCTTCTTTGCTCTCAACATATCTTTTGTCTTCTCCTGTCTAAATTGTTGGTAGGGGAGGGTGAGATTCGAGAGAATCTCAGTAGGAAACATATACCATAATGCATGCATGATTGATGCTATGTGTATGACATGTTAGCTTTATCTAGATGTATGTCCCATAATGATATTTCTGCATGCTCAATATTTCATACAACAAGACTATGGCCACAGCGAAAACAGAAACAGAGCTTCATTTATTCACATATGCTCTACACAATCAAGTAAGCAATCACATACATTACACAAGCAAAGATATCAAATACATGCAAGTAAGGTAAGTCCCCTACCTTAACCCTTTTTCTGCCTCGAAACGCGTGCCTCGATCTACGTGCAAATAGCTCGGGGCTCCATATTCGATCCTACAATGCCAAATGTATTATTTAGACACTTCCATAGTGTTTCTGGGGGTTATATAAGTCTATCTTGAAAAATTACTAAAATACCCCCGGGGACCCGGCCCCATCATACCCGGTCCGGCTGTACTTTTCTTGAAATTCTAACCTGGGCTATCCTGACATATTTTGACCCAGAGAATCCATTTCCGGACTCGGAATTATCAAATTCAATGTAAAATTACGAAATTGCCCTTGGCAGCCCTACTTTTAGGGTTTGAGGGGCGTTTCCGTAATTATGCTTTCTCGGCCTTTTCCGAAAAAGTGCCCAACTGTAACCCCACCTATTTTCGCCCACTGAATCCAATGGAATCATCAAATCATTGAAAATCCAACTCTAAGACCCATTTGGACCCCTGACCGAAATATATGGGTTTTCCAGGGAAAATCGGGGTTTTTCGGTTTTGGCTCCGTAAACACGTTCCTTTCTACTCCTAACCACTTTATTGACTATTCCATTAGGTTACAACGACCATTTAGTATCAATTTGGGCAGCATAACCCCTAGGGAAACCCATTTTCCATTTTTACAACCAATGGCAATCCGGCGAAATTTCACCGATTAAATTGCCCACAGCAGCTAGAATAGTCAATATACAAGAGTTTGGAAGTTACCTCAAGCTCCCACTGGCTTTTCCTCTTCTTGGCTGAAAACCCTAGATGCCAAACATCCAAATTTGAGCCTCCAACCCTTGAATCACATAGAAGAATAGCTTAGGAGTGGAGTTATACGCATTAGGAACCGATTTACCGAAGAAATCACTTACCTTTGTAAGCTTTTTCCTCCCATTTTCTCTCTCTAAAATTTCAAACTTCCTCTCTCTATGTTCAGCTTCTCACGTCTGAAATGGGCTGAAGAAGGAGGAGCTGATTTATAATAATATATCCCATTTATTTAATTAATTTTCCCAATTTCGGATTTTTAACAAATTCTGGCAGATTTCTGCCCAAACTTTGGAAAATCATAACTAATTCTAGAAAAATCTAATTGGAGTGATTCCAAAGCCTATAGAACCCTTATTGAGTCTAGTTTCAAGGAAAAATATAGAATTTTGCTTTCTGGAATCAAAAAATTCCCAGAATTTCAATCTTTGCATATTGTTCCAGAAATTTCACAGTTTTTCTGGGCTAACTTCAAAAATTCATATCTTTTTGTGTATAGCTCTAATTGAGTCATATGACCTATCAAATTAAAGCTTAGGATGTCTACTTTCATCCTGTAAAATTTCATAATTTTTACTTATCATTTAGTCTTCCAAAACCTTATGATAAGCTCATTGCCTCATAGGCGATTTTATCGAAAACATAATTATATTCTCCAAAATTCACCATTTTACTTTCTTAATACCCCAAAGATATTAGAATCATTAGGGAATATATTTGGGACATCTACTAAATCGGGGCTTAGTAGTCCACTCAATTTAGGCTTATTCCAAAGCTTCCAATCCCAAAATTCGGGATATTACAACGAAGTCCATATTCTGTTTACTGATTGACACAAACGTTTCCCGGTTTGTCTTATCCTGTACTAAGTCGATACAGCGGTGACGAAAGTCCTCATCACGTATGAGTTTGTCAATGCCAAGCAGCTGAGTCAGAGCAGCATCGACACTAACTTCTTTAATAGCATTTAATGTTGCCGCTCTGTCCTTGGATGCATTTGCCATAACACTAACTGCATCCGCGATCTATCTTAAAGCTGGCCCTTTCTGCTTCTTTCTCTGTCCAGACCCCTCATCCATCTTTCTCTTACCCCGACTTCCTGACGCAATACCAATAGTTGATGGAGTGCTTGTTGTTAGACCAATGCTAGCAAGCTCATCAGTCACTCCGATACTAGGCACGAGGTTAGTACCGAATAGATCATCTTCGCTATCCCTTGACCCTTCTTCTTCATGCATTGTTGGCCTATACATATCTTCATTCTCAGCATCTACTATCTGTGTCTGTGGATTTGGAAAAGGTGGTACAAAAACATCCTCGCCGGTCGCCATAGCATCCTTGAATATAATCCTTAGTTCGCTTTCAAACTTGAGGCTTGTGTGTCTAAACTTTCGGTATGCTGAATTCTCCTACAACCACACAAGACACAAAAAACTAATTAATTAAACAAAATGAATTAGTCAAGAGGAAAACATTTAATTGTATAAGCTGCTAAATTTTCTACTACCTGTATTTCCCGCTGCCACCACTCTTTTGATGCGACGACTTTACCAGTAGGATCTCTACTCACACCGATCTCTTTGATTAAGGATTCCCAAGCCTTGAAATCTTTCCTAAGTATATCAAACCTATTCTTCAACTGTGCCCTTGTATATTCTTTCCCAGTCTTCTCATTAAATGTAGCAACGATACCCTTCCATCCATCCTTTGTAAAATGCAACCCCTGGCGTTCTTTTTTGTAAATTTGCTCGAGGCAAGCGTACATAAAAGTCTTCGTTGTCGCATCATCCCAAACAACTTTATCCATATTTCTATGCCACTATTTCAACAATACTTGCACCTCAAAAAAGCAAATTTAAAACAACCATTCCAGAAACGTACAAATTTAGCATTACACACACACAAGAATAAATGCATGATTTCATTGATTGAATTAATATGAAGGCTAAAACATGTAATATCCTGAATTTTGGGATTGGAGGCTTTGGAATAAGCCTAAATTGAGTGGACTACTAAGCCCCGATTTAGTAGATGTCCCAAATATATTCCCTAATGATTCTAATATCTTTGGGGTATTAAGAAAGTAAAATGGTGAATTTTGGAGAATATAATTATATTTTCGATAAAATTGCCTATGAGGCAGTGAGCTCATCATAAGGTTTTGGAAGACTAAATGATAAGCAAAAATTATGAAATTTTATAGGATGAAAGTAGACATCCTAAGCTTTAATTTGATAGGTCATATGACACAATTAGAGCTACACACAAAAAGATATGAATTTTTGAAGTCAGCACAGAAAAACTGTGAAATTTCTGGAACAATATGCAAAGATTGAAATTCTGGGAATTTTGTGATTCCAGAAAGCAAAAGTCTATATTTTTCCTTGAAACTAGACTCAATAAGGGTTCTATAGGATTTGGAATCACTCCAATTCGATTTTTTTAGAATTAGTTATGATTTTTCAAAGTTTTGCAGAAATCTGCCAAAACTTTGTAAAAATCCGAAAATTTTGAAAAATTATTAAATAATGAAATATGACATCATCCTAATATTAAAGCACCTTTTCTTCATCTTCCTTCCTCCAAACCGACGCCATATTCAGCTGAATGAGTGAGAGAACGTTTGAGATGTCTAGAGAGAGAAGGGAGAAGAAAAATCACAGGGTAAGCCGATTTCTCCAATGATTTAGCTCCTAACGCGTATAACTTTGATCCTAAGCTACTCCTTTATGTTCTTTAAGGCTTGGAACCTCAGTTTTCATGGTTAAGGAGGTTAGGGTTTCATCAAAGAAGAGGAAAAGTCAGAGGGAGCTTGAGGTAACTTCCAAACCTTTGTGTATTGACTATTCTAGCTGCTGTGGGCATTTTAATCGGTGAAATTTCGCCGGATTGCCATTGGTTTTAATTTCTGGAAATGGGTATGTGGAGCTGTTATGCTGCCCAAATTGAAACTAAATGGTAGTTGTAACCTAATGGAATAGTCAATAAAGTGGTTAGGAGTAGAAAGGAACGTGTTTACAGAGCCGAAACCGAAAAACCCCAATTTTCCCCTTAAAACCTATATATTTCGGTCAACATTGTAAATGGGTCTTAGAGTTGGATTTTCAATGATTTGATGATTCCATTAGATTCAGTGGGCGAAAATAGGTGGGGTTACAGTTGGGCACTTTTTCGGAAAAGGTCGAGAAAGCATAATTACGAAAATGCCCCTAAAACACTGAAATAAGGGCTGCCAAGGGCAATTTCATCTTTTGGCAGTGAATTTGGTAATTCTGAGTCCGTAAATGGATTCCTTGGGCGAAAATATGTCAGGATAGCCCATGTTAGAATTTCGAGAAAAGTACAGCCGGACCGGGTACGATGGGGCCGGGTCCCCGGGGGTATTATAGTAATTTTTCAAGATAGACTCATATAACCCCCAGAAACACTATGGAAGTGTCTAAATAGTACATTTGGCATTGTAGGATCGAATATGGAGCCCCGAGCTGTTTGCACGTAGATCGAGGCACGCGTTTCGAGATGGAAAAGGGTTAAAGTAGGGGACTTACCTTACTTGCATGTATTTGATATCTTTGCTTGTGTAATGAGGTATGTGATTGCTTTACTTGATTGTGTAGAGCATATTTGAATAAATGAAGCTTTGTTTCTGTTTTCACTGTGGCCATAGTCTTGTTGTATGAAACATTGAGCATGCAGAAATGTCATTATGGGGCATACATCTAGATAAAGCAAACATGTCATACACATAACATCAATCATGCATGCATTATGATATCTGTTTTCTACTGAGATTCTCTCGAATCTCACCCTCCCCTACCAATAATTTAGACAGGAGACGACAGAAGATATGCAAACAACAATGCAGAGTACCGTACGAGGGGATTACAGTAGTGGAACGAAGACGGGAAGAAGTCTCCGTTTCACTGGAATGAGTTTAGACACCTTAGTAGCCTTGTGCGGCTACCTTAATCGTAAGTATCACATACAAACCCCTATAGGGAATTTATGTAATCATGTACATATTATCAGTATAGTTATGCTATTCCTATGTTGCCTATCGAACCGCATGTCGTTTTCCGTGAATACTCTGGTAAAGGTGAAATAAAGATAAGGGTGTGACAAAACACAACGTCAGTGAATAAGAATTAATATGAAGGCTAGAGAGGTAACCAATTTTCTTCATCACTCCAAACTCACCAAGCATTTTCACTAAATGAATTCAGCATGAAATTGTAGAAAGTATAATTCATTTCATCAAATCAATACCAAAAAAAACAAGAAACAAATCATCGAAAGCAAGCCTTCAGAATTTCTGTTGAAGCTTTATAGGCACCTAACGCCAAAACAGAGCTCACCTTGAATAAGAATTAATATGAAGGCTAAAATACAACATCATTGAATAAGAATTAATATGAAGGCTAAAACACAATGTCATTGAATAAGAATTAATATGAAGGCTAAAACACAACGTCATTGAATAACAATAAATATGAAGGGTAAAACACAATGTCTTCACTGTTTTCCCCGTTTCACAATGAATACTAAACAATTGAAATCATCAAGCATGTTACAAGTTGTAGAATTTCCACAGTACTGTATATATTAGTGGGACATGTTCAATCCTCTATCAAAGTACATCCATAGGATCTCATTTAATCCTTTTCCCCTTTCATAACAACATTTTCATGTAGGCTATCAGGAGCACCAGAGAAACCAATTCAACGCTCTGGTTTTGCAAACTGAGAGAAGAAACAATCATTCACACAAAGTTCAGAGCAAAATAAATCAAAAGAATATCATAGGGACAATTGCACACGTTTATTCCCTTAAATCAATCAGCACACAAATAGGTTTGAAGAACCTCAACGCCCACAAAGCCACATAGTATCATTGTTTAACTTAACATTCCCTGCCTACAACAACGATAGTGTGATTTTTTATATTTTTGTTCTTGTTTTGACATTTGGTTTTGGTCAATTCTTCCTATAATCTGCTTGTTATTTGTATAATATTATAATACAAGAGATCAAGGGGAATAGAAGTTTGGCTTACAATTTAAGTAATTTGTTTATCCTGCAGGATAAATAATCTACTCAATGTATCTTCGCAACACAGAGCCACATTTAATTTTGAGAATCCTTTTCCCCTGCCTGTGCACAGTATATCACGAAGACAGCGAATTTAACGCCAAAACAGAGGTCACCGACACTGATCACGAGCTAAAACTCATAACAATTTTTCCTTACTTTATTTTCATTCTCACTTTAACTATTACTAAAAATAAACCACAGCTAAGATGATGAATGAGAGTTATGAATGTCCATGTTCTATATCAAGAAAAATGCCAGAGCCAACGATATTCTCAAGTGTCTCTACCATTAAGCATGACGAACCAGGCATTTCGGTTAGGCACAGGTCTAACTCCACATTACAATAATACCAAAACAAATCAGAATGTTTAGATGGGTCAAAAGGGTGTAAACCGAAACTAGAATCAAAGATGAAATATGTTGGTGCTCATTCTCTACCAAATCAAACGTCTATTTTGCTGCTTTTAAAAAAAAAAGGACAGTTACACCGTTCAGATCGCAGAAGCGAAACAATGCAATCATAGTGTACAGATCACAGAAGCCAAACAATGTGTGTGTGTGTTAATGTCAGACCAGGCCAGAGCAGAGGATGAACCGGACTATAAGATCTTGGATGAAGTTCAACCTTACCTCCAAAAGATGACGCTACCAGAGACCAGATCCACGGCGAGAGAGAAAATGAAAGGCGATGCCGACACCAAAACAAACACTGTCGGACTTCAATTCGGATATCGAAGATGAAGCACAGATCGAGGACGCCGATGGACAGATCGAACGAAGGACATATCCAAGTTGAAGATGAAGCAGCTCTGCAGCTTGAAGATTGGGTGGACGCCGATAGAGGGAATGGACGGAACAGAGCTCAGACCAGCCGAGACGGAACCACGAATGAGGAGGACGAAGATCTTCAAAGGAGCTGCAACCGGTTTGATTGTAGAGGAATTCGATGAAGAAGGAGAGAGACAGAAAAGAATAAAGTAGGTGGGAGAAATTATTACCTAACGGTAATATATTAAAAGCTCGATAGGTTTGAGCTACGCAGGTGAGCTTAAGGTATAATAATTTGTTGTATCATTCATGTGACTTGGATGATCAAACTAGTCATGCCAATAATAAATTTGTTTAGATCAGTAAACCTCTAATTTACTATAACAACTTTTCACATGACTGAATTGAAAACTTCATACAATATGACTTGCACTTGTATTCCAACAATCTTCCCCTCAAGTGTGAGTTATTCAAATATATTTTTATTATTTAAGTTCTTCAAAAACTATATCAATTTTGTTATTAGTTCTTCAGAAACTATATTAATAATATTTCCCGTTTGTTATATAAAGTTCGATCTCCAGGAACTCCTATGAGTTTTTCAGGAAATACTATATGTCATTGTATTTCTAGAGATTCATAAGGATTAAAATCAAATTACATAGATATCATAGTGCAATAATATATGATAGATTGAAATAAACAAATTTTGAGGGGAATGTGAGGACAAATATAACATACCACATCAACTTTATTCTCCAATAACACTATTGCAAGAGTATATTTACTATAAAAGACAATGAGTAGTTAAAACTGCAAGAGCATATAAATATCATAAAGTCAATTACTTTAACTGTAACAAATAAATATTATGTGGCTTTCTGGGCACAAAGAAATTTATTGAATTATCATGTAGCATTCTAGGCACATTGATATTCATTTAGTATTTCTTAAGCTAGATATCTCTGTCTCCTATGGGACCTTAATTAATGCTCATTATTTTATTATATATGGCAAAACATTGTTGCCTTTATTTATTTCTTCAAGAATTGACCATACATGATTATAGCACAAGCAAACATTGTCAGTTTGGAGAATTTCTATTACTTTTCTCATGATAAAAATCTCATTAAACATTAGTCTTCATGACAATTTACAAGAATATTTTCAAATACATTGTGCTAGACTTGAACCACTAGCAATTGGTATGAACCACTAGCAATTGGTATGAACCATTAGCCTTCAGGACTATATTATTTGTAATATATATGTGTTTGATATATTACTCATAAGCATGTTAAATTTATAGATTTTCTCTCTTCTTTTGGCACCACCAATTTCAACATGTATATAGAGATACCATCAAAAGCCTTTTGTGTAATAAGACATTTTAATAAAATCAGGAATTCATAGCAACAAACTTCATGTGATGTACAAGAATCTCATCAACAAACATGCTTAGGCATCTTTCATTGTACTAAAAAACTTCTCGTAATATAATATATTTTAAGCACTGGCCTTATGAGCTATATTATTTATAGCTTTTAAATAGTCATTATCTTATACATATTTCATAGAGACTCGTGAATAGCATAATTCTTTTAATGTGATCATAACGAAATAAATAGGTTAAATAGTCTTCGGGACTATTACATTTGAGCATCATAATTTTCTATGAGTATTTTTCAAAGAAGCAAAGTTCTTTATATAATTTGATATTTTAATCACAAGCCTTCAGGGCTTTAATCAATGTGCCACAATTTTCCTTTCCTTGCTTTGATTTAAAACCACAAAGTGAACTTTTACAAAGGAACCATTATCAAAAGTAATGAGGCTTCTGGCCATTTAATCAAGAAATCAAGAGTATAATGACTGCTAGGCATGAAATTATAATATTAATAAATATTCAAACTAAATATCATAAACATACAGTCATAGCTTCTAGCCATATAATAAGGTATAAAATAAAATTTATATAGCTTCTAGCCACATAATTTCAAAATAGAAATAAGAAGAATATGATTTCTTAACATATTATATCAAAATAAGAAATTATAATGATATGGCTTCACGCTATGAAATTAGATGATGTATGGCTTCTGGCTATACTAGAAATAACAACAACATACAAGATAGAAAAACAATAATGATCTCTAATATTAGCCATAACTTTATGTCTTAAATAAGGGTTAAACTAGGCAGAGCGAATTGTTAAAGGTATCAAAATTACCTAGGAGATGACAATTTCTTTGAGCCTATTTGGTTCAATTGCATTACATGCATATAATGGTAATCGTGATTGCATTATCAAGATAAGAGTGTTTGGTTGTTCTTTAGCATGGTAATAGGGTTTACCATGGTAATGATGATTACCAAAAAATTGGTAATTCTCATTCATACCTCTCCCCCTATGAATACTCATTATCACTCCATTGCATAGTTGAAAAAGTCCAATTTATCCTTTTGTTTCATTTGTATTTATTTCACTTGTCTCATTTAACCTGTTACACTATGCCACAATTGATGCCACCACTATCTCCTCCTCCTCCTCTATCGCTATTGCTAGCAACCCACACTGTCGCCGCCACCTCCACCATTGTGGCTGCCAATACTACCGCCTCCTCCACTACAGCCGTCGCCACCCTACGTCACTGTCGCCACCCAACGCCACCACCGTCACCTCCACCATTGTGGCCGCTGCCACTACCTCCTCCACCGCCGTCGTCGCCACCACTGCCGCCACCACCTCTACCTCCTCTGCCGCTGTCATCCCACCATTGCCACCACCACCACCTCCTCCTCTACCCCTCTCGTTGCCACCTCCACCGTTACTATCGTTGCCACCTCCACCTACTCCTCCTCTACCACCATCGCCGCCACCTCCACCGTTGTGGCTGTCATCACCTGCCACCGCCACATTATTGTTACTGTTGCCTCCACCATCACAACCATCGACATTGTACAATCCTTAGCAAGATAGCGTGATTGTTATTATGAGGCAACACAATGACTTCTAACTCTTTTCTACAAAAATTATATTAAGAGTAAAATGAACTTTGTGTGATATATTAATTTTAAAAAATTATTAAAAAAATAACTCATTACACTTTTTTTAAAAAATCAAACCAAACACTAGCCCTGTAATTAAAATTGCATTGCATTACTATTTCATCGCATTGCATGGTGTAATGATATTGAACTAAATGGGCTTTATGATTAAATTGTTTAGAGTTTAAATATTTTAACCTAGATAATAAATATTAACTTTTTTTTAGAGCAAAGGATACCAAAAACAATATCATAAACCAGTCTTTCCCAATCCAAGGTAGACTCTTGAAATCAAGACTACTCTCATAGTAGGAGTAGTTCATATATATACGAATACGTTTATACCCTATAACATTAAAATAAAGATTCAAAATGGATATGCCCTATTTGAATAATATAAATTTTTTGGTAAGTAATATAATTTCTTTTTGTATTAATTGATACATGAATATATTAAATTTTAAAATTTTCTATTAATTAATAAACACGTTGTGCGGATATACTTGCAAAAGAGGAACATACCATTGGAGTGGAGATGTTGGGGCTTCCTACACCCCATCCACTTTGTTGTGAATGTTTAGTCCAAGACTGGAGGGATAACCTCATGGCCTTTATGGAGGATTCCCATGTATAATTCAACTCAAGCACTCTAGCTCGCCTTATGATTCAAAAAAAAAAAAAAATTCAATTCGACAGTTTGCCTTTCTGAGGCTGCCTATTTCATAAGAGTATATAAAAGATCTATAGTCGAAGATGATAATGTTTTGATGGAAGAATTGATATAAGGAGCTTTGCATATTTGCAAAATTGATTTGTAGAATAGCGTCTCAGACAAGTTGAAAGAATTAATATATAGAGATTAACATAATTGGGCCTTTTAGATCACCCCTCCACATATCACCAAAAAAAAAAAAAAAGATCACTCCTCCACAATGGGCTCTTAACACATTGGACACTTTCTCCTACTTTGGAACAACTCATTGGCACATTGTGAAGAAGTGGACATGTGCCCGCATCTGTACAACAAGAGTTCTCGCAGCATATACGGTGCAATCATGAACCAGCTGAACGATTTAGTGTGTGTTTGGGAGCTTTTCAAATCATGGTTTTAAATCATGGTTTGCGCAACCTGAGATAAAACTCCTCTTATAAACTTACCTCGTAAGTCGTAAAAGCTATTAAAAAAAGCTAATCCAAACACACACTTAGTGCTGCAGCGCTGCACTTCAAGCTGCATATCCACACAGGAATCCCAAAACCAAAATAAATAAATAAACAGAATTAAAGCCACAAAAAAAAATGTCAAGCAGTATGTATATAGTGCATAACATATGTTTTTTATTTATACGGATAACTTTACAATCTTAATATAATCGATATCTACATATTTAATATGACAATGAGATAATTGTGAGATGCTATAATGGAGATATACGACACAAACATTATATTGATAACATATTTTGATTTTTTATTCTTCAGAATAATTACAATTTTTCATACGCTTGTTGACTCCTTAATTTTCCCATTTTTTTAATATAAAGGTTGAGGTGAGATGCTAAAAAAGAAAAACAAAAAGGGAAGACTAGCGGTGAATTTATGTGACCGGAGGGAGTACAAATCGTCTGTTGCAACTTCTCGTTCCCCTTCCTTCAAATATTTTCGTGCCGCCTGGAGACGCTCCCAATATCTCACTGTCGAACCGAGCAATTGTGGCACTACGGTGTACTAAGCTTCTGGAGTGTCGTCGCTTGGCTCAAAATCGAAGGTAACAAGTGACCAGAGTATCGTTAGAAACATTATTGTGTCGTTGAAATTGGTTATGCTTCCTTGTTTCTGAGCTGGAGACGCTCCCAATATCTCACTGTCGAACCGAGCAATTGTGGCGCTACGGTGTACTAAGCTTCTGGAGTGTCGTCGCTTGGCTCAAAATCGAAGGTAACAAGTGACCAGAGTATCGTTAGAAACATATTGCGTCGTTGAAATTGGTTATGCTTCCTTGTTTCTGAGCTTCCTGTTGAACCCAATGAATTTGGTATATTGAATTTCTGAGATCGGTTTTAGTAGCGTAGGTCTTCAATTGCTATGCAATGAATACTTGTAAATTTACTTGCTCTGATTGGACTGGCACCATTACAGATTTTAGCTAGATATATCATTTGGTTTACTTTGCTTTAGTTTTGAATTTGGATGTTATAAATTACAAGTTCAAATATCCGGTCATCACCATTCCTATTCACAACTCAAATGATGATTGCCAAGAATAATGAGCTAAGTAAATAATCAATTTTTTTTCTTTGTTGACACTTTAAGTCTTGTGCGGGAGGATGATTGATCTTTTTCTCAATTAGATTATTTCCAAAATTTCCTTTTATATTGGCTAATTTGTGCTTCATGTACTTCAAAATAAATAGACACAATTATTTTCTGCAGATGAAAAACCGAAACATAATTAAAAAAAAAGGGGGCGACATAGAAACCCAATAGGATCAAAACTGAAGAAAGCCGAAACCACAGCAGTAAATTAGAATTTGAAGTTTATTGGGAGGACATAGAGGCTAGAACTTTCGCTTTATTTTAATATAACAAAGTTCATTACATCCACACATATGAGAGCAGTCACTCTAATGGTGTCGTGCAGTATCTGATTTACACAACACACTGGTTTGGAAACATTGAAATCTACATAGCCGTTTTTGCAGATTGAGTAATTACTATAGGACTCCTCACTTTGTGCTTGCCACCAGTCCATGTCAACTCTCCGAACAAAGGCTTTGAAGTTTTGGCTGAACGTTTTGCCTGCAAAATAACCCTATAGCTCTTCTTTTGGTTTGTCCTCTTGAATGTCAAAGTTGTAGGAAGAACAGCCACCTTTACTCCTGTTGGGGCTTTAACATTCACAGCATATGTGCTTGGAGGCCCAACATTTGTTACTGTTCGAGTAACATTTATAGGTTTCACACCTAGGAAAGACACTGTGATAGAAGGGTAGTTGAAATCTTCTAGCCTATAAGATTTCGGACATCTATATGGCTTGTTATAATTAATGGATTCAACTATTCTTTCCTCGTAAGCAGAAGCACATAACAAGTTGAGGTAATCAAAAGCCTTCAGATCATAAACAAGTCCAGGGTCCATTGCAATGTTAGGTTTAATGTGTCCTGAACCATAATGAAATGGAGTTGCTACTTCATCATCTTGTTCATCTACAATTGGCCTATTGGTGTTATCCTGGGTGGTTGCTGGATGGGCATATATTTTAGAAATGCTTTAGTTAGAAACAAAACAAACGAAGGAAACTATAAACATGACAATAGTGCTTCATGCATGCCGTACCAGTGGTCATAATTGCTGATTTGATAGCAGCTGGACTCCATTTAGGATGACGATTTTTGAGAAGACCAGCAATGCCAGCAACATGAGGACAGGCCATGGAGGTTCCTGATAGAATGTTATAGTCAAAGCGACCTACATCTGAATCTAGGTTGGTGGGACTTGCCCCTGATGAATATGCAGCAATTATATTCTGACCTGGTGCAGTTACATCTGGCTAAAATTTGGAAAGAAAAAAAAGTTTTTATGGATCACAGAAACTCATGAATCATGTAGTTGATTGAGGGAGTTATATGGATGGTTTGAGAATGGATAACCTTGAGGATTGATGGCTGAATCAAGTTAGGCCCTCTGGATGAGAATGCAGAAACCTTAGGAGCTGGCTCTACTGGGACAAATGTTTTTGCGTTATTCAAGAATGCTGTAAGGTTCCAACAATGTATGAACAAATGTAGCCCTGCTATCACATATAATTTGAGAGCAATTTTAAAAGGATTGGTACATGAGAAAGGTGTATAGTAATTTACTTGACACCAAAAGGATTTTTTTTCCTGGTCGGATGTATTGTTACTCTTTTGTGAAGGATCATATATTTCAACATTAGAACTATCTAAAGCTTGAGCATCAGCTGTAGCTGTATTCAATGCCTTGTCATTTTGTAGAATCATTTTCAAAGCACCTACACGCTTTGCCTCTTGTCCCTTGTCCACAGGCCTTAGGCTTCTTCCTCTTCGGCATACCAAAATACTGCCTCTTACTTTGGTCGGATCAAGTGTTCCTGGTTTGCAATGATCACTGCGATAGGAGCCAAAATGTATGTATTCATACTGAGATACAAACATTAGATAGTTTAACACATCTAAAAAAATCTAATCATGAATGGGGAATTCTGTTCTTACGCATCGTCAAATGTCGCATTTGAAAGCCTAGCATTACCCGCAATAAGCACAGGAATTAACTGTCGAGATGTTGATTTTGTGGCAAGACTGGTACCCTGATTATCCATGTTATTAGAAACAATCCATCAAAAGCTAACATGACATTAATTGGTATTGTTGAAATCAGAAAATATAGCGTATACCATTATTGGAGTTTTGTCTTGTTGAGAAATGAGCTGATTTATTAATAGTGCTGCTTCTAACAGATTGTGTGTGTGTGTGTTTCGATATTGATATTGATGTTTTAGGCGATGCCAGGAGGACCAACACCTTGATGAGTTTGCCATTACTGAGAGTAATATTATTACTGAAAACTCTGTCTATAGAGCTAGAAGCAATGGTGAAGATCGAAGGGGCCACATTTGACACAGTTTGAAGCTCAGGTCCATGATTACCAGCAGAGGCAACAACTAATACACCTCTTGAAATTGCATGAAAGGATCCAATGGAGATGCCATTGGTCAACATGTCGTTGACATCGGGGACGACGCTCCGGCCGATGGAAACAGAGAGCACATCAACACCATCATGGATAGCTTGATCAAAAGCTCTAAGCAAGTCTTTATCAGTGCACTCTTCAGAATTATCACGACCCCAGCATGCTTTGTACACTACAAGACGAGCTTTTGGAGATCCTCCTTTCACCGTCCCATTGCCATTTTGGAGAACGCTAACATCTCTCACAAAGTCGCCACCGGCGGTTGATAGAGTATGGGTTCCATGGCCTACGGTGTCGCGGGCACTGATTTGAGTTGATGGCCTAAGAGGTCCGTGTTTTGTCTCGTAGCCTCTAAAGAAGGTTCTTGCTCCTATTATCTTCCTGTTTCATGTTCTTAGCACATTAAAACGATAAAAGTAACTACATGGGCTGTGACATTATAAAAATTTAATTTTGAAATGTAAAAAGGGTTATTTATAACTGATCAAAGTTTAGAGGTTAGCATGTGAGTGAGATGAGTGAGAAAGTGAGAGAGAGCAAGAGTGTGCACTTTGGTCGGTCGATCACTGCTGGATCATTCTCAGATGGGGGTGAAGAAACTTCAAAGGAAGAAGAAGACTTATTGGGGAAGAATATCAAAAAAATGCCTGATGGTACTTTAGTACAAGAGGAAAGTGACAATAATGGGCATAAGCTATGCTGTTCGGATGAACTCATGGAAGTTGCTTTGGATCCCAGTCGAGACGGGCTGAAGGAGGTTGAGAGACAGATTGGAAGAAAGCCAATGAAATCCCAAATTTCCTATAAGGCAAAGCTTTTAGGAGAATAGGAAATTTCATTAGATAAAAGTTTTGAAGATCAGATGGCTGAATGGCTTAAGGAGGAAGAAGAACTTGCACCAGTATGGATTGAGGACCAAAAAGAGAAACTGGAGGCAATCCCAGACTTGAAAATCTCAAATGATAAGTTGAAGGAGCTAGTTCGTCCCTGGAAGGATGCATTAATTTTAACAAGTCTGGGGAAGAAAACAAATGTATATGTTATGAGGGACAGGGTCAAATGGATGTTGAGATCAGACAACTTTGAACTCATCGACCTCCCAAATAATTATTTTGTCTTTAGGACTGCAGATAAAGCTTTACGTTCGAAATTGCTTTTCGATGGTCCGTGGCTTATTCAAGGGCATTACTTGGCAGTACAGAAATGGAGTCCTAATTTCAATCCTTATTGCAACAAGGTCAGGAAGGTTGCAGTTTGGATAAGGGTTCCCACTCTCCCGATGCATGTGTATTCGGAGGAGTGTATGTATGAGATAGGTAATTTGATTGGAAGAACACTTAAAGTGGACATGAACACCTTAGCCAACCAAGAAAATAACAGGCAGACAGTGGAAAGAGGGAAATATGCTCGAGTGAGTGTTGAGGTTGATCTTAACAAGAAATTACAATCCAGGTTTAAATTCAGAAACCACATTTATATAGTGGAATATGAGGACCTAAACATCATATGCTTTAAGTGTGGTGTATACGGACACACGCAGGAAGTTTGTCCATTCAAGATACAAGGAGGAAGCTTAGCTGTGATACAGAGGTCGTCGGAGAACTCACCTGAGAATGGTGGCGATGGGCAGCCGGAGGAGAAAAGGCCAATCTTGTCCGTTCCGGGCGTTTCGATAGATGAGGAGTACGGAGTCTGGATGTAAGTCAAATCAACGGTCAAGTCAAGGCTGAGAAATGCAGAAGTTGGTAAAAGACAACAAAGCAAGTTGTCATCAGAGGGTCGCTCAAACAGGAAAGGTATAGAAAAAGGATCTGGAGGATCTCGTTTTGCTGTGCTACAAGAGGATAATCCTTCTGTCCTATCCAAGGAAGCATTAACTCTTAGCAGGAAAAAAGGCCTCGAGACGCAATGGAGGAGGAAAGAAAAGATGAGCTCACCTGGCAGAGATCCGAAGCTAAAGAAAGACTATGGAGAGGGTGTGGTGATCTTCGAGACAGGAGAATCGAGTGGCAAAGATAACACAGCAGAGGAGAGAGAGCAAGAACAGCATGGTTCGGCGCATCCCTTGAAGAAGTCTGAAAAGGATCAGCGTTCTGATGCTGATGTGATAGGTCCGGCATTGACGGTGCAGAAGCTGGTGGGAGACGCAAGTGGGCCGCTGCTTGTGAAGAGTGGGGATGCTAACCTTTCCACGGTGGGCCAAGGCTTGGAATTGGACCTTGTAATTTCAAAAGAAATAAAAAGTGTTAGCCAAGAAGATAAAGGCCCATTACCGATTTTCAAAAGGAAGCAAGGGGGAAGGGCCCATAATTTGATTTTTGGGTCTCTTGCAAAAATAGGGAATCTTAAATTGGAGAAGCTCATGGGTGTTGCGGCCCAATCTAAGGGAAAGAATGGAAAACGAGCCCAATTGAAAGGATCAGATGCTGCTAGCCAAACGAAGGGAAAGATTAAGAATAGAGACCAACCAAAGGAAAGTAAGGATATTATTCAAGAAGGCTCAATGGCTATTTCTCACGATACTACAGAACACTCTCAACGTCATCCGAAACCACA